>CM060903.1:497926937-499176937 GCA_030737815.1 Allium fistulosum
TCTGATGATATGATGTGATGTAATGTAATAACAGATATAATTCTTTTGTTTTTAAATGATATTCATTTATCTATTATATATTGTTCCGCTGCGATATGTGAGATTCTGATATTGTTCTGTTTCTGTTGCTGTTCTATTGTTCTTCTTCTTTCTTTCTTCTCTTTTCCTTCTATCTTCTTCTTCTTCTACCTTTTCTTTTTCTTAAAACCATAACTTTTCGGGTTTCCGGCATTCGATGGCTCAGCAGTCGATACAGTGAGTATCGATGTTGAATTTTCGAAAGTCGAAAATTTTCGGGATGTTACAAGTGGTATCAGAGCATATGGTTAAGCGACAACCCTGCTCTGTTGGGTGTTACTCATTAGAGATAGAGTCAGTAGTACTCTAGAATGAGTTGAGTGTAATAATAGATATGAGCGCGTATTTGTTAGTGAATATAAAAATGTTTTATATTGTGTTTGCTTATCCGTTGAGATGTTTATGAATTTTGGTCGGTATGTGGGACGCCATATTATTGATAGGGATTTCTAAACACTTAAACGAGGCAAGACGACATAGTATTGTTTTAAATAGGGTGGATGAAATAATTTTGCCCAAAACTATTTTTGTATAGAAACGAATTGATTTTCTATGAATTATTATAGTATATGGTTGCATGGATGTTAGAAGTGATAATATTAATCTATTATCATTGAAATTGAATAAGAAATTCAAATCGTAACTCCAAAGTTAAGGAATAAATTCACATACAAATGAAATTTGAGAATATAAATTATAAATGTGAATTGTAGTTTGAAACGGAATTCCAGAGAAGTTTTTGGAAATGTTTTGAAAAGAATCTGAAAATTTTGGAGATTTGGAAAGTTTAAATCATTTTTGATTTGAAAATGAATTTCAAAGGTTTTGAAAAGTATTTTTGAAGAGATGAAAAGCTCTAAACTCTTTTCGGTCGCTGGAAAATAACTTCGATGATGACCGCGGCATCGTTGGTGTTCATTTTCGGGTTTCCAAAAGAGGAATTGCTGCCAAATTGTTTTAAATGGAAGTTGTTTGGAAAATTTGGATTTTGTTTTGGAGATTCGAAGGATAATTTGAATTGTTTTCGAATGATTTTGAAATGTTGGTAAGATTCTGGAATACCATATGAAAGTAAAATTGAAAGTTGAGATTCATTGCGAATCTGTAAGCGATAGAATTGAAATTGAAAATGAAATGAGACTTGAATCCGAATAAGCTACTTTGATAATTTATTAATTCACGAAATACAGAAATGGAAGTTGAATTAGTTAAATTGAAACTTGAATTGTGAACTAAATAAAAGAATGGTTCAGAATTGCAAATAAATTCAAGTAAGAAGAAATAAATTTCAAATGAATGGAATTTACAATTGTAAGTGAATAAAATTGAAACTGAATGTTGAAACAAATTTGAATTGTGTGAAATAAAATGAAGCTTTAAGATTAGTTTGAAGTGAACTAAAGATAATTGATGAAATTCAATATTCAGAAGTAAACTGAATCTAAATTAGATTGAAAGTGTAGATTAAATTCAAATGAATGTGAAATGTGAAATTGAATGATAATGGATATAACTTCTATAGTAAACTAGAAATGGTATAAGAAGTTGATATTAGAAGTTTGTAATAAAATTTGCAAAATAGTTGGATGTTATAACTAGATATTATGGCTAGTAGGATATACAGGTATAAAGGAATTGAATTTGATTTCACAGATAATTTGAATTGCTCGACAAAAGGTACGTATTTGAGTTTTAATATGAGTTTTTGATGATTTCTCTCTAGCCGCTTGGCTTTTTCTTTTTCTTTTTGAAATCTGAGAGTCCGTAGGGACGTTTTGTAGTCGTACCGTATTAGCCGCGCAAAGGAGACGCTGGCGAAATTTTTCGAAAATTTAGGGCGTTAGAAAATTTTTGAGAAATTTTTGAAAGTTTAAATTTGAATTTAAACTTAAATTTGAATTGTTAAGTTAAACAATGTTGTTTGAAACCTATAATTGAAGTTGGAAAGTTAGTAGAATTGATAACGATTCTTTAGTAGAAAGATTTGTTTTGAAAAATTTGATAAAACTATTGGATGTTGAAAATAGTAGACGAGTTAAGGACTTTTTTTCCTAACTTGTAATTTCGGGACGAAATTCTTTTAAGGAGGGAAGTTTGTAACGACCCAGAATTTTGAACAAATTAAATTGAGAATATTTAATTAATTTTAAATATTTGAACGATGATTTAATTTGAATCCCGAGTATAATTCAGAATTTGGCAATTAAATTTTACAATTTTATCTATTGAAACTGGATAAAAATTTGAATCTTCAATTTTAAGTCGAAGAAAAATATTTCAAACGCTTGTAAAATTTATAGTGATAACACTGAAGATAACAGCAGCTTCAGAATTGAATGTAAAACTGTTTTGTTCAGTTTTGGATTTATATCGTTTAAATTGAATTTAAAAATAGTCATTTTTCAAACAGTCTCGGAATTCAACGAAACCAGTTCCATTGGGTCCGTAATATTGAATTATTACCGGATTTCCAATTTCGTATTGATTGGAGTTGGTGTGTGAGCGCACGATAGATGAATGCGTTGAGATAAAATCAAATTCAAATTTAATTTTATAATTTAAAAATTTGTAAATATCAGCTACTTCTCTTCCCTTATCTCACGCCTAAAAACACGGCTGATATCACAAAAGAAATCGTGCAAAACCCATACCTTCGTACCCTTCCTCCCCTCTTTTAAAAATCAAACGAAACATTTTCGTCTTCGTTCAATTATCTATAACAATGGCGACCACTTCTAAATCAAAAATCCCCATCTCCCTCGAATTTCACAGAAGGCAAAGGCGGAGGCTGGAAAACTCTAATCGAGCAGCGCGCGTACCCTCACGACCGAAGACGCAATCGCGTGGGTTCTCGAGTTCATCTCGGAGGCGCGACGGTGGGCGCGGCATCAGGGGAGCAACGATGACTTCGGTGATGGCGAGGGACGCGATGTAGGGTTCATCGCGACTGGGCATTCAATGGTACAGCGGCACACGAGCTCGCGAGGGCTGCGGCGTCGTTTGGGTTTGATGTCTGGATTGGCAACGCGAGTATTGGGGATTCGCGATGAAATCGCGAGCAAAGCTGGGGATTCTCGCGTTCGACGACTGTAGCGAACGTAGGCGATGGCGGGGGGCTTCGCGGTGGCTCGCATTTGCTCGAGTTGGGGGTCGGCAGTGATGGTGGCGAACGGTGAAGTAGTGCTCGCAATTGGGAAGGAAGTCGAACGGCAGTAAGGTATAAACTGTTTAAATTATTTAGTCTATATGAGAACATTTAAGTTGGAATCTATATAGATTAAGTATATATATATACATTCACGTACATATTTTAAACTAAAAAGGTAAATATACAAAAACCTATAGAAAAATTTGATTTTTAAGATATATATAAATTATCTTCAAAGAAACAAAATGAAAACTATCAGTTAATTAAACTATTAAAATTTATTTTTGGTAACTAAGAATATATATATATATATATTTTCTTTTAAAAGGAAATTTGTTTAAAATTTTATCTTTTGATATAAAAAATTTAATCATTAAGTTAAAATATAGACAGGAAAGGAAATAAATTATAAATCTATACAAGTGAATTTTTAAGTGAAAGGATTTCAAAGAAATTTATATTTAAAATTGAATAGTTAGCAAGTTATAACTATGGAATAGAAATTAATTATTCGATTTAAAGAAACTAATTGGATTTAAATGGTTCATTTAATTATTGTCATTATATAAAAATATTTATTAAAAGAAACTTAGTTTTAAATTTCATTTTCGTCAAATAAATGGTTAAAAGAAATTTGTTTGAAATTTAAAGGTATTTGTTTACAATAAAAACAAATCGCGGGTTAATTGAATTATCAAATGGAATTTAATTCTTCAATTTATTTGAATATTGATAATAAAACCTTATAATGTTTATACAAGGTCAATATCTAAAAGAAATCGAGTCGAGATTGGAAATGGGCTGCAAAATAAATGCTAAGGTGAGATTTTTCTCACTCAAAAATGAAGTGGAATTTTCAGTTATTTATTGATTGATTTGATTGCTATATTGGATGTGCTATTAGATATAGTAGGATATATCTATATATATATAGCAATATATACATATTGGCATATGTATATATTGGATTGATGATTTCCCGCCTCGTATAGCGGATGAGACCCTATTGCGCCGTTAGTAAGCGGATTTATAAAAACCTATATACCGCGATAATTCCGTACTGGAGCGGAATTGGTATTGTGCTAACGTTTTTGGATGCAGGGAAACAGGTTGGAGGGATCCAACTGGATTCCTCACCAGTAGTTATTTATTTACAGGATTGATGTATATTCTGTTATCATATGTTGATATATGATGTTGTGTTGTGATTGACCAATTGGTGCTGTAGCATCATCGGATTCAAGTTTTGGAATTTAAAAATAACGATGTTGATTTTAAAAGTGAAATTTTTAAAAGTGATCTTTGAAAATATACGTTTATTTAAATTGTTGAATTGATTTACTTTAAATAGATAAACGTTAAAACTTTAAAGTTATAAAAGTTAAGATTTTGTGAATTTTAACCAAAAAGTAATTTCTTTTGAAATAAAGAGTTAAGAAATTTATAAAATGGTTTAAGTTGAGATTTTTGAATTATTAAACCAATGTATATAAAAGATGTATCAAAATTGATATTTATCAATTTAAGTTATTGGAATTTTAAAATGAGTTTTATAAGTGATATAAAATGTGAAGATATGAAATGTATAGAATTATAAATTGTAAAGATATGAAATTTATAGATTTATAAAGTATGAAGTTGTAGGATGAATGATTATAAGAAATTAACTTATAAATTGGATTTTTGCCTTTAAATGGAATATTGATCGAATTGTTAACAAAGGAGATTTATTAAGTCGAAGTTGTTATAAAAAAAGAGAAATAGAATTTGTAAACGTGTTTATAAATTCGAAATAGATTGAATGTGATAAATTAAATATAGAAAGTTATTAAAGAAGTTATATTCACGATTTTGGACAGTGAATATATTGTTAAGTAAAATGGATTCATTTTTGAAGAAGTAATATTTTAAAAATGAAGTTAAACATTTTAAAGGTGTTTTAAAATGTGTTATGAATCGAAAGCATAGATTTCAACATTTATTGTTGAAATAGACGTTTTTCGAGAAATTTAAGGAAATGGTGGACTATAACACTGTTGTTATAGTAAATGATTTCCGAAAGGAAATGTTTTTTTATATATAGTATTGGGATTTACATATCTATCTTAATTTCGAATCCCTATACTAGTGATTTTGAGTCGTCGTAACAATGTTTTACGTAACATTCGTTTTGACTCAAATAAATGTGTTAAAAGAATATTTTCCTTAAAGGATGAATATATACTTAATTTGATTTAAGTATATCGAATATTTTCAAGTGTTGAAAATGAATAGATTTGTGAAACACTTATTATTAAATAAGTATGGAAATGCTTTTCCAATGAAATGAACGTTTTGAGAATTTATCTTTGTAAAAGATAAATTGAAATTGAATATTGAAAATCGATTTGAAAATCGTATATCAGAAGATATTTTGAAATATAAATTCAATATGGAATTTATAAAGAAATGGGAATTCGTTTTAAAAAATAAACGTTGATTTATTTTTGAAGTGTGGAAAATTATATATCTAGTAAGATATTTTTGAAGAATAAATAATTTGGGAAAATTATTTGGAATCTGATGATGTTGCGCATCTTTATTGATAGTTAAATAACCGACTATCAATAATTACCTTTAGATAGGTATTTGTTGTGAATTGGATGAATTTGAATGCCACACTTATTTTTGAATAATCGCTCACTATTCGGGTTAGCCGGGAAAGGACCATGGGGTCGTATAACCCATTCCGAATATGTGATACGTCGTTATGAATCGCATTTGAAGACCGGTGTTGAAGACCGGATATTTTTGAAAACGAAAGGATTACCGTCGAGTTACTCTACATCGACTGATCTTCGATTTAGAGGATTTATCACCCTTAGTGACGGGAAGTCCTGACGTGATTGAAAATTATCCGGAAATGCAAGGGCTTCGTGAGAAGTGCCTTCGGTTCTGTTCGATCCCGGAACAGACTTGTATGGATTGTGTGTCTGACGTTACAATTTGAGATATAGAGCTGATTTCTTTCAAATACATATCTGTTGGTGGTGGAGAATTTATTCTCTTAGCTTAACACCCTTCTCTGAGACGTACGAGCTCAGAGGTTATGTAGTTGAAATTTATCAGCGATATATCCCAATTTGGTAACGTGGCATACTGAGTGTTGCTGTGAAATGATCAGTGTTTGATCATTTGCGATATGATCATTTGTTTGATCTTATATCTTTGTGATCATAGGTTGATCATTTTTGTTGACCCGAAGCAGGGCTTTTTGAGAAAGCGTAGCTTTGTGGACGAGACTTCGTCGAGCCTCACACCCCGGAAATGGTCGAAACAGGACGAATGCAGCAAGGTTCTAGGGAGTAGCGCCCCTTAGTGTATGTCATTCCTTCTGGATAAAGGTGGTATCATGGTATGGAGCCCAGATACTTAACCTCTGTGGTTACTGCATTATTATTATCTATGTGGTTTGTTGCGAATCGGGGATCCTCGGGAAGATCGGTGACGATCGGGGGATGGCATACGCGTGTCAGTAGTTACCTATTTTTGCAGAGGTAACCCGGCCTTGTGTTGGCAGAGATCCGGTTAGGTTCTCGGGTCGTCTATTCCAGGGACGTACCCATCGTGGATAGGAAGTTCCTTAGCCTGACCATTTGTTGGAAATCCAAAGAAACAATACGTGACGTGTACGGTTTTAGTTGTATTACCTGCTATGGAATGTGGCGGTAACCTGCTATTGAACATAGTAGCTATAGTAGGCATAAGTGCGGAATGCCTATGCTGGCTAAGATTAATATTATACTTTCGAAATGTTTTCTACACTATGCACTAATAATAATATCAAAATGATTTGATTTTGCGTAGTAAGCATCTTTGACTATCATAAGAAGAAATCTCCTCCAAGTCTGCGTTTGCATTGTGTGTGTGGCGGGAGGTCTTATGGTAGTTTCACTTTCCAAAAGCATTTCGAATTGACTTTAAAATTATCTTGTTGTTATAAAGATAACTGTTTTACGATCTCACACCAGTCACCAGGACTGACTCGGAGTTTATTGTTCCCTTCTAAACTCTGGGTGCCCACCAATTTCCACACGGGCAGCCTAGAGTTATATTATCAGGATATTCTGGATATTCTGGAGCTTGGAGATAAGCTGGAGGGCGAGACGTAGTATTTGTATCTGATAGTATTTGTTCCGCTGTGTATTCTGTATGAGGACAAGTTATATAACTGTCCATTGTTGTTTATTGACTCTGATGATATGATGTGATGTAATGTAATAACAGATATAATTCTTTTGTTTTTAAATGATATTCATTTATCTATTATATATTGTTCCGCTGCGATATGTGAGATTCTGATATTGTTCTGTTTCTGTTGCTGTTCTATTGTTCTTCTTCTTTCTTTCTTCTCTTTTCCTTCTATCTTCTTCTTCTTCTACTTTTTCTTTTTCTTAAAACCATAACTTTTCGGGTTTCCGGCATTCGATGGCTCAGCAGTCGATACAGTGAGTATCGATGTTGAATTTTCGAAAGTCGAAAATTTTCGGGATGTTACAAATGCACTGTATAACATTTGGACAACGTTAAGCACTTTTATCTCAATGGATTTATCGATATCATTTTTCAAAACATCTTGACCAAAAATATTTAAAATAATATGTATTTTATATTCGGATAATTTTCTCATTATTACAATTCCTTGTAATTATTACCACATAAAATATCATTTACCAATTTTTTATTATAATATACTTAAATCAGTTACTTAATTAATACCATAATATAACAATATAAAATAGAAAACAAAAACTTTTATTTCGAATGAGATTTTATTGGAAAGCTAATAATTTACAATAAAGCACAGAAGTTCCTATAGGGCATACCGCTAACTCTCTCAATCTCCCATTTGTACTTGGGGTCAATTATGGAATCTCAATCCCATCCCTTCAATCAGTTTTCTCAAAACTAACTGAGCCAGTCAATCAACCTTTTTTCCAACACTAAGAAACTGCATTTATCATTTAGAACTTTTCGCAGTGTGTTTTTCAACTTCTAGTGAGCTCTAGATTCTTTCACGATCCTTATCATAAAATTATTCTCACAAAATAAAGTTTTCAGATTCTCAACATTTGAAATCACCATAGCTCGGTTAAAAATTTGAGCATTATATATACGTACAACTTTTGCTACAATGTTATTCAAGCGATGTACTTAGGCTTTTGGTTGAATTAGACATAACCTTTCATTTGGAACAATTCCAACTTAATGCTCCTTAACTAAAGTTAAACATGAATTTAGGATTGATATGTTATGCTCGATATCACTTATGGGGTGCAAGTCCAAATATTTATTCATAAGAAGTTTGTTGTTTCCATAAACAAAATTCTCTAGTATTTTGAAAATACTCGAGAATGCTCTTAACTACCGTATAGTTATCTTAATTGGAAGTTTATATTCGCTCAGTGTACCAACAGATACATAAGAAAACATGATATAGCATACCACATAGCATATATGATAATTCCTATTGCCAATGCGTAAGGATTTCATCTTATATGCTCCACATTAATCATTTTAAAATGATGTCTTTGTGTATCATATGAGAGTATCCCAACATCATTTTATATCGATTATTAAAGACATCATTTTCAAATCCAGTATCGAAGATTAAACAATCAAATTAAAATGATTTCAACATGAGTATATTGTTAACAATCATAAGTTTGTTTTACATGTAGTTTAAGAGATATTTTAGTACATGTTATGTCTTATAGGCACACAAATCCTTTGCATTTTGACTGAAAATTAATCTATTTGATTTTTCTATCAAAATACTTGTTCAACTTGGATGTTTATCCCATGTCATCATTGTATCTGCTTTTGGATCATATCCAAAACATAAAATCATGTTATTGCTCCCACTGACTTCGAGAAATTTTGGTTGTTATGTGAAAACAGTCTCTTTTAAATCATTATTTAGAAGTCATATTTCAACATTAAGCTGCCAAAACTCAAAATCAAATTGTGTGACAACTGCGTATAGAATCTGAATGGTTTTAAGCATGTTGACAAGCGAAATTACATCATTAATTTCAACATTTGAAATCATTGATGTGATTTCTTATTAACACTGCTTTATATAATTGCAACTGCATTGATCTTCTTAAAGATACACTTGCAGCTGATGAATCATATCCCTTCACCACAACTATCAAAATTGTATGTTGACAATGTGCTTAGAACCCATTTTGGATTTAAAGCATTATGTCATATGGTAGAGTCTATACTCTATATGGCTTATTGAGAACTGAGGAAATTGTTACCTATAACGATTCTTTTTCTTGACATTCATGAGAAACTCACAGTTTCTCTTTAATGTATGAGAATTATTTTTAGCACCTTCTAATGTATTGTTGTCCGTTTTAGGCTTGGTTAATTTTATTTTATCTTATATAATAAGTTTCTATGTTCAACTCTCCGAACCATATCCATGCTCATTGTACTACCACTAGTTTCTAAAAGAAATTTCTAAGATCATGAAGGTGGTATTTCTTGAAATAACAATTGTTTCTCAATACTAAGGAAAAGGCATTCAAAAATATTTTACAAACTGCCTTTTATATGTGTCAAAATAGATTTAATTTTAAGTTTATAAAACTTATGTTCATAACATAAATTGGACAACCACAAAGCTTAAAATATTTAAGATTAGGGGTCCATATCAATTCATATCTTATATGAATATGATCTTGTAAGCCTTGCTTTAGATGAAATTAAAATTAACTTATGTACTTACTCTTAAGTACTAGTCCTTAAAGAAAGACGTTAGCTCAACTTCACTCATCATCAATCTTACTTTGTCCAACAAAGTCCGATTACTCCTTATCGATACATCATTACATATCATAGGAAGGAGTGACTTTTGAGATTGAATCTTATTTAGTTTTAGGTACACCCGGAAGTCTTTTCTAATACACTCACAAATTTGATCAAATCGAATTCTTTTATTTCTTTTGCACGTAATGTTTTTTACTTCCGTTTTATATTCTATGAACTTATCATGAACACACCACTTGTGTATCAAATACACATGTTCATTTGCATGTAATGTTTTCTACCTTTTAAAAAGGGAGTGAACATAATATTAGATGTATATGTAATCACATCATGATCTAGAAGGAAAGAGATAAAAAGGTGGTATCAACAATTGATTACACCCTTGCCTTTAAACATTCTACTAAAACTATACCTAACCATTATAGAAAATGACATATGATAACAAAATATTTAATATGATATATAACAAAAAAACAAAAACAAGGGCAATATATACATGTGTAGATGTTGAGGTTTATATCTACCATGTATATTGTGACAACCCGTATCTCCCGACACATCGATCCAAAGCTTAGTGTGGCTTTCGACCTTGCGTCATGCCGAGAAATGCGGATCGTCAGAGTTTTTAACCTTTAACATTTCAGAGACTAATACAAGCAGATATAATCTAAGATACACTACACTTTCAGGACTTACAACGGAAGGAATAAGACATATATAACATAGAAAAATATCCATCTCGGAAAATATCCAAATCACAGTCTCAAAATACCCAATATGTAGTCTAATACAGAGTACATAGAAAAATATCTGTCAAAGTCTGATGCATGAAGCAAAATGTATTAGTAAGCTATTATAATACATGGAGAGTAAATATGGTAAAAGCAGTCTCCAAAGATATGCACAACCCTCCAAGTACCAAGAACGGGCCAATCACCTACTTCCCATTCCACCTATAGTGGGGAAAAATATGGAAAAAGAATGGGTTAGACATAAAGTATAGAGAACGAGTACAAGTTTAATATATGATAATCATGTGCAGTTAACTTCAAATCTATTATAAATGACATAGGGTATGCTACTAGTGTCCATGAACTCCTAAGGTCCAATAACTAAGGATTCTTACCTAATACAAAGGGTCAAACTATAAATCGAACCTCATACTAACAACCAACCAACGCTCCTAGAGCTGTCCAATGAGAACATACCGCTCGTAGGCGACTGTGGGAACTGCTCTCCCATTAATACCTATATCATCACTACGCCTAGAGTGGGAGAACCCCGAAATGCAAACTCGCTGTGTGACTCATCGTATGCGCCTATTGTTCACTGCTCAGTCGTAGTGCGATATGCCTCTTATCATACAATGTCGGCGTCCACCTGTACCACACCGTGCTAGAACCATGCGTAAAAGAACTCCCATTAGTATCGGGCTCCTTTTTATTATATAGCGTCTTATCATGCTTCTACGGGCATGACTGTCCTTTAGAATCCCCCGTTAGCACTGAGCTCACTCACTTGGTATCTCCATAAGTGTTGCGCGTCAACTACGGAACACCCCCTTAGTGTCTAAGAAATACATCGCCCAGATCAACTCCTAACTCTCATTTGAATATTTAACTGTTACTTAAACTGCGATGACCTAGTGTCCTTTGATAGGGTAATGGCTTTCCTATTGTCACTAGCATGTGTAATTAGCCCAAAATAGGCTCAAACAATCAATTTTCTATTTATATAATTTTTTACGAAATTATATAATTTTTATTCTTTAACTTGGGCCTTAGGTAGAGGTTCAAGATATGTAGTTTTTCTTACAAACGGTCGACCGTTAGACCTCAATGGTCGACCGCTGGGAGTCTAGGGTCAACCATTCGCGAACAAAATTTAGGATTTTTCTACGTTTTAATTTGTCAATCGTTATTATGTTTTAAATCAAGTAGTTAGCAGTAATTGGTAAACCCTAATTACTAAATGAACGGACTATGTATCAAATTACAACTCGATTTAGGATTTGTTAATCTAGGGTTTGAAAATTCAAGTGAAAAGGGGGTATATGTCATCAATATTCAATTAGCAGTTTACTGATAATTTCAAGTTAAGGTTTTTCATATTCAATTTGGGTTTTACATAGTTCAATTTAGATTTATAGCCCCCTTAAATCAATTAAAATAGTTTAAAACTGACTATAATAATTACCTTTTTAAAATTATTCCCACTCACCTCAAGCTTAAGCTCTTTCTATTGCCCTTGCTTGAGAATTTCCCTTGTATTCATTAGCTTTGCTTACTTCGCCTTGATTCCAACGTTTTTTCTTCTAAATTGTTTTATTTGATTTTTAAGAAACATATTAAAGTGTAAGAAGAGGAAAATTTTTGACAGAGTTTTGTTATAGTATAAAGGTATGTGGGAATTAGGGTTTGATTAGGATAGTATTTATATGGTTTGGGTTTAGTTTAAGCCATTAGATCTAGGTTAAAGAATATTCACTGAAATCTGGTTCACTCATCAAAACTTGCGTGCGAAGTAATACATCAGCTCTATTCAAACACGTCATCAGTTATCACTAATCGCTCGATTTAAAATGGTCATGGTCGACCGCTGACCCTCCTGGGTCAAAAGCTGCTGATCGACATTCGACCCCCATGGATCGACCGGTCCCAATGTAAATTTGCATATATTTTTTCTTATTTGATTTTCAATTCTTCTAATGCCCGTAAGTCTCTATATTAGCTCCAATTATGAAGTGCTATATATGAAAATTGTCTAGAAAACCACAAAGAACTCAATGGTGCAAGTTTCATAGCCAAATTAGGATGTCTGTGAAAATATCTTTTTTAGTATTTGGTTTATTTAATTTAATTCTCTTATTAAATTTCTGATAAATTTTCGAGGTGTTATATTATCCCCCTTAAAAGGATTCTGCGCAGTTAATGCCCCGCTATTACCCCGCTATAACCCCGCTATATCTCATAACGGATTTCTACCGCTACGATTTTTCCATATAGCCCCAAAATATAGCCTTTCCGCTTTAAGCCCTGCTATTTCCGCTATATCCTGTTATTCCCGCTATATTCCGCTATTTCCGCTATATCTTCTTTAATAAAATGAATTGAAAAATTACATTTATACATTATAAAAATTATGAAACTAGTTTATTTGATTTAATTTTTAATATATTTTTAGAAATGAAAATACTCTAATATTCTACTAAATTCAATTATGTTACATAACAGTTTTATGTTTATTTAAAGTATATTCGCACATGTTTTTATTTAAAATTATTTATGTATTAATTATAATTCAATTGAATGATATTTTTTCATTTAATTACCATTTATATATTTGAAAAAACATTAAGTACGAGTTTTATATGCTATTTTAGAGCCATCCGCTATATCCCGCTATATCCTCGCTGTATCCTCGCTATGACTTTTTGCACCTCCACCGCTTTGAATCCGCCGAGCGCTTTAACTGCACAGAATGGATTTCGTCCCTAAAATCTCAAAGGACGGAAAAATTCAACTTATACACATAGCAACCAATAGGTACAACCATCTACTCATCTATCATCCACGACCAATCATTGTCTTTAGAATCTTTTTAATGAAATACGTACATACATATGCAACGTGAAATGCACGTGAACCTATTCTAATGCAAAGGAGTAGGCGGACTACTGATTTAGTCGACCTCCTGTCATGCAAATGCTCATGTCATGCATCCAAATGTATGCAGCATCATAAGTAGATGTACTTGCAATTCTATATGTATGTGTAACCATACAACTCATATGCAACATTCATATGCATAACATCCACTAGCACAATAAAAATCAAGAGATAACATGTTATCAAGTGTGAGTGCGTTCCTAGATGATACACTATTCTAAACGTGTAAGAGAGTACAATCCAATCAATATATCCATTACCATCCATCATCTATAACATGTCCAATTGACATGTTTGCAACCATTCAAACCATCCAATGGTCTCTACCTAAAGCGTATACCACCTAAGTCCTACAAGAAGTCTATACTTATAAAAATTAAATTCTAAATGTACCAGTAAAGAGTTGTGGGTGGGTAGCACGGATCCTCTCCTCGGGCTCCTATGTACTATCTGTCAGGTCGTCTCCCGATTGGACTTTAACAAGTATGATCTCCTTGTTGCGGAGTAGCTATCTATCGTGCTCTAATATACAAGTGGGTCCACAGTGAACAAGTGATACTTGCTTAACTTCCACCTCCTCTAGCTGACTCGGCTCAGCCACAGCAATTGTATCGTGCGAGCACTTTGGCAAGATTGACACATCGAAAACATCATGTACCCCCACTAACTTTTCTGGAAGCTCATCTATATACCAACTTCCTTACTCTAGCCACTATTGGAAAGGGCCCTACAAATCTCGGTGCTAGCTTCCTCGACCTACCAAACCTCAGCACATGCCTAAGGGGTGAAACCTTCACGAATACCATATCTTCTATTGTGAACTCTAACTTTGTACGTTTCCTATCAGCATAAGATTTCTACCTATCTTAAGCGGTCTTCATTCTCTTATGGATTAGATCCACCTTCTCTGATGTCTCCCTTACCATGTCCGGTCGAAGAATAATTCTATCTGTCATATCCCACTAACATGATGGTGATCTACAGGGTCTACCATACAATTCCTCGAATAGTGCCATCCCAATGCTCGCCTGATAACTATTGTTGTAGGTAAACTTCACCAATGGCAAATGGTCCTCCCAAGAACCTCCAAAGTCTATAATGCACATCCGTAGCAAGTCCTCCAAAAATTGATTCACTCCCTCCATATGTCTGTCAGTCTGCGGATGATATACAGTGCTTAAGTGCAACTCAGTCCCTAAAGCCTCCTGTAGGAACTCCATGTAACCTAACGACCTCTCTCACGTATAGAACCTCCAATGACGTCGCCATCCTAGTACTCCTCGTTGGTATGAAATGAGTGCACTTGGTCAATTGATCGTCTATGACCTAAATGCTCTCATTCCCTCTCCTACTCCTTGGCGGACCATCTACAAAATCCATGGAAATACTTTTCCACTTCCACTGAGGAGTATCCAAGGGTTGCAATAATCTTTCCGACTTCTTTTGCTCTGCCTTTACCCTCTGGCAAGTCATACATCTAGCTAATAATCCGCCACTTGCTTCTTTATACTAGGAAAATAGAAGACTCTCCTCATGTCGCGATACATCTTGTCTCCACCGGGGTGAATGGTCATCATAGAATAGTGAGATTCTGCTAGTACTGCATCTATCAAATCCATTATACAGGGAATACAAAGCCTATCATCTCTCTGTAACCAACCTCTCGAATCAATGGCATAATGCCTCAAATGACTCGATGATTGTCCTATACCAATCCTCTCAATAATGCCTACTAGCTCCTTATCCTCCTTCTACCTAGATCCAATATGCTCCATTAATATAGGTTGAACATCCAAAGCTGTTAGTAATCCTGGGGTAATATCTGATGATGGTCTAAAATCAAAGGTAGAAATATACTCCAAATGTCTTTACTCTAAGAACAAGGGACTCAACACTGCACACTATCTACTCAAAGCATCTACCGCTACATTACCATTTCCCTGGGTATAAGATATATCAAAGTAATACGATGCCAAGAACTCCTTCCACATTTGCTACCTCAAGTTCATGTCCTTTTGGGATAACAAGTACTTCTAGGACTTATGATCCATAAATAGCTCAAACCGCGCACTAAGAAGATAATGCCGCCATGACTTGAGCCCAAAGACAATGGCTGCCAACTCAAGATCATGTGTAGGATAATTCTTCTCATGGGTCTTCAACTGCCTACTTGCATAACTTACCACCCTTCTTTCTTGCATCAAAACTAAGCCTAACCCCATACCACAAGCATTCGTATAAACTGTAAATGGCTTCGTCTCATCTACTAGTACCAAAACTGGTGCACTAGTCAATGCCTCCTTCAACTTGATAAAAGAACCTTCATACTTAGCATTCCACGAAAAAGTAAATGTTTCTTAGTATGATGGGTCAGTGGGGCAGAGATCTTTATGAAGTCCTTAATGAACATTCGATAATAGCCTACCAAACCAAGGAAACTTCTCACTTCCATGGAATTTTTTGGAACATGCCAATCCTGAATGCTGCCACCTTACTTGGATCAACCGCTAAGCCACTTTCTGAGATGATGTATCCCAAAAAGCATACTTCCTCTCTCCAAAAGTTATACTTTGAAAACTTTGCCTTAAGCTTAAGCACATAGAGTGTATTGAGCACCTCCTCCAAATGCAACATGTGCTCCTCCTTGCTCCTCGAATAAACTTGGGTATCATCCACAAATACCACAATGAATTTGTTTAGCAACCCCCTAAATACTTGTTTATCAAATCAACAAAGTAGGTGGGTGCATCATTCAGTCCGAAGGGCATGACTAACCACTCATACAATTTGTTAGGTTTACAGAATGTCATCTTCTGAAAACTGTCCTCGGCTACATGCAACTAATGGAATCTGATAGCCAAGTCTAGTTGAGAGAATACTCTATCTCTAACTAACTGATCAAAGAGACCGTCTATGTGGGGAAATGGATAACGATTTTTATTTGTTAGTTTATTTAGCTGCCTAGAATCGACATAGAGTCTCAGAGAACCATCCACCTTGGTGGAAAAGACGACCGGTGCTCCACACTCAGAAAGGCTCCTCCTGATAAAACCCTTCTCCAACAACCATTAACCTGCTTGTTCAACTCGCGTCTTTCCTTTGGAGCCATATGCCCTAGTGGTAAGGCGATTGATCTAGTATTCTCAACAAGACAGATCCTAAACTCGATTTATCCTTGGGGCAAGAGACCAGTAACCTCAGCAAAAACATATGGAAAATCTCTAACTACAGGCACTGCACTACGCTGATCATGTGATAGGTCCAATGAATATAGGTAACTCGACATAATCGATCCTCGAAGGTCGCAATAAACCTCAAGCTACGTCCACTACACATGCTCAACCTAACTACCTTCCTATCACAGTCTAACATAGCCTCATATATAGTCATCCGATCTATGCCTAATATCAAACCATACCTAGAAAATCTCAATACAAAGGCATCGCAATCAAACTCGACCTCTAAATAAGCAACTTCAAACCCCTACATACCATAGACAGCTAGGCCAACTAGTGTGTAAGTGTAGGTCATCAAAAAATCTACTAGAAATGAAAGAATGTAAAGCCCCGGTGTCAAATAAAGTGCAAATGGATAAACCAGAAAGAGTCAACACACCTTCTATCGCTACTTTCTTACCCTTATCTGCCATTGTCTATGCACTCGGGCTAGGGACTGCCTCTAGTGCATAAGCTGGAACCACCAGAGTGAAAGTCTGAGTAGGAGCTCTCGGTGGTGCTTTGCAAGCTCGCTTCAGATGCCCAAAATGATCATAGTTGTAGCACTTTAACCTTGAGCAATCCAACCTACACTCCTTAGCAAAGTACCCAGTTTGCCACACTTATTAACTTCATTTCCTTCTTATGAATCTTCCCCTTTGGCCCAAATCCTCCCTTCTTCTTATTCTTGTGGTGCCCTTTCTCTCCAACCTTCTGAGCCTCCTCCTTCATGTCCTCCTTAGAGATGATATTGAGTAAAGCCATCTCCACTAGCCCTTCAAAGCACCCATTAGAATGTGGCTCACAGCTAAATCTTGGTGGGGTTGGTTATATCCTTTAGCAAATTTAAGAGCCTTCTTGTGTGGTGTACTAATCAACTCCATACTGAACCTAGCTAGCTCATTAAACTAATTTACATACTCCTTGTTTGTCATGTCCCCTTGCTTAAGATGGATAACTTCTCTAGTCGCCTCCGCCCTAGAAAGGAACTTCACCTTAGATCTCTCCCAAGAGATATCGCCTCCATCGATCTCAGACTCAACAACCTACCACCAGCACAATACCTTACCATATAGCTGCCATGTAGCTAATTGCCTCCTTACAACATCAGTCAATCCCATCAAACCAAAGACTCTATCACAAGTGCGGATCCATGTCCTCGAATTCATGTAAGACTCCGTCCCCATATATGGCTTGCCTCTAAGACTAGAAAAATCCTTACACAGCATAGCAAAGTCTGTAGTGATAGGTGGGCGGGTAGGAGCCTCACCTGTCGCTACCTCCACTGGCTCTTCAGTGGGATTTATCTCGGCTTGTCTGCTCGCCTGTAGGTATCAGCTGAACCATACTAGGATGTTAACGTTTGGGACCTCGACTGCATTGTCAAAGCATGAACCAGCAGGATCACTCATCTTTTATCTATGAATTTTAAGAACTTTATTGGCAACTTTTCACAGATAGTTTAGTCACGAATCAGAGATATAACATGGACATAAATCAAAGATAGCATAGGCATGAAAGAGGGAGATTATAATTTGTATAAAACCTTTGGAAAAACCCTTTGAAAAATATTTACTTTCATAAATACATATTTTAAAAAGTCCGTTTTCAAAAACATTGGAGACTATTTTGAAAATCCTTTTAAAAAAACCATTTTTCTCAAAAAATTTCAAGTACATTCTCTCAATACAGTCCTAATCTGTAAGGAACTTTGAACCTATGTGCTGATACCAACTATGACAACCCACATCTCCCAAGATCCAAAGCTCAGTGTAGCTATTAGCCTCGCGTCGTGCCGAGAAATGCGGATCGTCGGGGTTTTTAACCTTTAACATTTCAGAGACTAATACAAGCAGATATAATCTAAGATATACTACACTTTCAAAACTCACGGTGGAAGGAACAAAACATATATAACATAGGAAAATATCCAAATCACAGTCTCAGAAAACCCAGTACATGTCCAATACAAAGTACATAGAAAAATATCTCTCAAAGTCCGATATGTGAAGTAAAATGTACCGATAAGCTAGAATAATACATGGAGATTAAATATGGTAAAAGTAGTCTCCAAAGATATGCACGACTCTCTAAGTATCAAGAATGGGCCAATCACCTACTGCCTTGTCCACCTGTGGTGGGGAGAAAGATGGAAAAAGAATGGATCAAACATAAAGTCTTGTGAATGAGTACAAGTTTAATATGTGATGATCATGTCTAGTTAACTTCAAAACTATTCTAAATTACATAGGGCGTGCTACTAGTGTCTGTTAACTCCTAAGGTCCAATACCTAAGGATTCTTATCTAACACAAAGTGTCGAACTATAACTCAAACGTTATACTAACGATCGGCCAACACTTCTAGAGCCATCCAATGAGAACATATCGCTTGTAGGTGACTGTAGAAACCGCTCTCCCATTAATACCTATATCATCACTACGTCTGGAGAGGGAGAACCCGAAATGCAAACTCGTTATGTGACTCATCATATGCACCCATTATTCACCGCTCAGCCGCAGTGAAAAATGCCACTTATCGGACTAAGCTAGCCTCCACCTGTACCACGTCACGCTAGAACCATGCGTAAAAGAACTCCCATTAGTGCCGGGCTCCATTCTATTCTATAGCCTCTTATTATGCTACTCCGGTCCTGACTATCCTTTAGAATCACCCGTTAGCACCGGGCTTACTCAGTATCTCCACAAGTGTTGCGCGTCCACTACAGAACACCCCCTGAGTGCTTGCGAAATACATCACCCTAATCAACTCTTAACTCTCATTTGGGTATTTAACTGTTATCCAAACCGCGATGACCTATTGTCCTTTGATAGGGTACTGACCTCCCTGCTACCACTAGCATGTGTACTTAGTCCAAAATAGGCTCAAATAATCAATTTTCCACATATATATTTTTTTACGAAATTATATAATTTTTATTCTTTAACTTGGGTCGGAGGTCAAGGTTCAAGATCTGCAGTTTTCATTAAGAACGGTCGACTACTGGACCTCGACGATCGACCACTCTGAGTCTAGGATCGACCATTCGTGAACAAAATTTAAGGTTTTTCTGTGTTTTAATTTTTCGATCGTTATTATATTTTAATTTACGTCATTAATAGTACTTGGTGAACCCTAATTACCAAATGAACGGACTATGTATCAATTTACAACTCAATTTAGGATTTGTTAATCTAGGGTTTGCGAATTCAAGTGAAAATGGAGTATACATAATCAATATTCAATTAATAGTTTACCGACAATTTCAAGTTAAGGTTTTCATATTCAATTTGGTTTTTATATAGTTCATTTATATGTCTAGCACCCTAAATCAATTAAAATAGTTTCAATCTAACTATAATAATTATCTTATTAAAATTGTTCTCACTCGCCTCAAGAGTAAGCTCTTCTTACTGCCCTTGCCTAAGCATTGCCCCTGTATTCGTTAGCTTTGCTTATTTCGCCTTGGTTCCAATGCTTGTTTTCTTCAAAATTGATCTTATTTGATTTTTAAGAAATTTTTAAAGTGGGGAAAGGGAGAAAATTTTGGCAAAGTTTTGTTACAGTAGATAGTTATGTAGGAGTTAGGGTTTGATTAGGCTAGTATTTATAGAGGTTGGGTTTAGTTTAGGCCATTAGATCCAGGTTAG
Organism: Allium fistulosum; assembly: GCA_030737815.1. Taxonomy (NCBI): domain Eukaryota; kingdom Viridiplantae; phylum Streptophyta; class Magnoliopsida; order Asparagales; family Amaryllidaceae; genus Allium; species Allium fistulosum. The sequence goes on from CM060903.1 coordinate 497,947,515, forward strand.
AGAATATTCACTGAAATTTGGTTCACTTATCAAAACTTGCATGCAAAGCAATGCATCAGATCCATTCAAACACGTCATCGGTTATCACTAAACGCTCGATTTAAAACAAGCATGGTCGACCACTAACCCTCTTGGGTCGACCGGTCCCAATGTAAATTTGTATATTTTTATTTTTTTTCTTATTCGATTCTCAATTCTTCCAATTCCCGTAACTTCTCAATATTAACTCCGATCACGAAGTATTATGTATGAAAATCGTCAAGAAAACCACTACAAACGCAATAATGCAAGGTTTATAGCCAAATTCGGATGTCTATAAAAGTTTCCATTTTAGTCTTTGTTTTATTTAATTTAATTCTCTTATTAAATTTTTGTTAAATTTTCGGGGTGTTACATATGTTCACCATTTGTATTATATATCAACTCTCTCAATTTAATTTGCTTAATGCAAAATATATGTTTGATTACAACATGTCATGAAATCCAAATATTAATAAAAAAGATTGATTAGACAAAACTTAACATAATCGACTAATAGAAATTCCAAGATCCAAATTTAAAGTTAGACATCTAAATTTGGTTAGGCATGTTTTACTCAAAATTCAGATCCAGATTACATTTAATTAATGTAGAAATAAACTTAATGAATTGAGTACTAATATTTATGTGTGTGTAATTATGAAGTTGAAAATAATTTCAATTATTCAAAGTATATACATACACATACATGCATGCATGCATGTTAAAATTAAATTGTTTTAATATAAAAATAAGATTTACATATTTTTAAATTCTTTCATATAAATAAATAACAATATATAGATGTAATATTTAATTTTACCGCTCAAAATTAAAGCAATTACAAAGACAATTAAAAGAAATTTTAAAATCAAAACATATACATAAAGTTTAGAACAAGATGTTAATATATTTCATGTTTCAAAATGATTCAAATCAATATTATTTAACTCATTGAAGTTATATATTACTTAGATAATCATTACATGTATATTGAATCATATTTAAAGATGAAATTATAATTTTGCATATACAAACATATGAATTGCTCTCCTCCTTTGGAGGATCGCTCATTTTTCTCAAAAAAAATTGCGCGTATAGCATTTTCAGTTTTAAATAAATGTTTTAATTTAAATCAAATCATCTTATTAATTGATTAGATTATTTTTGCAATTATAAATCATGATGAGGAAACGATACACACACACATCGTTGTGTGTGTTATAAAACGATACAACTAAATGTAAATATGAAAAAGAAGTTTTACCTTATGGATCTTGCCAATAAGTGACATCTTGATTTGTGAATTCTTTTTAAATTTCTAAAATCAACCCCCAATCTTTGTAGAAGATTGATGAAACACATAGCTCTTTATTTTATTTGATGTTTTGATTTGATTTGGAGTTGATTTTTTTAATAAAATGATAAAGAAATGTCATCCATGGCTTAGAGAAAAGCAGAGAAAGAAAAATCAATTGAACGAAGGAAATGAAGTTACTGGATTTGTTTTAATCGAAGGAATGCAACTTTTCACATTCTTTTAATTAAAACCTTTTAAATTATCCCTTAGTTTTCTCTCACTCCACCTTTCATGCTATATATATGACTAGCCATTATTTGCCACCTATATGGTGTAAAGTTTCTAAAAGCCCTTTAAGCAAGTATCTCTTATAAATCCATTTAAAAATATATCGATATCGTATATCGATGTGCGCAAATAAAAATTTATATAAGCATTCAAATAATTACAGACAACTTCGAAAAAATCAAATAAATTAAATAATAATCAGTATTTATCAAATATCAATTAACTTAATTAATTTACAACATTTTATGAATTAATTGTGTAGTTTTTTTTGGAGAATTCATAAATAAGATTGTCAGACTTAGAGATGCGAATTCAATCGATGATTAATTTTAAACAATTCAAATATTAACGCTTTAAGCCATCTTAGCTAGTGGCATGACAGATCGATTGAATTCATTACTCTAGACCTTTTTAGTAAAATTATATTTTATATGTTCTTAAGTGGTACTTGGTAATGATATTTACACACTTTCTCTTCATCGATACTATATCATTTTACGATCTATAAAATTTGATTTTGGTCAAAATTTCAATATAACTTTTATTCGACTTATTTAGCTCATAAACAAATTCTTGGTTCAATAATAACATTTACTATTAACCGCACTACTATGGCCATAGATTTGAGTTTGTTTTGACTATAGTTGACTGAGATATTAACCTTATGCAACCGAGGCGACAGATTCTCAATGAATTGTGCTTTATTACAATTCTTCAACTTAGACCCCATTATAGTTGCTCGATGGATCCTAATGCCATGATTTAACTATAATCAAATTAAGTGGAATATCATAGTGTTCTCAAGTCGAGGGAACTATGTAACATTGTCACCCTGAGACTTTCTGTTTGACTTAGTTATTATTAACTAATAGAAAACTTTCCGATGAGTCATTCCATAGCTATCCAAATACTACGTTTAAGTAACCCCTTATTGCCCCTAGTAGCCATGAGTAATATACTGCATAATATTTGGATAGTGTTACATACTCTAATCTCAGCGGATGTATGAATATCCATTTTCGAAACATCTTGACCATAAATATTAAAAATAATATGTTATTTTATATTATGATAACTTCCTCATGATTACAGCTCCTTGTGATTATTATCACATAACACAACATTTAAGGATTTTCTATTTTAATATACTTAAATTAATTACTTAATTAATATATCATAATATAACAAGTATAAAATAGAAAACAAACCTATTTTATTTCAAACAAGATTCTATTGCAGAGTTAATAATTTTGCAATAAACTATAGAATTTCCCTTGAGGCATACCCTTAACTCTCTCAAGTACTATTCATCCTTATCCAAGAATGCCCCTTGAAAGACTACGTAGTTTTTTTAAATGGTACTTTATATACAACATGTCACTGGAACAACATATCACATGTCAATAAACGTTCAAATCACGCTACACAAGTTTCGAATTTGTGACCTCTTGCACCAAAGCCGAATCACTTAACCACTTGGACAATGGTGCTTGTCAAGGCTATGCAGTCTTAGCCTAATGTTTGTGCAGTTTTTGCGAGCACATCCTCATCCGAGGATGCACCGTCAAAGGCTATGCAATTTCAGTCATGTGCATCGACTTTCGAGAATGTAAGGCTGAGCAATTTCACTGTTAAACGCTGCGTAGTCTCATTTAAATGTCTGCATAGTTTCATCAAACACATTGCATCATCAAAGCTACACATCCTTAGCCTAATGTCTATGCAATTTCTACCAGGGCACCTCATTCAAGGATGTACCATCAAAGGCTGCACAGATTTAGTCATGTGCATCCTCATTCGAGGATACACCTTGAAAGGTTGTGACTATTAAAGGTTATGTCGTCTCAGCCAAATGTCTACAAGGTTTTGCTATCAAGGGCTGCATAGATTCAGTCATGTATAAGGATGTACCTTGAAAGGCTACACAGTTACACCTTCAAAGGCTGTGCAGTCTTAGATAAGTGTCTGCGTATTTCAATTCAAAGGTTGCGCTGTCTCATCCCAGTATATACACAATTTTAGCCTTCGCATCCGAGGATGACGTCAAAGCTGCGCAGTCTCAACCTAGTGTCTACGTGGTTTTACACTATAACACAATACCAATTTCGCAACTGGCAGTGGCAATTGTAATAGGCATTTAACAATAGTCATGCAACCATCGTAATATGCGAAGTTGTAATAAATTGTAGCATTTCACAACTGTTCTAGACCGTTGTAAGGGACCGTTGTAATAAAGTCTTTAACAACTATTTTTTCCTGTTGTAATAAATTCTTTTACAGCTGTTTTTGTCCATTGTATTAAAGTCTTTTACAATTGTTTAAAGCATTGGTGCATCACGACCAGTAGATTTAATATAATTTTACAACTGAAGCTAACGTTGCACTAATAATAACCAAAATCATCCACTTTTACTAAAATTAACAAGAAAGATTCACATTTTTAAAAAGCTAAAACAATTCATATATTCATACTATTCATAAAGTCTAAGCATAGTCATTGTTATGTAAAGAACTATTCATACTAGATTAACTAATAAACTCATATGAAACCTAGAGTTAAATACAATAATAATGATATTATCTTACATTTTTCAACTTTTCAAACATGCTTTTAGCCTATGATAATATCAAATTGAAAGTGCTCCACGGTCTCTTTCTTCAAATCACATAATGTCACCTAACTTGGATCAAGAATCTTGAAAGAATGCTCCAAGTAAGCAATCTGGTAAACAAAATGCATCATACAATAACTTTTTCTCTATTATCTGTGTTGTTGTTTTATGACTTGTGATTGTTATGGTTATTATATTTTGTTTCTGAATCGATCATGTAACCACCATAGTATTGTATTAGTTAAGAATTAAGTATGTTGAACACTTGAGATGAAATGAAAAAAAATGAGTACAAATACCGACATACTTAGCTCTTATCTAATGCAAGACTATGATGGTCGCCCTTAACCAGCCCTACTCTCCGCATTAGCAGACAGAATTACCCAGTGATTCTCTTTGTTAATGTGGGTCTCGGGGTGGGGCGTCATAGTAAATTATTTTAAGCTATAAAAAGAAAAAATCTATTTATTCTCTATAATAAGGGAATTTTCAAATATTGTCTTCAAAATTGATTTCGAATGTCAGTTTTCGATATTTTTCGAGTTTTTCTTTGATTTCGAGCACAGATTTTTTCAAACAATTTTGAAATAATTTTTAAAATAAATTTGCATTTAATAAGTCAAAAATTCAGGGTTGATGCCAGCAATAAAATGACATGTATATTTCTTTTTCTCCATGTAGGACTGATTCATTTTATATCAAATAGCCTATTGAATAATAACTCAAACATGTCCGAAAAATAATCCAAAACCAATAAAAGGAAACATTGGAGTGTATAGAAAATATACAGTTTTCAATCAAATAGCTGCAGTTTTTATGATAAACAAGCCTAATCATTCTGGCATATATAATTTAACTATTATATTAAAATATCACTATTTTTTCAAAAATTACATGAAAAATATACAGTATTCATATCAATTTTTTGTTTTACTTGGCTGAAGGAATTATTTATACCATTAGACTAGTTTTGTTATTACTCTTACTTTTATGTGACCTATTAAACTTTCATGTAGTTCCTAGTGACCTTCATGTTCTTGTTTTTTGAAGTTAAAGATCAACACTTAGATTTAAAGTCGCTTGTTCCATAGACAAATCATAAAAATGTATTAAAGCCACAAAATAAATCATAGTTTCTATTTTAAATTAATTGAACACATTCACTAACATTAACTGAACACATTTTAGTGCCAGGACGAAAATTCCAACTCCACAACGGAAAAGTATTAACATAAAAGAATACATGTCTAAAAATGTCATTCTAACTATTATATAACAACCTGCAAGTACAAATTAAAATTGTAGCAATAGATTGGGTTTTAGGATAATAATCTTTTGCATGAATCCAGAAATTCTAGCCCCAAAGGTTGATTTCTCATTCCTATAAACCACTTTAAATATTATACTTTTAAGGTTCTGAAACATGACACTGACCTACATCCTAGCCATCTCAGTTGTATCTAATAATCAATATACAATATGTTTAAAAAAAAATCCAATTGTGAGGACGTGCCCATAGAATATTCTAGGAGACCATCATCCTACAACTTTACTTCGTGACTATGAGTTTCCTAGAAGATCTAGTTTGTGGTGTTAGTACCAGTTGTGTCCAACCAGGCCCGGCCCTTTACCGAAGCGAGAGAAGCAGCTGCTTAGGGCCCCAAAATTCCTAGGGCACCATTTCACCAATGCGTACGCGACTAAAAAAAATCTGAATCGCGATTCACGAATCACAAACCGGCAGCATTTGGCGATCTCCATTTAGGCGACGACTGAGGCTCTCCATCCAGGCACAGCGGCGACTGGCGACTGTGAGCAGCGACTCTCCTTCACCTCCAGGCAGCAAGCTCTCGGTCTTGGCTCTCAGCAGGCAGCAGCAGTTAGGGCACAAACAACGCACAAATTCAATTAAAAATTGAAGGTACTTAATTTGGTTTTTTGTAATTTGTATTGCAGCTCACTTATTTTGTGATTTGTAAATTGTAAAATGAACATTGAAAAGCACTCAACATATCAATGTTCATTGTTCTACAGACTATAAATAAACACTTTTTGTTTTTTTTGTTCGTACTGAAATTGTTTTCACTCGGTCTATCAATTTTAGTTGATAATACCAATTAAAATCTTATGTTGTAAATTTGTAATTAAAATTATGGATTGAAGATAGTTCGATTGTTTATCAGATTGTTCACAATTTTTGATTCACTTTTCAGGTGGCTTATTTACGAGAGTTTAGGTTACTTAATATTTTGTCACCTATGCATTATCCAGTAAATAAACATTTGGTATCCATGTCCCATTGGTTGGCTTATTCATCTCAGTTAGTTTATGTTGTTTGCATTTTCAGCAATTTACAATGCGTACTGTTTGATCACGTTTTGATGATAAGTAAAACATCAATTCCTTATTTTTTTTAAATACTCTTCCTAGCAGTCATTTCTGTACAAGGGTCTTGTTTTCGCTATTCGCTTTAGGTATCAAAACTCCTAGGACCAGCCCTGTGTCCAACATATAGTTTTTTGTTCACCGAGAAGTGCAATATAATGTCGATTAACTCTAGCATCTTAAACTTCTCATTTAGGTAGTATTCAACTACTTATGGAGGAAAATCAAAAATTTATGGGACTTAAATGTACCATACCTGTTAGTAATTGCACGCTTCCATATAGTTGAATTTAATTTTGCTTGACAGCTGGACATAGTAGGAGGAAGAACACAAATAATTTTCAACTTAATGCAGTCCTTGCTATTATCATGCCAAACGGAGGCCAAGCAGTAGCCAGTAGATGAAAAAGCATGGGCTGCTATGGTGGATCCAACATTAATATGGTAGCTATCAGCATGGCTAAAGTTTTCTTCCGAGTATATATGTACATGTACATGTGTGTGTGTGTATGTGCATGTATGTATGTTTACACGCTTGCATGTCCTTAATCTCCTACCTAACATATCCACGTTGATAATACAACCACTAGAGTCCTTGCAGTTCATGCTATTAACTATTAAGCACAAGTAATTAGATTTGGATTTTGACAATGTTCAATGTAATTTATTATGAAAATTTCATATATATGAATCAATATATGCAGAATGTGATAAGCATATTGATTAGATAAATATTTGGACAATGTTGAACGTAATTTATTATGAAAATGTTCACATACATGTATTTCGACACAAAATATGAGTTATGGTAATACAGAAAAACATAAGTCTGTTATTCTCAACTTATATAAAAAATCTTTATAGGAGATCTTTACACGTAAATAATGAATGCATGATAATGAGTGCGGCTGAAGACAACATCAGGTATATTTCTCTCAAGCAAAGCGGTTAAAGGCAAAGCGGTTCAGAAAGCCCATCAAGACCCATTGTTAAAATACATATTTTCATCTTTGTAATCTGCTTTTGTTGAACAGTATATATATGAACCACTGTATTCATGTAATAGTATTCAGTTTTCATCAATAAAATTTCAAATTTCTTTCATGGTATCAGAGCTCATTCCCACTTAACGGCTATATTTAAAAAAGAAAAAAACTCATCAGAAAACTCTTCATCATTTGAGTTTTTCTCATCATAGATTGATCATCTCCTCATTTGAGTGTTCAGATCCAAATTGAAGTGTTGTGCCTTGCCAGTTCGATGAAATCTTGCTGCAACAATACTCCATCTGAATCGTGAAAGAAACACAGCAAAGAAATCAATCAAATTCAGATCAAGAAATCCAAGAACTGATCACAAAGCATCAAAAAAGTGTCGTCCAACAAAGTTTATCAGAATTTTGATCATCATTTAAAGCTTTGTGGTTGCATCTAACCTGTTTAGTGATCTGTAATACTGATCTTAATCAAGAATTGACTGCTTTCCATCAGTTTTTCATTTTTGATCTCCACAGTTCCCTCATTATCATCATTCTTATATCTGAGCCTCATATGGCTGACGAAGCCAATACTGCATCATCTGAAAATGTGAGTAACTGTCAACAAACTACAACGGCTGTTGAGAATCTTATCAAGACCATCATCGGCCCACAAAGTCAACTTGTAACTGTCCATTTAGATGAAGACAACTATCTGTTATGGAAGCTTCAGGTTGAAACAGCAATTCAAGGATACAGACTTGAAGGATACATTCTTGGAACTATACCAGCTCCTCCAAAATTTATCACTAATCAAGAAGATAAAGTAGTCAGCAATGAAGAATATACAAAATATCACAAACAAGAAAGGTTAATATGTTCTTGGCTACTATCATCCATAAACACAAAACTGCTGTCTCATGTAATATGATGCAAGACTGCTAATGAGATATGGACAACAGTTGAAAAAGTTTTTAATACTCAATCTGCAGCAAAAGTAATGTATCACAAAAGACAACTTCAAAGCATCAAGAAAGAAAATCATACAATGAGAGACTATCTGTCCAAGATCACGTCAACTTGTGATCTTCTTGAAGCAGCATATCATAAAGTCTCTAATTCAGAACAAATTCTAACTATACTTAATGGCTTAAGTGATGAATACGAAGCTGTGGTTGTTGTTATAGCTTCTCAAAAGGTGTTACCATCTATAGTTGATGTATATTCAATCTTGCTGGCCCATGAAGCAAGGATTGATAACAAAAGACCACAAGACTCTGACCTCTCTATCAACTACACAACAAACAGAGAAACAAAAGCCAAAACATCAATAAAGCAGAGCAATCAAATCAAAGAGGTGGCTACACTAACAGGTCAAGAGGAAGAGGAAGGTGGAGCAAAAACAACAATAGGCCTAAATGCCAAATCTGTGAAAAGGTGGGTCACACAGCAGTAAAGTGTTATTTCAGATACTCAAATCAGAACAACAATAATCAAAGAAGCAGCAGTTTCAATGTAAACATGGCACAAAACAATGACAGTCAACTTGACAATAATAACAAAGGCCAGAACTCAAATGAGATTGCCAGAGCAGAGCATGTTCAAGATGAATCTTGGTACCCAGACTCAGGGGCTACCAATCACATCACTAGCAACCTCGACAACTTAAATCTTGGATAAAAGGAATGCAGAGGTAATCAAACAATTTGCATGGGGAATGGTAAGTCTGTCAAAATTACTCATACTGGTAATGCTTATATCAAAGGTAAAAGGAAATTATTCTTACATAACTTGTTAAGAGAACCAAAGATAAAAAAGAATCTCATAAGTGTATCTCAGTTTGCTCTTGATAACAATGTATATTTTGAGTTTTATCCTAAATATTGTTTAATTAGAGACATATTGACTAGGGACATTTTATTGCAGGGTGACACAGAAAAAGGGCTATACAAATTTAAATCTGTCAACTCAAATGTGTCACAAAGGAGCAAAATCACAGTAATTTGAGTATGAAAAGAAATAATAGAGATGTATTTGATCTTTGGCACTACAAGCTTGGTCATCCTAGTACTAATGTTGTAAAACAAGTTCTTGCTGAAAGTAAAATAAAATTTGATGATGTCTCATTACCTTATATATGCACTTATTGTCAAATGGGTAAGAATCGTAAATTAGCATTCAATGACTCATTTACACAATACTCAAAACCACTGGAATTAGTTGCCACAGATTTATGGGGTCCTGCATCTATATGCTCATATTTTGGATTTAAACACTGATGCATATTCAAGATATACTTGGATATATTTTCTAAAAACAAAATCTGAGACATACAATGCAGTCAAATGTTTTATAACAATGGTTGAAAAACAAACTAATTCTTAAGTTAAAGTCATTCAATCTGATGGTGGTACTGAGTATAAGACCCTTAGTTTATTTTTAGAAAAGGGGAATTATACACAGAACTACATGTCCTTATACATCTGAGCAGAATGGTCTAATAGAAAGGAAACACAGACATATTGTTGAATCTGGGCTTACTTTACTTGCTCATGCCTCAATGCCATTAAAATTTTGGCCTGAGGCATTCAATACTGCTATATATTTGATAAATAGGCTTCCAACAAAAGTTCTTAAAGGGATCAGTCTCATGGAAAAATTGTATGAAGTCAAGCCAGACTATTTCAATTTAAGAACTTTTGGATGTCTCTGTTTCCCTTATATCAGACCATATAACTCAAATAAATTAAACTTCAGATCTAAACCATGCACCTTCCTAGGATATACTACAAATCAGAAAGGTTATAAATGTCTTGATGACAGTGGAAATTTTTTGTGAGAAGACATGTTGTTTTTAATGAAAGTGTGTTTCCATTTAGCAAGTCAGAAATAAAAACAACAAGCAAAGTCTACAATCCAAAGGTATCCATACCAGATATACCTGTTTACTCTGAGATTGAGCATCAAGTGAGGGCAAAGAAGGCTACTAAGAATCAATATATACAATCCAGAACTTCTGCTCAACATGAACCAGATTGGATAGTTAGTCTCAGTCATGCCAGTTTTCACCTATAAGAATCACAGATAACAGAGAAGAAGATCAGGCAGACAATCATGAAGAAGGTTCTCAAAGAAGTTCAGATCACAGTGACACAGTGAGCTTACCTCATACTGATGCTCAACCAAGACCAAGTCACCCTATGATCACAAGGGCCAAGAGTGGCATCTTCAAGTCAAAAACATACACAGCAAGTCTAAGTGCTCATGAGCCAGTCACTTATGAACAAGCTGTCAAAGACAAAAACTAGAGAGATGCCATGAGTGAAGAATATAATGCACCGATCAAAAACAGAACATGGGATCTTGTATGCCCACCTAAGAATAAGAACATTATGGGATGCAAGTGGACATACAAAATCAAAAAGAATCCAGATGGAACTATCAACAGATATAAAGCAAGACTTGTTGCAAAGGGTTACACACAACAATATGGATTTGACTTCATTGAAACTTTCTCTCCAGTGGTCAAACCATCAATCATCAGACTTATTCTCACCATAGCTTTACATAGAAGATGGTACATAAAGCAATTGGATGCGAACAATGCATTTCTGAATGGTACCTTGCAAGAGAAAATCTATATGGAACAACCACAGGGCTACAACAAGAATGAAAATTATGTGTGTAAATTAAACAAGGCTATCTATGGCCTCAAACAAGCCCCAAGAGTCTGGTTTGACATACTGAAGTCAACATTAATTGACTTAGGATATTAGTCTGCCAAGTCAGAAAATCCACTCTTCATCAAAGCCAATGATATCTCTACTGTTTACATACTAATATATGTGGATGATCTAATTATTACATGCAATAGCAATGATGAAATCAATCACATTATCTCTTACTTAAACAAAAAGCTCTCAGTAAAGGATCTTGGAGATATCAATTATTTCCTTGGCATAGAAGTTAAAAGGAAAGCAAACTCAGAAATGATCCTATGCCAAAGAAAGTACATTCAAGAGCTTCTAGACAAAACAAAAATGAGTGATGCAAAGTCATAGCCACCACCTATAATAAGCAGTCAACATTTTTTTAAAAACAGGGGAGAAGCCATATTTAATATTAAACAGTATAGAAGTGTTATATGGGCATTACAATATGCAACTATAACACTACCTGATATTGCTTTTAGTGTTAACAAAGTTTTTCAATTTTTGCAGAATCCACTTGATGAGTATTGGAGAGCTGTAAAGAGGATTCTCAGATATCTAAAAGGGACATTGGATTATGGCTTATCTCTTAAAACATGCAACAGTTTAAATATAGTATGGTATGCAGATGCAGACTGGGCCTCGGATCTAGATGATAGAAAATCAGTCACTGGCTATTGTATATACATTGGGAACAATTTGATATCATGGTGTTCTAAAAAGCAGGCAACTGTCTCATGATCGAGTACAGAAGTCGAATATAAGAGTATAGCAAGTGCTACTGCAGAAATTATTTTGTTACAATCAATATTGAGTGAACTAAAAGTACATCAGGAACCATGCCAATTTTATGGTGTGACAACCGGAGGACGGTCTACATGTCTGCAAACCATATACTTCACTCTCGAACCAAACACATAGAAATAGATTTACACTTTGTTCGAAAGTGTTCAAAAAGGAAAACTTCAGATAAGACATATACCTGCTACTTACCAACATGCCGACATCCTTACAAAGACACTGTCAGCAAGAAGCTTCAATAAGTTGAGATCCGACCTGAGAATCGAAGACAGTGAAAATCACTTTGTCTCTATCACTTCAGATTCAAGCAACAGCACGGAGAGTGATGGAAACACAAGCGCATCTCACAAACTCTCTCAAAATTTTACTAGTCAAAGCAAAATCGCCAGATCTCAACTTTCGAAACAAAGCAAAAGGAAGGAATAGAGATGCAAAGCCACCAGAATGTTGTCGCACTTGTAGATTTGAGTTAATTCGAGACAATTTTTTGAAATCAAATTGGGAATTTTTTGGAGCCGCAAACCCTAACCCTAAGCTAGGGTTTGAGGGGGGCAAATAATGAATGTGTGATAATGAGTGCGGCCGAAGACAACATCAGATATATTTCTCTCAAGCAAAGCGGTTAAAGGCAAAGCAGTTCAGAAAGCCCATCAAGACAGCCCATCAAGGCCCATCATTAAAATACATATTTTCCGCTTTGTAATCTGCTTTTGTTGAACAGTATATATATGAACCACTGTATTCATGTAATAGTATTCGGTTTTCATCAATAAAATTTCAAATTCCTTTCACACGTGTATGTGTGTGTGTATGTGTGTGAGAGTGTGTGTGTGAGTAAAATCTTTTACACATGATGTGTGATTGAGTTGTCCAAGTAGGAGTATTATTAATTGTACCGAACTGAGCTTAGTGGGATTGAGTTGTCCAAGTAGGGAGTATTATTAATTGTACCGAACTGAGCTTAGTGGGATTGAGTTGTCCAAGTAGGAGTATTACTTATGATATTTGTAACAAAACATTTTTTGTTTATTTTTCTGCATAAGCTTACATACCACTTTCATAGATCGTGACTTGTAAATCCTTCTAAGTGGGATTGACTGTTGGATTCAGAGTGAGATAAATAGGATTTTTATTAACATTCGGCTAATCTAGTTACAAAGATCAATACATTAGAAAGACCAATGAATCTAATTTTATAACTAATAAAGATAATAAAGAAATCTGAAAAAGGAAATAAATAATTATGAAGCTTGCCTAGAAAAGGGAATGCTTTTGTTGCTTAGATTCTTAGAATGTCAGAATCTTCTGGCTTCACATATTGAGCATTACATTAAAAGGAAATTGCCTTCAGTAGTAAGTTAGCAAGTCTTGTCCGCGGGTGCGGCGCAGTGGAAAGGAGGCTTGGGTTCTGATAATAAGACTCAGGTTCGATTTCTACCATGTGCTTCCCTATCCTATATAAATTTACCCGGGAATATGGGGGCTTGCACTACAAGGGGAAAAAGCTATTCCAACGGCTCCAAGCCGTTGGCGGCCATTGGGAGCCGTTTGAAATGCCGTTGGAATAGCGTTCACACTTTCCAACGGCTTCCAACGAAAGCAACGGGGCTATTCCAACGGCTACCAACGGCAATTAACCGATGGACGCCGTTGGAAGCCGTTGCAATAAACTGACCAATAAGCCGTTGGTAGCCGTTGCTAATCTGGGTGAAATTTTTTTTATAGCAGCAAGCCATTCACCTTCTAACCACACACAATCAATATATATCAATTTCCATTCCATTTCCACTCCATTTCACATATATATCACATATTCAACACATTATACCACAAACAATATAAACAACCAAAAATCAACATCAAACATTACATATTCAAGTCCAACTCCATATTCAAACATTACAACCAAACCCTCACCAACACCAACTCCAACTCCATATTCAAGTCAATATATACAATGCAAACACTTAAACCTCACCACCTCAAAGTCAATACATACACAATAACCATCAAACACAATCCTCACCACCTCAAAGTCAATATATACAATAACCAACCACAAAGACGATAATCGTCATACCTCTCAAGCTTCATCATCACCTCCGGAAGCACCAGACGACGAAGGGAAGAAACCATGCCTTTGTGCGTACTCCGCTAAACGTTGATTCAGCTGCTCCATTTGTATAGCGCGAAGACGGTCCTGCTCTTGCAGCAGCTCAACCATGGTTCTAAGCTCTTTTATTTCAGCTTTGTCACACGCCTTTTGAGCTGCCCGATGTTCTCATTTGTATTATAATCATTTTCTTAAGCAATGTATATTTTAAAATATAGAAACGTAAATGACGTGATCTTAAGCAATGCATATACCACAAATAAATGCATATTTTTAATACAATATATTGGTGTTAAAAGTATTCTTATATTTTTTTTGTTCATCCATTTTCATCACACATCTTTGTATATTTTTCCTTTTTTACTTATCTAATATTTATAAATCACGTATATGTTAGATTTAACTCAACTAGAAATCATCATATGTATAGTGTATCTATAGGTTAATTTATTAAATATAATATTGCAATGTTTATAAGATTACCGCTTGGTTTCCATAGCCATAGCGCCTATTCCGCTGCGTTGGATCCATAATAACGTCGAAAATATTATCTTCCTCCTCTACCGTCAACTCATCGCGATCCGATTCTGAAAGCAGCTCTGCCCGTGCCTCCTGAAACTTTGCCTAAAATAAAAAATAATTACAGGTTAAAATTAGTAGAATAGCATTTAAACATATCGATATTAATAAAATAAGTTTTAAAATATGCATACATATACAGCCGTCGCCTTATCATCACCATCCCACTGATATGTAATATTGCCAGCATTGTCTCCTTGTCTTGATGCGTGGGTGCGGGTAAATACCTCCATCATAGACACGCGACGTCCAACCGATCTTTCCTGCAATAAATAATTTATATATTTTAATTTTTCATAGCTAATTACCAAACTAATTAATATACAAAATGTAATAACGGTTTAGATAAATTTACCAAGTCCTCACGGTGATGCTGAAAAGACTTGGATCCGCCACGATGCGTTACAGGATTCCTACTTCTATTGGCAGAGTTCCTCTCCGACTCCATCTGCAATTTAAATTGAATATTATATTTATACTAATTGCAAAATAATTAACTATATATTTGGTAGATTTACCTTGAACTCGTCGGTCTCCCACCAACTCATCCAAGAATCCCATACGGAAGCGCCCATCAAGTTCGGTTTCCTCCCCGATTTTTAAGAGCTGACATTACCTCCCTATAATTTTTGGCGACCTTCGAATTCCAATGGCGCTGAACCATGGCGACATCGGCCTCCGCCAAGTCTACTTGCCCCTGTACAAAGAGAAAACATTACTAATTGTTCAATTATACTTATTCATATAGTAAAGTGGTATAAACTCACCAGAAAATCCTGCCAGATGGCCTCCCTGACATGGTCAGGGAACTTACTCCACTTAGGCCAGCAATCTGTCATCCTGCTCATATATGATTGCTTGGAAATGCCAAGCACATCCCCTGAGGGCTCCAAATCAAATCCCCTATGTTAAATAAAACAAAGCTTTAGACAAGTATATATATGTATGAACAAATTTATATTGTTATCATTTTAATTTTGATACTTACGCTCCATCAGCCTTCGGCTGCAAATATACAAGTGGTCGAGCCAGAGGCTCACCACTACTCTCGCCGGCCGAGCGAGAAGAGCTACGACATCTGGAGCCTGACATAATACATGTTGAAAGTTTCATTTTTAATTATAGACATAGATAAAATGATGATGATATGTGGTGCATGTAATGATGATGATGATATATATGTGATGCGTGTGCGTGAATATATAATTGTAAAGATTACCGGATATTATTCAGTCCTCGTCGTTTTCTGATTCAGACTCGATCTCGTGTTCTATATCGTTTTCCTCTACACTCTCAAATGCTTCGACTAATACATTTGTCTCATCATTTAATTGTCCAAAATCAGTTTGATCGTCTGTAATTGTGATTTCAACATTTTCTTCGATATCTGCTTGATAGGCTTGTTCTTCTGGAATATTTTTTCCATCGAATGTAAATCTCGCCTTGGTTTTAAAAACCGCAGACCAATCCGCTTTATCTCTTTTTAGAGACGGATAAGGGGCGTAATAAACTTGTAGGGCTTGTTTGGCTAGTACAAACGGATCGTACTGCTGATAACGGGAGGTATGTTTTATTTCTATAAGATTATAATTTGGATGCACGTTAATACCAGAACCTGGAACATTGCTGAACCAGTTGCATCTAAACAAAAAAACTTCCTCTGCGGGTCTTATAAAATATGTCAATTGCAAAATCTGGGTTAACACGCCATAAAAATCATGTATATGATTATTAGGATCATCAATGCCTTTAACAAATACACCGGTATTGTTTGTTAATTTTTCAGCACCGTATTCTTTGGTGTTGAATTTATATCCATTAACGAAAAATATTGGATACGTCTTAACTTTCCTTTTCGGTCCCAACGCCAAATGTTTTAATCCTTCATCGACCACATTATTTGTAGGATCACAAACGTAGTTCGAAAACCAGGTAGCGAAATTTTTGCTTAAATCGCTGTTTGGATTTTGTGATTCATAAACACTGCAAACAAAAACAATATATTGCTTTATTATTAATTTACACATGCAGTATTAAATTAAATTTATCAAAACTTGTAATCTGATAATTACCTAATAAATGGTGCAACTTCTGGACAATTAAGAAGAATATACGTGTGTGCTACATGGTAATCTCTATCATCTAACCATACTTCTACACATTTTCCAGCATGTCGACCATGTTGTTTAAAAATAGATAACATTGCTTCAGAAGAAAAATCTTGTTCGACGGCCTCATCATTACGCGCAACACTTTGAAATGATAAATTCACATGATCATTGAAATAATGAGAGAAAAAGAACGATGCTTCTTCTTCGATATATGATTTGCAAATCGAACCTTCAACTCGAGCTTTTTGTCTCACTTTTTTCTTTAAATGATTTAAGTACCTAATAAAAAATATTTCATATCAATATTGATTTTTAATTATAGTTAAATTACATACTCAGTATTAACAACATACCTCTCGAATGGATACATCCATCCATATTGCACAGGACCTCGAAGACGTGCTTCAAATGGAAGATGAACAGGTAAATGCTCCATTACATTGAACAAACCTAGAGGAAATATTTTCTCCAGTTTGCAGAGCAGTATAGGGATTTCTACCTCAAGTTTACGAAGACGGTCAACTTTTAACGTAGTTGAACAAAGCTCCTTATAAAATAAACTAAGTTCTGTTATAACCTTCCAAACTTTTACAAGCAACAATTCTTTGAAAGCGACGGGTAACAAATTTTGCATCATTACATGACAATCATGGCTTTTCATCCCACTCAGTCTTCCATTCTTATAGTCGACACATCTACGAAGATTAGATGAAATTCCATCAGGAAATCGTAATCCTTCCACCCATTTTAACAGTACTTTAACTTGGTTGTTATCTAATTCATAACATGCTTTGGGTTTTTTAGTGTCATTTGGCTTCATATGAAGCTCAGGATGATTACATATTTCTTCTATATCATGTCTTGATTTCAGATCGTCCTTAGTCTTTCCCTTAACATTCAAAAGTGTATTAAACACATTATCGAATATGTTTTTCTCGTTATGCATCACGTCAATGTTATGACGGATTAAGAGATTTTTCCAATAAGGCAACTCCCAGAATATACTCTGTTTGCACCAATTATGAAACGTCGATTTACCTTGGATTTCAGTTTGCTGCCCGGTTTCATGTATCTTTGGATAATCTTTTACAAGTTCATATATATCTTCACTTGACCAAATCGTTGGTGGTTGTAAAGTCTCATGTCTATTAGCTATGAAGTTTTTTTTGTCTCTTCTAAAAGTATGATTAATATGGAGAAAACATCGATGACAATCAAATCATGAAATTTTCTTCCCATGCCGTAAAGAAAATGCTCGTGTTTCTTCCATACAGTAAGGAAAAGAAAAACGACCGGCCGTACTCCAACCCGAAAGCATTGCATATGCAGGAAAATCGCTAATAGTCCATAACAGAGAAGCGAACATCTGAAATTTTTTCTTTTTTGATACATCGTATGTTTCAACTCCTTCATACCACAATGTTTTCAACTCTTCGATTAACGGTTGTAAGTAAACATCGATACCCTGTGTCGGATCATCAGGGCCAGGGACGACAATTGTGAGAAACATATATGGAGTTTTCATACACATCCACGGGTGTAGATTGTAAGGTGTGATTATTATAGGCCAAGATGAATATTTAGAACCAAACTGAGAAAACGGTGAAAATCCATCAGTACACAAACCTAGTCTAACGTTACGGCTCTCCGCTGTGAAATCGGGATATTTCTTATCAAAATACTTCCATGCTTCTCCATCAGGTGGGTGTGTTAACGTACCTTCTTCAGGTGTTCTCACACTGTGCCATCTCATATGATGCGCTGTTACAGATGATGCATATAACCTTTGAAGTCTAGGAGTGATAGGTAAATAATGCATACGCTTGTATGGAACTTCTTTTCCCTTTTTTTTCCTTGGCTTGTATCTTTCTTGATTACATATTTTACAATTCCGAAGACTGACATCATCTTTCCAAAACAACATGCAACCATTTAGACATGTATCAATTTTTTGATACGGCAAACCGAAAGATGACATTAGTTTTTTTACTCCATAATAATTTTCGCACATTAAATTATCTGATGGCATATGGCGTTAAGCAGCTTGTACAACAGCCGTAAATCCGGCTTCTGTGAAGTTGTACTTTGATTTCATCGCAATGTACTCTGCAGTTGCCGATAATTGAGTGCCGCTAGTACATCCATTCCAAAGAGGTTTCTTAGCAGCATCCAATAAATCATATTTTTTCACTCCAACATTTGGTTCCTCTTCGACGTTAACATCGTCGTTATTAATTTCAACAGTAGGGAACATTGATCGTGCTGCATCTTCAACCATATGTTCTATGAGATTCGTCGTACTAACTTCATCACTAATGACCTCTATTGACTGTTCTTCATTACGTGTTATAATTTCTCCATGACGATCCCACACCAAATAATTGGTTACGAAACCATATTGGCGCAAATGAATCCTAACCATATTCGGTACTAAATGCTTCAACAATTTGCACCTACTACATGGACAACGAATTTCTACATCGTTTCCAATATTACTAAAAGCAAATTCGACAAACACATTTACCCCGTTAAGAAAATGTGTACTTATTGAGCCTCCCATTTTTCTTCTTTCATACATCCAACTCCGATCAATAAAATAATTGACCATTTTTCCTACTGTAAAACCTATGATCAATAGTAAAAAAAACTATTAATCAAATTCGATAAACACATTTTAGATTTGACTGTTTTTTATAATCCATTTTCGTTTATATACAAAGTTATATTTCTTGCTATTTTGTTTACATTTTTGTACCTTTTGTGGTGGTCGGTTATCCTACTTCCCATTACAAACACAATAGTAATTACATTTCTTAAATCATATCATTATAAACGATTTCCCAAAATTTCGGCAGCACTTCCCCCGTGTTCCTTGTATCGTACACAATGCATGTACACAAGGAACAAAAAGGAAATGCCGTCGAAATTTTGTGAACCGTTTATAACGATATGATTTACGAAACGTAATTACTTTGTAGTGTTTGTAACTTGTCCAATACAGGGACAAATCCAACAAATATTGTATCAGATGAATATGAATATCCGTTTTGCAATAAAAACGAATATTCATACAACGATCATATACAACACTTGTCAGACGGGGCCAAAAATTCACTAAGAGATTTAAATTTTGTTTGTCTAATAATTTAAAAGATATAATTTAAAGCAATCATATAGGCCAAAATTTCACTAAGAGATCATATTACTAAAAGATATAATTCATGTTCGTAAAATATTCGACTAATTCATGTTTGCCTAATATTTTACAAAACATACACAAAATAATTTAAAGCAATCCAAACTAATCTAAAGCTAATTCAAATACGCATTTACACTAAATTATCAACATATGTATATATGTGCATAATATATATACACAAACAATTTGGACATTTGGATGGTAATAATTGTAATTAGCACTTAGTTTGGTATAATAAACAATCAATAGGCCATTAGATACAACTATAACAAACAATTAAACATAAAATTAGCAAAATTTTAAAATTTAGGGTTTTAGGCAAAACCTGATTTTGGAGTGGAATTGGATGGAGAGAGGCCACTGGTGTTGATTGATGGCGTCGGAGTGGCTGCCGGTTGCGTGGGGAGGCTGGGAGCAAGAAAAGAGGAGGAGTGGAGGAAGAGGGTGGAGGTTTTGGTGTTTTTTGGTGAATGAAGGAGAATGAAATCTGTTCTCGGCTAGCTGCAGGTTTACACGAATATTTCCAACGGCCGCAAACGACATTTTTACAACGGTTACCAATGGCTACCAACGGCTTGTTAAAAAAATAACGAGTCGTTAGTAGCCGTTGGAACCCCCCGTTGGCGGCCGTTGGAACACTGTCGTGGCTATATACTGTATTTCTAGTAGTGTTGGATCAGCGGACGGTTTTACTATACCCTCCTCAGGAGTTTACCGGCTCGCCGGGTTCTCCTGGGTTTTCAAAAAAAAAGAGAGTTAGCAAGTCAATTTAGTAATGTCATGTTTCTTATTCTAAAAAATGGTGATTAAGTAACTTCCCCATATATATAAGTTGCAATATCTCAACATTCAAATTAATATTTGACTGCTTAACAGTATACGTAGAACGAACTGAATGCAGAGGCTATATTGATAACTTGCCAATTTTTAACTTAAATCTAATTTTCTCCATAGGCATAGAAGATAATTCTTGACCCAATTATATTTAACTTTAAAAGTTGCTTTATTGCACTTCCATTATTTTGATGCTAAATATAAATTGTTAGAACAAAATTTCTAAAACCACAAGATCAATTTAAATGTCGTCAAAGAGTTCTTTTAGTAGCAAAATAATTAGATTTAGCCCTATTGGTGCTCAATTTTCATGTAACATTGTCATTAAAACAATATACATAGTGTTACCAAATAACCACTGTCACATTTACTTGTATAAGGTAATTCGCTACCTTATAATGACAATATCACCAGCCTATATGCCTATATACTTATTATGTTACTCCATATGCATGACTCACATAATCTTATATTTCTCTAAATTACTTATGCATGAAAATCATGTAATTCTATCAAGATCTTTATTTTAAATCCCTACAATGTTGCATATATAATCGTTCAAACATACAACTATTATCGATCTCTATTACTTAGTTGCTTTCATAACTTTATATTTTCTACAATGTTTTCGGTTTTCAATATATATCTCAAATATGAGAAGAATGGAGGGACGGCGGAAGGAATGAAAGAAAAACGGATAAGAGGACGAAGGGGATAGAGGGACGACGGAACTAGAATGGATTGTTTCACGTGCTTGTATTATTTTCCAAAACGCAGAAAAAAAAATTGTTTTTTAGTTTGTATGTTAACTTCGTTTTTGACAACATAAAAAGTACATACTTCTTTGATACTTATTCACCGGTTACACTAATAACCTCTATAAGAATGTTAATAGCAATTGCATCCATATATAATCTATGGATTCATCAAATGGAGGTAAAGACATCATTCTTAAATGAAAATCTTGATGAGGAGATTTACATAGAGCAACCCGAGGGTTTTATTTTCAAAGAAATGAAAACAAAGTATATAGATTAGTAAAATCATTATACGGACTAAAACAAGCTCGAAAACAATGACACGTAAAATTTGATAGTGTCATGATAAAAACAGTTTTCGTATAAATGAACGTGATAAATGTGTTTATTATAAACAAGTTGGACAATCATACGTGATGATTTTACTATATGTAGACGATATGCTAATCTTTAGTCCTAATAGTAAGGTAATAGACACCATAAAGAAAATGTTAATCAACAATTTCGATATGAAAGACTTAGGAGTTGCATACGTTGTTTTGGGAATCAAAATGTTGAAATATTAAGCTTGATTTTTTAATTTCTAGAAGTTTCTTATTATTAAAGTATCTAGAGTCTTCTTGTATTTGATAGAATTTGGCGAGAACTCTAGAATTTTATATTAGTTGCTAGAAATAAGAATTATATAATAGTTATGTTTCTAGAGTTGCCTAAAGAGTCATTTCTAGAGTTGTCAAATGAGTCATGTTTCTAGAGTATTCAATGTCCAGAATGTTCTATTGAGTCATATAAATAGAGGAGCTCTCCCCTCATTTTGTATCAAGCAAGAAATAAATCATCAATAAAGAAAAAAATTTACAATAAAATAAAATAAAAACTCCTCTTTCTTATATTCTCTCCCTCTTTCTCCTAAAAATATTCAACAAAGTGGTATCAGAGCAAGAATTAAAAAAAAAAGATAGAGATGGCGAATAATGGCGTTCCCCTATAAGTTCCAATGCTCACCAAGAACAATTATGATAATTGGAGTTTAAAGATGATGGCTCTTCTTGGAGCACACGACGTGTGGGAGATAGTTGAAAATGGCTATACTGAACATGAGAATGAAGATGGTTTATCTCAAATTCAAAGAGATGGTTTGAGAAAGTCAAGGACAAGGGACAAGAAGGCTCTTTGTCTAATTTATCAAGCATTGGATGATGATACCTTTGAAAAAAAAATTGGATCAAAGTCGGCCAAAGAAGCATGGGAGAAGCTTCGAACGTCTTACAAGGGAGCTGATCAAGCTAAAAAGGTATGTCTTCAAACTTTAAGAGGAGAGTTTGAAACTTTGCATATGAAAGAAGGTGAGCTCGTTTCTGATTACTTCTCAAGAGTTCTAGTGGTTAGTAATAATCTTAAAAGAAATGGTGAGAAGTTAGATGATGTAAGAATTATGGAGAAGATTCTTAGATCATTAGATCCAAAGTTCGAACATATTGTCGCCATCATTGAAGAAACAAAAAACTTGGAGACCATGTCAATAGAGGAACTTCTAGGCTCATTGCAAGCTTATGAAGAAAAGAAAAGGAAGAAGGAAGAGACTGTGGAGCAAGTCTTTAAGACACTGATTTATTCAAAAAAGGAAGAAAGTAATCGAAGCCAACAAAGATGGGGTGGTGGCCAAGAAAGAGGAAGAGGTCGTGCATATGGACATGGACGAGGTTGGAGGCCCAACTATGAAAACAACAACAGCAACAACAATAAAAGAGGAGAAACCTCAACAAGAGGTCGTGGGAGAGGAAATTCAAGGTATGACAAGTCACGTGTTAAATGCTACAATTGTGAGAAATTTGGACATTATGCTTCTGAATGTAGAGCTTCAAAGCATAATAAAGTTGAAGAGAAGACCAATTACGTTGAAGAAAAAAGCCAAGAGGATGATACATTATTACTGGCTTACAAAGAAAATGAAAAAAGAGAGGAAAACCAATGGTACCTAGATAGTGGTGCAAGCAACCATATGTGTGGAAGAAAAAATATGTTTGTGGAGCTTGATGAATTAGTGAAGGGCAATGTGGCATTTGTAGATGAATCAAAGCAGTGAAAGGTAAAGGAATGGTTATTATCTGATTGAAGAATGGAGAGCACCAATTCATTTCCAATATTTACTATGTGCCAAACATGAAGAGCAACATTTTGAGCTTAGGACAACTTTTAGAGAAAGGTTATGATATTCTATTAAAAGATAATAATCTTTCTATAAGAGATGGTGCAAGTAACTTCATTGCAAAGGTACCAATGTCAAGAAATAGAACGTTTATGCTCAACATTCAAAGTGATGTCGCACAATACCTTAAGGTGTGCTATAAAGATACTGCTTGGCTTTGGCATCTTCGTTTTGGACATCTTAACTTCGGAGGACTAGAGTTGCTATCCAAGAAGGAAATGGTAAGAGGATTACCATGCATAAGCCATCCAAATCAAGTGTGCGAAGGATGTTTACTTGGAAAGCAATTTAAAACGGGCTTTCCAAAGGAGTCATACTCAAGTGCTAAAAAACCATTGGAACTCATACATACGGATGTGTGTGGTCCGATCAAGCCAAGTTCACTTTGTAAGAGTAACTATTTTCTTCTTTTCATCGATGATTTTTCAAGAAAAACATAGGTGTATTTTTTAAAAGAGAAATCAGAGGTTTTTGAGAACTTCAAGAAGTTCAAGGCCCATGTTGAGAAGGAAAGTGGCCTTATGATTAAAGCCATGAGATCTGACCGTGGAGGAGAGTTCACATCAAAAGAATTCCAAAAGTATTGTGAAAATAATGGAATCAGACGACAACTGATAGTGCCTAGATCCCCCCAGCAAAATGGAGTAGCAGAAAGGAAGAATAGGACAATTCTTGAAATGGCAAGGAGCATGCTCAAAAGTAAGAGGTTGCCAAAGGTTAATTTTGGGCGGAAGATGTGGCATGTGCGGTTTATCTATCAAACCAATCTCCAATAAGAAGTGTGTGGGGAAAGACACCACAAGAAGCATGGAGTGGAAGGAAGCCTGGTATTTTCCATCTAAGAGTCTTTGGAAGCATAGCTCATGTACATGTACCAGACGAGAAGCGAAGCAAATTAGATGACAAAAGTGAGAAGTATATTTTCATCGGTTATGACACCAACTCTAAAGGATATAAGCTCTACAATCCTGATACGAGGAAGATAATAATTAGTCGAGATGTTGTGTTTGATGAAGAAGGAGAATGGGATTGGAGATCACATAATGAAAATTACAACTTCTTTCCATACTTTGAAGAAGATGAAATACCACAACCAAGGATCGAGCAATTAAGGGAGGAGCCTACTTCCCCACTAGTTTCTCCTACCACAAGTTGTCAAGAAGATGAGAACTCAAGTGAAAGGGCTCCACGCTTTAAAAGCCTTCAAGAAATTTATAAGGTAACATAAAATCAAGACAATCTTACTCTCTTTTGTTTATTTGCGGATTGTGAGCCTATGAACTTCCAAGAAGCTTTGCAAAAGAAGAGTTGGAAAAATGCTATGGACGAAGAAATCAAGGCCATCATGAAGAATGACACATGGGAGTTAGCTTCACTTCCAAAAGGACACAAGGCGATTGGTGTGAAGTGGGTATACAAAGCAAAGAAAAATGCCAAAGGAGAAGTTAAAAGATACAAAGCGAGATTGGTGGCAAAAGGCTATAGTCAAAGAGCCGGCATTGACTATGATGAGGTATTCGCTCCAGTCGCTCGATTAGAAACTGTTAGACTAATAATCTCTTTAGCAGCTTAAAATAGTTGGAAGATACATCAAATGGATGTGAAATCTAATGGAGTTCTTGAAGAAGAAGTTTATATCGAGCAACCACAAGGCTATGAAGTCAAAGGAGAATAAGACAAGGTTTTGAAGCTAAAGAAGGCACTTTACGGGTTGAAACAAGCTCCAAGAGCTTGGAATGCTCGAATTGATAAGTACCTCCAAGAGAGCAACTTCATCAAATGTCCATATGAGCATGCACTCTATATTAAAATCCATAATGGTGATACATTGATTATATGCTTGTATGTAGATGATTTGATCTTCACAGGTAGCAATCCAAGCATGTTTCAAGAGTTTAAGAAAAAGATGACGAAAGAGTTTGAGATGACTGATATTGGGCTCATGTCTTATTACCTCGGCATTGAAGTAAAACAAGAAGATAAAGGCATTCTAATCACTCGAGAAGGCTATGCTAAGGAAGTATTGAGGAAGTTCAAGATGGATGACTCTAATCCAGTTTGCACACTAATGGAATGTGGAACCAGGTTGTCAAGGCATGAGGAAGGAGAAAAAACGGACTCAACACTCTACAAAAGCTTGGTTGGAAGCTTGCGATATTTAACTTATACAAGACCTGACATTCTATATGCGGTAGGAGTTGTGAGTCGATACATGGAGAACCCAACAATAACTCATTTGAAGGCAGCAAAGAGGATTCTTCGCTATGTTAAAGGCACAACAAACTTTGGATTGTACTACTCTATTTTTGATAATTACGAGCTTGTTGGATATAGTGATAGTGATTGGAGTGGAGATATGGATGACCGAAAAAGCACAAGTGGCTTCGTGTTCTACATGGGAGATACAGCCTTCACATGGATATCGAAAAAACAGTCGATTGTCACTCTTTCCACATGCGAAGCAAAGTATGTAGCTGCTACTTCATGTGTTTGCCATGCAATTTGGTTACGAAATCTACTAAAGGAGTTGAAACTGCCACAAGAGAAGACGACCAAGATTTTCGTGGACAACAAATTAGCAATTGCTTTGGCTAAGAATCCAGTTTTCCATGATCGAAGCAAGCATATTGATACACGCTATCACTATATTAGAGAGTGTGTCCCCAAAAAGGATGTGCAACTAGAATACGTGAAGACACATGATCAAGTAGCTGATATATTCACCAAGCCTCTCAAGCATGAAGATTTTTTCCGGTTGAGTAATCTGCTTGGAGTCACAAATCAAGTTTAAAAGGGGGTGTTGAAATATTAAACTTGATTTGTTAATTTCTAGAAGTTTCTTATTATTAAAGTTTCTAGAGCCTTCTTGTATTTGATAGAATTTGGTGAGAGCTCTAGAATTTTATATTAGTTGCTAGAAATAAGAATTATATAATAGTTATGTTTCTAGAGTTGCTTAAAGAGTCATTCTAGAGTTGTCAAATGAGTCATGTTTCTAGAGTATTCTATATCTAGAATGTTCTATTGAGTCATATAAATAGAGGAGCTCTCCCCTCATTTTGTATCAAGCAAGAAATAAATCATCAATAAAGAAAAGTTTTCTACAATAAAATAAAATAAAAACTCCTCTTTCTTATATTCTCCCCCTCTTTCTTCTAAAAATATTCAACACAAAATAATAAAAACACCGAGTGGAATTGAACTATCTCAGTCACGCTATGTGCAAAAAGTGATTGAAAATTTTCAAAATTATGGAATCAAATGAGTAAGAACACCTTTTAATCCATCAGAAGTACTGCATAAAAACACTAATGAGAGTGTAATGCAACTGGAATACTCTCGTGTAATAGGATGTCTTATGTATCTCATGAATTGCACAAGATCAGATATAGCTTATATAAGCTGTTATACAAGCAACCCAAGAAAGGAACACTGGAAAGCACTAATGAGAGTGTTGAGATATTTAAAGAGTACCACGAACTTTTCCCTACTTTACAGAAAATATCCTACCGTCTTAAAAGGATATAGTGATGTAAACTGGATTTCTGATTCAGAGAATTCTAAATCAACTAGTGGTTATGTCTTCACCTTAGCAGGAGCAGCAGTGTCATAGAAATCTACTAAACAAATGTGCATAGCTCGATCCACTATGGAATCAGAGTTCATCGCTTTAGATAAAGCAGGCGAAGAAGTAGAATGGCTTCGTCATTTTTTAGAAGATATTCCATTTTTTCCTAAACCTGTACCGGCCATATGCATACACTATGATAATCAAGTAGCATTAAGCAGTGCGCAAAACTTTGTGTACAATGGAAGGTCACGACATATTTGTCGATGCAATAACACAGTTAGGCAGTTACTCTCAAATGGAACTATTTCCATTGATTATGTGAGAACTACCGATAACCTTACGGATCCATTTACAAAAGGATTATCAAGAGAGAAAATTGACTGCGCATCGAGGGGAATGGATTTAAAAGCCTAAACCAATAAGAGTTATCTTATACGAAAACATATCCTAGCGACTGGAGATCCCACAAACTAGGATCAATAAGCAAATTAGTTCTGAGTAACTCAAGAAGTAATGCATTTGTTTGGACTTAGTCCTACTCCATTCTTATGGTGCACAATAGAATGCATGCCTACAGAAGTATTTGAAGGTTAAAACTATGTTTTTAATGATGACATATCTTGAAAATAACAAGTGGGGTATATGTAGGATACTCTTAATGGTTGAGATCACCTATGTTAGTGTGAGCTGGGTCGGCTCTATGAGAATATTAAAGGCTTTAGTTCTCTATAAACACTCGCAGAACCAAATTGTTCAGGACCAAAATGAACACAACCAAGAGATTGGATGTGAAGGAGAACAATGCTTTATAAAAGTTATTGTCTGGTTACACAACACCAAATAGGCCATTTTGCAACACTTTTTTGTTTTGAATTTGCCACAGTTATTACCGTTACCAGTTTCCAACGGTAATTTCCGTTAAAAAGAGTTGCAACATTTATTATCGTTGGTAAAAATGGTTATTTAGTAATTAGACAAAACCAAAGTGGACAAAATTGTAATTTTCTCTTTTATTATTCCTAATCCCACTTCTAACGATAGTATTACGTTTTCCCCATTTCATTATTCCTCCGCCTCTTTTAGTCTAGGGTTACCGCATCCCCATGGTTCAGGCACGGCATCCGTCTCATTTTGTCACCGCCTCCAGCTTGGTTTATCACCGTCTCCACCTCGTTTTTTCAGCCTCTACCTCGTTTTGTCTCCGCCTCCGCCTTGTTTTGTCATCGCAACCGCCTCGACCTCTTACCGCCTCCACCTCGTTCTAGTATTTTTTATTATTTTATTATCTTAAATTGCAATTGGGTTTTCGATTTCTGTTTGAATTTCAATATAGGTAGTTTTGTTATCTTGTTCCAATTGAATTCCACCAATCTTCTTAAGAGGAACTAAAATTCATTACCTGTAGGGAGCTAGAGGTTTTAGAGGACCATTGGTGGCATTAGCCATGCCTTTCTGCAATCCCCCATAGTAGGTTAATTTCCACCAGTCTTCTTAAGAAGAAGCCAATGGCTCTAAGTATCTTTCTTTAAACTATAGACACTGAGCTAATCTTTGTATGTTAACACAAAGATACCACTCTTTATATAATTTTTGATAACAGTGTTTTCTGATGACATGACCTTATTTTTGTCTTTGTTGCAATCTTTCATGATAGGTATGTATATTTTTCTCGTATGTTATTTTTTCATATTTCATTTAAGAGTTGGCAGCCACTAAATTGGATAATTTTTTGTACTTGATTTATTTGTAGCACCTAATGTGACCAGAGACTAAGTTCAGTGAATATTCTATTAAGAGTTTTAGGAGTAGGTAAGGTTAAGTACTCTCAATCATAGTTAGTCATCTTGCTATTTTGCTATTTGTTATAATTTAATTTTGTAATATTATTTCAGTATGTTCTCTTGTAATGATAGTATGCTCTCTCTCATTAACTTTTTTACTTTTTAAAAGAACAAGTAGAGGAATTGAACATGAGCAGTGGCAGCCCGAGCCATCTCGGTTGACAAACAGAGGCATTACATTGTTATTCTGGGCTAAAACTCATAGGTTGTGTCAGGACCCGCAAATCCGTACTTCTTGATTAAACACTAATCTCCATTGATTAACTCAAGAGGTATGGAAATACGAACCCTGAGGGGTTTTAAGAACAAGAAAAAGTAGAAGAAAAAGAAAGCAGAAGAAGAAAGAAGAGAAGAA
This sequence comes from Allium fistulosum, assembly GCA_030737815.1. Classification (NCBI taxonomy): domain Eukaryota; kingdom Viridiplantae; phylum Streptophyta; class Magnoliopsida; order Asparagales; family Amaryllidaceae; genus Allium; species Allium fistulosum. Next base: position 497,977,175 of record CM060903.1, read on the forward strand.
GAAAATAGAAGAAGAAGAAGAAAGAAGAACAACAGAACAACATCAGAAACAGAAACAATATCAGAATCTCACATATCACAGCGGAACAACATATAATAAATAATCACTAGTCTTTTAAAACAAAGAACTATATTAGTTTATACATACATCAATCAGAGTCAATATACAAATCAATACAACAATGGACAGTTATATAATCTGTCCTCATACAGAATACACAGCGGAATAAATAAACAAGTACGTATGTACGTTTCGTCATCCAGCTTGCTTCCAAAGCTCCAGAATATCCAGAATATCCTGATAACATAACTCTAGGCTGCCCGTGTGGAAATTGGTAGGAACCCAGAGTTTAGAAGGGAAACAATAAACTCCGAGTCAATCATGGTGGCTGGTGTGAGATCGTAAAACAGTTTATCTTTAAAAGATAACAAAGGAATATTTTAAAATCAATTCGCAATGCTTTTGGAAAATGAAACTACCATAAGACCTCCCGCCACACACACAATGCAAACGCAGAATTGGAGGAGATTTCTTCTTATGATAGTCAAAGATGCTTACTACGAAAAATCAAATCATTTTTGATATTATTACTAGTGCATAGTGTAGAAATCATTTCGAAAGTACAATATAAATCTTAGCCAGCATAGGTACCATTATAGTATGCTTACTATAGCTGCCATATTAGATGGCAGGTTCTACAACTAAAACCGTACAAGGCTCGTATTGTTTCTTTGGATTTCCAACAAATGGTCAGGCCAAGGAACTTCCTATGCCACGAAGGAACGCCTCTGGAATGACGTCCCGAGAACCTAACCGGATCTCTGCTAACACAAGGCCGGGTTACCTCTGCAAAAATAGGTAACTACTGACACGCGTATGCCATCCTCCGATCGTAACCGATCTTCCCGAGGATCCCCGATTCGCAGCAAACCACATAATAAGCAGTATCAACATAGGTTAAGTATCTGGACTCCATACCATGATACCACCTCTATCCAGAAGGAATGACATACACTAAGGGGCGCTACTCCCTAGAACCTTGCCGCATCCTTCCTGTTTTGACCATTTCCGGGGTGTGAGGCTCGACGAAGTCTCGTCCACAAAGCTACGCTTTCTACAAAGCCATGCTTCGGGTCAAACAAATGATCATAGAAATGATCACAAAGATAAATGATCAAACAAACGATCATATCATAAATGATCAAACAACGATCATTTCACAGCAACACTTAGTATGTCATGTTACCAAATTGGGAGTATATCGCTGATAAATTTCAACTACATAACCTCTGAGCTCGTACGTCTCAGAGAAGGGTGTTAAGCTAAGAGAATAAATTCTCCGCCACCAACAGATGTGTATTTGAAAGAAATCAGCTTTATATCTCAATTTGTAACGTCAGACACACAATCCATACAAGTCTGTTCCGGGATCGAACAGAACCGAAGGCACTTCTCACGAAGCCCTTGCATATCCGGATAAATTTCTAATCACGTCCGGACTTCCCGTCACTAAGGGTGATAAAACCTCTAAATCGGAGATCAGCCGATGTAGAGTAACTCGACGGTAATCCTTCCGTTTTCAAAAATATCCGGTCTTCAACACCGGTCATCAAATGCAATTCATAACGACGTATCACATATTCGGAATGGATTATACGACCCCATGGTCCTTTCCCGGCTAACCCGAATAGTGAGCGCTTATTCAAAAATAAGTGTGGCATTCAAATTCATCCAATTCACAACAAATACCTATTTAAAGGTAAATATTGATAGTTGGTTATTTAACTATCAATAAAGATGCGCAACATCATCAGATTCCAAATAATCTTCCAAATTATTTTATCTTCCAAAAATATCTTTACTAGATATAAAATTTCCACACTTCAAAAATAAATCAACGTTTATTTTTAAATAGATTCCCTTTTCTTTTATAAATTCCATATTGAATTTATATCTTTCAAAATATCTACTGATATACGATTTTCAATCGATTTCAAATATTCACTTTCGATTTATCTTTACAAAGATAAATTCTCAAAATATTTCGTTTCATTTTGGAAAACATTTCCATACTTATTCAAAAATAAGTCAGTAATTCACAAATCCATTTATTTTCAACACTTGGAAAATATTCGATATACTTAAATCAAATTAAGTATATATTCATTCTTTAAGGAAATCATTTACTATAACAACATTTATTTGAGTCAAAACGAATGTTACGTAAAACGTCGTTACGACGACTCAAAATCACTAGTATAGGGATTCGGATTTTAAGATAGATATATAAATCCCAATACTACATAAAACATTTCCTTTCGGAAATCATTTACTATAACAACAGTGTTATAGTCCATCATTTCCTTATTTCTCGAAAACGTCTATTTCAACAATGAATGTTGAAATCTATGATTTCGATATTTAACACATTTTAAAACAGTGTTAAAACAATTAACTTCGCTTTTAATGTCACTTTTCCAAAACTATCCATTTTACTTAACAATATATTCACTATCCAAAATCGTGAATATACTTCACTAACCAAATCTCAATAGTTTCTACACATTTTATTTCAAGAATTATCCACTATCCAAAATCGTGGATAAAATTCTCTTAATCACTTTCTATATTAAATTTATCAAATTTGATTTATTTTCGAATTTATAAAACAACGTTTATAAATTCATCTCCATAATTCATAACAACTTTGATTTAATAAATCTCCTTTATTAACAAATTCGATCAATATTCCATTTAAAGGCAAAAATCCAATTTATAAGTTAATTTCTTATAAATCTCCTATTTGACAGTTTCATCCATTTTATAACTTCACAATTTATAAATTTCATTTACTTACGAATTCCATAAATATTTCATTTTTAACACTTATAAAAACTCGTTTTATAATTCCAATATTTGATTTATAAATATCAATTTGTATAAATCTTTTTATACAAATCGTTTATAGTTATTCAAAAATCCCAACTTAAACCATTTTATAAATAAATTGACTTTTATTTCAAAAACGACACTTTGGTTATATTCCACTAAAAATTATAACTTTTCTAACTTTAAAATTTTAACGTTTATAAATAAATTCAAAAATTCCATAAAACGTATATTTTCAAAAATCACTTTAAAAATCCTTTTAAAGTAAAAGTCGTTATTTTTAAACTTCAAAACTTGAATCCGATGATGCAACGCACCAATTAGTCCATCACAACATTCAATATCATATATCAATATGATAATCAACAAATATCACAATATCTGTAAATAAATAAATACTGGTGAGGAATCCAGTTGGATCCCTCCAACATGTTTCCCTGCATCCACAGACGTTAGCACAATACCCATTCCACTTCGAGGTGGAATATCGCGGTATATGGGTTTTATAAAAATCATCCGCTTACTAACGGCGCAATAGGGTCTCATCCGCTATACAATGCGGGAAATCAATCAATCCAATATATACATATGTCAATATGTATATATTGCTATATATATATATAGATATATCCTACTATATCTAATATCACATCCAAATAGCAATCAATAACTGCAATCCAAATTTATTTTGAGTGAGAAGATCTCACCTTAACTTTTTATTTTGCAATCCGTTTCCATCTTGACTCGATTTCCTTGATTTATACCTTGTATAATTATTTACACAATTCATTAATATTCGAATTTAAATCGAGTAATCAATTTTTCGTTTTACCATTTATTTCACTTTAATCTAGCTGATGATTTAAATTTTAACGTTTAATTTAATTCCAAACCAACTTCCTTTTGGAAAAAATCCTTTAGTAATTAAAATAATCACCTAAGTTAACTAAACAATTTAATTACTAAAATAAATTAGTAAATTGTATTTTGTCTCTATTTTCCATTTTTTTCAAACTGCATACATAAAAATAGGCTATATGGGTTTATAAAAATCTTACCTTTATATTTTAAATTTGAATTGACAAGTATACTTAAAATGTATATACTCTTATATATGTTAAAACCTGTTTTCCTGTAAAAGAAATTAAAAATCCATATTATACTTCACTGTTTTAAAGTCATACATTATAACAACTATACATTTATTCTCCTCTAACTACTGTACTTATTTTCTGTTTAAAATAAATTAGCAAATTATAAATCTGTAAATATATATATTATTTCTGTTTTGATAGCTAAATTAACTAACAGTTTTATCTAAACCAATTTCTTTTAAGGAAAATTTGTTTAACTAAAATTAACTCTAAAACTAAATTTCCTGCTAATATACCTACCTGTCGATATATATTTTTCTTTTGATTTTCATATACATATTTTATAAATTAGGTGAAATTGAGAAAAATCTTAGATCGAGGATACCTCTCTGCCTGGAGCTCCTCTTCCAGTTCGACTGTCTTGAAGCCGCCACCGACGACATCGAGCCATCGCGAGACACTGTCGAAGTTCGTGCCAGTGCCCCAAATCCCATCGCGAACTCCAGCTTCGCACGCGAATTCGAGAACTCCCACTCGTCGACGTCGCCTGCCCACGAATCCCATCTGTCTAACTCGAGCGCAGCTCCTCCACTTACGCGAGCTTGTCTTCGCATTCCAGAGATCGCTGCCTTCTCAAGCGAATCGCCGGAATTGAACTCGACTGCGACTTCGAACCCTAACCTCACCCAAAGACACGTGACTGCCATCCCCTGGAATCCTCGTCTCGAGCTCGACGACGAAGTGTTCTAACGAAAAGAATTTGAGAAGGGGACTCTCGATTTCAATCGCCCCTCTTTTTTTTTATTTGAATCGAACTGAGAATTTAAAATTTTGAGGGAAGAAGGGAATTGTTTAAACTTGGTCACCATTACTTCAGTTTTGAACGAGATGCTTTCGTTCTATTTTTTTTGTATCGATCTGCTTATTCTTTTTTTTTATTTTTTTTAAGAAGAGCGAGGGGACCAAAGAACATGAATGATGTTGCGCGTACGAGTGGAGACAGTTTGCCTTACCTTTACAGCGTTTTGATGGGGAAGGCAAAGTACTGCTGTTGACCAAATACAACATTTAAATTTAACTTGAATTCAATTTAAATTTCAATGTGTTTACCTATCGTATGATCACACAACAACTCCGATTAATACGAAATTTGAAATCCGATAATAATACAATATTACGGACCCAATGGAACTGGTTTCGTCGAATTCCAAGACTGTGCCCCGGAACGCTATTTTTAAATATCGATTCAAACGATATAATTTCAAACTGAACAAATCACTTTCAAACTCAATACCGAAGCTTCTATTACCTTCAGTATTATCAATATAAATTTTAAAAGCTTTTGAAATATTTTTCTTCAGCTTAAAATTGAAGATTCAAATTTTTATTCAATTCAATAGATTAAATTTTAAAATTTAATCGCCAAATTCAAAGTTATATTGGGGATTCAAATTAAATCATCGTTCAAATATTTAAAATTAATTAAATATTTTCAATTTAATTTGTTCAAAATTCTGGGTCGTTACAGGTTGTATTTCTAATACTATTTGAGAATTATGGAGCGGTGTTCATTCACTATTTCTCTTTTTTTCCTCCTACTTAATATATTGCCAAATGAAAATTTGCATATGTCTAGTTGATAGTTCGACCATGTCAGTCTTTATCAATCTGGTTCGAATTATTCATTGTTTTACTGAAGGGGTAAAAATGAATTTAATGTAACTTGCATTATACGTACTAAAGAATTATGTGTCGACCTGCAGGATTTGAGAAAATATTACAATCGATTAGTTTAACTAGCATTTGTCTTAATTTAGTCCAAAATAAGTGTGTATTTGATTTATCGCAGCCTCACATGCTAGGAAGAGTCAAAAAATTTTGAGGCAAAAGTTTAATTGATAAAGTTTCATAAATAATCAGATCTTGTTGTTCAGTTAGTAAATATTTATAGGTTTGGTTCTTTTTTCCTTCATTTTTTCCACATATAAAAATTATTTCTGCGTAGATACCTGAAAAAAGACAAAAATTGCAAAATAGTTTGCATTCAGATTAAAAGTAGGCCACCGTAATATCACTTATAAAATATAAAAAAAAAGTCTAATCAAGTAGTAATATAACTAGTTTCGAATATTAAATTGCCAAGTTAAAGAGATATATCTAATGTCCTCTAAGAGCATTGGATTAGTTCGTCACACTCATTCGTTATCTTAATATAGCTTTATTAGCTATAAATATTTTTTTATGTTGTTTATAACTATCAATATGTTACACAATCAAGTTAGCACAGTCTCAAAAGTTACTTTCAAAAAGGGACAATTTACAGGTCATTATACTTCTTAAAGAAACTTTAGGGGAAATGGCCATTGGATTGATTCTTTTATTGTATGCATCTTAATAATATTCTTCCTTTAAAAAGAAAAAAAAGAGTGACTTGCCTAAGTTTATTGCTCATTATTATTGTGCATTTGACCCGCTATGCTATCTGTTAGTCTTGGTTTGTAGCACCTTTCTATGCGGATTCAACGAAATGCATGGCATTTTAACTGCTTTCTATCAACATAGCTTGTAAATAAATATGGAGAACTATTTGTTTTACTTAAAGATTGTACTTGGGTAAAGTTAGTTCATTAATAATGAAATATGATGGCATAATACTGAAACCAATTCATTATTCTATTCCATAATAAATATTCTATAATCCCAGGCTTCCACTATTTCTCAAGTTGCATGAGCTATTTCCCATCTGATAGTGTAAAGTATTTTGAGGTTCTTATAATTCTAAACCACAATTACTATACTTACAACCTTGATGGATTATGATTTTACTAAGCTGCATTACTAAGGTAAATTTACATTATCATGAAATATATGACACATCGGTACATATATAAAATGGAAAGAAATATCCAGATAATTTTGAACTAATTGGTGCTCCAATTGTTATAAATGTTCTTCTTTAAATCTGAAGGATGTATCTATATTTTAGGTCTTCTGTGTGAATATTTTTTCATATTTTCACCACCAAACTAGAAATTCATTTATTTATTTTTATTTATTGAATCGGTTATTCCATTATGAACCGAGATAACCTTCTATGTAGGTTACAATATGACATTGTAAGATTGGAGGAGAAAGTTGAGAAGGTCAAGGCACAAATTGATACAAAAAAATAGTAATCATGAATTGGCTACTCTAGCCTAAATAGTACTGGCCCCTTATCATACTTCCGTTTAATAATTTATTATTTTAACTTCATATTTTTTAAGTGACATTTAATTTTTATAGGAGGCTAAAGCTACAATAGCACTTAATCCACAGATTGGAAAACTGCAATAGGAAATAGCATGCTACACGTAATCCTATTTATTTGGCCCAAGCTCTAGCATGCTACCTGTCAGTGTGGTGATATTAACAAGTCTGGGTCAATAACTGGTACGTTTGTATGTCATTTATGTTGCTCGTGTATAGTTGACTACCTCACCCCGTTTCAATATGTTTTAGTACACATTAATGATTTGTTACACACTATCATATATGCTCCTACCAACTTTCCTAAAATTGTCTTAATACTAAATCTTCTGCTAGTTAGAGAAATATGTTACTTATTTTCTATTTGCAGTGAATATAATAAAGAATCTTAACATTGCTTACCATTATTCCTAGTACCGTAACAATTAAACATGTATTCCTTATCTACTTTTTAACACCCGTACAGAATATTATCAATAGCATAACAATTCAGTCAAAAAAATTCATAGCTTGCAAATAAGTAAAAATTAAAGAATGCCCATCATGTTTGTTTTATAACTCTTTATTTTTATGGTCGTGCTGGAACAGGCTTTGATGAACTTATGTCCATCATTGATTAAGATTTTTATTTTATTTTTTTATTTTTTTAATTGAAATGATCGAAATGCATGTTTGCACCCTTGCTTGATGGAGGAAAATAAATTAATGTGTATCATTTATATTAAAATTCGTTAGATTATTTGTTTTTCTGGCGGATGTGAAATAATTTCAAAATGCGGCAGCGAAAACATTAGAACAAAGTTGTCAACAGTTGGATGGTTCAGATTTTGTTTTTATTTTTTTAAGTTTACAATCTCGGTAAATGTCTCTTTTAACTAAAATATATTGCTAGGATAAAAGTACAGCTGAGAAAAAATGCAAAAGTTGTTATTGAAATATGTAATGTGAAAAAACGGTTAATTTTGTTTGTATAGCTGTAGTTATATGTCTCTTTTGTTTCTGTGATCCCTTATCCAGTAGTTACTATGACAATATAAAAGACAGAAAGTGACTTTTTCATAACTTAAAAATTGACTAAAACAAGTTGATGTCGTTCATTCTTATATACCATGTGATCTAATTAGAAATTACTGCTGTATAGTTTATATCATTTGATCTTAAAACCATTAAAAATAAGACATATATATTATTTTGACAAAATCAATTTAGACCATTTTCCTAACATCATTATCAGAAAAAGCATGATTTATATAAAGCATAAATAAAATTTTAAATTTCACAAAATTTATATGCCACGCTATTTTTAATATCATATCATTTTTTTTCTTTAGTTTGCAAAATTTGAACTTAAAGTCTACAAAAATTCATTTGTTTAGAAATATAATGCATGTATAAATTGCCATGATATGTCAAGAGTCTGCTTCTTGTTTTAATTTGTAAATTACATTTGACCTTTTATATTTACAACCAAATTCAAAAAATGAATAATTCTGCACATAAAGTTTCAAAACTTGTACAATAAGTGGTTTTGTAAAATGTATAGTCATCAGCTTTTATATGCTAAGTTATACTTTGTATCTCTTTGCAGTTTTCTTTCCATGTCCAAAGATAATTACATAAAGTGCATACCAATAACAAATTTTTAATGTAAACACTTTTTATACTTTTTTCTATTAAATTGAGAACCGCAGACTCCTATACAGCTAGATTTGCAAAATACATGCTCTTTGCATTCACTTTTTTATTTTATTCAACTTTATGAAGTGCACAGTTTTTGCACTTTAATAATTTCTAGCTTTAATTTGATGAGTAAATTTTGCTTGTGTTAAAAAATATGTGAGTATGTAGAGCCGCTGTCCTATTAATTAATTAATTAATGTACCATTAGTCAAGCTTCAAAACAGGAGGATACCGTTCAGTCTTTCGTAAAGTTGAATCTTGCACCTTTCATTGAAATCATGTTGCTCTGACCTTTGGTATTATCAGTAACTATGTATAAGCTAATATAACATTTTCTTTTTGTTTGTTTGGCTCTCCCAGTTGTCATGGTTAGATAAAATGACAAATAGCATAACAATTAAAATATTCTCTTACTCTTTTTTATGGTCGTGCCTTTTCCAGCACAAATACTTGTAGATATTTATTACAAACAAGCAATCATAGTTATCTAATAGAGAAGCAATACTAGTCAAACAACGAAGAAGATTTTATTTCCAAATGTATTTATGAATCCAATTACAATTACATTTCAAGTTTTAATTACAGGCAGTGTCTTATTTGCCGCCACCATCAATAATAAATTAACAAATAATATTTACACCCCTTGTTTGAAAGTAGAAAGCATGTTTGAAATCCTATGTAAGATATTAGATGCACTTTTGTCATCTTCTTTAACAGAAGCAGCAGCTACTAACTCTTAATAGCGATGGAAGCTGCCAGTAAAATTGGTGAACAAACCATCCACTTTGATTTTGTTAATCCAGTAATCATATTCGGCATATGGATCTTGATTGAAATGGAAATGCAAGAACTAGTTCTCATTCCTAAAAGTTTATTTACAAATTCATGTTTGTTATTTAAATAACAAGTTGCACATTTTTATAGCTAGTTGATGGGAGCTGGTAGTATTATAATAGCATATTTACTGATATCCTTGGAAAATGATGTGAATATATCATGTAGGTGGAAAAAAAGAGCTTACTTAAGGAACATAAGCATCCGGGCTTCTTCAGTGCCGAAGTTGATGAGCAATTATGGAAGTTCACTATTGTACACTTATCGATAGATATATTATAGATGAAACTTGTTTCATTTAAATTGAATTAATCGAATTCAACATTACAAAGAAAATGTAATTTGGAAATTGTAAATAAACTTTGCAGCCAAAGATTGAATGGTAAATTTTGTGGAATTTGATGGAGATATGTCCGATGTTATTTTTTTTTGAACATTGGTTATATTTTCATTATTGCAGCTAAATTTCGTTTGTTATATCCTGCTGATTAAGGAAAACTAAATTATTAACATAGTTATTCCCAAAACGTAAATAATAAAAAAGACTATGAAAATCGTCGCAGTAATAACCGTTGGAAAATAATTTTTACCAACGGTTATGATTGTTGGAAGTGGAATGCTTAGGCATCTTTGAACTCAGTGTAACAACAGTTATAGTCGTTATAACCTAAATTACTAACGGTTATAACCGTTGGGAAATAACAAAGTTCTAACGGTTATAACCGTTAGGAATATGAATTTTCCTAACGGTTATAACCGTTAGGAAATCTGTTACAGAAAATACCACGCACCTATTAGTAACAGTTATAACCGTTACAAATTTCATTTACAACACTTATAAGCATTGGAAAATTGCATTTCTGGTGTTGTGTTATGCACTAACGGCTGACGGTTCAAGATGAAATAATTCACCAACTAGCCAAGTATATCCGATAAGTTTTTACTAGGGAAAGTTCAAAGTGGAATATCTACTTATCCTCGATATAGCATTATTCTTATATGAACTATGTGATATTACACTTTGTGTGGGAGAGAGATAGAAACCACTATATTGATGAATGATATATTGTCCCACATCGCCAAAAATATGTGCATTTTCATGTTTATATAGTAAATCTCTCAAACCTATATTGGCCCTTAGGGTCAAGTAATTTTATGCGGAGGGGAGGACCTATATGGTCATGAACTAATACACGCGCGCGCAACGTCCGCCCGTACTGAACCGGGTCGAGTGCGGGTCCAATTAAAGCGGACCGTGTTATATTGACAGTTTTTTCACTGTTTAATTCGAACAGATGAGAGTCGCATCTGTTTGAACGGATGTGGACGCTGCTTTTCAAACGAAGAGACGCGACCGATTTCATATGAAACAAAGAGACGCGACCGGTTTCCAACAGATATAGCCATTGTGAATTTGCTGTTGCAAATGAAACAAAGAGACACGCCCTTTTTCCAGCGTATGTAGCCATTCCAAATTTGCTGAAGAGACACGACCTTTTTCCAACGGGTGTAGCCATTGGAAATTTTCCTATATAAGGAAATGGAAACCTGATCACTTTCCAATTCCAACCAATTCTCTTTGTCCTCTTCCTTTCTGAAAAACAGTCCTCCATACCACATAGAAGTTCATACGCACCACAATCTCGAGCAGATCACATTTGTTGTATCTTGGAAGGCTTTGAATAAAGTCTTAAGGAAATTATTACGGTAGGCCTTAGACGAAATTTCCTTCTTCATCCGGTTAGATTTATTGTTTATTTATATATATATCCATCATTCTGTAATCTTTCCATTTCGAAGTTGTACTGTTTCTACGAAGTAGTATAACGACTGTTTATCGCTATAGTTTAACACAGCACTTTGTTGTTGTTATTGCTATAGTTTGTTGTTGTAAATTCATTACAATAATAGTTATTGTTCAAAATTACTGATACATAATTCCAAAGTAACGGAAATATGATTTGTAAATTTGTGTGAGGAGTTTATAACTGATCGATCTCTATTTTTGTATATACGTCGTATAACATCTTAAGACTTTCTAGTTTTTACTGAACCAGAGATAGCGACAGTTGAATTATCAGCAAAAACTGCTACGCACAACAGACCTAATCCGTTTAGAGGAGATGGTGATGACTTCTTGACATGGTAGAATCAAATGTTGTTTTATCTCACCACATTAGGGCTGTAGAAATGCATTGGGGAGGATGAACCAAAGCCCAAAGACGGACGGACTAGAGAGAAAAACGCAGATGTTTTTCTCAAAATTGACTCATGGAAGCATTCAGACTTCCTATGCCGAAACTACATTCTGAATTGTTTGGATAAAGTACTGTATAAAGTGTATCAGCCACACCAGACAGCAAAATCCCTATGGACTTCACTTGCAAATAAATACAAGACGCAGAATGCCAGTTTTTAGAAGTTCATAGTAGATAAATTTATGGAATACAAATGGTGGATTCCAAATCCGTAACTAGTCAAGTGCATGAACTCCAACTTATAATCCATGAACTTGAATCGGACGGACATAAAGTTGGAGAGTCATTCCTTGTTGAAGCGATAACAGGAAAATTACCACCATCCTGGAGGGACTACCGCAACTATCTGAAACATAAGAAAACGGAGATTTCCTTAGAAGATCTCATTGTCAGATTAAAGATTGAGACAGATAATCACAGAATAACACAACCCAAAGGCGAAGAGGCATTTGTTACAGAAGGGTCAAAGAAGAAAGGACACTTCAACAACAAAAAGAAAAAGAAAAAGGCACTAGATAATCAATCCAAAGATAAGCAAACCAAGAAGTTCAAAGGCGAATGTTGGGTCTGCAGAAAGACTGGGCACGTAGCTAAAGATTGCATGCATAAGAAGACGAATGACAAATCGGTGGCAAATATAGTGGAAAATTTAAGTTCAACCATTGAGGAGATGAACTTTTCAGGAGTTGTTTCAGAATGCAACTTAGTACAGAACCATGCACAGTGGTGGGTAGACACAGACGCTACTCGTCATGTCTGTTCTGATATATCTATGTTCTCCACTTACAAAAAATACGATCAAGAAGAAAAATTCTACATGGGTAATTCTGCAGTTTCCATGATCGAAAGTAACGGCACTATCATCCTCAAATTTACATCCGGAAAAACCATGACACTAAATGAAGTTCTTTATGTTCTGGATATCCGCAAGAATCTTATCTCTGGACCTGTGCTCTCAAAGAAAGGATTCTGAATGGTCTTCGAATTAGATAAAGTAGTTCTGTCAAAGGCTGGAATTTATATAGGAAGGGATTATTTATGTGATGCCCTATTTAAGGCAAATGTAGCCGTAGTCGGCAATAAAACTATGTATTATGATTGTGCTATTAATAAAAATGAAGATTCTTATTTGGTTGAGCATGAAATTTTACTATGGCATAATAGATTAGGACACATAAATTTTCGAAAAATGAAAAAATAGCAAACTTGGGATTAATTCCTAAATTCCAAGTAGATAAAAACTACAAATCTGAGACATGTATAGAAGCAAAATTGGTTAAAAAACCATTTCATACTATTGATAGAAGTACCGAACCACTAGGTTTAGTTCATACTGATTTATGTGATTTTAAATCATTACCTTTAAGAGGTAGGAAAAAGTACTTTATCACTTTTATTGATGATTATACATGATATTGCTATGTATGTCTTTTAAATAGTAAATATGAAGCAATTACATCGTTTATAAAATATAAGGCAGAAGTAGAAAATCAGTTAAATAAAAAGATCAAGATATTGAGACCTGATTAAGGTGGAGAATATGAATCACCATTTGAAAAATTCTGTGTAGAAAATGGTATAATTCATCAAACAACAGCTCCATATTCACCTCAATAAAATGGTATTGCCGAGAAAAAGAATAGAACATTAAAAGATATGATTAATGCAATGCTATTGACCTCTGGTTTACCGAAGAACTTGTGGGGGGAAGCCTTAAATATGTCTAATCACGTATTAAACAAGGTTCCTCACAATAAAACTAGAAAAATTCCATATGAGTTCTGGAAAGGACACATACCAAGTTTCAAATACCTCAAAGTATGGGGGTGCTTGGCAAAAGTTCCAGTTCCGCCTCCCAAGAAAGTCAAACTTGGACCAAAAACCATAGACTATTACTACTTAGGCCCAGCCCAAAATAGTAGTGCCTACAGATTTTTGGTTTTCAAGTCTGGTATAGCTGATATTAATGTAAATACAATCATAGAGTCGAGAGATGCCTCATTCTTTGAAGATGTGTTTCCGCACAAAAGGAATGAAGGAAATTATGTCCCTAAAAGGAAAAGAGAAGAATCAAGCAAGCCACATGAAGATGAAACTCATCGTGAAATTGAGAAAGTAGAACCAAGAAGAAGCGTAAGGGCAAGAACTTCCAAGACATTTGGTTCAGAATTTCTAACATACATGTTAGAACACGAACCTCAAACGTACAAGGAAGCAATGTCATCTTCTGAATCTTCATGTCGGAAAGAAGCAATAAAAAGTGAAATTGATTCAATTTTAAGTAATAAAACTTGGGAAATAGTTGATCTTCCACGTGGAATATAACTGATTGGTTGTAAATGGATCTTCAAAAAGAAGATGAAACCAGATGGCTCTATTAACAAATATAAAGCAAGATTGGTAGCCAAAGGATATTGTCAGAAGGAAGGTATAGACTTCTTTGATACTTATTCACCGGTTACATGAATAACCTCTATAAGAATGTTAATAGCAATTGCATCCATATATAATCTAGAGATTCATCAAATGGATGTAAAGACAACATTCTTAAATGGACATCTTGATGAGGAGATTTACATGGAGCAACCCGAGGGTTTTATTTCCAAAGGAAATAAAAACAAAGTATGTAAATTAGTAAAATCATTGTACGGACTAAAACAAGCTCCAAAAAAATGGCACATTGTAAAACATGTAAGTTGGACAATCATACATGATGATTTGTTTATATGTAGACGATATGCTATTCTTTGGTCCGAATAGTAAGGTAATAGAGACCATAAAGAAAATGTTAATAAACAATTTCGATATGAAAGACTTAGGAATTGCAGACGTTATTTTGGGAATCAAAATAATAAAAACACCGAGTGGAATTGAACTATCTCAGTCACACTATGTGAAAAAAGTGATTGAAAAATTTCAAAACTATGGAATCAAAGGAGTAAGAACACCTTTTAATCCATCGAAAGTACTGCATAAAAACACTAATGAGAGTGTAATGCAACTGGAATACTCTCATGTAATAGGATGTCTTATGTATCTCATGAATTGCACAAGACCATATATAGCTTATGCAGTAAGTCGACTAAGCAGGTATACAAGCAACCCAAGAAGGGAACACTAGAAAGCACTAATGAGTGTGTTGGGATATTTAAAGAGTACCATGAACTTTTTCCTACATTATGGAAAATGTCCTGCCGTCTTAGAAGGATATAGTGATGCAAACTGGATTTCTGATTCAGAGGAATATAAATCAATGTAACGACCCGATATTTTCAACCATTCGCATCCGCACATGTCGGATTTGAATTGCTCAAAATACCGCGTTGTAAATAAAATTTGGCAAATCTCAGAATATACAGTAAATAATTATAATCACAGATCACAGACACAGAGTAAGAAGTGCAGCAGAAGTAAAATAAATAGTAGTTCATGAAGCTACTATGTAAATATATCAGAGTTAAATAAGATACAACAGAAGAAATAAAGTACAATAGAAGTCTCAATATGATAACCAAGTACAAGTTGAATAGAAAAACAGAACTGAGAGAGATAAAACTAGATAAGCAGATAATCTCCAGCGATTCCAATCTTCAGAAAGTGGAATCCAAATCTGTGAATACTCAGGCTGACCCAAGCGTAAATAAAATACATACACTCGAGTCAGGACATACATACTTATACAATGTAAACCAACTCAAGTGAACTGTAATAAAGGTACAAGTAACTTAAATAATGCTTGGGATCGCCCATTCCTTAAGGATCCGTTAAACTATCCACTATGTAGTAATATTCGATATTATAATAATGTCTAATCATAAAATAAACATACTTTTAAATAGCGTTAAGGCTTTACATTTTCCACCTTAACACGTAATATGCCAATAGTCTACACAGTACATGCATACCTCGCAAGGCTATGAGAAGGTACTCCATAGGTACGACACAAATAGAAACTCGTAGTAAAGCTCGATATGGTAGGTGACACGGCACATAAGGCAATGCCAGGGTAGATATACCAATTACGCACACGGACTGATGGAAACGCATAGCAGCCACTACCGCTCCACCTCGAACAACACTCCCAAATCAAGGGTGCGCACCAAATCAATCACAAGTAATAGAATGGTATCGAAGAAGTGTGTCCGATAAGAGGTGCTACCTCACTGGTCCGAGATCGCTCCTGTTTTAGCCACCTTATGCCAACTCACGGGAGTTGGGTCCACGTATATACCTTAGGATCGTCGTCACCATCCTACTTCATTCTGGAAACTCCACTGCGTACACAGTTGTCAAAGTGGTTTTCGGTATCGATAGAGAGTATGTCCATATCCGATCCCGGTCTCTTTAACAACCAATCGTTATTATAACCCGTGGTTATAATTTAAAAACAGTTTATATTTCAAAATAGAATATCATTTCAAATCCAAATCTTTATCAAAATAAAGATTAAATCAAAACCATTTCAATATATTTAAAATATCATATCATTTCAAAACTTCATTTCAAATCATTTCAATATATCAAAATACCATATCTTTCCAAAACTTCATTTCAAATCATTTTAATATATCAAAATATCAAATCTTTCCAAAACTTCATTTCAAATCATTTTAATATATCAAAATATCATATCCTTTCAAACTTCATTTCAAATCATTTTAATATACCAAAATATCATATCCTTTCAAACTTCATTTCAAATCATTTTAACATACCAAAATATCATTTTAGTTCAAATCTAAATATTCAACTTTAAATATATTTTTAAATTTAAAGATATCATTCATTTATTATCATTTCAAGTCGCCTTTTTAAATAGTTTATATTTCAATCAAAATAATTCATTTAAACCATTTAAAAGTGTAATTATTATACTTTCAAATCAAGTATTAAAATTTCCAAAGTTTCAATTCAATTCAATCATTTATTTCAATTAAATTTCCATAGACCATTTCAAATCTTATAAATTTCAAATATAGATTTAATCCACAAAATAACTATTCAAATTATAAAATAAATTCCAAAGCTTTATTATCCTATATTTCATAAGTCCAATATCTTTTAAATAGATTCAAATTACAAGTAAACCAAATATTTTTCATACTAATATAAACTTCAATTATTCATTCCAAGATTGAATATCATTTCAAATTCATTCAAAATATCAAAATATCATTTCAAAACATCATTTATTAAATTTAAATTTAAATACCATTTAATCATATTTCAAAATAGTTGTATTTCCCAAATCAACTATTCCATTTAAATCATTTAAAGTCAATTCATTATATTTAATAATTAAATATTTAATTTCCAAAATTTAATCTTTTTCAAAGATCATTTATTCATTTGAATTTATTAAACAAAGAAAATTCAACTTTCGCAGCACTTAGAAAATGCTACGAAATGTTATGTTTAAAAACAGTTCATTAACAAAAGACGGCATTTAAAATGCTGTAATATCTTAATTTAGTTTTAATTAAAATCTTAGTTAAATTTAACCACTATAGCACTAACAAAGTGCTATAAGAACCCTTAGTTCAAATTTGCTATTTGGTTCATTTAAAACAACCACAGCATTTTCCAATGCTGTAATATCTTTACATTACATTTCAAAAATGCTGTCAAATCAAATTCAGAGTTTTATTTACAATTTCACACATAATTAACTTTTAATATAAATCATCTTAACTTATAAAATCATATATTTTCACATTTTAAAAACAATCATTTAAATACCTTTATTTCTATGATTTTATAAAGTCAAATTTCCATACAAAAATCAAATTAAATAACAATTAAATTTCATTTCTTTAATTAAATTCTTAACTTAACAACTAAGTTTAAATTTCCAAAATATAACTTATTTCCATTTACTTTACTTAATTAAAATTTCACTTTTAACAAAATTCACAATTTCCCAATTTAAGTTATATTTCAAAAAATTCAACTTAAACATTCATTTATTCCATATTTTAATTTATACAAAATCATTAACACTTTTAAAAATTATTATTACTTAATAAAAATCATTAAATTCATCTTTTAAATCAAATTTGTCATATTTCCTTACTTTACATAAATTCCATTTATAAACAAAATCATAAATTCCAAAATTAACTTATATTTCAAATTCTACTTCACCATTTACTTAATTCACTTATTTAATTTTGTAGAAAATCACAAATATTTTATAGAAATCATTTTAATAAAATTTAAATCAAAATATCATAATATTTACATTTTTAAAATATTTTAAAATTTTCAGAAAAATATATAAACCACGGGTCTGTATAAAATTTTCTAGCCTAGGTCAAGTGATACGGATATATATCATTTCAATCCGTAATTTACAAAGAATAACCGGGTTCTATCATTTCAAACCCGCAATCCCAAGTTAAAATAAATAAATAAAAACCCTTCAGGCTTATCATTTCAGCCCATAACGATTTTTCCCTATTCTAAAGTCCATTCGGGTATGTATCATTTCAACCCATAGTGATTTCTATACTAACAGGGAACTTACAGTGTGATAAACAGATATGAATGAACAAAATAACATGATATAAGTAACTGATGATATAACAGGTGTAATAACAGGGGTGGACATTATATGATCATAATATAACAGTTATAACAGGATGATATAATTTACAAATTCAAATGGTGTCAGTTTACTAGTTATATAAGTACACATCGTCTAGTGAGAATTACTCACTTGTTAAAAGCTGGAGATATCCACCAAAACACATAACACTGAAACTACGAAGGCACGACAACTCGAAAATGACTTGAGAGTGGAGAGCCAAAGCTAAAAGCCTTGAATACATTTATACAAAACAATACAATTTATATAAGTTTCAAAACAATTCAACACTAGACAATGTTAGAAATCAATGCCCAAAACAAAGACAGATGCTTTGCACTTGTTCTCAACATCACATACTTCAGTTATGAACTGAAATAGAACAGCCAAGACATGGATTTGGGTCTGGGTTTGGGTCCATAGTGGTCGGCCTAGCTAGGTTTGAATGGTGATGAAGTATAGGTGCACACAATTACACTACAATGCAACATATCATCATCTCTAGGCCACAATAGGGCTCGGCCATGGGCTCTATGGTCATGGCCTGATGTCCAGATGGTGGTGGGTGATGTGGTAGAGGGTGGTGGTCAGGTCAGAGCTGGTGGTGGTGGTGGAAGTGGCGGCTAGAGGGAGATGAAGGTGGTAGATGCAAAACTAGGTTAGGCTTGAATGTTAGGTGATGGATTTGTGCATTTTGGTGGTGAGGCTTGCCTTGGGGTTGCTCGACCTGATGGGGTGGTGGACTGGAGGGGGGATGATCAGAGAATGAGGTGGTGGAGGTCGGCCAAGGGCTGGTGGAGGAGGAGCCAAGCTATGAAGATGAGAACACAATGCAAATTCAAAGTAAGAAAATAGAGAAAGAAAAAAAACAAAGAAAGGAGAAAAGAATTTACCAAACTTTGATCGACAATGGCCGTGTATTTTTTTCTTTGAAATGTTTGAGAAAGTAATTCACGTGAAAATGAAGAAGATACAGCTGGAATTGAGAAAGAAAAGGCATGGCCATAAAGTCAAAAGATGTAGGTTGAGAAATGAAAAGGTGGAAGATAAAGAGACTTAGGAAGGTAAAGAGTTTAAAACCTTTCAAATTTCTTTTTAACTTATATATATATATTAAAAAGGCTGATAATAGAGATAAATAATCTCAGAAATAAAGTAAAGAATAAAAATAAATAAATATTAAATTATATAATTTAAATGAAGAAAATAACAATATATATGAAACTAGGCTAAATAAATTGAAAACAATTCAAATAATCTTTGGAAAAATTATTTTATCACTTTAAAAATATTTAAAGACATAAAATAACATAGTAACACATATTAAAACAAAATATGACAATAAAAATATAATTTATATAATTTAAAATAGATAATATTGCTAAATAAATCAGTTTACACCCAATATTGAAAAATGTATAACTTTCACAATATAACTCCATTTCCAACGAAACGAAAAGCGGTATTCATGTTATTAAATCTATTTTCATAATAAAAGATAAAATTCAAGAATTTAAATATTTAAATTTAAAAATTTAAAAGTCAAAGTTTGACCAGTTTGACCACAAATCCACATTTCAAGAAAATACTCAATTTATACAAGTTTGAAATTATAATTCACATAATAATCAAGATTTATATTTAAAATGAAGTATTGAAAATAAAACAAGTTTAAAAATAATTTCAAAATAAAATAAAGTCAAATTTTTAATATATGCAAAAATCTAGGGTTGTTACAATCAACTAGTGGTTATGTCTTCACCTTAGTAGGAGGAGCAGTGTCATGGAAATCTACTAAACAGACATGCATAGCTCGATCCACTATGGAATCAGAGTTCATCGCTTTAGATAAAGCAGGCGAAGAAGCAGAATGGCTTCGTCATTTTTTAGAAGATATTCCATTTGGGCCTAAACCTGTATCGGCCATATGCATACACTGTGATAATCAAGCAGCGTTAAGCAGAGCTCAAAACTTTGTGTATAATGGAAAGTCACGACATATTCATCGACACCATAACACAGTTAGGCAGTTACTCTTAAATAGAACTATTTCCATTGATTATGTGAGAACTACTGATAACCTTGCGGATCCATTTACTAAAGGATTATCAAGAGAGAAAATTGACTGTGCATTAAAGGGAATGGGTTAAAAAGCCTAAGCCAACAAAAGTTATCTTATACGGAAACCTATCCTAGCGACTAGAGATCCCACGGACTAGGATCAATAGGCAAACCAGTTCTGAGTAACTCAAGAAATAATGCATTTATTTAGACTTATTCCTACTCCATTCCTATGGTGCACAATAGAATGCATGCCTATAGAAGTATTCGAAGGTTAAAACTATGTTTTTAATGATGACCATACCTTAAAATAACAAGTGGGGTATATGTAGAATACTCTTAATGGTTGAGATCACCTATGTTAGTGTGAGCTGGATCGGCTCTATGTGAATATTAAATGCTTTAATTCTCTATAAACACTCACAGAACCAAATTGTTCAGGACCAAAATGAACACAACGAAGAGATTGGATGTGAAGATGAACAATACTTTGTAAAGCTTATTGTCTGGTTATGCACTAACGGTTGACGGTTCAAGATGAAATAATTCACCGACTAGCCAAGTATATCCGATAAGTTTTTATTAGGGAAAGTTCAAAGTGAAATACCTACTTATCCTCGATATAGCATTATTCTCATATGAACTATGTGATATTACACTTTGTGTGGGAGAGACATATATCATCATTCATGTGGGGGATTGTTAGAAACCACTATGTTGATGAATGAGATATTGTCCCACATCGCCAAAAATATGTGCATTTTCATGTTTATATAGTAAATCTCTCAAACCTATATTGGCCCTTAGGGTCAGGTAATTATGTGCGAGGGGGAGGACCTATATGGCCATGATCTAACGCACGTGCCCGCCAACCGCCCGTCCCGTACCGAACCGAACCGAATTGTGTCGGGTCAGGTGCGGGTCCATAAGAGCGGACCGTGTTATATTTTTGCAGGATAAAAGTGGACAGTTTTTTTACTATTTAAATTCGAACAGATGAGAGTCGCATCTGTTTGAACGGACATGGACGCTGCTTTTCAAATGAAGAGACGCGACCGATTTCATATGAAACGAAGAGACATGACCGGTTTCCAACGGATATAGCCGTTGCGAATTTGCTATTGCAAAATGAAACGAAGAGATGCGCCCTTTTTCCAACAGATGTAGCCATTGCAAATTTTCTGAAGAGACACGACCTTTTTCCAACGGGTGTAGCCGTTGGAAATTTTCCTATGTGAGGAAAAGGAAACCCGATAACTTTCCAATTCCAACCAATTCTCTTCGTCCTCTTCCTTTCTAAAAAACAGTCCTCCGTACCACATAGAAGTTCATACGCACCACAATCTCGAGCAGATTACATCTGTTGTATCTTGGGAGACATTGAATAAAGTCTTAAGGAAATTGTTACGGAAAGCCTCAGACAAAATTTCATTTTTCATCTGGTTAGATTTCTTGCTTATATATATATATCCATCATTTTGTAATCTTTCCGTTTCGAAGTTGTACTGTTTCTACGAAGTAGTATAACGATTGTTTATCGCTATAGTTTAACACAGCACTTTGTTGTTGTTATTGCTATAGTTTGTTGTTGTAAATTCATTATAACAATAGTTATTGTTCAAAATTATTGATACATAATTCCAAAGCAGTGGAAATCTGATTTGTAAATTTGTGTGAGGAGTTTATAACTGATTGATATCTGTTTTTGTATACACGTCGCATAACATTATATAATTTCAAGTCAAATGCTGGAGATAAAGGATTAAAATGTAGGCTTGAATGCTTTATAATCATGACAATTAGCACGACAAATATGAAGATGGTTATAATGAGAAAAGTATAGGTGATATTTAGCTATTGGGGAGAGATATAAGCGATAGAGGGAGTAGTAGATCGGTAGATTGAACTCCCATGCAATAAAGGATGAGTGATTATTATTGATGAGTGGAAAATAATTGGTTATGGTTATCTCGAAAGCATCCAAAAACAAGTGAAGATTACAAAAAAAACATCAACTCAAACTTAGTTATCAACATGGGATAAGGTTCATGTTTATTTTCATTCAGTTATTCTTACATACTTTTACATTAGGTTTTCGTTTAGTAATTGATGTGATAAATATATAAACTGATTATTTAAATTCACTTGATTCGGTGGTTGTTGGGTTATTCTTTTATTTTTTTATTTTTTTGGAACTATATGATGACTAAATATAGTGTCATATTTATAAGAAGTATTAATTTTGTTTACCTTTTTGAATTTTAGCGTTGCTCAAAGCTGAAATCTCAACTCTGCTTTAATAAGGAAGACTCTAAATTTCCTTCTTTTATTTGTTGTCTATATACTGCCTCTCATATTAGCTAATGTCTAATTCCTACTATATTTGTAGAAAATAAATCTGTAGAAAATATTAATGTGCTTATTCTTACATTAATATTAAGATATTTACCTTTACATATAAAAAATCTAATATGGAACGGATGTTTTTAACAAATAGGCATGGTCTGCTACTGAAGTGACTAATTTTAGAAACAGAGAGATAATTTCACAATATGTTATTTTATTGTTTTAACATATTACAATAAAATTCTACACAATGAGATTCTTAGAGGTAGTATTCTTAATATTTCAGTCGGGGTCTCAGGAAAGTGCACCAAATAAATATAGAACTACTAATTAGTTGGCATAGAAATGTGTTAATCCAGAATATATTAATCAGATTTGATCATTATTTCCTTTTACCATTCTTTTTAGTTTTTATAGGAAAATGCATCGAAGAAAAAAATGTATTAGTGGTAATTTTTTCGTGCTTTATTAAATCAAATTTATTAGTCTTTAATGAGATACATTTAACTTATAATCGGTTACAAACTATGTTACCAAATTATTAGTACTCACTGATTTATGATAAACATATTGCATAAAGTCTAATATTAGATTTATGGCTGAATAA
Source organism: Allium fistulosum (assembly GCA_030737815.1). NCBI lineage: Eukaryota > Viridiplantae > Streptophyta > Magnoliopsida > Asparagales > Amaryllidaceae > Allium > Allium fistulosum. The sequence goes on from CM060903.1 coordinate 498,000,779, forward strand.
AAAACAGGTTTGAAAAAGAGTTGTTGCACCGATTATGAAGAGTTTAGTAAATTGTTTGGAAGAAGTGGTGGTTGATTATGCTAAAGGTATTTTATTTAGTAAGTTTGGAACGTTTAATTGTTTAAACGTGGTTAAATAATCATTGCACTTCAAGCAAGCTTGATAGTCATGATACGATGAAAATTGCTTTCACGGTACAAAAAAAATCAATCACTACTTATGATACGGTGTAAATTGTCAAAATTTACTTTTATTTGATATCAAATTTTGATATTTACTTTCAGTACATCAGATGTTTGCACTTTGAATTGTGAGATCATCTGTTTAGTTTTAGCAGAGATTAGGAACCGAACAATTAATTTATTCCATATTCCATTGCATAAGTGATCACTGAACAATAAACTAATCAAAATAAAATAAAATAAAATAAGCAAAATAGAGTCCTATTGAGAAACATTAACTGATTCCAAATTCCCATATATGTATTTATTAAAATATAACTAATCATCAATAGTATAACATATTCTATTTTTAGATACATTCATTTGGTTTTCTCACATTAGAGTGCATGCAGGATGATTTAACTACTACTTTCATACAACAATGCCACTAGTGCGGACCCACAATGCAAACGGTTGTAGAAACATCACTAAATGATAAAGCCTCATTATTCAAAGCGCTGATCATATACTTTCAGCTTTAAAAATTCGTCTCAAATTAGAAAGATTTGAAAAATTCCAATATAGTATGAATTACCCACAACCTTATTGATTTCTGTAGGTGTTAACAATAAAGAAAGACATTTTGCCTTCAATAATGTAATAATAAGATTTCTTTTGTATGGTAACATATTTTACAGAATAAAGAGAATAGAGTATAGAATGTGACATATTAATTCACCTTCATGTATTATGAAGTTAATGCTCAAAAATATAATTATGTTTTTCTTCTTCCTTCAATCGAGTTTATAATGCAAATTTTGGATACCAACTTAATCACTTATACACCGCTGCTATGATGCTGCTTATTTTTCCTCACAGCAGTTATATTCTTATTTTGTGCGGAGGAGCATACAGGGTGGCAATTAGACCCGACTCGATGTAGCCGGATCTGATGGACCTAGAGCCGATCAGATGTGTAACAGCCTGCACCTCACTTAACGCAGATATTGTCCCCAACTTAGTCACCTCCGCCTCATGGTCCAAGCCAAGGTATGGGGTTTTTGTTCCTCAAAAGGCCTCGACGTTGTTATAAGGTGAAAGCTTTGGTATATAAGCACCCACTTCTTAGTGTTTTTCCGCGATGTGGGACTATTATTCCTATTTTGAAGGGGTGTTACAATCTCCTCCCCCCCCCCCTTTAGAGCCCAACGTCCTCGTTGGCTCATGAACCCAACACCACCCAGGCGTCGTGGCTGTAACACATACAGACCACAATTTCGGCTGGGTATGGCTCTGATACCAATGTAACAGCCCGCACCTCACTTAACGTAGATATTGTCCCCAACTTAGTCACCTCCGCCACATGGGCCAAGCCAAGGTGTGGGGTTTTTGTTCCTCAAAAGGCCTCGACGTTGTTATAAGGTGAAAGCTTTGGTATATAAGCACCCACTTCTTAGTGTTTTTCCGCGATGTGGGACTATTATTCCCATTTTGAAGGGGTGTTACAAGATGGGTCTTGGTTTTAGACAGATCGGATTTTGTTGGCTTCAAACTATACATTTTAAAATCTTGACCCAACCCGGTCCGAGTTTCGGGTCGGGTCGGGTCGGGTATGGTCAATTCAGGTTGGATCGGGTAATAACATTAAAACTACATAAATCTTAATATTTTTTGATCCGGTATTTTGGATTGGGTCGGTTTTGATCAGGTCTCTATGGTACTTTTCATCACCCACATCCAACCCGACCCGAGACCTATCAGATTCAGTTTGGGTTAGAATCTTCTTGGGTCGGTTTAGTTCAGGTTTGTGGTTCTAATTGATAGTCCAAAGTCCTAGGAGCACATGACATTTGTATTTATTGTCTACCTTTTTCCATGAAGTCCATGCCATTTGCACAAAAGAAAATTATTTGCATGCGCAAAGCGCGTGCCATCGTAATCGTGAGTATAACATAAAAATCTACTTCATGTCGATTGAAGCATGTTGAATGGTAGGATATACATCTAAGCAAGCTTAGCAAAGTAGTTATACCAAAACAATATATTATAAAACCATATCTTTGCTCTACCACAGTCAATAATCATCGGTCAAGAACCACTAATTCAGTTGGCAACTTCTTAGATCGAGGTTGTAAAGTTTATGCGTTCAAACCCTCAAAACATTTAAACAAGTACTCTACTTGAATAAAAAAACTATTATTCTAAAAAAATCAATAATAAAAAAAACAAAGTGTGAAATTGAGTAAAATAATCCTCACTCAATAGGAAATTATTATCAAGGACAAAAAATTTCTCAGTATTTTAGCCTCAAGGACAGACTTTCAGTATTTTACTCTGAAGGACAACTTTCTTTAGGTATCAGTTTTTACAGTTTTTAGGTATCAGTTTGTAGGTATCGGTAGTAGTTTTTAGGTATCAGTTTTTAGTTCAGTAGCAGTTTTGGAAGAATGTTTGTCCTTATGAATAATTTTGAAAGAATGTTTGTCCTTATGAATAATTTTTAGGAGAATGTTTGTCCTTGTGGTTAAAATATTGAGGTCGTGTCCTTGAGGTTAAAAATATACAAAAAAATTTCCTTTAAATTAATTCCCCCCCCCCCCTCATCAATATGAAATTTGTAAGTAAAAAAAGTTTTACGTCAAAATACCCGAACATGAGAGGAAATAAGTAGCTGCGTTATGTTCACAGTTTTCGATTTTACCACCTAAAAATATGTTTCTATTCGCGGTTTTATACTTACCCTATTTCGATTACTTAATAGCGTTATGTTAGAAAATATCTTAGTTTTGGCGTTCTACTTTTGTTGTAATACATTCTCATATAACCAAAAATGCTTCGATATCATATTTAAAACCCGTGTGTGCCAAAACAAGAAGCAACACCAAGATAAACAACCAACAAAACCAAAACAAAAGGATCAAACGTGAAACAATAATTCACCTAAGATATTTAAATGAATAAGAAAAATGATTTAAATGTTCAATTGAAGGAAAATGTTTGAACTGAGAAACATAAGAATGGGCTCAGAAATGATTTCCGCGGGTTTTATATATTTATACGGTTATGATGTAGTTTCTACTGAGCTAAATGGGTTGTATCCAGAAGGATCAAATTAAAATAGGGTCTAATTTAATTCCATTCAATAATAGAATAATTGGCTGATGTTGGTGGATCAGATAAAAAAAGCAAGAGGTCTAAGGCCCAACCAAAACTATGTTTAAAATCAAATATCCAAAACGTACTTTTTCCAAACACTTATTATGGAATCCCCAATTGTGCATCGTAAACAATTTCGTTTTCACTCTTTTCCATAAATTTGTGGTTCCAGAAATTGGATGACTTCACCATGAATAAACTGATGAAATCAATCGATGTACATTTCTTTCAATTTCAGTAGTTGATCGTGTTTTTTGCACATAACTTGTGTTCAGTAATATTAAGCTTAATTATGTATACTTGTTAAAAGATATGTAATGTTTTGCACTAACTAATAAGCATAATTGGAATCCAAAGTTGTTGAAACCAAACAAAGTGCATATCGACTATTACGAAATGTTTCAAAGCTAATCATAAAAGTGGGGTTAAAACCTGTAGGTGTCACTGGCTATAGTGATAAATTACTTAAGATGCTACCAATTGAGATGGATTGGCTTTAAATATTTTGCACTCTTCATTCTTGTGAAAGGAAAGCTACAAATGAGTTACATCTAAAATGAGGGAAAAAAGAGTAATTTATGTGGCCTTTGTACACAATATATTAAACAAATGATGATCAAAAGAGTGTTGCTGGAAATAACTATAAATATGACACAAAAAGATTAGTTAAAATTAGAGGAAAAACAATCAAATGTTGTAAATTCAAATAAATCAGATTTTCAAAGAAGAAAACAACATTCATTTCAAAATCGTAAGTTTCCATGAAGATTCATCGCAAAAGGCTGCATACAAATTCAACCAAGACTATATTTCAAACAGAATTATAATGACAGTTAAATTACCACCAAATAACAATCAAAAGGGCCACCTAATCTTAGAGCATGTAAAATAATAGTTTTGGGTCGCAAAATTAAGAAATTATCAATAAATAGTAGGATATGAAAGTTGTTTACGTAATGAATGATAAGCAGCAACCAAGCAATTGTCTCCAAAGTTGTAAAAATTTCTAACCTGCAACAAAATACCTTTGTAATCCTCTTGTGTCTACCCTCCAAAATTGAAGACTGCAAATATCTTCACACAAAATTTTACATAAATCAAACATAGCAATTACTAGTAAAATAAATTATCAACAATTATACGATGGGAAATCGACATAACCAGTAGCTTGGAAAGGTAGAAACGCAGGTTAAACGTTGAGAAGAAGCAAACAGAAAATTACCTATAGCGTGAAGGAAGCTCGGAAAAAAAGGTAAAAACTAAGAAGCGGTGATTTTTGGCTATACATTCGTGAGCCATTGTTGATGTGACCGCGAGAAGTCATCGTGGATGTGACTACGAGAAGCTGCCGACTCGGATGTAGAAGAAGGAGCATGCCAAAAGTAGTCCAATGTCGTTAATGTCATGAGAGTAGTTATCCCCTCAAACCCTAGTTAACAAATTTAAGTTTTATGTGGAAAGTAATGGGAATTAGGGAAGTGTGAAAAAAATAAAACATACGTGAAAATTTAAATTTGGTTGCGATGATTTGGAGTTCGAATCAAGGAATAAAGAAGGAATATAGCGTTTCTAGGAAGCCGAAGAAAAGGGGCCTCACTGAATAAAGAAGGAGAAAAATATTATGCCTCCCTTTTTTTTATTACAGTGCATAATAATATTGCATCTATAAGGAGGTCAAAAAATGAAAATAATTTGGTTCAGTATTGCTTCGATCATAGAGAAAACTAAAGCAAACGACTTTATTTACATCGGCTTTAAACGATGACTGAAGCAAATTGCATTTTTGTATTCTCTAATGGTTTGCATATACCAACTACTTCTGTTGTTAAGTGAGGACCAAAGTAAATGATACTATTTTCTTCGGTTGCTAACAAAACCGAAGCAAATGAGATGAGGAAGCAAGCATATTGTGTAGTAGTGACCGCCCATCGATTATGCTTTTTTTCTTTTTTTTACATGGATGTGATTTAGGGATTAAGGTTAGGGATTGAAAGGGAGGATACATGGGTTTGGGATAGTGAGAAGAGAGGCTCATGATTATGGATATTTTAGGGTTGAAGATCTGCGATGGGAATTGGAAAGAGGAGATATGCGATTTAGGATTTAGGATTAGGGAAACTTAATATTTTAGCACGAGTGAAGTTTAGAATAGAGGTAGGCCTTAAAATTTTACTTTCGACCATGTAAATTATCAATTATCACCTATTATTTATGTGTTTGTATTAATAATTTATTAATTATAATTTACTATCATAAATGATTAAATATAAATAATTATTTATAAACCACTAATTATAATAAATAATAAATAACAAATTATTAATGACTAATTTTATATTTTTGAATCATTAATTATAAATCATTATATATTAAGTATATATTATAATTTATACATTATTATTATAATTATAGATTATTAATTATGATAATAAATTATTAATTATAAAAAATAATTATTATTTATCCATTATTGTTTATAAATTATTTATTAATAATTATTAATATCATTAGGTCGACTCGGGATTTTCGACGGTTTTTAGCTACATTTCTTTAAAAGAGAAAGACAATTGTAAATTAAGGTTGTTATAAATTAACATTTACAACGGTCATGTATAGAAAGTTGTTAAAAAAAAATATTACAACTGTAATATACAAACAGTTGTAAAAAACAACTTTTTTACAACTAACAGTAAAAATAGTTGTTAAAAACCCTTATTACAACTGTTAGCCAGCAAACGCTGTAAAATATGGTTGTAATAAGGTCATTTTGTTATATTGTTAGCCAATAGTGTTGCTTCAACCAGCGCATCCTCATCCGAGGATGCACCATCGAAGATCAAACACCATAAATTCATAACATCCTTGAAATGTGATGTACCTTCACAATATCAATAATAACTATTCTAACTGCACAAGAAGCGCAATATAATACATCATGATCAATCAAAGCAAATATAAACTCTATAAAAGGTAGCATAACTCTAAGACAAATGACAAGCGTCTAACACCATCACATGCATTTCACCACTTAAGTTTAAATTATGCCTCCTAACTCAAACTATCTAGCCTAAATCCAAAATTATCCTATCTAAATCCAAATCTATTCCTGCCTAAAGCAAGTTATCCTACCTAAACCCATATCAGCAATCCGTGCAGATCATCCAAATTGAACAGATGGAGCATAAGTGGTGTTAACCCGTTTTTTAGCAAAGAAGATTTCAACCGGAAGTTAGAACATCTAAACGAAGATAAAATGGTGAATTTCTTGTAGTTTTAGAAAAAATTGGAAAGGTAATGAAGATCAACCAGATCCAAATATAGTTTTAGACAGCTTTGGAAATATGCCATCATTAGTTTTAGAAAAGTTTGGAAAGGTAATGCAAGTTTTAAAAGCGGTGAATTTCTTTAAAACAAAATGGTGGATAGTTTTAATTGTAAACTAATGACAAGAAAAGTTTTCATTCGTTAACCTTTTTAATTTGATTGAAAAGATTTCAATTTTTGGTTCTTTGATCCTTCTATTTTTCCTTGTTTATAAACCTAAAAGTTCTTTCTTTAGAACTCTTTTTAAGGGTTTATAGATAGAAATAACACCTATTTTGGGATAGAGAAATAGAAAATAGAAAATAGAAAATAGAAAATGGAAAATGGAAAGAAAGAAATGTCTGATGGTATAGGAAGGAGAGCATTCCCATATAAGGTGATGAAGAGAATAATGGCTGGAATTTAGGTAATGATAGAATTGTGAATTCTGGTAGATGAGATATTGAAAGGAGTAATAGAGTAAGATAGAAGTTATCTTTGTCCGCTCCATCTATTTTTCTATCGTATAAAGTTATAAAAGGTATCTTTGACCATTGATTGGATTTAAAAGATGATTGATAAATAAGTTAGATGTTTTTGTATGAGGAGAAGCATTTATGTAAAGATGAGAATTTTATATGTTTTTCCTAATTTGAATACAAAAGTTATTTAAATAAAATAATATTGGATTTGATAAAGAAAAGTGTTGCAAGAGATTTTAAGATTTTTTTTAGCAGAGTTAGGAGATATATTTCATCAAATAACAGTATATTTTGAGTGATAAGGTAATAAATATTATTGTATGTTTTAGAAGGAAATAACCATTATTCTAAAATATAATTATGAAAAATTTACTATTTTATAAACGATAATTCTTGTAGCTAGAAAACTCTTTGAAACAAAAATGGTCTAACATATTATTTTGGAAAGATAATTAAGTTTTGAATCTTTTGTGTTAAAAAACTTATTTTCAAAAAGGAGATAATCCTTATTTTAGTAAGCTATTAAAAAATAAAGTTTTTCATAAGTTCCTTTTTGAAAAGCCAAGAAAATATTGAATGCCATAAATAAGAAAGTCTAACTTTTAAGAAAAAGTTTTGATAAGGAAAGTTTTTTAAAAAAGGAGTTTATTTTATTCCTCTTTGGGAACAAAGGAATTTTGAATCTTTGATAAAGGTTTTTATTAAAGTTTAAATTTTCAAAGATGGAGATATTGAATTTGATACTTCATGTTTTAAGTATTGCAAGAAATGAAGTAATAAATACTTATTTTTAAATAAGTTTATTTGTATGAAGATATTATATTTTGTGTGCGAAAGTTATGATTTTATCATTTTTATGGAGTAGATACGGATCATGACCTAGGTGAGATTGACTAAGGTTTTTGAGATAGAGTAAAAAAGAAATAGAATGTACAATCTGATCTGTAAATTTGATGTCAGTCCCAAACCTCTATTTGAAGAAGTTGGTAAAGTGTAAAGATATTGCAGATCTGTAATTGGGTTGTGAATTAGGTCGCTCATATGATATGAATTTCTATACTTTAATTTTTGGAGCAATTTCCATGTAATTTCCATAAATTATCCAATTCCAAAATACATATAAAAGTGTATTGTTTGAAGTAACAAGGAATGCACTAAAAAGGAAAGAGATGTGTAAGAGATGAATATTCTTTTCCATAGTTTATACTGTCTATTTCAATAATTAGAAAAGAAATAATTCCTTATAATTTCAAACAAAGCAAAAATCTCAATTGTGATTAATTTATGATGGTAATCTTTTTGGAAGGATTGCTTCGATGAATTAAAATATGAAAATGAGTATTCTAGTTGTAGAATTAGTAGTTAGATATAGATATCGCACAGCTATGCTAAACGACTAGAATATATATAGGTAGCACAGATTACGGCTATATGCGTATTAGTTAGTAATTGACAGATTGAAATTTATAGACGTTAATTACAAATTTAACGGGAAATAAATTTGTAATTAATGAGGGGAAAAGTAATCTATTGGGGACTGATTAAGAAACCTTGATATTGCATTTGAGGAAGAAAGAATTTGAATATTGGATGGATATTGGAAACCAAAAGAAGATTAAAAGGTTGAAGAAAGATTAATTGGAAATGGTCCAATTCTGACAGTAATGATCAGCTGCTATAGATATTAATTGAAGCAATAAATAGGCCACGTTTATTAAAGACCGAAAAAGGGAAATTAAGAAAATGGGTAGTGATGGAATGAAATATTAAAGATAACCCATCCTAATTTAGAAAGGAGTGTTAGCATTTCAACACCATTTATATTAACTGATAATAAACGGCAACTTTCAGTAAAAATTTCTTTTGGAGTTCTTGGATTATAGTTGCTAGTTGTCTTCCTTAGTTATTAAAAAAATGGATGATGTGGTATAAGATATATCCCTGTTTTATTCTTGTTACTTTATGAATGGGATTTAAACCACTTGATATATGATGGGAAGCAAAGTAAATAAGGAAATTTTATGGGAACGCTTAACTAGCGATAGACCATAGGTAAAATTGGAAGTTAATGAGGAAATTAGGTTAGAATCCTAAAGTGAGCAAATGTTTCAATCTCAAAACTTTAGAGTTTGGAAAACATAAGAGATTTAGCTCACAAAATGCCACCATGCAAGGAAAAGAGAAAATGTATAGGAATGAGAGTTAAATTTTCTATTGATTATGGATTAAGACGAAGGTGGTAGAAATTTTCCGTTAGAAGCAGTGGAACCACAACACTCTAACACAGCTTTATGGAGTTGCGCTTTGCATAGTTAGTGATAGGGACCCATAATTTACTAGCAAATTTGGAGGGGTTTACTAGTAGCTTTAGGAACTTCGTTGAATCGGAGCATCGCTTACCAACTGAAGACCAATGGACAAACTGAAGGAATGGGTGGGAACTTGGAAGATTTGTTGAGAGCTTGCATCTTTGACTTTGGAGGGCCTTAGGAGTAGCGCTTATCCTTAATAGAATTCACATAGGCTTGTAGTCATCAATGGACGATTAGTATGACACCCTTGAAGCTTTTTTTTGGAGGCCATGCAAATCATCAAATTGTGGGTGGAAAACCACCGACAAATTCCACTTGGACCAAATTTGTATTGCGAGACTTTAGAAAGTCGGAATTAACTAGGCAGCGTGTGAAGGTCGTATGATTTGGGTAGTTGGGAAGTAGGCACCGTATTTATTAGGCCTTTTTCCAATATGGGAAAAACAAAACAAAATTTATATTGGCTGGAGTCCACGACGTTTTTGCATTTGAGGAAATACCTTCGTAGCATAACAATTGTTGTAGAGCCCAAGCAATTGGGGGATTTTAAGATGAAGCCAATAGTGTCCTATGCCATTGCATGCATTGTAGAGCACGGAACTCGGAGGCTCTGCAATAAAGAATTAGATAGGTTCAAGTACAATGGTGACAAAATCCGATAGAGGGCATGAGGACTCTTCGTCCTAAACATTTCTCTGGAAAATTTTATCTTCAACATTAGGATTTTGGTTGCACCATGGTTGCTAGCTTGTATGGTAGAAGATGGTTGCTACATTTTTCACAACCACTTTACATGGTTTTAGAAATTTTTATGCATGTTTAGGATATTTGCATACATACTTTCATAACATGATTACACACTCATACTAGGATTGACTAGGATTGAGCTCATTTTAGTATGTCTATAGTACATAATCACATTGCACTATTGATTGAGTAGATAACTTGGTTTTATAACATAGATGTTATTGCGCGTTACGGTGTTCGCCCTTGAAAGATTTCTGAACGAAATCCTTTTTAAGGGGGGGAGAATGTAACACCCCCTAAAATGAACCATAAATAAATGAAGTAAATTAAATTAAATATGATAAGGTAGAAAATGAAATTTTTGTAAATGTTGGAATTTAACCACGAAAGTTATACCGTTGTGGTGAAATTCTGATTAATTTCCGTATATAATATGCTGAAAATAGAGCTTGAACGAAGAAGTTATAAGCGTTTGAGTTTTCAGATTTAAAGTAATTTAAATAGGATTCAAATAAATAATTAATTCCCTAATTTGAAATTTGGAAGTAATTGTGATTAGACTTGGGGGTTAAGTAATGTAAAAAGTTAGCAATTAATGTTAAAAGTTAATTAGGGTATGAAATCAATAAATAATCAAGCAACGGTAAAATAAAATAAATACCTTCTCAAAATAAGGGAAGAAGTCAACCCAGCACCTCAAGGGATCGACCTAGAGGTCGACCGTAGGGGTCAACCACTTAGAGCATGGGGGTCGACCACTTCCTTGTTGTGGAGCCTATTTTAATGACTTGTATGTTCTAGATATATCCATTTTTAATTTATTCTCATTCAACGGTTCTGGTGTGTTTCCAACCACTATAAATTAGACCCTAGACCTTTCGCTTTTATCCACAAATAGTTTAGGAACAATAGCGAAACTCTGCCATTGTTATATCTCCAAATTAGATTCAAAAACTCTGTAGAGAATTCAGATAAGAATCCAATCTATTTTCTGTTTATTTCTTCTTCCTCCAACCTATTCTTATTCTATTATCCTCTGACCATTCTGAATCTAATTAATATATATACCTCTTCCCTATTGTGTGCGTATCAAAAGAGAGAGATTATGAAAGAGATTGTGAGGCATGCAAATCCAGGGAAGGCGAAGCTCAGGCTATTCTATGAGTGGAAACCTTAGTTTTTTTCCAGCAATTATTTACTGTATTTCCTTTTGGATTTGAATATGCCTTAGGGATTTTGGGATTTCAAAAATGTGATAGATAGAATCTCCAAAATTCCTTTTATTTTGATATGTCAATTCTATCTCGAGATTCCCAATTATTTACATTGATTTGATAGAATTTGTTTCGTATGCATAATTTCATAGTCTATTACACTTATCCTTCTTCTTTGACTCAAATTGTGATTCTCCAATAAAATAAGGGGTTTAGATTACGAATTCTATTCGTAATTCACACCGCTTATTCTTATCTATTTCTTTGTAAAAAAGAAGTTGAATAGGATATGGGGTTTAGATTGCAATTCTTATTGTTTAGAATTTCATTGAATTGGTGTAATAAATTAAGTTTCTATTTTATTTACAAGTCTGTTATTGCAGTTTTGGTTATGAATATTTATCCCAGTTTTGGATATTAGAATCCCACGAAATCTTGAGAATTTGAAGAAAAAGGACTTGTAATAATATTTGGCTAGGGAATTGACATTTAACGCTAGTTTAGAGCGTAATATCTGTGTGTTTAAAACTTATTGGGCGCGAATATTTATTTATCTCTATTAGCGTAATTATCTACGTATATGGCGTAGTTAATTAGGCATTTATTTCGCCCATTAGGAAGGTAACTGGTTGTTTGGTGAAAATAAGACGAAACCCTTATATAGCCTAATTATTATTTTAAGGCGTAATAAGGAAGATTCCTTACAAGGCCTTATTTAGAAATGGTGAGATGAGAGAGAGAGAGTGTGTGTGTGTGTATGGAGAGTAATTGATGTATGGTTAAGTCATAGGGATGAGAGATCAATAGAGTTACAAGACGGAAGTCTTCCCTTCACTTTGAGGCTATAAACAATTGTGTACACTTTTATTGATGTGATTATCATTATGATAAATATTTGTAATGATGCGAGGTTGGTCCCAAATTCTGCAGGGGAAATCTGCCCAGCTAATCTGGCTACCAGTTCCTACGAATAGTGGACTAATGTGAGATGTCATTATGAGTATGTGCCATAAGACAAAGGGCCTGCTTTGGGATTTTGGGGTATTAAGTGGTTGGACCCGCCTCTTTTCCCCGGATGAAGTATTAAATGGCCAAAGGGAAATGCTAGGTGGTCTCTCTACAGGGTCCGCTTTTGGAAATAGGTCTTAAATGATGTGGTCCGCCTTAATTAAGGTATTAAATGACCAGTGTCTGCCTATTTTCCACTTGGAAGTATTAAGTGGCCTATGAGATTCCATATGATGTCAGCTAGATAGTACCATTGAGGAGCACACCTTGGAAATAGGTCTTAAATGATAGCGTCTGCCTTAATTAAGGTATTAAATGACCAAAGTCCGCCTATTTTCCAATAAAAGGTATTAAGTAGTTTGCGTACCATCTCTCACATTATTACTACTTATGACGTATGATTGGGATATGGAATTTTAGAAATCTGCTTCTGGAATGGAAGGTATTAAGTGGTTGGACCCGCCTCCTTTCGGTGTAAAGAAGTATTAAATGACTTTAATGGTTTTATGTTCGTAGACATATTCTTATATTGAAATATACTACCCAAGTACTGAAAAGGTAAGACTCGAGGTTTTTATTCACTAGACACTTGTTGTTCTGACTCCCTCTTCATTACAACACATGTTAAGGATGGTGTGATGGCGGTGACGATGCTTAGAGATGGAGAAGCTTGGCTTGTGGCAGTATTTATTATTATTATTTGCCTTTATATGTACCCATGGATTTAGACAATTGTTGTAACATATATTATGTTACGGTTTTTATAAAAAAATTGTGTTATGACATTTTTTATGGTTTTGAAATAAATAGGTACACTTTACTACTATATTTTGTTCCATCCGTTGTGAGTTCCAAAAGTTTGGTTATGGCTCTATACTATTATTTTCTTAGTTCAACCAACAGCTTACCTTAGAATGGATATAAGTTTCGATGGGCCTTTTCTGGACCAAAATTTAGGCCTGTTCCGGGGTGGGTTGTTACAGTTGAAGAATGGTTCCATCGGCACATGGACCAAATTGGTAAGCAGATTCTTTAGACAGTTCAGAGTTCACGTCTCGTGATCAAAGAATGTGATGTCACTTTCAAGTGTAAGATAAAGGCCCGGAGAGACCTTGAGAAGCTATTTAACAAGATTCAATGCAGCAGTAGTTGCAGTTGACAAGTTGGATTCATCATTAATCCTAATGGCGGCAGTCTCTAGAGTCGCGAATAAGGCCGACTTCAAAGGTGAACTAAAAAGGGATCCACCTATGGATCTTGCAGAATTCTACTGTGAAGCTGAGAGATATTTGCATCAAGAAGACTCTGGAGCTGAGGATGAAGCTAAGGATGCTGAAATTAATGCTATGGATGACAGGGGACTGTCCGAAGCTGGAATTGGAAAAGACAAAGGGAAAAGTAGAGTTGATAACGACTTTGAACAAAAACGACAAAGAAAGGAGCTGAAATTCTCTTCTTATACTAATTTGACTGAGACCCTAGAGAGGATATATTTAGACACTATGAGGCAAATTCCCTATCGGAAGCCTAAAAGGAGGGAATCGACCGATCGAGAGAAGATCTGAAAAGTTTTGCACCTTCCATGAGCTGAATGAACATGAAACGAATGAGTGTCGACACCTTCATGATCTGATAGAAGAATTGGTTCGGAGCAACCAGCTGCAATAGTATGTGAGGAACCAAACTGCATTGGTGCGGCCGAAGCAAACACTAGCTGTAGCAAATGCATCACAAAACAACCAGGGATTTGGTCCGAGACTCGAAATCCCATGATCGGGATGAACGGGAGTCGAACCCAATTCCCATGCTCTGTTTTTTGTCTCTTTTCTTACACTTTACTTTTCGTATTTAGCAATAAAGGCAATAATAACCTTAGGTCGCTTACACGTGTACAAAATCTCAAATGGTCCCTAGGCACACTCTGAGTCGAATGCCTGAGATGACTATTTAGGACGATAATAACCTTGGACCACTTACACGTGTACGAGACCTAGATTGGTCTCTAGGCACGCTCCGAGTTGGATGTCCGGGATGAACACTTAGGATTTCTGCTTGTTTGCTTTGATTTGGTTTGAATATTTGAAAACCCCACATTGAATGTGATGACTGATATTGATCGCTTTAAGTCTCGACCGAAGAGACGGGACCGGGTGCAAGGTACAATCTACCTTGCCGGAGAGCGAGTGGATGGGCTTGTATGAAAAGTAAGTCCCCTCATCGAAGAGTGAGCGAATGAGCTTACTTGGTTGTTGAGTTCTTTCACCAAAAAATAAGCAGACTCAGCAAGGATCCAAGGAGATCAAAACCCTAAATTGGGCGATAAACGATCCAGAGAGATCATCCCCCTTAAATTAAACATTAAACATTAAACATTAAACGATCCGAAGAGATCGTCCTCTTAACTTAAACAATAAATGATCTGGAGAGATCACACGTTAAATTGAATATAAGACAATCTGAAGAGATCCAACCCTAGAACAAATACAGATTTAATAAAAGGATTTGAACGCCCTGTAACTAGAGTAAAATGGATAAAATATCGAATGAATACGGAATGATTTTGATATGTGATGTAATAACTCCAAATGAAATCGGAATGATGATGATGTATAAAACACACTTAAGCAGAGTCAAGAGTCTTAGGCTGTAACAGGTTTGGAATGACCCATGGTTGACAAGAGGATCCGAAGGAACTGGACGATTCACCATGATTAAAGCACCTAGAGAGCTCAACTACCGAAGATTGATTTTTGGACTTCGTTCTTGAGCAAAGCATACCTACATTCGAAAGGCATACTTTGGGAGGAAAATGTTAACCCACTTTTTAGCAAAGAAGATTTCTATTGGAAGTTAGAATGTCGAAACGAAGACAAAAAAGGAAAAAGCTTGGGAAAAATTGCGCTAGAAATGTGCTAAGGGGATGAGTTGGTACTGAATCATGGCTATGAGTGGTACCGAGTTATCATGCCTCATCACCAACATCTCCAACTTTGCAGAAGCAATCCTCTAGCTCTTATAAGCAAGCCTTTGTAATTTCAAAGAATTCCAGACGGCTTATCTCAAGAATTAAAGAGTTAATTGCTATGAACTGCTGAACAAGCCAAGTTAAGAAGGAACGTTCATCAAAACAAGTCAAGGATCTACGAAAACACATAAGAGACTCCATAATGAATAATGAAAGAGAGTTGGGCAAGTTTCCTCCTGATGGGATAACTCGGCACCGAGTTATCACCTTGACTCGTGCGACCCCAAAAATTTTCACACTACTCTAGGCTGATGTCCGGACCTCATGGCAAGTGAATTTCTGATCCAACATGCCTACTACCCCTATATATACAAACAATAGAGCAACCAAAATAGAGGCTAGATTCTCGGACTGTGGAGACTCTGCTGCTTCACTTTTATTTCTGCTCCATTAAAGTCACCTAGGAAATAACTATTTCATATTCTAAGACTTAGATCGGCAAATTCCTAGTGCTAGTGACTTATAAACAACCTAGAAACTCTATGTATATCTAAGATCCACTAGATTGAGGTCGGATCTGAGATAATTAGTTGTTATCTAGAGAGAGAATAAAAAATAAATAGATTGACGTAGACGTAGGCCAGAGATTACGCCGAACTACTATAAAAATTGTGTCGTCTTTTACTACTTTTTCTATTTATTTAATCTAAACTAATGCTTTCATCTGATTTCTGGATGTTTATCCATTTTTTGGGTTAACAAGTGGCAAAATCCAATGACAGATGGACGATACAAAGAATGACATTGTCAATCCATGCGACATCTTCTTTGCTATAAAAGGACAACACTTTAGCAGGCAAAAGGGATGAAACCTTTTATATTTGGAGAATAAAATATTATAAAGGCTATACAAAATCTCCATTGGTTAAAATATTTGTATTAGAAAAGAATATAAAGATTGCGTGATTTAACCCGTGGACATAGGACTCCTTAACATCTGAACCATGTAGATTCTTTTTCCTTTTACTTTATTGCATTTTTTATGTTCTTTTTTATGTATGGATTTGTTTTAATTTGAATTAGTCTACTTAAGCAAGTTAACAAATAGTTAAATTACAATCCTCATAATTATGAAAGCTTAGCAACATAATTGCTTCCTTTACGACAGTTTTAATACTACTTGAATTTGCTATTTCTTAATTATGGAAGCATTCAACATCGTAATTACTTCAAAAGTAAGTTGGTGTTATGAGAATGAAAAATATCACTAACTGCAACAAGACCCTCTAGATTCAACAGTTATGGCACTCATAGTTCATACTACTTGGCTCGTTGAACGAAGTTAGCATTCTATACTGATTGTGTTTATTCACTGAATCGTCAAACAAATTATACATGGATGTTCACTATACCGTAAATAATGATAAACATGTGTTGGATGCAATCTATCAAAAATGGAAATTATTGACTAAAGTAACTAAATTTTGGATACTATGAAGATGCACTACCTTATAAAGCATCATGAAACATTCAAAATTATATCGTGCGTTAGGAATCAAGTGAGAAAGATTTTATATTATACAGTATCTTATAACATATATGATTGGAGAGCAAAAAGGGCAGATATAAAGACCAACTTTGAAATTATGTGAAAATTTCAAAACACAAAGTGTTCTCCAAACAACAGGCCCAAAATCCTTCAAGAAGTATGTTAAAATAGCCCAACGGCTTAGTTATCAAGTCAAGCATTACACGTTACGTGGTTAATCATTTGTGCACCTTTGGAGTCATAAGGATCAAACTGATATTGGTTCTACCTTTAGATTTAAATTCAGTGTTGTAGTTCATACCAATGCAACATATGTAATATTCCATTGTTTTTTTATTTTAGTGTAACATTTTAAGTATTTCCAATGTGTTTTCTTTTTGATGTAACAATTTTGATGTTATGGTTATTTCAAATCTGGCGTTTCCAATATTTTGGTTGTTTTTCCTAATATAATATTTTCATTATTTTCAGTGTTTATTTCATGACAAAGAAGACTTGATGTTTTTCCCTTTACTAGCATGATTTGTTTGCTGTTTTTGGATGTAATTAGCTAAACGCTTCGGCTTTGATCCGTGTGGTCACATGTTTGAATCTTGCGTAGAACGATTCGAACCACTGGACATATAATGACTTGTAGTATGTTATGTACTAACTAAGACTATTGACTACTATTTTTCATCAACCTATGAATGAGATAATGCATTATGAAGAGCAAAGATCACTTGCTAATCATTAGGCATAAGGACAGAAAACTATGGAAAAACTAGCATTTGGAGGTAAATGACATAAGATGTAGAACGATTCCGTAAAGCTGCCTACGTCAACTGTGAATTTCTCTTACTATATGTCTCTCTTACAATTACAAGGAACTATAAGATAATAACAAGAGAAAATGAGGCACTTAAGACTAATGGAGCTGCTAATCTTAAGGGCTTTCTATGTGAAGGGCTCTGAGTTGTGTATGGTTAGGCATGTAAACGGATGCAATCGGATACGGATAGTGCTGTATCCGTATCCGTATCCGAAAAAAAAAATCTGTATCTGAATCCGTATCCGATATCCACGAATATCTATTAAATAATATCTGTATCCGTATCCGCGGATATTTTCGGATATCCAAAAATATCTGTATCCGGCTTAACGAATACGGATATTTCCGGATATTGAAATATCCGAAAATATCCGCATTCAAACTTCAAAATGTAACTGAAATTTAACTCAATATACTACATATTTAATTTGGCTTTAAACAAAAGATGAAAAATTGTAATAATACATCAAATTAACAATAGCTAATTCGATCACATAAAATCCATACGAATACGATAATGTTTCATAATTCATCATATAATCCATAGCCTAATTCAATCACACAAAATCATAAAAAACATAAAGCAAATGCATCATACATGTTTTAAATTGTAGCAGATACCATAATTTATCTTAATAGCACACATATAAACTAAAATATTGCGTTCTTTCTCCATGGAGTGGTTGAAGCTTCAAAAGATGACCCTACAAAAAATATAAATAATCCAGTAAGTAGAGGATAACTGCAGAAAATATCCATTATAACTTTCATGATATAATTGAATCAATGGAATATACAACCTTAATTAAAATCAGAGGTGCCATTAATAATCATTTATTTGACCATATGTCTCTTTCTCAATACAATATAGAACAATCAACAGTGCCCAGACACTGAACATAAGTTTGTTCGACTAATTAACATGGGCAATGCATATATCCGAATCTTGTAAACTATCTTAATCTTACATGACAAGACAAACATGATCTAAATGATTATATTCCAAACAAAACCAATTGCATAATCAGAAACGTCATTGCTAAACAGAGATCTGATTGCAACTCAGAGAATTTGTAACGTAATCATACAACAGAAATTGACAACACAATATTCAATTGTTGAATATACCAGCGCATCTTCCTTAGCAGCACGTCTCTTACTTAGCAGTGATGAAGGCGATGTCTTCCTTAGCAGCGATGAGGAGAGGCGATGAAGGCGATGTCGAGTCGATTGTGTGGAAATGGAATCGCGAGTGGGGTTTTAATCGTGAGTGTGGAAATGGAATCGCGTTGTCGGCTGAAGTTTTAGTTGTTTGGGTTTTGTTTTACTTTTTAATACGGGTAGGGTATTTGGTATAGATATGGGCCAAAATACAATCAGGCTTGTTTATTTGGAAATTTAAATGGAAAGGAATTGGATATTTGGATGGATGGATATTTATTATGGATATAAAATAACATATTAAAATAATAATAAAATAACTTCGAACCGGACGGATATTTATCGGATACGGACATAGCCATATCCGTATCCGAAATATGTTTCGGATATCGGATATCCGCATCCACTTTTCGGATATCGGATAATTATCCGCTTTTCGGATACGGATGCGGACGGATTTTAGATATTTCGGGTATTCATTGACAGGCCTATTATAGGCGGCCTAATGATGGGGGGAGAGAGCTTTGAAATGGATGGCTAAGATGGAAGGAGAATGAGTAAAAGATTAGATCCAAACTTCTCTCCTTATCTTCCTCTATATAAAGATCTCTACCCTCATCTTTTTAAGAACTTTTTGGATCCTCAATATCATCTCATTTTCTGGACGACCTTTCCCCTTTATTCCTCTTTCATATCAAGTTCAAATCAAATTAGATTCAGTGCTTATCGATAGTCGGTGGTCAACGGTTCAAGCACTAGCACTTTTTTGGATCAAAAATCATTTTAAGGAGCTTACATCATCGTTCCAAGGTGTGCTTAAGGGGTTTGGATACAAGGTATTCCTAATATGATTACAAATATTAAACTATATTTATTATGTTCATTATATATATATATATATATATATTGTTAGTTAGCCGACGATTCCAACATGTAAATATATTGTCACAATATTGATTGGTTGCATGTTTACGTATATATGTTTAATTTTTTTTATGATAATACATCTTTGTGTAACATGGCTCCGAATAAAAAGACAATGTTTATTATTTAAATAATAATTCAATATATATATATATAGTTTAAAATTTTAAATACTACATCATACATATGTGAAGTATGAAAATATAATTTTATATACAATGTTTAATAAGTATATATTTTCGGAAAAAATAATATATATTTTGTTTATATATTATTTTAAATAATTATTAAATCAATTAATCATCAAAATAATTATATAGATACATATATGTATTAAAAACATATTTCATATTTCATAAAATTGTATTAATGCATATTGTACTCTCGGTTGAAATTAAAAAAACATTTTTTTATATTTTTAAATATTTAAAAGTAAACTGAAATATAGAAAGTATATTTTAAATTGTTTTAAATTATAACATAAATTTTCAGTTTATAACATTGTTATCTACAATTTTATAGGAAATTTAAAATTCAAATTTGATTTCAAAAATTAATTTTTTTAATAATATTTATTAATTTAATACGGTTTTATTATAATATGCATATATATATATATATCTAAACTTTAAATTTAAAAAAAATCTTGAGCCATGTATAATACTGGGTTGTTATATATTTAAATATAAATCACTCTATGATTTTATATGTATTAATATATATGTGTATATATATATTATAATATATATATATATCTATATGTATGTATGTATATATTCAATAAATAAATTTATATCTATGTATATATATTTAAAAAATGATAAAAATTATATTTATACATGTGTTGGTTTCGGCATTGTAGTAAAAAAATTCAATTAAATATTTTATAAATGATTTAAACCTATTTATATAGTTATAAATATACACATATTGATATTTTATATTTACGTTTATATATATTTATATATTTGTACAAAATAATATAAAAATAAAATTTTAGTTTATACATATACATACATACATATATATTACAATAGTTTATTTATGAAAGAAAAAGTATATATATAGACATACATTTGGACAATATCTTTGCATATTGAATAAGCTAACGTGTTCGTTGCAATGTAAATACCAACATCTATACACACATGTTATACCATGCACGGATTGATACGTTACACATGCATGCACTTATATATATGTATATGATACATCTATATATTTAATATAATATAAATTAAATAATGTAATATAATTTTATAAACTTAAATTAAATAAAAGATTTTATTTAAATAAAATTTACATATGTTTTAAATAAACTAGACTTCATAGGGCTAATAAAGATCCAACATTGTAAAAAAGATTGGAATTCATCCAAATTTCCACTACGGGCTGGCCTAGTTCTAACAATAGTATCAGAGCCCAATAACCTATGTGGTCTAATTAGTCATATTATGAATATCTAATTAAGCTCATAGCCTAGATAATATGGTGTTTAGAAAGGTAGTGTCTAGGATTAGGTTTGGGTAATTAAGTACTCTTTCCTACTTAGCTACCGGCCTAGCTCAAACAAATAAATAAGCTCAAAAGGTTATCCCTAATAGACAAGGCCTAATTTGAATTGGGTTTTGGGCTAATTTTCAAAATTGTTGAAAATTAAAAAATATAAGATTTTAAATTTAAAGTTAAATTTAAAATAAGATTTACATATATTATAAAAGTTATAATATAATAAAAAAATTCAAAATGTTTGAAAATATGTATATATTAATTTTAAAATTTATTAATAAGATTAATAAAACAATTTAATTAAATAAGTTAATTAATCAATAAATGTACACATGTATTATACATTATGATATATGTTATGTTGTTTTAAAATCTTTAAAGTAACAAAGTATACATGTATGACTATGAAATGAATTATGAAATTAATATAATTTAATTAAAATAGTTTAATTAAATTAATTAATTAAATAATAAACACATGAATATGATATATATGTTATACCATAAAAGATATAGTACATGATTAATGTTAAATATAAATGTTATATTAAAATAATATAAAATAATATAAAATTAATTAAAATGTTAATTAAATAAGATTTAATTAATATAATATAATGCATAAGACTACTATATAAGTAATAGGACATATAAAAGTTATATAATAATAAAACTTATATAATATGAATGTATAAATTTAAGGTGGAATATTAATAAACCCTAACTAAACTTAAGGAATAAATATGTATGTAAATGTATGTATACCATGATTTTCGATGTTTTCGACACTTGAATTTCCAGAGTAATTCATAAGAATTACATTATGCCATAAGTCAATATCACTCAATGTAGTATATTGAAGATTAAGAATCTTCAATATAATATTGCCCTCTACTATACATACATGCATACATACACACACACACACATATATATATATATATAAATTACTTAAATATTCCTTAGTTGTTGAGCAAACTAAAGCTAGGCATGTTATGTGCAGTATTATTATATATTGAATATACGAGGTAAGATAACTACATGTATTTGTTGAACGAACTCAATGTATATATACCATACTTAAGCCGTCGCGATATGGTAGGTACGAGTGAATTATTTTATTTTGATTTGTTGAGTAAACTCGAGGTCGTAGTGAAATTAGAACAAGGTACCAAAGGGTTAGCTGTATATGATACAACCGATAAGGAGTTATCCATCGTCCGTGGAGCTATGATTTGTTGATCAAACCAAACGTCATAATTCCTTGACGGACGAGTCCTAACACTTACTAGTGAAGTCGAAAGACTTTTATGTTTCGACTTAGGGTTTGGTGAAACATAAAAGACTAATGGGAGCTTATTAGTAAAATGAAACATAAAGTTTAGCCTTGCTAATATTTTAAAAACATATACTATGATTTGACCTAATAATCTACCACTTAAACTTGTAGAAAATGACAACTTCAAAACTGTTTCTAGAAAACGACAAGCTTATCGAACCTAACTATACCGACTGGCAAAGAGCAATTAAAGTAGCATTGACTTACGAGCGCCTTTGGACTGCTATTACATGCGAACCTGAAGAACAACCCGCCGATGACGCGGACCTCGAACTACGACTTACTTATGAAAAATTGGTGTCAAACCTAGAGATCACCCAAGTTTTCATACCGTCTACGTTAGACAAGCCATTATAGAGGCAACACAAAAATATGTATGTCCATGAGATATCTGATAGCCTCAAGGCTCTTTTTGGTGAACGGCCACGTTCTATAAGGTATGAGCTTACAAAGAAGCCGTTTCAATACCAAGATGATCAAAGGATAGAAAGTAGACGATTACGTGCTAATGATGAAGGGCTATATCGGTAGGTTTTCACCATTGGATGTACAAATAAGCAACGAATTACAAGTAGATTTGATTCTTGATTCACTTACTCCTTAATATGAACCATTCATAATGAATTATAATATGAACCAATTGAACGTGAATATTGTGGAGCTCCTCAATATGTTGAGGTCGGACGAGTCACGATCTAAGGTTCAAGGGACCGTACTTGTAGTAAAGGGTAGTGCATCATCTTCAAAGAGTTCGAAGAAGAGGTAAAGAGAAGGTAAGAAAAAGAAATGTAAGAAGACTAATGAAAAGGGTTAATGTCACCACTGCTACAAGAAAGGTCACTAGAAAAGGAATTGTCCTGACTACTTGAAGATTATTAGAGAAAGAAAGCATAATGGTTCTACGGCTCCATCAGGTATATTTATGATTCAAAATTGTTTTATTAATCAATAAAAGGTCTTGGATCTTAGACACTGGATTTGGTACTCATATATGTAGTTCATCACAGGGGCTTAGAAACTGGCACCACATGGCAAAAGGAGAGATGAGGCTCTAAGTTGATGATGAATCTACGGTAGATGCAACAGCAGTGCGAGACTATCATTTAGTTTTGCCTAGTGGAGTAGTATTAGTATTAAATTATCGCTATTTTGTAAAAGACTTTATTTATGGAATTATTTCTGTTTCTAGATTTTCTAAGACTGGATATATATATTTCATTCTGCGAATAATATTATGAAAATTAGTTTGGATGGAAATAAAGTCTATGATGGTATCCTTGAAAATGTCATTTATGTGATTAATACTAATTATGTGTGTTTTGTGAATAATTTTTCTAACAATATAAATGATAGTTATCTTTGGCATTATAGGCTAGGTCATATTAGTGAGAAACGACTACTCAAATTGAAAACCAAAGGTTTTCTACCGTCAATTGATTCTTAATAATTTGAAAAGTGTGAGTCGTGTCTCAAAGGTAAAAAGACCAAGTACCTCTTCAGTGGAAGAAATTAAAGAGTTGATGAACTCTTATGGTTAGTACATAGTGATATGTATAGTCGGATGCTTGTAATTACCAAAGGTAATAGTTCTTACTTTGTTACCTTCACCGATGATTTCTCAAGACTTGGATATGTGTACCTTATGAAGAACAAATCTAATGTCTATGAGAAATTTGTTGAATATAAAAAATAGTTGAAAACCAAATGGGCGGTAAGATTAAGATTCTTCGATCGAATCGAGGAGGTGAATATGTTGGATAGAATTTCCAATAATTCTTAAAATATAATAGGATTATCCCTCATATTACTCCGCCATATACTCTGCAACACAACGATGTGTTGGAGCTAAGGAACCGAACCCTGTTCGATATGGTTTGGTCCATAATGAGTAAGGCTAAGTTACCTCTATCCTATTGGGGATATGCACTTAATAACCATGGCACATGTGTTGAACTTGTTGCCAACTAAATCTGTGCCTAAAACACCATATGAGATTTGGCATGGTAAGAAACCCCAACTCAAATATTTAAAGGTGTGGGGTTGTCTGGCATACATTAAGAACGTTAGTTTGAATAAACTAGAGGCAAGATCGACACTTGGTAAATTTATAGTATATCCCAAAAACTTGATGGGATATATATTCTACAATATCGAGAAACAAAAGGTTGTTGTTTCTCGACACGTTGTCTTTTAAAAAGGAATTTCTGTCAAAGGAAATTAACAGCGAGGTTGCAGACTTGGATAAGATCTAAGAAATTAACACTGAGGCCGAACCAGTGGGAGAACCAAGTTCACTCATATATGAAAACATACAACCTATTAGAAGGTGTAGTAGGGAACCTCGTGCACCAGAGAAATACTATAGTTTTCCCATGGATGGCGAAAAGAAGGACTGTATCATAGATGATGACAATCCTCTGTCTTTCCAACAAGCACTGCAGAGTAAAGACTCTGCACTCTAGCTTGGAGCTATGAAATCCGAAATGGATTCCATATATGAAAACAAAGTTTGGACTTTGTCGGACGTACCCAAAAGTATAAGCGACTGCAAATGGATTTTTAAGAAAAAGCTAAATGCAGACGGAGAAGTGGAGACTTATAAGGCAGGAATAGCTGCGAAAGGATTTAATCAAATTCAAGGTGTTGATTATGACAAGACCTTTTCGTCCGTAGACATGCTTACGTCCACGTAGATTATGCTAGTCATCGTTGCATCTATGACTATGAAATATGGAAAATGGATGTAAAGATGGCATTTCCAAATGGTGATTTAGAATAAATTGTCTATATGCTGCAGCCCGAGGGTTTGTGGTCAATAGGGGTGAGGGCAAGGCTTGAGAGTGAGGGAAAGACCGGCAAGTTGTTAAAATCCATTTATCGACTTAAACAAGCTTCAAGGAATTGAAAATTTGTTTTGGTAAAGTAATCAAACAGTTTAGTGTTTATCAGAACATGGAGGAAGCGCGCAAAAAGGAACAAGGCAATTCTATTGTATTCCTAGTGTATGTGTCGATGATCTATTATTGATTGGTAATGACACTCCGTTGTTGTAATCAATGGAAGCTTGACTTTCTAAGTACTACTCCATGAAGGATTTGAGAGAAGTGGCCTACATACCTGGTATAGAGATACATAAAGATAGATATAAGAGGCTGGTTGGATTGTCCCAATCCCTTTACCTAGACACCATATTGAAAAGGTTCGGTATGGAGCCATGTAGTTAAAGATCGGCTAAAGCTCCGCAAAATCCCCACTCGCATAGCGCTCTTCAGCTGCTACGCTTTTCAATTTAGCGCTATTAAATAGTAGACCCGCTTCAAGCCCGCTACTTTCTGCTAAACCCGCTAAATTAATGCTTTTTAGCATCCGCTTTAGCAACATCAATGTAGAAAGTTGATTTGACTAATTCTCCTCTAAACCAAATTAACAAAGTTAGGCCAAAGACCTAATTTTAAGGCATAAGTGTTCCATATAAGTTAGAAAGCTGTTGTAGTCACCAAATATGGACTGAATAAATCATGACATTCTTCAGTTTTGTTATCTAAGATTAAACAATATTTCTTTTTTCCACACAAATGATGTGAGAATGAGAATAAATTAATTTTAAATATTTGATTTCATATCTAATGAAACTTTTTGCACCTCCGCTTTTTTCCGCTATATCTCCTCTTTATCCCCGCTTTAACTTTCACACCTCCACCGCTATTAAACTGCTAGGGCTTTAACTGCACAAGTATGGGAAATTCCAAGCATGGAAACGTTCCAACGCAGTCTGGAATCGTCCTTTCTACGAAGGATGCTCCTCATATCGATGAGGAGAAAGAGTGTATAAAGAGGATCCTCCATGCTTCAGCCATAGGATCCATAATGTACGATATACTATGTACTAGATTGGATGAACCATACGCATTAGGATGCATAAGCCGATACCAGTCTAACCTTGTTGAAAAACATTGGACGGTCGTAATATGTATATTAAAATATTTAAGAAATACTAAGGACTTATTCCTTCTATACGGGAATGGAGACCTCTTTATGAAGGGGTATATGGATTCGAGCTTTCAAAGTGATAAAAATGATAGTAAATTGGTGTTTGGTTATGTCGGTACACTTAATGGCGGAGCCATTACTTGGAAAAGTTCCAAGCAAGAAACGACAGCCGATTCCACGATGGAGGCCGAGTATATCGCCCTCAACGAAGCAGCTAAAGAAGCAGTCTGACTGTGCAAGTTTTTTAGTGAGCTCGGAGTGATTCTCGATACCAAGAATCATATGGCATTGTTCTATGATAACAATGCAGCACAGTAGATTGCAAAGGAGCCCGGTGTATACAAGAAGTCACAGCATATTCTTCGAAAGTTCCACCTGATTAGAGAATTCATTGAGAAGAAAGAGGTCGTGATACAAATGGTAGATACCAAGGACAACACAACATACCCAATCACTAATGGTCTAGCTCGGTCGGCTCTCGAGAATAGATTGAAGGGGTGGGATTGAGATTTCGTAATTATCTTTAAGTGCTAGAAAGAGATTGATAGAGTTAGGGGTAGCCCTAGGGGCAATTCTGAAACTTATTGTAAATTAATTAACTCTATAATAAGTTCTCATTCGTAATAAAGGTGTTTTTCTTTCTGGTATATATATTTGTTATAATGTGTTATAAATAATTAAATATTTTATTAAAATATATTTAACATAAAATCCATAAATGATGTGTTTGTGATAGTAATTACGAATAGTTGTAATCATGAGTATTGTATCACAATATTATGAAACAAATCATTTTAAATGTTCCTAGTCAAGATGCATCGAGACTGGATATCGATGTATTTGTTGAGACTAGAGTACGTAACACTCTCCAAATGTTGGATAGTATATTACTCATGATTGCTGGGGACACCAAGCGGTTATGTACTGATAGTTATTGGATAAACTGTGGAATGACTCACTTAATAGTTTTATATTGGTTAATATAACTAAGGTCAAATAGAAAACAGGAAATTTTGCTCAAGGACGCTTTTAGTGCTTTTTTTAGATGTAGGACAGCCCGCTAAAAAATTTCTCTAAAGGACAAATTATCGTTTTTTCTTTCCAGCCCACTGTCGCGCGCTTCTTCTTCTTCCTTTCGATCAAATTTTTCAGTCGCGATCAAATATCTCTCTCGCAATAAAAATATCGATCTACTTCGTTCGGTTATTTCAATTTTGTCCTTCTGAAAATTGTAGTTCATCGATCAATTTTTTCTTACGCGCGTTTTGTTGATTTCGTTCTTTTCATATTTGTACCGTGATCTTGTTTTTCTTCAAATTGTATTAATTAGGTATGCTTATATTACTCTATTTTTTGTTGTTTTTCTGTTCGAGTTAAAAAAAATTGGCCATGATTTCTAATTGTGTTCATTTTTACAAATGATATGTAGTGTTGTTGTTCTCATTGTTTGTTTGTTCGTCTATGGCAAATTGTGGAAGTAGCAGCAGGTTTTTTATTAGTTTTATTATTCGTTTCTTTATGCAATTTTTCTCAGTGTTGTATTTAGGTTCAGTTTTTGGGTATCATTTTTATTTTTTCATAGTAACATTTTTTTATAATCAGTAACTAGGTATCAGTTTTGTATACGGTAGGTATCAGTTTTGTGAAATTGAATAATTAATGTTCTAAATTGAACATATTTTTACTAATGTTTATTTTTATTTTTTTTGGCAGTGGGGATAACAGTCTTCTTTGTCTGTTTGTGTTGAATAATAACACTTTTACCACTCGATTCTCTATCGATTGCTCTTTGTATGATTTGAAGAATGAGATATAAGCTTGTTATGATTGGAAAAGTATCATTGATTAGGTTGTATATAAGTTTGTGATAGAGTGGAAAAGTATCATATCTTAGATTCAGTTTTCTGGTATCATTTTTATTTTTTCTTAGTATCAATTTTTTTGATTATCAGTAACTAGGTATCAGTTTTTTATACCTTAGGTATCAGTTTTCTGAAATGGAAAAACTAATGTTCTAAATTGAATATGTTTTTACTAATGTTTCTTCTGGCAGTGCTGATAATGTGGTGCAGGTAGACCATCAGTTAAGCCTAAAGGAGGATATTCATATTTTCAGAACAAGCAAAACAGATGTGGCGAGTGCAAAGCAGCTTGGTCATAATAAATGGAATTGTCAAGCTTCGAAGAATATATGATTTG
The DNA here is from genome assembly GCA_030737815.1 of Allium fistulosum. Taxonomy (NCBI): domain Eukaryota; kingdom Viridiplantae; phylum Streptophyta; class Magnoliopsida; order Asparagales; family Amaryllidaceae; genus Allium; species Allium fistulosum. The sequence continues at coordinate 498,029,609 of CM060903.1, forward strand.
ATTTTTCATTTTGAATTTGTTCAGATTAATAAGTGGATGTGTGACTTGTTTTGGTGGTTTATTGTAATTGAACCTTTTGTTATTAATTTGTATTCAGTATAGCATATTATCAAATTGATTTTAATTTCAAGTATTTAGTATAAGTGATAGTATCAGTTTTAGTATCAGTTAAATGTTTTTACAGTATCAGTTCTGGTGTTTGTTTTTACAAGTAAGAGCAACTTTGTTTTAAGAACATAACATCATTACTTCATAAGTATCAAATTGCAACAGAACATCATTACTTCACAAGTACATATTTCAACAGAATTACATTACTTTACAAGTATCAAATTTAATTGTGAAACATCACAATGTGAATTCAGTTCTTTCATTTTCTTTCTTTTTCTAAGCTTGATATGTATTTAGATGGACTCCAGCAATGTTCACCATCTGTCAATATTGCATGTACAATCTTTGCTCTTGTGGATAATATTTCCTTCTTTTCAAGTTTTATTGGTATTCTGTTTTTGTTCAGTGAAACGATGAATATTATTACAAATATTCCACAGTCAAGCCTGTCGAAACCAAAATGTAATGTTAGTATCAGTTTGCATAAGTTGTATTATCAGGTTTACAATTGATACAAAACATTGAATTTCAGGGATAATGGTACAAGCATATAGTATGCTTTGAATTAAAATATTTAACAGTTTTACTAGCACAGTTAGTATCGATTTGTGTATGAATTGCATTTGTAGTTATTACTTTAAGATATATTTGCTAAATATTTTGTTTTATTTTTTATTATGTAGTTATCTTTTTTGTTTTTGTAGGTGTCAGTTTTGTTTATGTAGGTATCAGTTTCTTTTATGTAGGTATCAGTTTTGTTTCTGTAGGTATCAGTTTCTTTTATATAGGTATCAGTTTCTTTTATGTAGGTATCAGTTTTGTTTCTGTAGGTATCAGTTTCTTTTATGTAGGTATCAGTTTTCTTCCTGTAGTAACTGTTTATTTATGAACTAACTGTTTTTGAAATTGAGAGATAATATTTTTCAATATTTTGTTTTGAATCACAGTTTCTGTTTGTATTTTGTTCTGAATCGTTTTTTTATTTCTTCTTTTTGTTCTTTGTTCTCTTTTTTGCGTATTTTCTTCAGCTGTTTTCTCTGCAGGTACTTTGTTATATTTATTTCATAGTATCAATTACCTTCTCTGGTATAATTTCACTTATTTCTGGTCTGCTTTCAATTTTTGTATTATTTTCATGTCTTTTTTTGTTCTTTTTTCTCTATTTTGCTTTTCCTCTTCTACTGATGTAGGTTTTTAAGTTTTAACTTACTGCTTCTTTCCTTTACTGTCTTTGGTATCATTTCCAGTAGAGGTAGGTTTCCCTCTTGTATCATTACGTTTTCTCTTTTAATATCTACTGTTGGAAGTGATTCGACATTTTCATTTTCACTTTATTTCTCCGCTTTCGATGTAGCTAGGGTTTCTCCGACTGTCGACTATTGTGCTTGTTGTTCGTCGGCTGTTAGCACCAAAATTGGTCACTAACCTCGTTGAGAAAGATTGTGTAGAGATGTAAGTAATGAAGTTAAATTAAACAAGGAAGAATATGCTAATTTAAATGCAGAAAGTAAGAACACCGGATTTATAGTGGTTCAGCGTAATTGCCTACGTCCACTTTGAGTTTTGATCTTTATTTCTTTCACAAGTAGTTGAATACAGATACAATCCATATATTGATGACTTGAATACAAGTTTCAATTAAAAAGAGAAGAGTATCAAAAATGGCAGAGTCTCCCCAGTGTTCTCCAAAAAGGATCCCTTTTCACTGTGACCCTGCCCCTCTATTTATAGACAAATATGGGCTGGACTTCCCAGGTGGGCTTGGTGGCCAAACACTCTAGCCCAAGTGTAGTGGTCGTTGTATGCCGAACCAAGTAGACCGAACACGTTGACGCCGAACCACCTTCTCAATGCCGAACGGTACGTTTGATGGGTGGGAAGTGCAGAACAGTTGTCAGTCGAAGCCGAACGATCCTTTGGCCGAACGATGCTTCTTAGCCGAACGATCCTTTTGCCGAACGATGCTTCTTAGCCGAACGATGCTTTGGCCGAACGATGCTTCTTAGCCGAACGATGCTTTGGCCGAACGATGCTTCTTAGCCGAACGATCCTTTGGCCGAAGGATGCTGCCATGTAGAGTAGTTATATACGCCGAACGTCTTCTAACGCCGAGTACCACTGGATGTCGAGTATTACGCCGAGTACTCCTTGATGACGGGTACCACGGGATGCCGAGTACTACGCCGAGTACTATGAGATGCTGAACACTACGCCGAGTACTATGAGATGCCGATCACTAGTTGACACCGAGTCGTCCTGTACGCCGAGTACTCAGTTGCCTGGTCAAATCTCCAGGAAACACTTGCCCCCCAAAGTGTGTCGTGTGAAGCAACACAACACGCTTTGAATCAGCGAGTATTCCTTGTCTTCAGAAAGAAATCCACCATGTTTCTTGAATAATCATTATCCTCCCAAGGTGTTGTATCCTTCTAAGGTCATCGTGATGCTTGGTCGATTCCCAATATTATAAATCCAGGGTTGTGGTTCATTAGTGGCCATACATGACTGATTCTGCAGAGCTAATAAGCTTCGGCTATCTGATCTAGTCTTTTCTTAATAACCCTTAGTGAGAATTCAATTTCTGTTGATTTCAAGAAGTCGAACTTTTAAGGATGTACACATGCACGTTCGGGTACATGTTTTTGCCATTGGCTCTCGGATGCGTTTTATATGCTCATAAGTCGTCACCAACTCCATCTAGTTTAATTGCAATTCAATCGCGATTCCTTGTTTGTATTTTCTATGAAATAAGGGTTGCAATCAGCCACTTAAGGAGTTTTCCAAACCTCTCTTTAGTACTGACTCTATGATTTGGTTCACAGCTTCAACCTGTCCATTTGCAGTTATAATGGATCATGGAAGGTCATAAGGACAGATGACGTTACGGATAAAGAAGTTGATTATTTTCTTCATCTTGGTCATGGTTAGAGTTCTTCATCTGCCCATTTGGTGACGTAATCAACTACTATGGTGGTGTATTTCGCACCATCTTGAGGATCGACAAGAAGATGATTTCAGTGCCCCCAAGTGGCAAACGGCTATGAACTAGCCATTTGACTAATTTCCGTCGGCGGGGTTCCTGGATTTTTTGCAAACATCTTGCACTCGTCACATTGTCTAGCATGATCAACCGCTTCTGGGTTGATAGTTGGCCAGTAATACCTGTAGCAGAGTATCTTCTTTATCATGGTTTTCCCCCTGATGTTATTACCGCGTTCTTCTTCATAGACTTTGCTCAAGATATCATCATGGGCGATATGCCGAAGCGTGGGGATGGATAAACTCCTTTTGACACACGACTTATTCTTAGATGATTTGGCGTGAAGCTTTGAGGAGGATCTGTCGTTTTCCATTCCTCCATTCAATAAGAATTCTTTATTGTAGATAGTCTTTGATAGGAGTCAACCATGACACCTTTTCATTTTGTTCACTGAGTTCGTGTGTAATGATGTAATACGTGAAGTCGGTTAGTAGCTCTTGGACTTGGCCGAGATAAGGAGCAAGACAATGCCCCCTAGCAAGATCAACTTCCTTAAATTGGTATACTACCAATCAAGAACCACAAAAGATATGTAAAGTTTTCACTTCAAATCCTCTAGCAGATTTGAGGCTGGCAGTCAAGGCTTCATACTAAGCATCGTTGTTTGTTACAGGTAAATCGAGTTTTAGGACGTAGTAGATTGATCGTTCCTCAGGAGTCATTATCATGATTCCTATTCCATAACACTGATCATTGGGTGCTCCATCCGCGTACATTTTCCATCTTATGGTTGGTTCTCTGCTACTCTTTGAATAGTCATCTAAGGTAGTGAATTTGGGTGTGAGGTCTGCTAATTTCCGTCCTTGGATAGCCCTTCGTGGAAAATAAGTGATATCGAATTAGCTTAGTTCGATATTCTATTTAAATAGTCTTTCAAACGTCTCAGGCCATCGTATGCCCTGTTGCAATGGCTGGTGGGCATAGGCGTTGATGGGGTGAGCCTAAAAGTAAGAGTGGAGCTTTCATGAAGAAATCAATAGAGATTGTGCTAGCTTTTGTAGCTTCGGGTTGATATCCAATGCATGGCTCGCGATAGTTAATGAAATCACATATGCATGTCAGAATGGGTCCAAGGGAAGATATCATCATTTATTCAGAAAAATTCAACTAATTCTTTTATCATCACTGCACTGAGCTGTGATCCGATATTCAGCGCCCGGAAAGGGTCGCCATGGCTGGTTGTAATGTCGACCGTCAGATTAGCAGGTGCCATCCCAGATTCTTTGAGTAAAGATGTAACTATCATAACATTCAATGTGAAATATGGTTGGGACGGCCAAAGTTGATGGTTACTCTAGTCGAATCCTAGAGTCTTGTCATGAGTTATTGAGCCTAATAGCGAAGGGTTCTGAATGCTTTAATAGATTATCAGCAAATGGCCAAAGATCAGGCTTAAAAGCGCGTTGAAGGAAACGTCGAGTAGGGGCCAGCCTCGAGTTGCGTGCAACTGCATAGCTGGATCTTGCCATGAGTTTGAATTTGCCTGTATATTCGAGTAACGCATTTTCTATTCGATGCATTCATGATCCTTCACTCGTCCTTCAGGTTGGAGTGACAGTCAGTTACCCACAAGCTTTGGCATTGATTTAATGATTCTATCTCTGGGCATCCTTTCGGTCGTTGCCTTGAGTAGCTGTAAGCACTATACACAAGTTTTAATACTGAGCTATCGTAGCCAATCTTTGGATGACCATGCGTCTTCTCCCAGTCTCGGGTTGATAAATGTACTACATGGACGGTTGAGTCTCGTCCTAGCTATGTATATGTTTTCACCTAAACTCCAAAGACATAGAGGTGATTGGTGAAAAGTCGGTTCACATTCATCTTGCTTCTTGCTCGTGCCCCCAGGTCTGGGGCATATACTGATAAGTAGGAAGGCTAACCACGCCCACTTTAGCTTTACTCTCTTTCCCGTTGAATCGTGGGATCATGTCAGTCGATGGGAGACTAGGTCTCGCCTATCTTGGATTTTATCGTGGTTTTTCATTCCAAGAGGAATACTTCGATGCCACGTAAGTTTCAGGGCGTAATTTGGACAGTGGATGGTCATCCACGTCCACTTTGGTTCATGCTCTGTAATCAGATCTCGGGGTAAAGTTGGCTACCAATGCAGTCGGGTTATGCTCATCCAGTTTCATACTCCTCCTGACGAATCGAACGAGGGTGCTGGAGAATTTTTGACCAAGTATTCGTGGTTTACCCTCCTTTCCATACTCTGGGGGTCATAGTTTTTCAAAAAAAACAAACATCCGAGTCACATTCGTATGTGCTTGGCGCGGATCGGCATTGACCCTTGGTCTGAGGTATGATATAGTAGGTTGCTCGTAGCTTTGGATTCCGTTTCGATTGGTTCTGTATTGAGGCCTCCCTGCAGTCGCTGCCTCAAGTTATAAAGAACGCCATGCTAGAGCTATAGTAAGCTGTCGTATTTGGCTTTTTAGTGTTTTGTACCCCTGCCCCCAGCATTGATTTGGCCAGGTCACTAGTTGGATGGTCGAACTCCATCCTCAGCGTGTTAATAATCCTCCTGTCGATTCCAGGCCGAAGTTTACGGAATAGAAAATGGTCGGAATCCACTCGTCTATTTATCGATGATCATACACCACTCTGCACTCTGGTGACTTAGTGTTATTCTCCCCCCGGTTGACTTGCGCCCAATTTGTGTTCATGCTTCGGTCCACGCTCCGGGGACTTAGAGATTTGTCGAACGGTTTATGCTTTAGTCCACAGTTCGAGACGCAGAGATTTTCGTCAACTCGTTTATACTCTAGTTCGCACTCTGGGAACTTAGAGTAATCTGGTCCGCTTCTGGGATTTAGGGATTTTTCTAAAGTTGTCTATAATCTAGTCCATGCTCTGGGGACTGAGAGTACTGTAGTCCGCACTCTGGGGACGTAGAGGTTTTTGAGTCATTTATACTCTAGTCCGCGCTCAGGGACTTAGAGTACTTTAGTCCGCATTCTGTCTCCCATTCCAAAGGGTGAGACCCCCTGGATGGCTGAGAGTCTGCCTAGACCTGGTAGATAATCCTTCTCTTTAAGATTCTCTTTAAGATTTCGAAAGTCGTTATTCTTTATGTAGGACTATTGCATTCTAATGCTTGTTTTCCATGATTTTGTGCAGGCCGTTCTGACCCCGAGCCCACTCCGAGGAGCGATGTCGCCAAGGAAGTGGGGGAGAGAACAAGTGAAGCCACTCACGCAGGGGAGGCTCCTGGTCCAGACGCTCAGGTGATCGGAGCGCTTGATGAAGACAAGTCTGAGACCTTCTCTCCTACCGACGGGGGTTATAAAGTAGAAATTACAGGCGCCTCTGGGCACACATCTGAATTGAGCATGGAGGAGCGGCTTGAGATAGAGAAGGGGGAGACGGTCAAGGTCATAGTAGAGCCCCGAGTTGTGGACTTGGACGATCCTTTGAACAAGCCGTTGAAGGTCATCCTTCCTGGCGGATCAAAGCCCATGGAAGGCCCCCGTACTCCTTCAGTTGCTACCCCTCTATCAAAGAAGAGTACCAAGGGTAAATGCTCTGGAGAGGAGCCATCTGGAAAGAAGTTGAAGAAGCACAAGAAGTGATTACTATCTTCGTTCAACGAGAGTTAGTTTAAGTCATGTAATTATTTTCATCTATTTCCTAGTCCTTGTAAATAGAATGTCGACTCCGAACTTTGGAGGGGTTGTAATAGAAACTCATTTCTGAATAAGGTTTAGTTCTTTTTCTGTCTTACAAAAGACTCTTATTGTTCAGTTTTCTTTGTGATTGTGACTTTAATCCAAGCAGTTGTGAGTAACATAGACTTCTCAGTCCATCTTCATATAACTCGGAAACTCTTCGGGAGTCGTTGAACTTCCATTCTGTGCTTCGAGCACTTAGAAAACTTTCTAGCCCGTATGTTAGGGATTTGACAAATTCAAGTCATCTGTGTCATAGTTCATATTCAGGGAACTTGGAGATCCAATTCGCTTATATTCGAGTCCGCACTCTGGGGAGTTAGAGTACTCCAGTCCGCACTCTGGGGACTTGGAGGTTTAAGTCATTTATACTCTAGTCCGCGCTCTGGGGACTTAGAGTACTCCAGTCCGCACTCTGGGGACTTGGAGGTTTAAGTTGTTTATACTCTAGTCCACGCTCTGGGGACTTAGAGTACTCCAGTCCGCACTCTGGGGACTTGGAGTTTTATGTCATTTATACTCTTGTCCGCGCTCTGGGGACTTAGAGGTTTAAGTCATTTATACTCTATTCCACGCTCTTGGGGACTTAGAGGTTTAAGTCATTTATACTCTATTCCACGCTCTGGGGACTTAGAGTACTCTAGTCCGCACTCTGGGGACTTGGAGGTTTAAGTCGTTTATACTCTAGTCCGCGCTCTGGGGACTCAGAGTACTCCAGTCCGCACTCTGGGGACTTGGAGTTTTATGTCATTTATACTCTAGTCCACGCTCTGGGGACTTAGAGTACTCCAGTCCGCACTCTGGGGACTTGGAGGTTTATGTCATTTATACTCTAGTCCGCGCTTTGGGGACTTAGAGTACTCCAGTCCGCACTCTGGGGACTTGGAGGTTTAAATCATTTATACTCTAGTCCGCGCTCTGGGGACTTAGAGTACTCCAGTCCGCACTCTGGGGACTTGGAGGTTTAAATCATTTATACTCTAGTCCGCGCTCTGGAGACTTAGAGTACTCCAGTCCGCACTCTGGGGACTTGGAGGTTTAAATCGTTTATACTCTAGTCCGCGCTCTGGGGACTTAGAGTACTCCAGTCCGCACTCTGGGGACTTGAAGGTTTTAGTCGTTTATACTCTAGTCCGCGCTCTGGGGACTTAGAGTACTCCAGTCCGCACTCTGGGGACTTGGAGGTTTTAGTCATTTATACTCTAGTCCGCGCTCTGGGGACTTAGAGTACTCCAGTCCGCACTCTGGGGACTTGGAGGTTTTAAATTGTTTATACTCTAGTCCGCGCTCTGGGGACTTAGAGTACTCCAGTCCGCACTTTGGGGACTTGGAGGTTTTAGTTGAGAGCAGTCGTATTTCCATTTTTTAATTTGTATTCATCTATTGTATCGAGGCTAATGTCATCGAATGAACAATCGAAACACGTTTGCTCACGGAATGGGATTCTGCCCCCTAGGATGAGGGACGAAATTAGAAAAATGGACGATCGATTCTCGTCCGCTTGGTGATTATAGCTCTTCCAATCAAGTCAAGGAAGGAGGTATATGACAGATGGTTGAATCACATCCATGTTGGGTTAGATAGCCAAATCTCTTACAATTCGCTCTGTATCTCCTTCTAGAAAATAAGGATAATAGATTGTTGAGTAGACAAAGTAAGTTGCATATGTTCCAAGGTGCAGTCGTGTCCGTATTTTGACAGCGATGGTTAGTGAGTACGCAGTCTACCATAGCTACTTCAAGTTGGGCTTTCGAACAACCTTTCGTGTTCAGGGTAGGATTTGATGTGTAGATGATCAAATCACGTCCACTTTAGACAGATCCCGGCGTCACTGAGCTTCATGAGGGGTATCTGTATTTTGTCGAACTTTGTTCTATGACTCGATTGGAGTGGATGATCGGGCCATTTTCATTCCAAGCAGTTTAGGTCTCCAAGTCAAATGTGGAAGTTGATGGATGAATGGTCGGTTGTTCGAATCGATCATAAGTTAAGCATACGAACTCAGATTGTCTTGAAACTTGGAACGTTGGCTTCCCTGGCTTTGATTGTTATGTCTTGTTAATCGTGGCTCGATCCAGACTCGGACAAAATCCATCGATATCCATAGTGAGCCTTTGTGTAACCGATCTTCAAGACGAATTGTCACTGGTTTGTAATCAAGTTCTTGGTGTCACGTCCTTGCCAAAAGGCGGGATAACATCTGCCCCCCAAAGGATGTCTTGTGTAAACATGACATGCTTTGAAAAACCGCAGTCTTTCGTGTTGAATATTTCCGTTCAGTTGATTGCTTGACAGTCGTCTTTTAATCATTTCATTGCAATCTTCTTTTAGACAAATGTTCAACTAGCGTGCTTTGCTTTGGTTCTGCCCCCAGTTTTGGGGATGAGTATGGAGTTGACGTATGTTTATACTCCACCTCGCACTCTGGGAGTACGAAGTTGAGTAGATGTTTATACTCCGTCTCGCACTCTGGAAATACGGAGTTGATTAATGTTTATACTCCGTCTCGCACTCTGGGAGTACGGAGTTGATGAATGTTTATACTCCGTCTCGCACTCTGGGAGTACGGAGTTGATGAATGTTTATACTCCGTCTCGCACTCTGGGAGTACGGAGTTAAGTAGAAGTTTATACTCCGTCTCGCACTCTGGGAGTACGGAGTTGATTAATGTTTATACTCCGTCTCGCACTCTGGGAGTACGGAGTTGATGAATGTTTATACTCCGTCTCGCACTCTGGGAGTATGGAGTTGATGAATGTTTATACTCCGTCTCGCACTCTGGGAGTACGGAGTTAAGTAGATGTTTATACTCCGTCTCGCACTCTGGGAGTACAGAGTTGTGTAGATGTTTATACTCCATCTCGCACTTTGGGAGTATGGAGTTGTGCGTAGGATCGTCGTGTATCAACCAATTTTTAGCCATGATGTGATGGCTTGCCCCCGAGGTCGAGTTTCACTTAGCGAGTCGCCGGTCGTATCGCGGCCGCTCTCTACTTGAATAAATTCCACTTGCAGGATGGAATTCAGCTCTCCGTGCATCATGATGTTGTACATTGTATTTAACCCATAGCCCCAAATCAAAGGCATATGGTTGATGATGAGCGATAGAATTATGCTCGTCCAGATGTAACTCCACACGTCCGATCATGGTCTGCGTAGATTGGTTGGCAACCAAATCTGAGTACCTGGTCACCTGCATCGTTTTGAAAGTAGTTTAGTTCAAGCTAGTCGTAGTTCATAGAACAATTGAAATAGAGATGGAAATGGAAATAATTCAAAGAAGATTATGGTAAATCTCATTGATATGTGAAGCAGCATCGTGTGCTCGCTATTCGACTCCGCCCTTGGCTCCTTTCAAAGGGATGTCGGCCGTCAACCGTCCAATTGATAATCATAGCCCTTTATTAATAGGCATCGGATATTCGCTTCCCTCCATTCTGCAGGACTTGTACATACTATTGAAGCTTTCCTTTCCAGGTCATCTTTTCGATCACACCTCGGAGGTGTTTGTAATCGCCCATGTTAGGATCAGTGAGCATTTGGGAATATACAACATTCCCCTGATTTTCTTTAGACTTTGGTGTATTCTCTCGAGGTTGGTTTCCAGTACCACTCCGAGTCATGAGTCTTCAAGTAGAGGTTGTCAATTGAATCTTTCAAAGAGCATATCTCTAGAGGTCGACTTTCCTCAAATGTGATTAGTATGATACCCTTATTAGTATTTGGAATAAATTGCTTAGAGCTAAACATTGGTTTGCTTGGAGTCACTAAATTCGAAGTGCTGGGTCAGCGAAGAATGGTGCTTGGAGTCATCTTGACGTTTGCTAGAGTCACATCATCTATGTTCTCCAACCTTTGGGAGTACCGTTTGAATAGCGGTTGCTTGTCTGTTCGCTTGATGTCGTTCATAAGCTGCCGCTAGATCCTCTATGCCCTGGTCGATCATGGGACGTCAGGGAAGTGGATAGAATGTTCCTTTACTAAGTTGAGTTTTGAACTCATTATCCGGAGGCACTGCGCTGCGGCTAGGGTTCGGGGAAGTGGATAGAATGTTCCTTTACTAAGTTGAGTTTCTTTTTTGGAAATTTGGGTCGTACCCGAAAATATTTTTTTTTTTAGAAATAGGGGTTGTATAGGTGACCGGTGTAACTTAATTCCAGAGGTGCTCGGCATACAATACCGTTCGGCATTGATGAGCGTTCGGCATACAATACCGTTCGGCATTACAGAGGTGTTCGGCATAGAGGTATGGATCGGCCCGGAAGAACGTTCGGCCTAGAGGTATGGTCGGCCTGGAATGGTTCGGCCAAAGTTGTTCGGCCAAGGCTGTTCGGCCAGAGTGGATCGGCCTGGAGTGGTTCGGCCAAAGCTGTTCGGCCAAAGTGGTTCGGTAGAGGCTGTTCGGCCAAAGTGGATCGGCCTGGAGTGGTTCGGCCAAAGCTGTTCGGCCAAGACTGTTCGGCCAGAGTGGTTCGGCCTGGAGTGGTTCGGTCAAAGCTGTTCGGCCAAAGTGGATCGTCCAGAAGTGGTTCGACCAAAGCTGTTCGGCATCCACACTGTTCGGCACAACCGAGTCGTTCGGCATACAATACCGTTCGGCATTAGGGCGTTCGGCCTACGCCTTTTCTGGAGCGTTCGGCTTACGCCTTTTCTGGAGCGTTCGGCATATGCCTTTTCTGGAGCGTTCGGCCTACGCCTTTTCTGGAGCGTTCGGCCTACGCCTTTTCTAGAGCGTTCGGCCTACGCCTTTTCTGGAGCGTTCTGATGGTCTGGGCCTCCAGCCTCCATTTGTACTCCTGTCCTGAAGTTTCCAGCTCTTGGTTGGTCACGGTCTCCAGCTGTTTGAACAGCAGCTTCAGTCTTGCGGCGTCTGCGCTTGGGAGGTTCATCAGAGGAAGTAGAGCTGTCAGCAGCTTCAGTCTTGTTGCACGCTAGCCGTCTCGCGGGCATCCGCATTATGAGAAGCTGACCTGGCACGTGGTCCTGCCATTGTAGAGTTATCGGTATGAACTCTGAGTAGAATCAACGGATGTCCTATCAGTGAGTCGGATCTTCTTTGGGGGATTTATTCAATCCAGTAGCTTCAAAGCAGATCCTTGAGGTCTGAGAATTCAGTTCTCAGTGAAAGCACCAAAGTGTTAGCACCAAAATTGGTCACTAACCTCGTTGAGAAAGATTGTGTAGAGATGTAAGTAATGAAGTTAAATTAAACAAGGAAGAATATGCTAATTTAAATGCAGAAAGTAAGAACACCGGATTTATAGTGGTTCAGCGTAATTGCCTACGTCCACTTTGAGTTTTGATCTTTATTTCTTTCACAAGTAGTTGAATACAGATACAATCCATATATTGATGACTTGAATACAAGTTTGAATTAAAAAGAGGAGAGTATCAAAAATGGCAGAGTCTCCCCAGTGTTCTCCAAAAAGGATCCCTTTTCACTGTGACCCTGCCCCTCTATTTATAGACAAATATGGGCTGGACTTCCCAGGTGGGCTTGGTGGCCAAACACTCTAGCCCAAGTGTAGTGGTCGTTGTATGCCGAACCAAGTAGACCGAACACGTTGACGCCGAACCACCTTCTCAATGCCGAACGGTACGTTTGATGGGTGGGAAGTGCAGAACGGTTGTCAGTCGAAGCCGAACGATCCTTTGGCCGAACGATGCTTCTTAGCCGAACGATCCTTTTGCCGAACGATGCTTCTTAGCCGAACGATGCTTTGGCCGAACGATGCTTCTTAGCCGAACGATGCTTTGGCCGAACGATGCTTCTTAGCCGCACGATCCTTTGGCCGAAGGATGCTGCCATGTAGAGTAGTTATATACGCCGAACGTCTTCTAACGCCGAGTACCACTGGATGCCGAGTATTACGCCGAGTACTCCTTGATGACGGGTACCACTGGATGCCGAGTACTACGCCGAGTACTATGAGATGCTGAACACTACACCGAGTACTATGAGATGCCGATCACTAGTTGACACCGAGTCGTCCTGTACGCCGAGTACTCAGTTGCCTGGTCAAATCTCCAGGAAACATCGGCTGTTGATTGTTGCGGCTGTGTTGGAGATGTAGATTTGTTTCTAGTCTGCGGTCCCATTTTTTTTCGAGCAAAGTTTCGTCAATTTTTGAGTGAAAGCGAGGAGGAGGAGACAAACAGAATTTTGTATCTGGGCTTTGGGCTTTGTCCTTACGGTAAAAGTTTTTTGCGCGTGTCCTTATAAGCAATTATTTAATAGAAAATATCAATGTGACTGGTTTACACAGTTCTCTCGACTTAAGAATACTATTGATCTTCAATATGAAAGCTCCGCTTTGATTATAGTCAAATCATGACATGATGTCCATCGAGTGACTATAGTTGGATTGAGTGGAAGTATTAGGAGTGAAGCACTATTCAAGAGAGGATTCATCACCTCAGTTATATGGGGTTAGTACCACAGTCAACTCAAAGTCAAAATCTCTGGCTAGAGTAGTCCGATTAATAATAATTGTTATTATTAAACTAAGGACATTGCGTTTGGACTATAGAGTTGAATATGGACAATATTGGAATTTTACCATTACCAAATTGCATAAACCCAAAGTGATATAATTTTGACGAAGAGAATTGGTGTAAATAAAAGTCATAATTGGGTAAAGCTTAACAAAATAAAATTGGATTTTATCGAAACCAAGTAAGCGATAAATTTAGCCAAAATGTCACACCACCTACTAAGTGAAGTATGAATGTTAATATTCGAATAGTTGGATATTAATCGCTGACCAAATTTACACCTAACGAGTCACACTATCGAAACAATGAATACTCCTTTGACCAAACAATTTAATTAATTTGTAATTGTTATAAATTAATCAAATTAATTAATATTTATGAAATATTAATTATAAAATTTGATTTTGATTTGATGAATAAATATTATTAAATATATTTATAACAATTATAAATATATTAATCGATATACGATATCGATATGCATTAAATTAGATTTAACTGCATAATATTTTATTTAGGCTCTAAACAGGTTTAAAGCCCATTAAGGGGGTTGATAGTATCGGTTCATATTAAGGGTTATAGGTGGACTAATGATGGGGTTAGAGAGCTTTAAATCGATGGATAAGATGGAAGAAAACGATTAGATCCAAACTTCTCTCCATATCTTCCTCTACATAAAGATATCTACCCTTATCTTTTTGAGAATTTTTTGAAGCCTCCATATCACCCCATTTTATGGCCGACCTCTCCCCTCTATCCCTCTTTCATATCAAGTTCAAATAAAATCAGAATCGGTGCTTATTGATAGTCGATGGTCAATAATTCAAGGACTAGCACTCTTTTGGATTGGAAATCATATCAAAGAGCTCACATCATCGTTTCAATGTGTGCTTAAGGGCTTTGGCTACAAGTTACATTCCTAACATGACTACAAATATTAAATCACATTTATAATGTTCATTATATATATATATATATATATATTGTTAGTTAGGTGATGATTCCAACATGTAAATATACTATCACAATATTAATTGTTTGTATGTATATGTATATATGTTTAAAAACTTTTTTATGATAATACATCTTTGTGCAGCATGGATCAGAATTGAAAATAAAAACATTTTTATTATCTAAATAATTTAATATATATATATATATATTTATATAGTTTAAAATTTTAAATACCGAATCTTACATCTATAAAATATGAAAATATAATTTTACATATAATCTTTAATAAGTATAATATTTTGTACAGAAAGAAAATATTTTTTATTTATATATTATTTTAAATAATATTTAAATTAATTAATCATATAAATAATTATATAAATTCGTATATGTATTAAAAATATGTTTTATATTTTATAAAATTATATTAATACATGTTGTACTCTGGGTCCAAATTAAAAAAAAATCTTTTTATAGTTTTAAATATTTAAATATAAACCAAAAAATATAAAATAGATTTTAAATTGTTTTAAATTATAAAATTATATAATAAATTTTCAAATTATAAATATTTTTTCTAAAATATTACTGGAAATTTAAAATTCAAATTTGATATTGAAAATTAATTTTTATCAACATATAATAATTTAATAAGGTTTTATTAAAATATGCATATATATATATTTATTTAAAATTTAAAATTTAAAGAAAATATCTTGAGCCATGCACAAGACCAGGTTGTTATATATTTAAATATAAATTACTTTATGATTTTATATGTACTAATATATATTTATTAATATATATAATATATATATATATATGTATTTAATATACATATATATAAAATAAAAAATAATTATATTTATACATGTACTGGTTATGACACTGCAGCACAAAAGATTTAATTAATATATTTTATAAATGATTTAAACATATTTATACAGTTACAAATATATACATATTGTTAATATTTTATATTTGTGGTTATATATATATATATGTATAAATTTATACAAAATTTATGTAAATAAAATTTTAGTTTATATATATATATATTGTAATAGTTTATTTATAAAAGAAAAAGTATATATATACAAACATGCATTAGGATGATATATTGTATATTGGTTGAGCTAACATGTCCATTGCGATGTAAATCCTAACATCTATATACAGGCATGTTATACTTTGCACGGATTGATA
Organism: Allium fistulosum; assembly: GCA_030737815.1. Classification (NCBI taxonomy): domain Eukaryota; kingdom Viridiplantae; phylum Streptophyta; class Magnoliopsida; order Asparagales; family Amaryllidaceae; genus Allium; species Allium fistulosum. Next base: position 498,045,086 of record CM060903.1, read on the forward strand.
TGTTACACATGCACATACCTATATATGTGTATATGATACATGTATATATATTTAATATAATATGAATTAAACAATACAATATCATTTTATAAATTTAAATAAAATAAAATAAATTATTTAAATAAAATTTAGAAATGTTCTAAATAAATTAGACTTTACAGGGCCAATAAAGATCCAATATGGTAAAAAAATTGAAATTCACGAATAACTTCCGCTACGGGCTGGCCTAGTTCCAACATATAGTACCCAAAACTCTTATCATTTTCCAACCTTGATGAAGTGGTTATATGTTCTCCAACCAAACAACCAAGCCCTTTGATATTGCAACATGGGGTTCTTATAGTAGTTGAATCTGATGCTTGGACAGTTGAGATCGTGCCGTAAAACAGAGAGGAACCGTGCCTGGCCATTGATATGGACGTTGAACGGACTTGATAAGAGACAGTTGGCTGGATGAAAGGAAGTTGTGGTTGAGATGAATGTCAATAGAATAACTACACCAGCTGCATTCCCTGCCTAATGCACTTGTGCTATGGCAGTATGTTAAGGAAATTGGAACATGCTTCTTGTTAGGAGTAGATACAGATGATTGTACCTTCTATCGCTTTACTCCCGCATGCCTAGGTGGCAAGACTGGCTGAGTTGGTCTGTTGCCCGTTGGGACCATGAAGTGGATATGGAATTGTTGAGAGTTAAGGTCAAGCTAAGCTGGGAAAGGGATGCCGAGATGAGCTGCAAATCGTAGGTGGTTGTACTGAAACTGGATCAATGATAAGCCACGCTAAAGTCATCCTTAAGCTATGTTGATAGGCAAATAGATGGGAGAGATGCTTGAGCAGGCGGATCGACTTGGTGCCATATTGAAAGCGAGCCGCCATGAGAGAGACAGTCGGCAAATAGCTGAGAGATGGGCTTAAGCAGACCAAGCTAAGTTAAATGAGTTATGTTTATGCCTCACTTTGATTGGAGAGCTGGCTACTGGAGTTGCTGCAAGGAGCCTCGCCCTACAACTAGCTTGTCGTGCTATTGGGTAGAAGAGCCGATGTCGGCCCAGCCTGGATTCAGATCAGCATCGGGTGTAAAAGCCCAACCGACCTGTCTCTAGCCTTGGCTGGTTTGCGGGCTGACCGAACCCGAGTCGCCCTAGATCGGACTGGGGTGGGACAGACTAAGAAACCTTGATCAATCTATCTTCTTAACTACGAAAAAATTGAGTAACAAAGACTTTAGCACAACTATGTACTACCATCCAAGTTTCCATTTTTTTGAGAAAAAAAGAGAAAACTATGTGGATAATAATGACAACATAAAAAACTTCATCATTCGGTTAAAATAATAAAGGATTAGTGTGCAACGACTCTTATTTTTTATAATTAAAAATATTAAATTTAATAAGATTTTTGAATTTAATATTGTGAGAAATTAAAATTATGATTTATTAATGATAAAAATAATTAAAATATGATGTAATAATGTTGTTGAATGTTATTGACAACTATTTTAATGTAATTTCAATCAATTGAAATAATTGTAAAGTTAATTTGGTTTTATTTGTAAATAAGAAATAAATTAAATGTTGGATTTAATGTTGAAATTATATGTTATAAATTGGAATAGGTTTATTATGGAATATGAAATTAATCAATTAGTACGTAAATTTATTAGCTTCCGTTTGTAAACAATAAATTTAGAAATGTGTTTGAATTACTAATGTGTAATAATTGTTTTAATTATTATTTTATTATTTAATCCGTTTGAAATCAATTTGGAAATCAATTAAAATTAATGTAATTCCAATATTGCAGTTAATATGAGTTAAGATGATAACTGTAGAATATGAATGCAATAAAATTTAAACTAATGTTAATTATATTCATAAGGTAACAGCTGATTCGATAAAAAGAGTGTAAATCGAAATAAAAGAATTTGATTGAAATTAAAATATAATTAACTGGGTTTTTATTACAGTTGTAATTGAATGCTAAACTTAGTATAATATTTAAATATTGGATTTAACATGGAAATTTATTTTAAAAGATTATAAATTCCTAGTTAATCAAGAATAATAAAATTGTTAACTTTTAAATTTGAATTTAAAGGTGGTTAAATCAATTTAATAATAATTTATTTAATTAAAGTGAAAATTAGCCATTTTGGCCATTGTCTCGAATTTCGACGAAACCAGTTTCATCGGATCCGTAACAGTGAATTATTATAGGATTTCAAGTTTCGTAGCGATCGGACTTATCGTTTGATCGTGCGAGTTCGAAACGCGTTGAAATCGATTAATGTGATTTAAATGAATATGATTTGATTTTAAAAGCTAACTTCTGTTTAAGATGAATTTAGGGTTTGAAACTAGTTCCATTGAGTTTAAAAATATCGAAAACCTATATTTTGATATATGAGATGACCTACTTTCGTTTTGGGAACAAACGGGCTTTCAGATCGTTGTTATCGTTTCGACCCAACTCGATATGTCCATTCATTCTTATTTATCTCCGCCTATATATAGACTTTTATAAACCTTAATAGATTTCTTATTTCATATTCCTATACATACAATTCTATCTGCATGTTCAATTTTCTATTCCTTCTCAATGGCAAATCAAAACCCTAATCTCCAATTCCAAATCAAATTGAAAATTCAGACTCTTCAAACCATATCAAATTTTATATCGTTGGAAAGCTCTCGATGAGCGTAATCTAGATCTAAGGTTCGTTTTTCGATTGGAAGTTCGGTTTGGCCAAAAATCGTCGATGAAGTTTCAGCGTCCATCCTAGGGTTTCAATTCGACGGTGGATCGTCGACCGTTTGACGATCGGAAGGCACTACATCGTAGAGGGCGTCGAGGGGAGTCGATCTGTACGACTCGTTTGGGTTGATGGTCTTGAGATCGCCAGAAATCGGCCATTTTACGAATGGCGGCAGAGCGACTAAAGGGGACCGAAGGTGGTGCGCGTGGGGTCCAGGTGGGCGGCGTGAGGCGTAGGGCGAGGCGCGGTGGTCTAATCTAGGTCGTGGCTCTCGTAGCGGCGGCGATGAACATCTATAGGTTGGTGGCTGAAAGGATACGGTCGAGGTCGCGTACGAGTGGGTTAGGGTTTAGAGGTATACGAATTTACTACTATGCCCTTTGTTTATTTTAATTTTAATTTAATTTTTTTCAAACTTCTAACTATCATAACTTGTTCAAAAGAACTCGGATTTGGATGCGGTTTCTTCCGTTGCAATCGTATCGAAATTCCGGACGACATGGAACTAGTTTGGTTGGATTCTAAGACTTTTGGTTTTTTGGCTTTATTTGGATTTTAATCGACGACAAATCAAAGGTGAGTAATTTAACACACTCACAAATACTAAACCTTCTTATGTTAGTTAAATTAAATTTATGATATGACAATAATATTGTTGGTTGTTGTTGATAGTTTAAATTTGACATTTTAATTGAAATTGTATTTATATTGAATTAATTTGCCATTTAAATTAATATTGAATATAAATTGTTAGTTAAATACTTGATGATGATAACCAGTTAATCATTGTGATTTATTGGTTGATTTGGATGTTGATTGTGATGGATGTTTATTTGTTGACATTTTGGATGATTGGATGTTTATATCCCTGTTATCACTATGGGTTGAAATGATATATACCCGAACGATCTTATAGATTAGGGAAAATCGTTATGGGTTGAATGATAAACTCGAGCGATTTTATTGATTTGGAAATTTTGATTCGGGATACGGGTTGAAATGATATATACCCAGAAAATTTAACTATTTTGGGGTTGAAATGATACACACCCTATCACCTAACCATAGGGTAGAAAATTATATACGGACACAATTGGTCGGTTTTAAATTATTTTCTAAATAGTAAAGTACGTTTGATTTATAAATTTGATTTTTAAAATTTAATTAATGATTTTATTTATAAAAAAATTTGGAAATTAATTTATTTTATATGTTTAAATTTTCAATTATAAGTTAATATATGGTTTTAAATGTAATTTTAAGTTTTTAACTTATAATTTTATTTAGTTTTAAATATATAATTTAAATAGTTTAAAATTTTAATTTAATAAAATATTTAATATAGTATTAAGAGATTTTTATAAAATTTAATTTAATAAAATATTTAATATAGTTTTAATATATATTTTTTATTTTTTATTTAATATATAAAAAATAGTTTTGATTTAAGATAATAAATATAGACATTTATAATAACTTTAATAGATAAAAGATTTTTGTAAAAGATTTTAGAATTTTGTAAAAGGTTTTGTAAGGAATTTATAAAAGTTTTGTAAGAGATTTAAAAATGGATTTATAAAAGATTTTTATAAAGGATTTTATAATGGTTTTATAAAGGAGTTATAAAGGTTTTAAAAGATTTTATAAAGGGTTTTATAAAAGAACTTGTATAAAGGGATTTAGAAGCGTTTAAAGGAATTTGCGTAGAAGTTTATGAAAAAGGAAAGAGTTGTAAACTGTCTTGGAATTTATAAATAGCTTTATAAATGGTTTTAAAGCATAAAATAGTTTATAAATGGTTTGAGAGAGATTTATAAATTATTTTTGAAATTGATCAAAAGAAATTTTCCTTGGTATTTATGGTATATTTATACTTTTAGAATAAGTATATAGATATCTTGATATGAAAGTATGAACTATTTTCTGAATTCATTATTATAAATGTTTTATAAAATGACCATGGTGTGAAAAATATAACGATTGGTTTTTAAAGAGACTGGGGTCGAATATTGTCATACTCTCTGCCAATTTCAAAACCACTTTAACAACTGTGCACGTGGTGGAGAATCCAGAATGAAGTAGGATGGTTTGGCGAACGCTACTGGTATGAGGTAAGAACGTAGCCCTAATCCCCTCGGGTCAGCTTGACATAACTAAAACCGGAGCTATCTCGGGCCAAGTGAGGTCGCTCCTCCTATCGAACACGCTTCTTCAATACCATATCTGTTACTTTGTGATTGATTTGGTGGCCACCTTCGATTTGATTATGGGAGTATGTTCCCAGGTGGGCGGTAGTAACTGCTATGCGTTACCACCAGTCTAGACGTGCAAAGCGGTAGAATCCCACTGTGGGCATTGCCTCGCGTGCCTTGTCATAAGCCTTATCGAGCCCAGTACGATTTTGGTTTGTGTCATACCCATGGAGTGCTCCCTGATAGCCCACCGGTTTGGTGGAGTTTACAGTACTGTATAGACTACGACATTTATAAAAATGTGTTAAGAGGGATATGGATAACGCCTTATTGCTATTTTAATACTTTACTTTACTGATATACATTATATATATAGGGTATATTACTACATATAAATAGTTTAACGGATCCTTAGGAGATGAAAATCCTGAAACATCTCTTAAGTTATTGCACGCACGTTATACACTGGATAGGAGATGTAAAATCCCGTAAACATATCTGAAACCATTACACTCATATTTACTCATTGTTGATTTAACTTACACAAGATCTTTTAGTTCTGACTCGAGGGTTTTGTATTTTCATTACGCTCGGGTCAGTCTGAGCTTTTCAGTGTATTGAAGACCATTTTATTTTGGAGGATGAAGACAAAGATTAGTCTACTATTTATTATATTTATTCTACTGCATCATGTTGTTCCGCTGCATTATCTCATTATACCTGTTGTATGTATAATTCTGATTGTATTGTAAAAGTGTAATCAAATGTATTTGTAAAATAGCTTCATGAACTGTTTATAAATTATTATATATTGTCATTCCGATGTGAGATTCTGCGTTTTGTTTTTTCTTTCTTTTCTCTTATTTCTTATTTACCTCATTAACAATCCTCCCTTTTGAATGGTTTGAGTTGACATGTGTGGTCTATTGTCGATTTAAACCGTCCAAAAAGGTGGGTCGCTACATGGTGTTTTAAACGTAAACGCATGCAGCTCACATATTTTTAAAACCAAAGTAAATTTTCGTTTCATTAACTAACATAGAAAATACATATTTACAAATATAATATAATTGGGCTTCAACCCACTATAATCCTTCGAGGTTTCTCAAATGTCGCACTTGCTAAGTGACATATTTTGACTGGGTTATGATAAAACAACAAAAAATTTGTTGGAATGTTTAGTTAGTTTTCTCCACCCAAACATTTATTGGTTATTTTAGTGATTGAATGGTAAATTAATATGTCTACCAACAATGTGTTCATAGTATAACCAATTAGCTATTTGGCCTGAAAAAATTGATGTGGGTTTGTGGGAATGAACCATAACCACGTAAATCTGCTTTGCTCTCTAATTCCCTCCTTTGATTTGTTGATCCATACGTTAACCTAAACCTCTGTGCTCTTTGTTGTTACTCTATAGTATTATTTTGCTGATCTTCTTATTGGAAGAGCTTATTTGGTTGCTTTTTTTCTATTTTTGAAATGATGGGTTTTTTGGAATAGTGTTATTTTCGGGATAAATATTTTTTTGCTCCTTAAAAGTATTGTTAATGCTACCTAATATATACACTACTCAATACTTGATTCAAACGACAATAAATTGTTGGTGTCTATCTTCAATAGCTAGACTGATGAGTTGAAATGTGGGTGCAGGGCAGAAAAACATATTTTACTTATTTATTTTATTTATTTATTGATCAATTCTATAAACAAACCATATTTTTTCTTTTCCCACTCCGGTGCTTTTACAAAAACAACACATCCCATTTTTTTCCTTTTCCATCCCATTTCATTATTAAAATATCCTTACTTTTTTAATCATCTCTTTTCTTTCTATCTTCCTCCTTACTTTACTAACCAAACCCTAGCCATTAAATTATGGAAAGGGAAAGCAGATCTGTAACAATCCGAAATTTTTGTCATCTTGAGTTTTGAATATTAATTTTTAATATTCAATAATACGGTATGTTAATCAAAATAAAACCCTTGTTAAATGATAGTTGGTAAAAAATAAATAGTTTTAAAACCAATATAATATTTGAATTTTCCAGATTTTATTTATAAAATAGAAAATTGATTTAATTTGAGTTTCTTATATATGTATAAAAAAAGAAATTATATGTAAATTAGAAACAAATGCATGATAAAAAGAAAAGAATATATATTAAATAAATAGAAATGAAGATGGTTTATGAACAATATAATGGGTTATAAATAGAAAGAGTTTTAAATTTTGGATTTTTCTTACACACACACACACACACATTAGTTAAGAAGAATGTAAAATATATATATGAACTAAATAAATATAGTTACTAAAAATAATATATATTGAAAAATGAAAGAAGAGATATATATGAAAATATATGATGATAGAAATGAGAAAATTTATAAAATCATTTTAAAAAGGAAATCTTTTATAAAATGGTGTTTTGACAAAAATGTCATTTCATACTTTTAAAATGAAATAGCAAAAATTTTCATTTTCTTTGAATTATACATTTTTAAATATAATAAAAATAAATGTAGAACAAAATGTTATTTTATTAAAAATGGAATAACAAAAACTTTTAGTAACTTGAGTTATATATTTTTAATATAGCAAACTTTTATTTTACATTCTAAATATAAAACAAATATGAATATGAAGACTTAAATTTGTTTTTATTAAATACCACCTTATAACATTTTATTCTCAAAAATAAAGTGAAGGCATGTTTTAAATCAAAAGAAAATAGCTTGTACATAACCAAAAGTAAAACAAAATTTACAAGTTAGAAAAAGCAAACTTGCAAGTAGTAAATTTAAATTTTTGCCTGGTAAAAGTAAATAAGCAAGAATGGGTAAATACAAATTTATATACTTATGCATTGCTTGGTCAAAAAGAGAAAGGTTAAAAACATTCACCTCTATTTCATTTCAACACGAAATATCAACTCAAGTCACCAACTTTTCATCTCAATCCATCACATTGTACAAAAACATTGTACAACAAATCAAATCCCTCTCAAGCCTAAAATATTGTACGTATAGAAATTCATCATTTCATTTATATGAGCACATATATATATAAGCTTGTGTGTAGCTTCAGTTTGGTTGAACCTATAAAACATAAAAATACCCTGTAAACACAAAATACTGTAAAAAGCTCTGTAAGCAAAACACCGTAAAAAAGAAAAGGGAGAAGCATTTTTGTCCAAAGCAAAAGCAAGATTTCCAAGTTTTCAGATCATAAACTAGAGTTTAACTGAAAGATACCAAAGGCTATTAACATGTTCAAGGTGAGGGTTTAAATTTGTGATGTCTGGAAGTGTTTTACTTTACTCTGTAAATGTCAACGGAGTTTAATAATCATGTGTACCCTGTCTTTAAAAATCAACATCTCTTATCTCGTTTTGAATTGGCCGATGGTGCAAACTGATTGAAGGTTCATATTCGAGTATAGATTATACAAAAATTAGTTTGAAGTTCGATCATGCTATATATCATATGGTATTGTAATAATACAATAGGCAACTCAGTTTTCGACAAAACCCAATATGTTCAAATCATCGAATCAAAATCATAGATGTGATTGTCATCTAAAAATAGGATTTTTAGCAAAGGAGGTATAATTTTTAGTAGCCTAGGTGGTGAGAAATGGAGAGATGGCTGAAATTCATAAAAAAAAATTTCTACGATGTCGTCGTCGAGGGGAGGAGCGAGCGTTGCGTCGTGGTTGAGGGTTTCACCATGGCGAATTTTTGAAATAGGCTTTGGGTTGGGGTGGCGTGACAATTTTAGGGTTTAAGGAGGCGGTTTGGAGGTGTTCGAATTTCATCAAACTACGGCTATGAGAGACGATCGGTCATGGTTTGAGTTGCTCTAGAAGTTGTGGCGGTGAGTGGGGGTTCTTGTGATCGAGTGGCGCAAGCTTTAGTGGTTTGTGGTGGTCGTGGAAGGAGGTTTAGTGGATGCAAGTGTGTCGTTCACGGCAGTGCGTCGTTCGAATTTGGCCAGAGGTGTGTCGACGATGGAACTAGGGATGGAGACGGTCGAGTGTGGGAGGGCGAGCATGCGAGCGAGTTCGGTGGGTTGAATGATGGTCCTCGCAGTTCGTATACGTGCACGTGTGCACTGGTGTATGTGTACGATTTTGGTCTCCATTGCCTGGACTTGAATTTGGATGGAAGAGGTAGGGAAGGATGATCGAATGTGAAGATGGATTGCCATGATTTTGGGTTTTGGTTCGAAGTCGCAAGCGACTGTGGATAGGGAAGGCTTAGAACGATCGAAGTTTTGGCGGTTGAGTTTTCTTGGTTGCGGCAGGTTGGATTTGGAGGAAGAAGAATCAAGCGGGTTTGGGTATGTGGTGGGCTTTGGCCCAAAGAAATGAGGAAGAAAGTTTTAAATTAAAATGTTTAATTATATATACATATATAGGAAATTTTAAAGTGATATAACAAATGCATACGAAAGAGGATTGACGCGAAACGTGTTGCTAGGGTTCATATCGATGGACACTAAGCCGTCATGCGATTTGTTGTCAAGTTTAAGCAAGTGAGAATTTTAAGCAATTTAAAACAGCCAGAAATTTAATTACCAGATTTAAAACATATGTCGACGTTTAAATTTATATGACATGTCTTTTGAAGTTATTTGTCCAGATAAAAAAAACTATGAGTTAATTTAAATTAATTATGATGTTTTGACATCTATTTAGCGGGATAAAACACCATTCTGCTAATTGTATTTAATTGGGACCCTGTTGGTAAAATAAATCACCGTTCTGCCATTATTACTGAATATGTGTGTTTTTTGGACATTGATTAGCATAAATAAAACCCCTGTTCTGCTGTCATATTTGTATGCACATCTATTAATTATCCTGATAAATTATATTGGGCAATTTGATGTTGAATTTATTGTTAAAAATGAATTAATGTGAATATTTGAATTTGCTATTCTAGATTGTTGTGGAATGAGTGGTAACTTGATTAAGTACCGTTGGAGTTACCAAGTCTTTTTTCCAAATTTGGATGTTGATTTTTGAACCAAAGTGGTTTTGAGAATGATTATTAATTATTAATGTTATTTAAAAGATAATTAATAACTATTTAATAATGATTTAAGGTTAATTATTCTATGATTCCTAAAAGTTATTTAAAAGAATTTAATTATTGTTTTTCAAAGTTATTTAACTATTTAAAATGTTTAAATTTTATTTTAATTATTTATTTAAGTTTATTTTTTAGTAATTGTATTTAAAAGATAATTATTATTTAAGAGTTAATTAGTATTAAGATATTATTATTTCAAAGGTAATTTGTTCAAATATTAATAACGTTTAAAAATATATATATTATATAGTAAACTTTTATAAAGAGTACTTTTCCTAAATTAAACTTGTAAAATTTATATAGAAACTTTATAAGTATTATTTTGAGAAAATTATTAAATAAGTTTTCGAAAAGTAATGGTATACTTTCATGGCGGAAATCAGAGGCAGGGATTGCCTATAGTTAAGTTTGGATTTCTCTAGGATAGAGACGTAATCATTGAGCTACGAATCTATGGTTGATACCGCATAGTTCTTTCCATATTTATTTAAAAAGAGTTTTCAAATATTATTGAAGGGAATGGTTTGTGAATATACTTATTCCTATGAGATGAGTATATGACTTTTTGGTAAAGAGATTTAATTTATTGAAATTTAAAATAAATAAGGCTTAGTGATTTCGGTGGGAAATGAAATCTTTGATTGAATGATTTTTTATTTGATAGTTAAATAACTGACTATCAAATCCGAACCAAAACATAACTTTGGAAATATCTAGAAGAAACACGAGGATTATGGTACAGTTACTGTCGGAAGGTGCTATACTGTACGTATAAACTCGCTTCGTTCTTCTAGGATGATTATAAGGAAATTCGTCCACTAACGGTTAGGAGACGATCTTCGATCTTGTTTTCTTCTGTTTTTTTCCTAAAGAACCGGGGTTGAGTCTAGTTGTAACAACCCGCATATGTTTGGAGTAAGTTGAATTTTGCTATTTTCTAAGTGGGCTTTTAGGTTTCACCCAAACTCATTCTATTACCCTAACTCAGCCCCTCCTTCCAAGCAAAACTGAAAAATGAGGGAAGAATATAGGAATTAGAAATTCCAAGCCCTAGATTCCATTTGCAAACTCAAGTCTAGCTCCAAACTCTTGGAAAAGCTTTGGTAAGCCTCCTCTTCATCTTCTCCAACTCATTCTCTCTTTAATCTCAGAAATTTCCTAAACCTAACTTGAGAATGTTCTTCTTTTGAGCTTAGATTCAAGCCTCTAGAGTTGGAGTTGAAGTGTGGTTGATCTTCCTTTGCTTTCAAGCTTCTCCTTCATCGTTTTTGGATTTAAAGGTGAGATTTTTATCTCACATCTTTGTCTATAGCTATCTTTGTTGTTAGGTATGAATTCCTAACACTTGTGCATATTCAATTGCTTTTGATTTGAATTGATTTGATGAACATTTCAATTTTTGGTGTTTTGAAGTCAAAACTTTGAAAATCCTAGCTTTGATTCATGAACATGCTTTTGGTGGTGAATCGGAGAGCCTATAGGGCTGGGTTGTCGATTGGCAAAAGCTCCTAAAGTCCATTGCTCGACCGGTTGCAAATGGTGAGAGTTTGCTCATCCATTTGATAGGCTGGAAAACAGATTCAGCTACAGCCAGTCGACTGACCCCCTGCAGTCAGTCGACTGACTGCAGGGTCTGAAAACTCTCGGGTTTTGGTTCAGTCGACTGACTGTAGAAGGCCAGTCGACTAACCTGCTCTATTTTGCCTATTAAGTTTGAGATTCCAATTTTTATCGATTCGTGATTATCCGATTTATTGTTATCATTTATTATTAACTTTGATGACTTCTTTTTCGAGACTTTCGGAGAATATCTGTTTTGATGAATTCGGTATCGATTTCTTTGGATTTGATTCACGTCTTCGAACGTGGATTTTGGTGATTGATTGTTTCTACAATCATTTCTGTGATTTGTCACTTTAAAATATAAAGGTTTTCTATACTAGTAGTAAATATTCAAACTCTTTTACAAAGATGATTTCAACTCTATTTTTAATACAAAACTCATTTATAAAACCATTTTCTAAACTATTAGTATATACAAACCTTTACTTCATTCGTATGAGAAAATCTAATTAAACGGCTTAGCAAAACAAGTGGTATGAAACACTTGCGTTTACTTCGTCGGTTAATTTTTGGACTTGTTCGATTGAAATTCTTGTGACAATTTTCGAGTGGGAATCTACAATTTGTTCGTAAATATTTAAGTTAAGCTAGTGGTTATGGGACATGAAGCTAAACTCATATATTTACTAGCTTAGTGTAATCGACACTTTTATTGATCGATGATGATCATTTTATGATTTAGACTAGCGATGTGCGATGTCTATTTGTCTGCGACGGAGACTAAACCCCGTTTTTGTGGAACTTCGGTTCAATTTGGCGGGGTAGCGACCTGTGGTCTTCGGGCCGTTTGTGGAGCTTCGGTTCAATTTGGCGGGGTAGCGACCCGTGGTCTTCGGGCCGTTTGTGGAGCTTCGGCTCAAAATTTATGGTTAGCGACCATGGAATAGCGTTCCGTTTGTGATACACGTGTTGGTGAGTTTTCATGCTCCCGTTTGTGATAGGCCTCCCCCTTTGTGATTTCTGGATTTCTAATTGATGATTTCTAGAATTTGTGTTTTACCTCTTTATGTGATTGGCAATGATAGGTTTGTCAATATCTGTGGTATGGTGAATAAAATAAAGGATATGACATTCTTTTTGGTGCTTTGAGATTCTTGAGATATTGTATGATTTTGTTGTTGTTATAGCATACTCGTCCTAGTATGACATTATTGTTATCATACGTTCTTATTATATATCTCTGCTTATATCTCATTTCTTTAATGATAATTATAGCTAGACTGATCCGTTTATTATTTTCTTATTAAATAATACTCGGGTCAGACCGAGATATTACAGGTGCTTCTGCTTGACTCCTTATCAGGGATCATCTTCTGACTTTTGTCTAACTACATTACATGTGTAGTTTTTGTCGTTATACATTTGAGATATAGACTCTATGATGTATACTTATTCTTTTGTCCAGCACTTGTACCTATTCTTTTGTGATATTGTGGATCTTGTTTGACCACTACTCTGATGTACACTTTTATGTGTTATATTCATATATGTTTCCGCCTTTGAGATATGAACATCTGTGACTGATTTATGTTATGTTTACTTCTATATTTGTTTTCGAAGGTCCACTTAGCCACTGTGTGGTAGCTTTGAGTTTGTATCGGTACGTCGGATTTCCTCTTGAAATAAAATGCATGTTATACTATCTGACATATCGGTACTCGCACAAAGAAATTACACGGATGGTCGCTTCTCAACAGCCTTATTTTTCACGCTAGTTGACGGTAGTACTCTGTAGTGTCCTTAGCTAGCGTGAGTATAGAGGTGGGGCGTCACAGCATGGTATCAGAGCCAAACTTCGGAACAATGTAGAATAATCTAGCAAGGAACATTGTCCTAAGTCTTTCTTAGGAATCGTGCCATAGGATTTAATTCGAGTCTTCGTACCGTTCTATCCTATTTCTTTTTATGATGCCTTGTTTTATCAATCAAGTTTGTTTGATACTCATTCTGAGGTTAACTTTTTTCCTCTTTTCTTTCTTTCTTAAAGAAGAGAAATGGTTAGGCCAGGCCGTCCCAGCGCCGGTCAATCTAGTGCTACTCCCCAGGATGGAGTATTTATGTCTGCTCAGCAACTTCTTGATCTTGTAAGAAATGCTCAAGCATCCGGACCTATTCCTGAGCCCACACATCCTAAATCTGGGTTTGCACGCTTGTGTAGTGATTACACCAATTTGGGTGGAAAGTCATTCAAAGGTTCCGAGAGCGTTATAGAAGTCCAGGCTTGGCTTCGAACATGCGACCACATCTTTTCTCACATGAATCTTATTAGTCTCCATCGAGTCCAAGTGGCTTCTAGTATGCTCCAAGAAAGAGCATTAGACTGGTACGAGCTTTTGATCTCCGAAATTATTAAAGCGGACCTTATTTGGGAGCAATTCCAGGAAAGATTCGAATTGAAATTTGTGCCGGAAGCTGAAAAAGTATCTCTTGCTCGACGCTTTATCGACCTTGTTCAAGGTGAGTCTTCCGTGACCGACTATGTCGCATCTTTTGAATCTCTCTCCAGATATGGGGTTGAATACATTAATACCCAATTGAAGAAAAATCAGAGATTTGTGTATGGCTTGAACAAGAACCTCAAAAAGCCATTACTTCTGAAATTAGAAGTTTCTTTTGACCAACTTGTTGATATTGCTCTTCGACTCGAAGAGGCTGATAAAGATAGTGATGCTGAGGTCAAACCAAACATCAACAAGAAGAGACCTTTTAAATTCAAGCCTAATCTCAACAAGAAGGGAAAGCAAGCAACACCGATAGCAAATACTCCTAACCCTCGTCGTGGAGAATGTTACAATTGTGGTTCTAAGGACCATTATGCGAACAAGTGCCCGAAGCCTCTTTTCTGCCGCTATTGCAAGAGTTCGGGTCATACTATATCTTTGTGTCCCAAACTTCAAAGCAAGAATGAGGGCAAGCTAAATGTGGTACAAGCCCCTTCTAACACTTCTCATGGTCAAGGTATTTCTCATTCTATCTTTGATGGCATTATTATATTTCGTGATCTTCCTATACGAGTTCTTTTTGATACGGGTGCATCTCACTCTTTTATATCAAAAGAACTTGTTGATGCTTTGTCTATGAATGTTATTGGCTTGATGACTTCTTTGAGAATTGCAAATCCGGTTGGTGAATCCGCAACACTCAGTTTATTATGTAAAGATGTCGAAATTATTTTGTGTGATTACTCTTTCCGTGTCGATTTGCATGTTATATGTTACATTGGTTTCATAATGATTTTGGGGATGGATTGGCTTAACCGTTATGAAGCCCATATTCTATGTCCTAAACGGACTATATATCTTCGGCATCCTCAATCTGTTAAGCAGATTTCGCTTGTTCTGAAAGATTCGTATTCCAATTCGAAAGCGTTCTTATATTCTCTCAATCCTCATGACGACGATAATGATGATGAGGAAGATGTTATTTCTCTCATTCACATTGTTTGTGAATTTCCCGACATATTTGAGCTCGTTCTAGGATTACCACCTAAGCGAGCAATTGAGTTCCGAATTAATCTAATCCCTGGAGCTCTACCTATTACTCGTCCTCCTTATCGTATGTCCAATAAAGAAAATGAGGAGATGCGTAAACAATTATCCGAATTGGAAGCGAAGCAATTTATTCAATCTAGTTCCTCTCCATGGGGAGCTTCAGCTATTTTTGTGAAGAAATCTGATGGTACACTTAGGCTTTGCGTTGAATACCACAAGCTTAACGATCTCACCATCAAGAATAAATATCCCTTGCCTCGGATTGATGATTTTTTCGATCAGCTTAGTGGTGCTAAAGTCTTTTCACAGTTAGACTTAGCAACCGGTTTTCATCAGCTCCGTATTGCAGAGGATAACATTCCTATGACATCGTTCCGTACTCGTTCTGGATCTTATGAATGGCTTGTTATGCCATTTGGCTTGACGAATGCTCCAACTTATTTCGTCGACCTTATGAATCGAGTTTTCAAAGACTTCTCCGATCGATTTGTTCCCATCTTTATAGATGACATTCTTATTTATTCTAAAACCGAGGAGGAGCATGAAAATCATCTTCGGATTGTATTGGAAACTCTTAGGAGCAACCAATTAAAAGCAAAATTTTCTAAATGCCACTTTTGGAAATCTCGTGTGAAATTTTTGGGACATATCATTTCTGAATCCGGAATTTCCGTGGATCCTTCAAAGATTGAAGCGATTCAAAATTGGAAGAGACTGGAGAGTGTGACGGAAATTCGTAGCTTTCTCGGATTGGCGGGCTATTACCGTCGGTTCATAAAAGACTTTTCTAAGATTTCTATACCTCTTACTAATTTGACAAAGAAGGGAGTTAAATACATTTGGTCAGACAAATGTGAAGCTGCTTTTCAGAAACTAAAAGAACTCCTTTCCGATGCTCCTATTCTTGTGATTCCCGATGGGAACCAAGATTTTATTGTTTATACCGATGCGAGTCGTGTTGGTTTGGGAGCCGTTCTCATGCAAAGGGAACATGTTATTGCTTATGCTTCTAGGCAATTAAAGCCAGCGGAGACTAGATATGCCACTCATGATTTAGAGCTCGCGGCTATTGTATTCTCCCTTAAAATTTGGCGTCATTACCTTTTGGGAGAGAAATTTGTTCTCTACACCGATCATAAATCACTGAAGTATTTAATTTCTCAAAAGGAACTTAATTTGCATCAACAACGTTGGCTCGAGTTCCTTGCATCTTATGATCTTGATATTCTTTATACTCCCGGAAAAGGAAATCGTGTTGTCGATGCCCTTAGCCGTAAGCAACAAGCTGTTGTTTCCATGATGGTATCCGAATGGAATGATCTCGAGACATTGTCCTCTTGTGAGATTCGAGATCGTGAATCCGATTTATGTTCATCTCTTGTTTTATGTAGCCTTGAGGCCCATCCTTCTCTTTTAGACCGCATTCTTGAAGCTCAAAAGCATGATCCTGAATTGGTTCATCTTAGCCAAAGTTGTAGGGATAAAATTGATATTGAAGGTTTGAAAGACTTTGATATTGATGCTCGTGGCGGTATTCGAAAATTTGGTAGACTTATTGTGCCAAATATTATTAACCTTCGTAAAGATATATTAGAAGATTCTCATCGTTCTAAATTTACCATTCATCCCGATAGTAGTAAAATGTACGCGGATATAAAGCGACTTTATTATTGGGATGGAATGAAATCCAATATTGCTAACTTTATTAAGCGTTGCATGACTTGCCAACTTGTAAAGGCCGAGCATCAAAGGCCCGGTGGGTTATTGCAACCTTTGGAAATTCCAATATGGAAGTGGGATCATATTTCCATGGACTTTATTGACGGTCTTCCCCGTTCTCGTTCGGGTCATGATAGCCTTTGGGAGATAGTAGATAGACTTACAAAATCCGCCCATTTTATTCCCGTTCGGTCCAATCGGACCGTACCTATTTTGGCTAAACTTTTGTCAAGGAAATTGTTAAATTGCATGGAGTCCCTACTTCTATTGTTAGCGATCGTGATTCATTGTCTACTAGTGGATTTTTGGAGAGTCTTCAAAAAGCTTTGGGAACGAAGCTTAATTTTAGCACCGCTTATCATCCTCAGTCCGTTGGACAAACCAAGCGTGTGAATCAAACTCTTGAAGATCTTTTTCGTGCATGTGTTCTTGATTTTGGTGGAAGCTGGGAAGATCATATTTCTCTTGTTGAGTTTTCCTATAATAATAGCTTCCAATCTAGTATTGGTATGGCACCTTTCGAGGCACTATACAGAAGGCCATGCCGATCTCCTTCGTGTTGGCTTGAAGCCGGTGAGAAGCTGGTTTTAGGTCCAGATTTTATCCGTGATGCCACTGAAAAAATTGATCTTATTCGTCATAGGATGAAAGAAGCTCAAAGTAGACAAAAATCCTATGCCGATAATCAAAGAAGGAAATTAGAATTTTCTGTGTGAGATTTTGTGTTTATTCGTGTTTCACCTATGAAAGGTGTTGTGCGTTTCAGTCGATCGGGAAAATTAGCACCTCGATATATTGGCCCTTTTCCCATCACCAGACGCATTGGTTCCGTAGCTTATCGCCTTTTATTACTGGCTCAATTTTCTGCTATTCATGACGTATTCCACGTCTCTCAACTACGGAAATGCCTTCGAGATTCCGATTCTATTCTTGAGTCCGGTTTTATTGAAGAAATCGAAGTTTCGCCTAATTTGACTTATGAGCAACATCATATTCGTATCATTGCTTCGGAAGTTAAACGCCTTCGAAATAAAGATGTTCCTCTTGTGAAAGTTCAATGGTCCTCAAATCCGAAGGATTGCTCTTGGGAATCTAGAGAATTCATCGAGCGAACACATCCGGACTTGCTCTCTCATGCTCCTTAAGGTGAACTTTTTATTCTAAATTTGAGTCTGTAACAACCCGCATATTTTACAATTTGTATATTTAAATACTTTATTTAAATATAGAATCGTTAATCGGATTAAAGTCCGAAAAGCTACATTTTTTGTAAACAATCGAATTAGGACTCGAGACCACATCCATTGAGTCCAAAATGGCGTTTACAACTTTTTTTAGTATAAATATCGATATGTTTGGAGTAAGTTGAATTTTGCTATTTTCTAAGTGGGCTTTTAGGTTTGGGTTTCACCCAAACTCATTCTATTACCCTAACTCAGCCCCCCTTCTAAGCAAAACTGAAAAATGGGGGAAGAATATAGGAATTAGAAATTCCAAGCCCTAGATTCCATTTGCAAACTCAAGTCTAGCTCCAAACTCTTGGAAAAGCTTTGGTAAGCCTCCTCTTCATCTTCTCCAACTCATTCTCTCTTTAATCTCAGAAATTTCCTAAACCTAACTTGAGAATGTTCTTCTTTTGAGCTTAGATTCAAGCCTCTAGAGTTGGAGTTGAAGTGTGGTTGATCTTCCTTTGCTTTCAAGCTTCTCCTTCATCGTTTTTGGATTTAAAGGTGAGATTTTTATCTCACATCTTTGTCTATAGCTATCTTTGTTGTTAGGTACGAATTCCAAACACTTGTGCATATTCAATTGCTTTTGATTTGAATTGATTTGATGAACATTTCAATTTTTGGTGTTTTGAAGTCAAAACTTTGAAAATCCTAGCTTTGATTCATGAACATGCTTTTGGTGGTGAATCAGAGAGCCTATAGGGCTGGGTTGTCGATTAGCAAAAGCCCCTAAAGTCCATTGCTCGACCGGTTGCAAATGGTGAGAGTTTGCTCATCCATTTGATAGGCTGGAAAACAGATTCAGCTACAGCCAGTCGACTGGCCCCCTGTAGGGTCTGAAAACTCTCGGGTTCTGGTTCAGTCGACTGACTGCAGAAGGCCAGTCGACTGACCTGCTCTATTTTGCCTATTAAGTTTGAGATTCCAATTTTTATCGATTCGTGATTATCCGATTTATTATTATCATTTATTATTGACTTTGATGACTTCTTTTTCGGGACTTTTGGAGAATATCTGTTTTGATGAATTTGGTATCGATTTCTTTGGATTTGATTCACGTCTTCGAACGTGGATTTTGGTGATTGATTGTTTCTACAATCATTTCTGTGATTTGTCACTTTAAAATATAAAGGTTTTCTATACTAGTAGTAAATATTCAAACTCTTTTACAAAGATGATTTCAACTCTATTTTTAATACAAAACTCGTTTATAAAACCATTTTCTAAACTATTAGTATATACAAACATTTACTTCATTCGTATGAGAAAATCTAATTAAACGGCTTAGCAAAACAAGTGGTATGAAACGCTTGCGTTTACTTCGTCGGTTAATTTTTGGACTTGTTCGATTGAAATTCTTATGACAATTTTCGAGTGGGAATCTACAATTTGTTTGTAAATATTTAAGTTAAGCTAGTGGTTATGGGACATGAAGCTAAACTCATATATTTACTAGCTTAGTGTAATCGACACTTTTATTGATCGATGATGATCATTTTGTGATTTAGACTAGCGATGTGCGATGTCTATTTGTCTGCGAGGGAGACTAAACCCCGTTTTTGTGGAACTTTGGTTCAATTTGGCGGGGTAGCGACCCGTGGTCTTCGGGCCGTTTATGGAGCTTCGGCTCAAAAATTTATGGTTAGCGACCATGGAATAGCGTTCCGTTTGTGATACACGTGTTGGTGAGTTTTCATGCTCCCATTTGTGATAGGCCTCCCCCTTTGTGATTTCTGGATTTCTAATTGATAATTTCTAGAATTTGTGTTTCACCTCTTTTTGTGATTGGCAATGATAGGTTTGTCAATATCTGTGGTATGGTGAATAAAATAAAGGATATGACATTCTTTTTGGTGCTTTGAGATTCTTGAGATATTGTATGATTTTGTTGTTGTTATAGCATACTCGTCCTAGTATGACATTATTGTTATCATACGTTCTTATTATATATCTCTGCTTATATCTCATTTCTTTAATGATAATTATAGCTAGACTGATCCGTTTATTATTTTCTTATTAAATAATACTCGGGTCAGACCGAGATATTACAGGTGCTTCTGCTTGACTCCTTATCAGGGATCATCTTCTGACTTTTGTCTAACTACATTACATGTGTAGTTTTTGTCGTTATACATTTGAGATATAGACTCTATGATGTATACTTATTCTTTTGTCCAGCACTTGTACCTATTCTTTTGTGATATTGTGGATCTTGTTTGACCACTACTCTGATGTACACTTTTATGTGTTATATTCATATATGTTTCCGCCTTTGAGATATGAACATCTGTGACTGATTTATGTTATGTTTACTTCTATATTTGTTTTCGAAGGTCCACTTAGCCACTGTGTGGTAGCTTTGAGTTTGTATCGGTACGTCGGATTTCCTCTTGAAATAAAATGCATGTTATACTATCTGACATATCGGTACTCGCACAAAGAAATTACACGGATGGTCGCTTCTCAACAGCCTCATCAATCGGAAGGACTGAAAATCAGGGGAGATGTAGCAAGGCTAAGTAGGTCACACCCAATTAAGGTATGTTTATCACCTTTCTAGATACCCTCGGATATTATAAATACGGTGCATGGGAAGGAGCTCGATAAGGGTGGGAATACTCGAGGTGATAGCATATTTGGTACTATCCAGGTTAGGGGTAGAATCGGTCTTGTGTTGTAGGGGATCCCAGCGTGGTCCTCGATACATTTTTCTAGAAGTGTGCTGTGATAGGTGGTACCCCACTACTTAGTCATTGTATGGAAATCCATTCTCCAATACTTGCCTTTACGATTTTGGTTGTAGAGCCTAGTATGCTGGAATTTAATTAATGTACCAATTTTGGCTATTTGAATAAGTATTTGTACTAAGACACTGTTATAATATCATTGGATTTTCTATAAAAGCTTTTGGTTACCGTAAGGGAAAAACTCATCGTGTTTATGTGTGACGTGGTCTTATGAGATACCTTTGATTTTAAAATGATTTTTGAAAGTTATAATGAATAAAGTTCCTTGTGATTTAAATTCTCACGCTGGTTTTACAAGACTGACCCGGACGTGGTTTTTTCCTATATGCTCGGGTCAGACCGAGCATATTTCCAGGTTTAGCTGGAAGGATTGAAGCTTCAGGGAAGGAGCTGGAGGCCCAGAGACGTATTCACGTAGATGATTATATTTTCCGTTGCATTTCAGTTGTGTTTATCATAAGTTGTGAGGACAGGTTGTTATAACTGTCCGTGCTGAATAGATTGGTATACTCTGATTGATATCTGTACTATAAACATTAGTGTTTTGTTTTATGTAAAGGTTTGTTCTATATTAGAGATTATTCGTTTCCGCTGTGAGATTCTGTATCGTTTGGTTTTCTTTCTATCTACTTTCCACTTTCCTTTTCTTACTTTCCACCTTTCTGTTCAATTTGGACTGGACATGTGTGGTAAATTGTCAGTTCGAACTGTATGGAAAAGTGGGTTGTGGCGTTATGGTATCAGAGCATAGGTTGAGCGAATACCTAGGCTTTGGTGGAATTACTCATTAAAGATAGGGTCAGTAGTACCCTCAGATGAGTTTGCGTGTATATATATGCGAGAGTACGTATTTGTTAGTGATATAAAAGGTTTTATATTGTGTTAATTGATTTGCTGAGTGGCATATTGATTCTGGTCAATACGAGTAGCTAACGTTATTCATAGGGATCTCTAAACATTTGAACAAGGCCAACAGACACAATATTGCTTCAAGAGGTAAATGAAATAATTTTACCCATGATATATTTTATATATTAAAGGCAATGATTTTCAAAATATATAGTATTTTGAGGTGTTGTTTGATAAGTGATGATAATATTTTATCATCTAGGATTGGATTGGTCATAACCATCTAGTTTCGAGTATTCTCTATTTCCTAACCTTCTGACTTAAGTATTTCCTCAGAGACCTGAGACTTGTATATAGAAACTTTGGGAAATTTGGAATTTTGAGTAAATTTTGTTTACTAAAAGGTATTTAAAATATTTTAAGATAAATATTTTGGGAAGATTTTTCATATATAAAAGCTAATTTTATAATAATTGATTTATAAAAAGAGATATTTGAGAATTTAGAACTCCAGTGATTTCGGGAAAATTGTTTTAAACAAATTTTTGAGGGAAAATGATTTTGGTATTACTTAAGTAAAGTTTTTAAATGATAGTAATTTAAAAGAAGAGTTATTTAAAGTGTGTACCTATATGTACTCTTTAGCATATGTAAATTCCTGAAACCTTAGGATCTCATTCTTAGGTTGTGTTAATTAATTAGAGAGGACTCGTAGTGTCGTCCAAGGAGAGCAGATGGAGATTAGGCAGTATTTCAGCAAAGATGTGGCTAGAGAGATTATGGAACCTATTGAGTAGCCATCGTTGTATGAAGAGGAGTCCGAGATAGAAGTAGAAGAGGAATATGAGATAGAAGAGGAGCCCGAATCGAAGAATGATGATGCTATCATCTGGGAAATGGGCGAGGTTATTAGCGAGCCACTTGCAGATGGGGATGACCTGCTGAGGGATGATTTATCGCCTAGGGCAGAGATGCTAGTGCTTAGGGAACCAAGGCCGGAAATGGTATAGATTCCGGACAATAATGCTGAGATAAGGGAAATGAAAGGACCGGAAGTGGAGGACTCTGATGGAGAGAGTCCACTGTGAGATGTTAGTTTGGGTTGGGTTAGTTCACTTAGAATGTACTCCCTATTTGACCTATCAGTAGCCCATAGACGTCATGGATGTGTGTTTGGATTGTAAATTAATGAAGTGTCTTAGTAAATACTTTTGTGTGTTATATATGTGTGTATAACTGGCAAGTGGCTATAAATATCTCGTGGATATGTGTATGTATATGGTGACCGTAGTTGTAAAAGTATCTTAGTTGATACTCTGCATGACTAATATTTTGGGTTATAAATATATATGATGAACTTGTGTGATATGGTTGTTTATTAATTCGTTAATAAATTAAAAATTCGGTTAGTTATGTTTACTAACCTGGTTACGACAATTTCGGGGACGAAATTCTTTTAAGAGGGGAGGAATGTAATGAAATTTTTGTCGTCTTGAGTTTTGAATATTAATTTTTAGTATTCAATAATACGGTATTTTAATCAAAATAAAACCCTTGTTAAATGATAGTTGGTAAAAATAAATAGTTTTAAAACCAAGATAATATTTGAATTTTCCAGATTTTATTTATAAAATAGAAAATTGATTTAATTTGAGTTGCTTATATATATAACAAAAGAACTTATATGTAAATTAGAAACAAATTCATGAAAAAAAGAAAAGAATATATTTTAAATAAATAGAAATGAAGATAGTTTATGAACAATATAATGTGTTATAAATAGAAAGAGTTTTAAAATTTGGATTTTTCTTATACACACACACACACACATTAGTTAAGAAGAATGTAAAATATATATGAACTAAATAAATATAGTTATTAAAAATAATATATACATATATATTGAAAAATGAAAGAAGAGATATATATGAAAATATATGATGATATAAATGAGAAAATTTATAAAATCATTTTAAAAAGGAAATCTTTTACAAAATGGTGTTTTGACAAAAATGTCATTTCATACTTTTAAAATGAAATAGCAAAATTTTTCATTTGCTTTGAATTATACATTTTTAAATATAATAAAAAGAAATGTAGAACAAAATGTTATTTTATTAAAAATGGAATAGCAAAAACTTTTCGTACCTTGAGTTATATATTTTTAATATAGAAAACTTTTATTTACATTCTAAGTATAAAACAAATATGAATATGAAGACTTAAATTTGTTTTTATTAAATACCACCTTATAATATTTTATTCTCAAAAATAAAGTGAAGGCATGTTTTAAATCAAAATAAAATAGCTTGTACATAACCAAAAGTAAAACAAAATTTACAAGTTAGAAAAAGTAAACTTGTAAGTAGTAAATTTAAACTTTTGCCTGGTAAAAGTAAATAAGCAAGAATGGGTAAATACAAATATATATACTTATGCATTGCTTGGTCAAAAAGAGAAAGGTTAAAAACATTCACCTCTATTTCATTTCAACACCAAATATCAACTCACATCACCAACTTTTCATCTCAATCCATCACATTGTACAAAAACATTATACAGCAAATCAAATCCCTCTCAAGCCTAAAATATTGTACGTATACAAATTCATTATTTAATTTATATGAGCACATATATATAAGCTTGTGTGTAGCTTCAGTTTGGTTAAACCCGTAAAACATAAAAATACTCTATGCACACAAAAGACTGTAAACAAAGCTTTGTAAGCAAAACACTGTAAAAAAGAAAAGGGAGAAGCATTTATGTCCAAAGCAAAAGCAAGATTTCCAAGTTTTCAGATCATAAACTAGAGTTTAACTGGAAGATTCCAAAGGCTTTTAACATGTTCAAGGTGAGGGTTTAAATTTATGATGTCTGGAAGTGTTTTACTTTACTCTGTAAATGTCAACAGAGTTTAATAATCATGTGTACCCTGTCTTTAAAAATCAATATCTTTTATATCGTTCTGAATTGGCCGATGGTGCAAACTGATTGAAGGTTCGTATTCGAGTATAGGTTACACAAAAATTAGTTTGAAGTTCGATCATGCTATATATCGTATGGTATTGTAATAATACAGTAGGCAACTTAGTTTTAAAAAAAAACCAATATGTTCAAATCATCGAATCAAAATCATAGATGTGATTGTCATTTAAAAATAGGATTTTTAGTAGCCTAGGTGGCGAGAAATGGAGAGATGCCAAAATTCATAAAAATAATATTTTCTGGCGTTGTCGTCGTCGAGGGGAGGTGTGGCCTGGCCTTGGAGGAGCGTTGCGACGTGGTTGAGGGTTTCACCGTGGCGAATTTTTGAAATAGGCTTTGGGTTGGGGTGGCGTGACAATTTTATGGTTTAAGGAGGCGGTTTGGAGGTGTTCGAATTTCATCGAACTGCGGCTATAAGAGACGATCGATCATGGTTTGAGTTGCTCTGGAAGTTGTGGCATCGAGTGGGGGTTCTTGTGGTCGAGTGGTGCAAGTTCTAGTGGTTTGTGGTGGTCGTGGAAGGAGGTCTAGTGGATGCAAGTGCGTCGTTCACGGCAGTGCTTCGTTCAAATTTGGCCAGAGGTGTGTCGGCGGTGGAACTGGGGATGAAGACGATCGAGTGTGGGAGGGCGAGCATGCGAGCGGGTTCGGTGGGTGGAATGGTGGTCCTGGCAGTTCGTATACGTGCACGTGTGCACTGGTGTGTGTGCACATTTTTGGTCTCCATTGCCTGGACTTGAATTTGGATGGAAGAGGTGGGGAAGGATGATCGAACTTGAAGATGGATTGCCGTGATTTTGGGTTTTGGTTCGAAGTCGCAAGCGATTGTGGATAGGGAAGGCTTTGAATGATCGAAGTTTTAGTGGTTGAGTTTTCTTGGCTGCAGCAGGTTGGATTTGGGGGAAGAAGGATCAAGCGGGTTTGGGTATGTGGTGGGCTTCAGCCCAAAGAAATGAGGAAGAAAGTTTTAAATTAAAATGTTTAATTATATATACATATATATGAAATTTTAAAATGATATAACAAATGCATACGAAACCCGATTGACGTGAAACGTATTGCGTTGGGTTCGTATCAACGGACACTACGCTGTCATGCGATTTGTTGTCGAGTTTAAGCAAGTGAGAATTTTAAGCAATTTAGAATGGCCAGAAATTTAATTACCCGATTTAAAACATATGTCGACGTTTAAATTTATATGACCTGTCTATTAATGTTATTTGTCCAGATAAAAATAAGATGAGTTAATTTAAATTAATTATGATGTTTTGACATCTGTTTAGCGGGATAAAACGTCGTTCCACTAATTGTACTTAATTGGACCCCTGTTGGTAGAATAAATCACCGTTCTGCCATTATTACTGAATATGTGTGTTTTTTGGACATTGACTAGTAGAAATAAAAACCCTGTTCTACTGTCATATTTGTATGCACATCTATTAATTATCCTGATAAATTATATTGGGCAATTTGATGTTGAATTTATTGTTAAAAATGAATTGATGTGAATATCTGAATCTGCTATTCTGGATTGTTGTGGAATGAGTGGTAACTTGATTAAGTACCATTGGAGTACCAAGCCTTTTTTCCAACTTTGGATGTTGATTTTTGAACCAAAGTCGTTTTGAGAATAATTATTATTTATTAATGATATTTAAAAGATAATTAATTATTATTTAATAATGATTTAAGATTAATTATTCTATGATTCCTAAAAGTTATTTAAAGAATTTAATTATTGTTTTTCAAAGTTATTTAACTATTTAAAATGTTTAAATTTTATTTTAATTATTTATTTAAGGTTATTTTGTAGTAATTGGATTTAAAAGTTAATTTTTATTTAAGAGTTAATTAGTATTAATATATTATTATTTCAAAGATAATTTGTTCAAATATTAATAATGTTTTAAAAAAAAATATTATATAGTAAACTTTTATAAAAGAGTATTTTTCCTAAATTAAACTTGGAAAATTTATAT
This sequence comes from Allium fistulosum, assembly GCA_030737815.1. Taxonomy (NCBI): domain Eukaryota; kingdom Viridiplantae; phylum Streptophyta; class Magnoliopsida; order Asparagales; family Amaryllidaceae; genus Allium; species Allium fistulosum. The sequence goes on from CM060903.1 coordinate 498,071,756, forward strand.
AGAAACTTTATAAGTATTATTTTGAGATAATTATTAAATAAGTTTTCGAAAAGTAATGGTATACTTTCATGGCGGAAATCAGAGGCAGGGATTGCCTGCAGTTAAGTTTGGATTTCTCTGGGATAGAGACGTAATCATTGAGTTGCGAATCCATGGTTGATACCGTATGGTGCTTTCCATATTTATTTAAAAAGAGTTTTCAAATATTATTGAAGGGAATGGTTTGTGAATATACTTATTCTTATGAGATGAGTATATGACTTTTTGATAAAGAGATTTAATTTATTGAAATTTAAATTAAATAAGGCTTAGTGATTTCGGTGGAAAATGAAATCTTTGATTGAATGGTTGTTTATTTGATAGTTAAATAACCGACTATCAAATCTGGACCAAAACATAACTTTGGAAATATCTAGAAGAAACACGGGGATTATATGGTACAGTACCGTCGGAAGGTGTTATACTTTACATATAAATTCGTTTCGTTCTTCTAGGACGATTATAAGGAAATCCGTCCACTAACGGTTAGGCGACGATCTCCGATCTTGTTTTTGTCTGTTTATTTCCTAAAGAACCGGGGTTGAGTTTACCGAAAATATCGAAAGTTGTTTCGAAGAGACCGGGATCGGATAAGTTATCGGAAAACCACTTCGATCCAACGAATACGTTTCGAAGTGAAGACTAGAGCATGGAATCAAAGATGGAGCATTGAAGTGCAAGGGCTAATCGCTACTAATCCTGAGGATGATTCCAAAATGGATGTAGTAGGAATAGTGCCTTCGGTTTCGTTCAGACCCAGAACGGACTCGTATGGATGAATGCTATCATCACATTATCATTGGAGGAAAATGAGCATTCTAAGTGTAAATTCCTTAAAAGGCAATCGTAGCTTCAAGCCTCATCAACCAGAATGACTGAAAATCAGGGGAAATGTAGTAAGGCTAAGTGGGTCGCACCCAATTAGGGTATGTTTAACACCTTTCTATATACCCTTGGATATTATAAATACGGTGCATGGGAAGGAGCTCGATAAGGGTGGGAACACCAAAGGTGATAACATATTCGGTACTATCCAGGTTAGGGGTAGAACCGGTCTTGTGTTGTAGGGGATCCTGGCGAGGTCCTCGATACATTTTTCTAGAACTGTACTGTGATAGGTGGTACCCCACTGCCTAATCATTGTATGGAAATCCATTCTTCAATACGTGCATTTACGATTTTGGTTGTAGAGCCTAGTATGCTGGAATTTAATTAATGTAACAATTTCGGCTATTTGAATAAGTATTTGTACTTAGACACTATTATAATATCATTGGATTTTCTATAAAAGGTTTTGGTTATCGTAAGGGAAAAATCCATCGTGTTTATGTGTGACGTAGTTTTACGAGATACCTTTGATTTTAAAAGGGTTTTTGAAAGTTATAATGAATAAAGTTCCTTGTGATTTAAATTCTCACGCTAGTTTTACCATACTGACCCGAGCGTGGTTTTTTCCTATATGCTCGGGTCAGACCGAGCATATTTCCTGGTTTAGCTGGAAGGATTGGAGCTTCAGGGAAGGGCTGGAGGCCCAGAGACGTATTCACATAGATGATTATATTTTCCGTTGCATTTTACTTGTGTTTATCAGCAGTTGTGAGGATATGTTGTTATAACTGTCCGTGCTGAATAGGTTGGTATACTCTGATTGATATCTGTACTATAAACATTATAGTTTTGTTTTATGTAAAGATTTGTTCTATATTATAGATTATTCGTTTCTGCTGTGAGATTCTATGTCGTTTGGTTTTCTTTCTATCTTCTTTCTACTTTCGTTTTCTTACTATCCGCCTTTCTGTTTAATTTGGATTGTACATGTGTGGTAAATTGTCAGTTCGAACTGTACGGAAAAGTGGGTCGTGATAAGATCAGAGCAAAAACAAGGTAATTTTTTGTTCAAATTTGCAACTATTTCAATTTACATACTGTCCACTAAAATTTGTCAAGATAGCGGTTGGATTTGGTTCTAATTTGTTCAAATGTTGTTCACTGATTTCTTCATCCTGTTTTTCATCTAGTAATCCAATCTAAAAGAGAAAATAAGTTTGAGTTTAATACATGAAAGAAATAATAAGAAACTTATGCAATGTTTTTCACTACACTAGGTTAATTATCATTCCAAGCGCATTATGCACTGCATTTACTAACAATCCAAGCTAAGCATAGTCTTGGTTGCTATCAAATCCTAGTTACTTTATGTATAACTCTAGAAAACATTTAATTCCAACAAATTAAAGGTGCAAGTTAGAATACTTGAGAGTCAATTCCATCACGTTGTTCAAAAGTAATATCGTCTTTTATTTAGTTGTCTTCTTCGAGAATTCTATCCTCATGTCCATCCATGTTAACCAGTGAAAGAAAAAGAGAAGACAAAATAGAGAATATGGAAGAGACATAAAACATATCATTCTTGATAATTATAAGGCAAATTAATCAATTATTTCCAAGTTCCTTAATAGTGCGCAAAAGGAAAAAAGTGGCGTGTTGATATAATTAGGCTATCTATTAAATAGTAGTAAGTAGATGAATTTCAAATTTTCATATTAATTTTATGGGGTATCTCTGTTCTCCTTAATTCTCTCCACATCTAGATATTTTATTTTTAAAATCCTTTAATTTACCACTTTATAATTATCCTACTAAGTTTTCCATGCTATTTTACATTTGGATACCTACTTTTTAAAAAATTCTACAATATTTACAAATCTTCCTTGGTTCTCTTCTAATGTTTTGTATTAAAGTCCACACATTTAAATTAATTACACAATCCAGACTTAAAACCAATTGATAAACTTAATCAACTAATATTTATAATTAAATCCTAAAAAACAAAAGTTTTAATATGTATACTAAGGCACATTAACAAATTGATAAAAAGAAAAACAAAATAAAATTCATTCAGATACAAATATATAAAAATCACATAATATAAATTATGTACATTAATGATAATAACAAATATATTTTGTAATTTGTTTACTAAATGAATTTATCATACATTGCACATTGCACTGTAAAAATCTATTAATTTCAAATACCCAAATATAATTCTTTTTTTACTATTACTTAGAAACTCTTCTCAGTTCACTCATAATAATTTACATTCAAGTCTATATATTTAACTAATTATGTAATCTTAAATTTAAATTATTTAAATGAATTTGATTAACCAATATTCATTAATACATCTAATAAATCCTAATAATACGAGAATTTCAATATATACAATATTCATATATATGAGAAAAAATGATAAAATTGTTTCTTTATTCGAATATAAAATATTTAAATCATATAACATAAAATGTATGCATAAATAATAATAAAACTTTTAATTTTTAATTTATTTATCTCAAAAAATTTATTATGTATCACATAACATAATTTCATTTTTTAAAACATGAAATCTATGATTAACCGCAAAAATAAAATTAGTTTAAAATGAAAACTAGATAATGGATAAAAGCACATGTACAGATAAGCTGACCATAAGATGTTCTTCTCAATTTTCTTCAATTTTTTTACATCCAACTCCTTACATTTATTTAGTTATGTTGATTACTAATCCAAACTATTTAAATAAATTAAATTATTTAATATTCATTAATCCATTTGTAAATCTTTTAAAAATTGACGATTCAATATATATACAACAATCATATTAATAAAAGTGGTAAAGTTATTTATTCACTAATATATATAAAAAATATATATCATATAACACAAATTATATATATATAACGATAATGTTTTTAATTTATAATCTTTTTTAGAACGTTAATTCCTATATAAATATGTAGCTAGCAAGGATTGAACCTTCAACTTTGAATCTGAGTGTCAACCGAAAATAGGTAGCGGAAAAGGGTATTGTTACTGATATTCTAATTTTGGATATGAGGGGGTCATTTTTTTTTACTACAAGGTGTACTAATCAAACTAGCCCCCTTATAAAATTACAATAAAATCGACTTAATTGCCCTTCTTTTATCTATCCCCATCTTTCTTTAATCATCATTTATCTTTAATTCAAATCATTAATCAAATAATGAAGAATTCAAACCCATCTCCATATGGATCTGCAAATGGGAAAGAGACAAGCTTGATTCTTATCTAAAAAAACATTCAATACTGTAATTTTAAAGCCTAACTTTTACCACTATTAAAAAAATGCGCTATAAATTGGGTTAAAAAATTGCCTTTCGATCAGCTTCTGAGCCAAGTTTAGATTTGGTTTATCATCCCTCCTGTCTTCCCATGTCTTCCCATGTCTCTTCCCATGTCTTCCCATGTCTAACCGTACCTTCTCTTATCACTTCTCCCATCCCTCCTGTACTCTCAGTCATTCCGTCCTTGCCTGCTCCTCCTTCACCCTATGTACCTTCCCCTCTTCCTCCTCCAGCCCCTGCTCCACCTGTTCCTCCCCCCTCTCCTCTTGATCCCTCAACTTCATTGATTCCTCCATCTCACTCTGTACCTTCCATCCCTCCTTCCCCTGTAATCTATGTTGTTCCTCCTATTCCACCAGCTCCTAACCCTCTGTCTTTGGCCACTCCTGGTGCACTACTGTCTTCTTTTCCTCCTCTTCCATTAACAACTGCCCCTTCACCTCCTCTGGTGATTCAGCCTTCTCTTCCTTCTTCTTCTGACCTCAGCCTTAAGTGGTCATCTTTATTTGCGAATAAACCACGTAATGCAGGAACTTATGTTCCAGTTCAGTTTGACCTTCATTACAATGGTACTCCTTTAGATCCTCCTGCTGAGGTTGTTAATGAAGGCATGAAGGTTTGGTCTGATTGCCTTGTTGGTTTTTTTCTTGGCGGGAACTGTTAATTTCATGGCGGTGAAGGCTCATTTGGATAAACTATGGAGACTCAAAGGATCCTATGAAATTTTCTTCGACAAACCACTACAAGAAAAACTATTTTTAGTTGTATTAATTGGTGGCGTTTTAAATTTTGTGCAACTGTTGATAATTTTACAATATAAAAATAAACAAAGAAACGCGGCTAATTCTCCCGCCAGTAATTCGTGCAATTTTTTGCTAAAGTTTTTCGTGGCCGCTCAAATTTCCTTTGCCACTTTTTCTTCTTTTCAAACTACGTCTCTTCCAATTTACTCCACAAGCCCTAATTTTCCTAATTCAAAAACTGCGACCGAACTAAAATAAAGTAAACGCGATTTTAAAAGCAGAATTTCAAGTTTCACCAATCAAAATCCCAATTACCAAAATCAAAACTCCTAACGCTGACTTCGAACTGGATTTAGGTGATTGTGGAATTAATGCGGGGGCGGTGAAGGTGATTTGATCCAACGTCCCGAAACTCACCTCCATTTTATCCGGATCGTTCGACGCCGACGACGATGGCTCCTTCTTCGATCTCGAGTTCTCCTCCAAAACCAAACTCGACACCACCACCGATGCCAGCTCTCAGTCCAGCGTCGACGACGATGCTTTAGATCCAAAACCAAACTCGACATCGCCACTTCTGATCCCGAGTCCAAATCCGTTCACTTCCCCGTCAAATTCAAGTTCCACATCCTCAACAAATTCTTCGTGAAATTTAAAATCGAGGAAGTTCCAGTCATTTCCCTTTTCAATTCGAGAAAGTCTTCCAACCTAAAAGACGCGAACGGAGCAAAAGAGGAAGAAGAGAAGGTGGTATTTTCGAAGGAGGGGTTTTACCCGTGGGCTATGGCATAGATCTTCACAGTTTAAATTACCGGTATCTATTTTCTTTCAATTTTAGTTGCAACTTGATTTTGATCGACAGATGTGTTTCTTTGATTGTATTTTTTCACTTTTTTTGGGTATATTTGTTTCTTTTGTATATATTTATATGAATAAAGATTGAATTGGGAATTACGAAAATCTAGATGTGAAACTTGATAAAAATGATTATATGGATAGGTTTAGTGGATTACATGAAAATAAAAGGCTGCCTGAAAGTCTTTGGCAATTCTAGAAGGATAATTACGATAATAAATTCATTTCTTAACCCATATTTATTTTAACCAAATTGCTCGAATTCTTTTTTTGTTTTTCTAAATAATGCAATATGAGAAACTATAATCATTGATATTAAGTCACAACTGAGCATTACTTATTTTTTTAGCCTCAAACTGTTGAATTCTCTCACTATTTATATTGATTAGCCAAAAATATAAAGTATTGTTTTTCTGAAGTCCACTATGCCAACTGTTAAGAAATAAACGTCAGTGACTTCGAAAGTGGAAATCTTTTGAAAAAGGCATGCATAATTCCTAGTGGCATAATTACAAAATAGTGGGCAGGAACCCAGAAAAAATATTTACCTAGTAATCAAATATCACATAAATGATAACTTCATAGACAATCAGTTCAGGTAGACATAACAACCTACAAACTGTACATATTACTGGATTTCCTATTCAAGCATCCACTAAATTACTAATTCCACGAAAAAAATTGCCAGATTTCTCAATAATTGTGCGAATGGTGTTCCAAAGACAAAGTAATTTTTTTTTAATTTATTTGACATCAACTATGTCACATTAATTAACGCATCTTTGGTTATGTTACATAATTAATAGTGAAATCGGTAGAAAATATTCCTGGTAGATGACATTATACACGTAGAAGAAATTGTTGTTCTGACCACTGTAAACTAATTAAAGATTATTTCGGCGAAAATCTGACTTATGATAATTGAAAAGTTTCATCATCATCGTTTTAGAACGTCACCATTTCGTCATATTATCTACTCATCAAAGTAATAGTATAAGGTACCTTGCTAGGAATTTTACCTCATTAGAAGATAAAATGTGCTCTGTTATTAGTTTTGGAACCACTTGAGATAAAAAATAAAAGGAGGTTTGCTTAAAATGTTTCACTGCCTAGAATGTATGCATTGGAACAGAAATAATTTTATGCACTTTTGCCAGGGGAAGTATGCACCAAGCATTGACTTTAGTAGCCATGGTATCTCATGAAACATTTATTTTATTATATACGACGATATTAACATATTAGAGAAATCGTATTCGTATACGATTTCGATCTAGCAAAGAATGGAGTTCCATCACTAAGTAATTACTTTATATATACATGCCTGGCGGAGTGCTTATTTAGGTAACTAAAAATCCATTTACTTTATTGAAGCTAATTAAACAAAGGCTTATGAAAGTATATACAAAAATGATTGAATACCCGTCTGTGGTTTCCAAGTTCGTCATCGTGGCATAATAAATGTATGTATTGTAATTCATGACATGATGGCCAAAGATGAACATGGTGGTTACAAAATCTATTTTTCTAGCCCAGTATCGTATTTATTTATATATCATTCATTTGCTGCCGTGAAGTTACATTGTACTCCAGAAATCATTTGTAACAAAACAATCTTCTTGCTGTAATTCAATTATCAGTAAAAGATAATATTCATTCTCCTTTAATCCTCAAATATAATCTCTGTTATATCTTTACATGGTATCAGAGCCTTATCATGTATAATTTGAGACCCAATATCCACCATAGTACTATTCTCGATATACTTGGTTAAATTGTATATACCATGATTAAATTGCAGAGACGAATTGGGTCGTTTTGTTTCCGAGAAAAGAAGTATTTCAGTCCTTAAAATCGAAGGGTGCACAAATCTTGGATCTTTAAATCTTACTTCACTGAGCTTGTCAACACTTTGGCTTTCTGATCTACAGTATATTTCTAAGACAGTAAGCAACTTTCACATGTTATTTTATTTTCTTTCTCGCTAGCCATTATTATTTTTAACGTTTTTATTTTCCCTTTCCAGGTTATTAGTTGTCCTAATCTCAGAGAGATATCTCTTGATTTTACTAAACAAGAGAACGATTTTACAGATCTTGTTAGCATAATCGAATGTCTTGGTCGGTCATGTCATAAATTAAGGAACATTCACATTGCATCCATTCGACTTTGTAATGAAGCTGTGCTTGCTCTTGCAGAAGTTGAAGCTAGTTAATCAGTCTCCACGCTCTTCTACCTTCCCAGGTAATTGCTGAAGTGAAGAAATTACCCAGCAAAATGCAATCATCAATAGACGCTCTGAAGAAGGCAAAAGGATTTGTTCTCTATTCTCACCTGATAGAAACTCAAACACAGGATGTTATTTTGGTTGGTTGTTTTGCTATAGACGCTACATATGCTACTGTTGTGTGCGTGTATGCCACTGAGGTAAAATGTATTCCCTTTTCAGTATGCGGTAGAACTATGCAGTATTACAATTTACAGAAGTATTGTGAATTTAGGTGTTTACATTGTCATTTTTTTCTTGCTCAAGTTGTTTGATTCACCATTCTATCAAAGTAGGGTTCGTAAGTGTGCAAAATTGATTTCTACTATTTAAGCTCAAGAAAGGACTTTATTTCATTTTTTTTATAACTTTGATAATTTATATGACATCATTTATAGTAGGATATACTTGTATAATGTTGTAGATGTTTGATCTCATTTTTGAAGTCCTACGAGTTAACGTAATTGTTTGACTATCTGTTGTGCTTTCACTTGTGTAGGCATCGGACTTTTGAAGAGAGCAAATTTGGACTTGATGATGCTAGCTTTCACTTGTGTATGCAACAAAGAATTATGGGTAATCAAACGTTTTGTTAGCACAAGTTAGATATAACATTTATTAGTACCCGATGTGTAAATTTGTATACAAATGGTTATTGTATGTGAGTTAGGTTATTTTGTCGAAAAACTATTGTATTGGAATGGTTATGGATATTTTATTTGATTATATGGTTAATGTGTTTTTTAACTTATTTGAATATGATGATTATGTGAGTGATTGTTGATTGATATAATAGAACCAAAATAGACCATTAACAGGAAATAATAACATGAAAAAATGGTGTAAAATAATAAACAACTTTTAGTAGCGTTTCAAAAACGCTACCGAAATATATATAGTGGCGTTGAGTAAATGCAACCGTAAAACAGGGGTAAAGTTGGAAATTCTATTAGTAGCGCCAAAAAATCTTTTGGTGGCGTTTTTTAAACGCTACAAAAAGATTTATGGTGGCGTTTGAAAAACGCTGCCAAAAATGCATTTATAGTGGCGTTAAAATAAATGCAACAAAAAATCATGGATTTTTAGTGGCATGTTTTCTCGTAACGTTTATCAAAACGCCACCAAAAGTTTTTGTAGCATTTTTTGAGCGCTACAAAAAATAAAATTTCTTGTAGTGAACAGAACTACTATCTCAAATTTAGTAATGATGAAGATAAGAAGTATGTTCTGATGAAAGATCCTATCTTTATTCGTGGTCAGATGTTTATTATAACTAAATGGAATCCTGCTTTCACTATTGCTCAATCCTCAATCAGATCAGTTCCTATATGGGTGCACTTATACAAAATTCCTACTTTAACTTGGACTCTATTGGGCATCAACTGGTTGGCCTGCCACCTGGGTAAACTTGTTTGTTTTGATGAAAACACAGAGAAAATGAAGAGATTTGAGTATGTGAAATGTTTGATTGAAGTTTCACCTGATGTGGATCTTCCTGACCATATTGCAGTGGGGAATGAGTTATGCCCGAACGTTATGGTAGATCATTCTTGGAAACCTCTGATATGTACACACTGCAAAGTGTTTCGACAAGCTACTAAACTCTGTGATCTTAACTCAAGGGTAGATACTGATTTAGGCAACAAAAGAGAGGTGGAAAAAGGGTCAAAAGATGAGCAATAGGAAGTAGGAAATGATTGGGTAGCAAAAAGAAATAGTAACAAAGTATTCTATATTAAAGGAAATAGAAGAAGTGTGACATCCCGGAATTTCGAGGAATTTAAAATACAATAATCTCTTAATTTAAAGTATTTTAAATTGATTTAAATTGTTATTTTCAAATATAAATAACCAATTAATTAATAATGGGATGTTTTAAAATTGGATTTTAGATTGATTTTTAAATCAGAATAATTAGCCACAGATTTAATCTGTGTTATTGTATTAATGGATTTAAATAGTCCTATATATTCTAATTTAATAAGGGTTATATGAATATGTATATTTATGTGTTTAGAAGAAAATTAAGATTTGGGAATTTAATTGTTTCAATTTAATTACAATAAAAATCTATCTTAATTTAAATAAAACTCCACTTAATTCATTTAGATCTATATATAATAATATGATGTAATTTTTAGTAATAAGGTTTCAATTAAAATAAAATCTTGTCAAATTTAAATATGAATATAAATAAAGTGTTTGGTAAATTAAGTTTAAAATAGGAAAATATACGCTAGTTAAATACATTGAGTTATAAATAGAAATAAAATAGTAGTCACATAAAATTGGAATTTAATTCACAAGCTAATATAATAGAATAAATATAACATCTCTATTTAAACATAGGCTAGGAAACTATTTAAGCTATCAATATATATATATATATATATGCAAAGTCACAACTCTAAAACAAAATCAAATACTTACAAGTTAATATATGTGCTAAGTATCTAGTTTGCAGGCAAGAAAATAAAGTAATATGATAAACTATCACCATACATTTGCAAGTAACAGGTCATAGCAAAGCTAAATAAATATGCTATCACCTTATATCTCTAAGTAACAAGTCAAAACAAAGTTAAGTAAAAATAAGTCAAGGTATTAAGTTTAAACTAAATAAAAGATGTACAAAGTAATAAGTCAGAGTAAAATAAAAAGATATACAAGTTGTACCTGCAAAGTGAAATAGATATGTACACTCGAATTGTAATAAGATGTATACAAGATAAACAAAGCTAAATAAATATCTGTACTTTGGCCTTGAGACTTGCAGGCAAAGAAAAGAGGCAAGATAACACAAGTACTATACGAATGGAGCTAGAAGATATGTATGACATGCTTAATAAATGACTTGTACAAAATGTCTTCCTTTCAGCCTCCTTAACAAAAAAAAATCTCTGATCAACCTTTGTACAAATACAACTATCAGCACACTTGTTTTCTAAATATCTATCTTCTTTTTATTTCGTTCATTTAAACAATGCAAAGAAAACAACAAATCAGCCTGTAACCATTTCAAAAGCTTGTGATATCTTCAAGTTACAACCTGAGATCAAAAAAATCAAGTTTCAAAGTTTTAAAACAAAACATTGTCTCTGGAAAAAAAGAAAACCCTGCTTGCAAACCTTCTTCTTCAACCTGGAATCAAAAGTTTCAAGTTTCAGTTCAAAATGAACCTCAGCCTGTAGCATCTTCAAGTTTTCAGCATGAACTCAAAGTTTTAAACAAAACATTTTTCTCTGGAAACAAAACAATAGAGATATTCAAGTTTTCAAATTCAGTTGCAAGCACTCCAGTTTAGAACAAAGAAAGCAAGCTCTCTGTTTCCCTTTCCCAAAGTCAGGTGAGTAAACATCTTTACATAAAAATGTTAATATGTTATTGATGGTTGTTTGTGAAATATTTGGGATAGTAATGATTTGCATGAATATACATAAGCATAGAATTATGTGGTATAATGGCATTCATGTGTATATGCTTCTGTCTGGAAAATTTTTGTGATGTCCTGTACTTCTCTATAGTGATACAGAGAGTAATCTTTGTTTCTAAAATTTAAATTATTTTAACAGGATATGGTTAAGCTTAAATATTTCCGTCAAATAAAAGAATTAAACTTGATAGAGATTATTAGAAGCTGTTAAAACTATTATAGGGGAGAATACTACCACTATCTTTGTTCACAGGGGATTCAATGACCAATTGATAAAATTCAATTGTTGTAAAATACTAGTTCAAGCTTATAACTGGGATTCTCACTAAAATTAAGATTTTTAAGTCTAAAATTAAGATTTTTAATACAGTGTTTCAAGAGGAATTTGAATTCGAGTAAAATTTGCATCTTCCTAAATTTCTAACATTCGAACCCATTTAAAATCATGAAAATCTATTCGAAGCTTGTTCGAACACCCTGGAAGTTGAGAAAATTGTCCCAGAATTTTTCTGTTCCATAAATCAAAGGGGTGGGATCGAAATAGGGTTTTGTTCAAGCTATTGGACATGACTGTGGATGTGACGAGTTCGTCTTCTCTACATAACCGAGCTTCACATAACTCTAGAGGAGGGTTGTTTGGTGTGGGGTCATGGTGTGTATGGAGTTTGGACGTCTCCGGTGGCCTGAGCAGCGCTGACGAGGAAATTTACAAAGCGACAGTGGTAGTTTTCTTTGATCGAGGTAGCTCGATTTCGCCTGTGACATTGGATGGTGGTTCTGGGTGGTCGAATGGCAAGGATGGGTGGAAGGCGACTTGTCGTAGGCGAGCTTGGGGGCTGGATGGTCGGCGGTTGCCGGTGCACGTGCACGCATGCTTCTATGTATCAGGTGGTTGGGGAAGATGAAGTTTGGGTTGTTCGAGTTGTTGTGGGAATCGACTCGTGATGGTCTCGGGGTTTTATGGGTTTAAACTCGAGTTCGTGCTCGAGTGTTTTTGGGGATGGCAGGGATCAAGTTTTGAAACTGTAAATTTAACTAAGTACTGAGATCAGGGGAAGAAATGGAGAAGACTCGGGGAGAGCTACGAGTAGTGTTCGGGTAGGACCCGAAGTAGCCAGAAACCCAGCTTTGTGAAAGTTTTAAAATACAAGATTTTGTAATATAAAGCAAAATTTGTTAAACGGCATGTATAACCTTTCTTAGTGAATGTAAATGATTCTTAACATTCGCTAAGAAGATTTTAAAATTTATTTAATTCAAAATTTCCGTTTAAGTAAATTTTAAAATCAAGGGCTTTAAAAATGTAAATTATATTTAAGATAGTTTTTATCTTAAGTTAAAGATGTGTATTTCTTTCGAACTGGTTAAGTTAATTTGGAGATTAAATGTAATTAATTAATTTAATTAGTTAAGAATAAAAGTTAATTAAGTTAAGAGTAATTAATGATTATGATTTATTAACTGATAATTAGAGATTAGTGAAATTTGAAATTTATTAATTAAGAAAATTAAGGTTGATTTAATTGTAAATAAAAATACTTAGTTGTAATTAAGTTTTATTGATAAATAATTTGGTTTTATTTATCAATAAATGAATAAGAAATAATTAATCTACGGAGATCAATTAAAAAGTAAATAAATTGTTATTAAGTTTATTAATTGAGATTTATTTATTTATAATTAAAGGGTGATAAATCTTCTGATAAGATTAATTAAATTGTTTTACGGAATGAATTACAAATTGTAATGAATCAAATAAATGTGACTGATTCAGGAAAAATCTAATTGTTAATTAATTAAAGATATTCATGTGATGTTGATTAAGTATAAATACTCAAATGAATTGAATCGAGAAATTTCTTAGCAAAGTAAATAATGTATAAATACTGGAATGCAATTAATTACTTAACGGGAAGTAATCAAAGTAGGATTACCTTAAAGAAGTAATTACAGATTTATTACTTAGGGAAATAAATCAAAAGGATTTATATAATTAATTAAGGAATTAATTAATTAAGATAAGTAATTTCAGGATGGAAATTCCTGTATATGATGTAGGTTGATAAATAAAAGTGATTAATGGAAATAAATTAGTTAATGAAATTAATTAGGGTATAATGCAATTTATTTTAGTTAATTAATTAATGGAAATAATTTATTAAGGATTATTAATTAATTAATTAAATGATTTATAGTTAATTACTGTGAATGGTTAAAGATACTTAATTTGTGAAATTATTTAAAGGTAATTATCTGAATGTAATTAAAGATTAGTTAATCAAAGGTGATTAACTGGGATGGAAATTTGGAGAATGATTAATTAATTAAATTGTAATTAATTAATGATTTTGTAAGCAGGATTTATAAGATGAAGTAATTAATTTAATTCACTTTAAATTAATTTAGAAAGAAGTAATTAATTTAATTCATTTTAAATTAATTATAAATGGTGTGATTGTTTATCCTTGCTTATGAATGGATGGATGATATTGTTTGCCTTGAATGGTTTGAATTCCCAGATATGAATGTTGTGTGATATGGATTATCTATTTATGATGATATTGTGAAGTATCTATCTGTAATGTTGTGAATTATCTATCTGTGTATAAAGAGATAATGGAATTTAATTGTTTTAACTTTAAAACAACTTGGCCTTAAAAGACACGGTTTGGATTCGATGAGACCGGAATCGGGTTTCCGTATACCGGGATTCCAGGTTTGGAGACCCGAATACCACATCGATCCAAAATAACGTTAGGTCGTGAAATTCAAATGGAGCAAGTGAAGACTCGAGGTATAAGAACTATTCGTCAGTATAACTCTGTGGGTGATTCCGTAATGAGTTTGACGAAGATAGTACTTATAGATTCGAGATGGTGGTTCAGAATGCAAGGGTTATTGTCGTTAACTCTGAGGGTGATTCCAAAATGAGTGTAACGAGATAATGCCTTCGGTTTCGTTCGAACCCGGAACGAACTTGTATGGATTGAATGCTTTCAGAACATCGTCAGGAGGACGATGAGCATTCTAAGTGATGAGTTCTATTCAGGTAATCGTGACCTCAAGCCTCATCAACCGGGAATGGCTAAAACAGGGGAGGTGCAGCAAGGCTCCGTGGGTAGCTCCCACTGGGGAGTAAGGTCATCCCTGTCTAGATGTCCCTTTTTATTTCGGCTTAGTGGTGCGGTTGATGATCACAACCGTGGGATGATTTTATTTGGAACTATCCAGTAAGGGATGGGTCCGACCTTGTGTTGCAGGGGAGCGGGCGTACTCCTCGGTACTCTGATCTAGGCCAGGTACTGTGACGGGCGGTACCCCAGTAGCCCTGCCATTGTATGGAATCCAAAATCCAATAAGTGCCATCGATTTTGATTGTAAACCTAGTATGCTGGAATTTAATCATGTAACAATTTCGGCTATTTTCTATTTACTTGAAAACCCTAGACACTATTATAATATCACTGGATTTCCTATTAAATGTTTTGGTTAGCGTAAGGTAAAAACTTTTCCATGTTTATGTGTGGGAAGTCTTACGTGATACCTTTTGTTTCCAAAGGATTTTTAAAGTTAAGCAACTTTAACCGTTTACTCATACCAGACCCATGTCTGACCCGAAGTTTATTTCTGTTTTTCATAAACTCTCGGGTACCCAAATTTTTACGGGTAGCCAAGGGATTCAGGTTAGCTTTGACGAATTCTGAAGGAGCAATGGAGCAGGAGGCTTCAGCGTGTATATATATATATTGGTTCCGCTGTGTAGTGTTGTCCGTGTATTTCCGCTGTGTTGTATCTCTGTGATGTGTGCGTTGTATTAACTAGACAGGTGTTTATAACTGTCTAGTATGTGCTGTGTGAACTATGTAACTCTGATGTATATGATACTATGTAGTCCTTTATGTGATATATTATATTTTATTCGTTCCGCTGTTGAGATTCTGTTGTTGTTTCTTCTTCTTCTCTATCTTTTCTACTTTCTCACCTCTTTCTTTTCTTCAAAACGATACGATTTCCTAGGCATAGGAAGCCGGGTCGTCACAGTTGGTATCAGAGCATTAGGTTGAGTGAATACCTAGGCTCTGGAGTGGTGTCTATCCTGAGAGAGCGTACTTGTAATTTTTATCTATATATATATATATATATATTTATTTCTACCTGTCGGTTGGGATACCCGTTCGGGTTTTCCAATATAAGTATAAAGGTAGATAGGGTAATGGTGTGTATAACACGACTACCAATGGTTAGGAGTGTATCTACCGAGACGGTATTGGGTCTATAGTCTGTCTCGAGTGAGCTTTGTTTGATGTAAGGATTTTATTGATCTCTGAAGGAAATTTGTTAAGGATTCGGAGTTCATTATTAAAGTGCAAGTTTGATCGCACTCGTGTGAGCGGATTTTTGAGAGTTTGGATCTGTCGGTTGGACAGAAGTATGTCATGATATCTTGATAACTGAGGAGATAGTAACTGTGTGATGAGACGCAGTGACTATAGATGTTTCGTTCGGAACAAGTTAAGGAAGTGTGTCTGCTTCGATGTTGAGGCTGTTTTACAGGGTGTTTCTATATGGTTTGAAGTTCGAGTTTCTCGAAGAGCTTTAGATTGGGAAGTTTTGACATCTGAGTCAGCGGTGTAGCTTGGAGTGTTCTATATGCCGTCTGAGAAGTCTTCTGGCTAGGCAAATTTTCTTGAGGTAATTTCAGAAGCAGCAGAGTGGTTCCGTTTCTTCGATGGATTGACTTCAAAAGCTTAAGCTGTCTGATTGGTAAAGAGAGAGCAGTTTTCTCTGGAAATTGGTCAGATTGATCGCAGAAGTGACTTGCGATAGTCTGAGTGTTCTCTTGGGTTGTCAGGAATTTTTCTGGGTGTCTTCTGGAAGTCAGAGTTTTGTCAGCATCTGGAGATGAAGATGGTATCTACTGGATTCCAGAAGTGGTACCGATGGTTTCTTAGGAGTTTCGGTGTAGCATGTGTGTTTTCTTCTCTGTATCTAGTTTGAGTTTCTTCTAGCTAAGGGTAGCTGAAGACAGTACCCTTGACGGAGAACTCATCTGTTTCCTGGAGCAGTTCATTTCCGAGTGTGGTGGATCTGATGTTGTGTGTACAAGAGGTGTTGGTTAAGATTTTTGTTCGAGTTCATCGACATTTTTATCTACCTCGAATTAGAGTTGTGCAGCGGAAGCATGGTGGCAGCTATTCTAGAGTGGAAGCAACCGGAAGTTGCAGTGATTTGGATTAGAGAATTTCTAAAGAGATTTTTCTAGATGGAGACCAGATTGG
This sequence comes from Allium fistulosum, assembly GCA_030737815.1. Classification (NCBI taxonomy): domain Eukaryota; kingdom Viridiplantae; phylum Streptophyta; class Magnoliopsida; order Asparagales; family Amaryllidaceae; genus Allium; species Allium fistulosum. Next base: position 498,088,537 of record CM060903.1, read on the forward strand.
CAGTGCATATGTTTTGTCTTTTCTGGATAGGAGAAGTAAGTTGTAACCTGCTGATGATGTTGGAGTAGAGTTGTATTCTAGATATTTGGTAGATCTGGAGAGGATCTTTTTGGTTGCGTTATTCTGATCCAGTTGGTTATTGGAGCATCAGCGAAGTTGGAGACTTCGTGGTTGTTGAGATTTTCTTCGGTAAAGGGAGCAATAAGATTGGGTAAGACTGTGAGGTTAGCTCCGGAGTATATTGGATTTTTCTGTATTCTGGTAAGGATAAGTGTTTTTGGATTACAAAAGTGAGTTGACAGTTGGAGGACTGGGATTCGTTGTATTTCCCGTATCTCTGAGGGAGTACGTGTAAGATCTATCATTGGATTTGGTACCAACAGTTCAGGGAGTTTTGGTTGTTGAGTCAGACTCGTCTGTAGTCTGATATCCTGTCTCGTTTTATAGATCTAGTTGAGTAGGAGCTCGGTAGCAGTAGTGCAGCTAGTTTGGATTCAGTAGAGCGAGTATTCCAGTTTCTATACCTGGGAAACTCGGATATTTTTAGGAAGCTTATCCGGATCTGTATCTGAATAGTTAGTGTTGTTTGGTTGATTGAAATTGTTTGTTTGGTTGTATATGGCTGATATGTATGCTGAATTGGTTTAAAATAAAATAAACTTTGGATTATCTTTTGTTTTAAATTTCGAGGACGAAATTCTTTTAAGGGGGAAGGAATGTGACATCCCGGAATTTCGAGGAATTTAAAATACAATAATCTCTTAATTTAAAGTATTTTAAATTGATTTAAATTGTTATTTTCAAATATAAATAACCAATTAATTAATAATGGGATGTTTTAAAATTGGATTTTAGATTGATTTTTAAATCAGAATAATTAGCCACAGATTTAATCTGTGTTATTGTATTAATGGATTTAAATAGTCCTATATATTCTAATTTAATAAGGGTTATATGAATATGTATATTTATGTGTTTAGAAGAAAATTAAGATTTGGGAATTTAATTGTTTCAATTTAATTACAATAAAAATCTATCTTAATTTAAATAAAACTCCACTTAATTCATTTAGATCTATATATAATAATATGATGTAATTTTTAGTAATAAGGTTTCAATTAAAATAAAATCTTGTCAAATTTAAATATGAATATAAATAAAGTGTTTGGTAAATTAAGTTTAAAATAGGAAAATATACGCTAGTTAAATACATTGAGTTATAAATAGAAATAAAATAGTAGTCACATAAAATTGGAATTTAATTCACAAGCTAATATAATAGAATAAATATAACATCTCTATTTAAACATAGGCTAGGAAACTATTTAAGCTATCAATATATATATATATATATATATGCAAAGTCACAACTCTAAAACAAAATCAAATACTTACAAGTTAATATATGTGCTAAGTATCTAGTTTGCAGGCAAGAAAATAAAGTAATATGATAAACTATCACCATACATTTGCAAGTAACAGGTCATAGCAAAGCTAAATAAATATGCTATCACCTTATATCTCTAAGTAACAAGTCAAAACAAAGTTAAGTAAAAATAAGTCAAGGTATTAAGTTTAAACTAAATAAAAGATGTACAAAGTAATAAGTCAGAGTAAAATAAAAAGATATACAAGTTGTACCTGCAAAGTGAAATAGATATGTACACTCGAATTGTAATAAGATGTATACAAGATAAACAAAGCTAAATAAATATCTGTACTTTGGCCTTGAGACTTGCAGGCAAAGAAAAGAGGCAAGATAACACAAGTACTATACGAATGGAGCTAGAAGATATGTATGACATGCTTAATAAATGACTTGTACAAAATGTCTTCCTTTCAGCCTCCTTAACAAAAAAAAATCTCTGATCAACCTTTGTACAAATACAACTATCAGCACACTTGTTTTCTAAATATCTATCTTCTTTTTATTTCGTTCATTTAAACAATGCAAAGAAAACAACAAATCAGCCTGTAACCATTTCAAAAGCTTGTGATATCTTCAAGTTACAACCTGAGATCAAAAAAATCAAGTTTCAAAGTTTTAAAACAAAACATTGTCTCTGGAAAAAAAGAAAACCCTGCTTGCAAACCTTCTTCTTCAACCTGGAATCAAAAGTTTCAAGTTTCAGTTCAAAATGAACCTCAGCCTGTAGCATCTTCAAGTTTTCAGCATGAACTCAAAGTTTTAAACAAAACATTTTTCTCTGGAAACAAAACAATAGAGATATTCAAGTTTTCAAATTCAGTTGCAAGCACTCCAGTTTAGAACAAAGAAAGCAAGCTCTCTGTTTCCCTTTCCCAAAGTCAGGTGAGTAAACATCTTTACATAAAAATGTTAATATGTTATTGATGGTTGTTTGTGAAATATTTGGGATAGTAATGATTTGCATGAATATACATAAGCATAGAATTATGTGGTATAATGGCATTCATGTGTATATGCTTCTGTCTGGAAAATTTTTGTGATGTCCTGTACTTCTCTATAGTGATACAGAGAGTAATCTTTGTTTCTAAAATTTAAATTATTTTAACAGGATATGGTTAAGCTTAAATATTTCCGTCAAATAAAAGAATTAAACTTGATAGAGATTATTAGAAGCTGTTAAAACTATTATAGGGGAGAATACTACCACTATCTTTGTTCACAGGGGATTCAATGACCAATTGATAAAATTCAATTGTTGTAAAATACTAGTTCAAGCTTATAACTGGGATTCTCACTAAAATTAAGATTTTTAAGTCTAAAATTAAGATTTTTAATACAGTGTTTCAAGAGGAATTTGAATTCGAGTAAAATTTGCATCTTCCTAAATTTCTAACATTCGAACCCATTTAAAATCATGAAAATCTATTCGAAGCTTGTTCGAACACCCTGGAAGTTGAGAAAATTGTCCCAGAATTTTTCTGTTCCATAAATCAAAGGGGTGGGATCGAAATAGGGTTTTGTTCAAGCTATTGGACATGACTGTGGATGTGACGAGTTCGTCTTCTCTACATAACCGAGCTTCACATAACTCTAGAGGAGGGTTGTTTGGTGTGTGGTCATGGTGTGTATGGAGTTTGGACGTCTCCGGTGGCCTGAGCAGCGCTGACGAGGAAATTTACAAAGCGACAGTGGTAGTTTTCTTTGATCGAGGTAGCTCGATTTCGCCTGTGACATTGGATGGTGGTTCTGGGTGGTCGAATGGCAAGGATGGGTGGAAGGCGACTTGTCGTAGGCGAGCTTGGGGGCTGGATGGTCGGCGGTTGCCGGTGCACGTGCACGCATGCTTCTATGTATCAGGTGGTTGGGGAAGATGAAGTTTGGGTTGTTCGAGTTGTTGTGGGAATCGACTCGTGATGGTCTCGGGGTTTTATGGGTTTAAACTCGAGTTCGTGCTCGAGTGTTTTTGGGGATGGCAGGGATCAAGTTTTGAAACTGTAAATTTAACTAAGTACTGAGATCAGGGGAAGAAATGGAGAAGACTCGGGGAGAGCTACGAGTAGTGTTCGGGTAGGACCCGAAGTAGCCAGAAACCCAGCTTTGTGAAAGTTTTAAAATACAAGATTTTGTAATATAAAGCAAAATTTGTTAAACGGCATGTATAACCTTTCTTAGTGAATGTAAATGATTCTTAACATTCGCTAAGAAGATTTTAAAATTTATTTAATTCAAAATTTCCGTTTAAGTAAATTTTAAAATCAAGGGCTTTAAAAATGTAAATTATATTTAAGATAGTTTTTATCTTAAGTTAAAGATGTGTATTTCTTTCGAACTGGTTAAGTTAATTTGGAGATTAAATGTAATTAATTAATTTAATTAGTTAAGAATAAAAGTTAATTAAGTTAAGAGTAATTAATGATTATGATTTATTAACTGATAATTAGAGATTAGTGAAATTTGAAATTTATTAATTAAGAAAATTAAGGTTGATTTAATTGTAAATAAAAATACTTAGTTGTAATTAAGTTTTATTGATAAATAATTTGGTTTTATTTATCAATAAATGAATAAGAAATAATTAATCTACGGAGATCAATTAAAAAGTAAATAAATTGTTATTAAGTTTATTAATTGAGATTTATTTATTTATAATTAAAGGGTGATAAATCTTCTGATAAGATTAATTAAATTGTTTTACGGAATGAATTACAAATTGTAATGAATCAAATAAATGTGACTGATTCAGGAAAAATCTAATTGTTAATTAATTAAAGATATTCATGTGATGTTGATTAAGTATAAATACTCAAATGAATTGAATCGAGAAATTTCTTAGCAAAGTAAATAATGTATAAATACTGGAATGCAATTAATTACTTAACGGGAAGTAATCAAAGTAGGATTACCTTAAAGAAGTAATTACAGATTTATTACTTAGGGAAATAAATCAAAAGGATTTATATAATTAATTAAGGAATTAATTAATTAAGATAAGTAATTTCAGGATGGAAATTCCTGTATATGATGTAGGTTGATAAATAAAAGTGATTAATGGAAATAAATTAGTTAATGAAATTAATTAGGGTATAATGCAATTTATTTTAGTTAATTAATTAATGGAAATAATTTATTAAGGATTATTAATTAATTAATTAAATGATTTATAGTTAATTACTGTGAATGGTTAAAGATACTTAATTTGTGAAATTATTTAAAGGTAATTATCTGAATGTAATTAAAGATTAGTTAATCAAAGGTGATTAACTGGGATGGAAATTTGGAGAATGATTAATTAATTAAATTGTAATTAATTAATGATTTTGTAAGCAGGATTTATAAGATGAAGTAATTAATTTAATTCACTTTAAATTAATTTAGAAAGAAGTAATTAATTTAATTCATTTTAAATTAATTATAAATGGTGTGATTGTTTATCCTTGCTTATGAATGGATGGATGATATTGTTTGCCTTGAATGGTTTGAATTCCCAGATATGAATGTTGTGTGATATGGATTATCTATTTATGATGATATTGTGAAGTATCTATCTGTGATGTTGTGAATTATCTATCTGTGTATAAAGAGATAATGGAATTTAATTGTTTTAACTTTAAAACAACTTGGCCTTAAAAGACACGGTTTGGATTCGATGAGACCGGAATCGGGTTTCCGTATACCGGGATTCCAGGTCTGGAGACCCGAATACCACATCGATCCAAAATAACGTTAGGTCGTGAAATTCAAATGGAGCAAGTGAAGACTCGAGGTATAAGAACTATTCGTCAGTATAACTCTGTGGGTGATTCCGTAATGAGTTTGACGAAGATAGTACTTATAGATTCGAGATGGTGGTTCAGAATGCAAGGGTTATTGTCGTTAACTCTGAGGGTGATTCCAAAATGAGTGTAACGAGATAATGCCTTCGGTTTCGTTCGAACCCGGAACGAACTTGTATGGATTGAATGCTTTCAGAACATCGTCAGGCGGACGATGAGCATTCTAAGTGATGAGTTCTATTCAGGTAATCGTGACCTCAAGCCTCATCAACCGGGAATGGCTAAAACAGGGGAGGTGCAGCAAGGCTCCGTGGGTAGCTCCCACTGGGGAGTAAGGTCATCCCTGTCTAGATGTCCCTTTTTATTTCGGCTTAGTGGTGCGGTTGATGATCACAACCGTGGGATGATTTTATTTGGAACTATCCAGTAAGGGATGGGTCCGGCCTTGTGTTGCAGGGGAGCGGGCGTACTCCTCGGTACTCTGATCTAGGCCAGGTACTGTGACGGGCGGTACCCCAGTAGCCCTGCCATTGTATGGAATCCAAAATCCAATAAGTGCCATCGATTTTGATTGTAAACCTAGTATGCTGGAATTTAATCATGTAACAATTTCGGCTATTTTCTATTTACTTGAAAACCCTAGACACTATTATAATATCACTGGATTTCCTATTAAATGTTTTGGTTAGCGTAAGGTAAAAACTTTTCCATGTTTATGTGTGGGAAGTCTTACGTGATACCTTTTGTTTCCAAAGGATTTTTAAAGTTAAGCAACTTTAACCGTTTACTCATACCAGACCCATGTCTGACCCGAAGTTTATTTCTGTTTTTCATAAACTCTCGGGTACCCAAATTTTTACGGGTAGCCAAGGGATTCAGGTTAGCTTTGACGAATTCTGAAGGAGAAATGGAGCAGGAGGCTTCAGCGTGTATATATATATATTGGTTCCGCTGTGTAGTGTTGTCCGTGTATTTCCGCTGTGTTGTATCTCTGTGATGTGTGCGTTGTATTAACTAGACAGGTGTTTATAACTGTCTAGTATGTGCTGTGTGAACTATGTAACTCTGATGTATATGATACTATGTAGTCCTTTATGTGATATATTATATTTTATTCGTTCCGCTGTTGAGATTCTGTTGTTGTTTCTTCTTCTTCTCTATCTTTTCTACTTTCTCACCTCTTTCTTTTCTTCAAAACGATACGATTTCCTAGGCATAGGAAGCCGGGTCGTCACAAGAAGTAAACAAGTTAATAAGGAATGGAGGAAAGTTAATATGGAAAAGAATAATATAGAAAAGGAAGATGATATAATTGAAGATGGTGAGATTATTGAAAACATTGCTACAGGAAAAGAAGGTGCAAATGAATTTATTATTAACATTCCCCCTCAGGAAGCTTTGCATGATATTTGCTCCTCCCATGCAATTGACACCCCTTCCACTATTTGTAACATAGATTCTTGTTATAAGCAAATATCTGAAATAAATACTTGTGATGAGTCCTTGCATACAAATAATCCTTTTTATGTCCTTCAAGAAATGGACAATGACAACAATTCTGAATCTCTAATATCTACCTCTGATATTAGAATTCCTAATCAAATATCTCTAATGGCCACTGGTTCTGAAGTGAACACTGGCATGCACTCCTCCCCACCAGCTAACCTACTTGTTGATTTATCTCCTGATTCCCCTTACTCCTCATTGTCTCTTCCTATTCACTTATTCCCAAACATTGAGCCTTCTCTTTCAACTGATCTCTCTTCAGTCACCTTCTCTTCCTATGCATCCACCTCTAAATCAAGCAAAAGAGGCAGACCCAGAAAAGTTAGCACTCATTCCCATTCGTCTGACAGGGATAATGGCTGTTTGTTTTCGATTCAACAAACAGCAGGCCATACACTTCAGTCTTCAATTCCTTCTTCCACCTTCTCTGGGGTTTGTACCAGAGCATCCTCCAATAAGTTATGATGATTGACAAAATTGGTTACTGGAATATATGGGGAGCTAATTATCTTGCAAAACAATTAGAAATTAGTAATCTAATCTCTTCTTATAATATTCACCTCTTGACTGTGGCTGAAACAAAATTAAACCATTCTACTACTTCCACTACAGTTTCATGTATTATGCCTCAATGGAAATCCATTCATAATTTAGCTCAAGCTCCTTTTGGTAGGCTTCTAATTCTTTGGAATCCTACTATTTTCTCCTTATCCCCAATCACCGTTCACAGGCAATTCATTCACTCTTTATAACTCATATTCCTTCTTCCTCATCTTTTTTTCTTACCTCGGTTTATGCTGATAATAGTGTTAATCAGAGGTAGATCCTCCTTGATATCATCCCCTCTCTTCATCCTCATAACTCTCCTTGGATATGCTTGGGGGATTGGAACTGTATGCAACAGTCATCAGACAAGTTTGGTGGTACTCCCCTTTCGTTCACTCAAACTAGACCTTTGAATAATGCAATCTTTGACTCTAAATTACTTCCAATTCCATCATCTGGTAACAATTTCACTTGGAGTAATTCTAGTAGAACCGGAAATTTGATCTTATGCAAACTGGATAGAGCCTACTTTAACATGCCTGCTCTTATTAAATGGCCTTTTCTTTCTTCCATCATCCTACCTCATTCATTGTCTGACCATTCTCCTTTGCTTCTTGACTGGGGAAATAAGATTATGAGAAGACATGCCTATTTTTCATTTTTTAATAACTGGGTTGATCACCCTGATTTTACTAATGTTGTTAATGACTCCTGGAAAATTCATATTTTTGGTAACCCAATGTTCATTTTGCAGGCAAAATTAAGACATCTCAAAGGAAAACTCATAACATGGGCTTGAGTTAATTTTGGAACTGGTAATTGTGTCTCTTCTTCTCTGAGAGGTAATCTTGAGCTAATTCAGAGAGATATTCAACTCAATCCTTTCAACAAGTCCCTTATTGAGCTTGAGATAAGCATGAAGAATAATTTAGCTAAGGCTTTGGTTGAGGAGTACAAAATGAATAAACAAAAATTAAAGACTAAATGGAATTTATATGGGGATAGGAATTCCAAAACCTTTCATGAGTCACTCACTATCAAGCATGCTGCTGAAAACATTACTACTATTACTGACAAGTGGGGTGCCATCTGTTCTTCTCCTGAATCTGTTCACCATGGTTTTTTGGAGTATTTTCAAGACATTTTGGGTAGCCATGACATTCCGGTTATAACTGACCGATTATTCTCCCACTCCAAAATCCCTACTATCTCTGATATTCACAAGGCTAATTTAATAGACCCATTACTGCTTCTGAGATCAAAGATGCAATTTTCAACATGAAGGCTACTAGTTCTCCCGGCCCTGATGGGTTTAATGCTTTCTTTTATAAGTCTTGCTAGGAGATTGTGGGAGGTGATGTCATTAATGCCATTCTCAATTTCTTTAAACATAACAAGGTGTTATCTGGAATCAATGCCACTAGACTTGCTCTCATTCCTAAAGTTGATCATCCTTCTTTGGTTAGTCAGTTCATACCCATCGCGTGTTGTAATGTTATATACAAGTGTATAACTAAGATTTTAGCTGCTAGGATGAAGGAGATCCTTCCTTCCATTATCTCATCTAATCAGGGTGCTTTCTTGGCCAACAGAGACATCACTGATAATGTCACTCTTTCCACTGAATTGCTCAGAGGCTACAACAGAATTAATGTTTCCCCCAGATGTGTTCTAAAGTTGGACATTCAGAAGGCATATGACACTGTTCAGTGGAAAACTATCATTTATATCTTGCATAGAATGAATTTCCCTACTCCTTTCCTTGCTTGGATATTCACCTGTATCTCCACTATCAACTATTCTTTAAGTATTAATGGTAGCATTTTTGGATACTTCAAAGCTACTCAAGGGATTCGTCAGGGTGACCCTATCTCTCCTTACTTATTTATTTGTGTCATGGAACTCTTTACTATCATATCCAAAAATGCAATGTCTCTTCACCTCGTAGATTATCATCCTCTTTGCAAAAGTATGGAAATTTCTTGTCTCCTTTTTGCTGATGATCTCATGTTTTTTACTAAGCCTAATGGGAAATCAATTTTCGGTGTTATGAATATTTTGAGTGATTTTAAAACTAAAACTGGGCTGTCCATCAACTACTCTAAGTCTAAAATGTGGATTGCTGGAATCCCTGATCATCTGAAGACTGATATGTTCACTTTATCTGGCCTATCTCCTTTTAATCATAATGAGAGTTATCTTGGTGCCTCTATCTGCTCCTCTAGAATCACTACCAATCAATGTCTTCTACTTTTTGAAAGAATTATTGGCAAAATCTCTTCTTGGCATGGGCAACACTTCTCTATGGCTGGTAGACTCGTTATTGTTAAATCCATTGCCACTGCTATGTGCTTATATTATGCTAGAATGTTTATTCTTCCTTCTAAACTTATCTCTATGATCAACTCTGCTCTTAATCACTTTCTGTGGCATGGAAATCCTTACTCCAAAAAGCTCATTCCTGTTGCTTTTAGTAGAGTCTGTAGTACATATAGGTTTGGTAGGTTAGGTATCTTGAATCTTAAAAAATGGAATCAGGCTGCTTTGTCTTCCTGGTTAGACAAACTGCTTACAAATGTTGGTAATCTATGGGCTAGATGGGTTAAGAAAAATTTGATTAGGAAGCAACACTTTTGGACTATGATAACTCCTTCGGATTGTAGTTGGATGTGGAGGAACCTTCTAAGGTTCAGGAATGTTGCTCTTCCATTGTTTCAAAGCAGTATGAAGGACATGACTTCATTATCCTTCTGGCATGATCCCTGGTCTTCAAAGGGGTGTATCCTTCATAATATGCTTGATCATAGCCTTAAAATCTTAATAGGTATATCTGACAATGCTAAGGTTAGTATGTTTTGGATTGGTGGATATATTTCCCTACCTTACTCCAGCTCTTTCTTGGTTAGACAGCTCTGGAATATTATTCAAAATCGTGATTATAACTGTCACAATGCTTGCTCTTCTTGGAATGGTAAGGCCATTCAGTTTCTACAGTTTACAAATTTTTGATTAACTCTGATGAGCTTGATATTTTTCCTTGGCATTCTCGTATTTGGACCTCATCTTCAGCACCTAGAGAAAACTTATTGTTATGGAAGGTCATCTCCAATGGTCTCTTAACTCTTGATAAACTTAAGAAATATGGCATTGTTCTTGATTCCAATTGCATTCTATGTGGTGTTGAGGAAGAATCAATTTCTCACCTATTCTTCACATGTCAGTACTCTAGCTTTGTTTGGGAAAGTATTCTGGGATGTTTGCAGGTGCACAGGCATGTTTTGATTGCCTCTGAAGAATGGTTTTATATCTTCCAAAATACTAGATGGAAAACTCATGCTGCTACAAAAATATTAAGTGGTTTAAAGAAGGTTATTTATGCTACCTGGACTGAGAGGAACAATAGAGCGTTTAATGGTATTTTCACCTCTAAATACTCTCTGATCCTCTTTTTGTCTTAGCATGTGTAGAATCTTGTGGTGGTTGTTATGTAGGTGGTTTGGTGTTGTATTTGCTGTGAGCTTCTGCTTTTCTTGTTTGTAATCATTTCTTGTGGCAATATATTATGGTAGGGGTCATTTAACCCCGCTGGCTTTGCAAAAAAAAAAAAGTTTAGATTTGGTCGTAAGATCAGATTGAATTTTTGTTCTCATTATTAATTCCTTTTTAGAAAAGGAGAAGAATGAAAGAGCAAAGTGTTTAGAGTTTTATTGTTTTAGGTAAGGACGAAAGAGATAAAAAATATATTTTTATTAATAAAATGCGCACAGTATCATTTTATAAAAATATTATACAAAAAGAAAACTATCAAATATAATATGCTACTAAGTCATATCATTTGAAAATAAAATGCCACCACAAAGTAAGATCAATTTATTATATGATAAAATTGAAACATAAAATATTCTATTTTTCATTTAATTCAACAAATACAAAAGTTCGACTTTCTTAAAGAACCGGAAGCATGCCCTTAAGCTAAAATATGGTTGAATTTTGTGCGTGTCTTGTATTCGTGATGGGGGCTAGCGTTATTTTCGCACAAACGGACAAACAGATTTTGATTTGCGGTCAAAGTAGCGTTTTCCTTTTTATTTATACTCTAAATCAGTCAATTTTGTTTGAAATCCCTGTTTAATCCAAAGAACAAAATTCCAATTTTCAATCTTCACTCTGAAAGTCAAACCATTCCAAGAAAAACCACAACTCAAGAAGACGGAAAGCTCCAAATCCTCTTATTCATTCCAGATAAAATGAATTCTTCATCCTCACTGGAATCCCTTTTAAAAATTGGTATTATAGGATTTGGTCCCTTCGCTCAATTTTTGGCAAAAACAATGCTCGAGCAAGGCCACTCTTTAATAGCCACCTCGCGTTCTGATCATTCTACTCTTTGTTCTCAAATGGGTATTCGGTTTTATCGGTAGTTCTTGCATTCTAGATTCTCATAACTATATACAAATGACTTATTACAAGCAATAATATTTGATACCTTAAGCAGGGATATTGTTGATTTTATTGAATCAGATATTGACGTTGTGATACTTTCAACTTCGATTATATCATTTGCGGATGTCATTCGGTCGGTTCCATTTGATTGTTTAAGCAGAAGGAAGAAACTGCCTTTGTTTGTTGACGTTCTCTCTGTTAAAGGACATCCTAGGGAGATTTTGCTTCAAGTATGATTTTATTTATTTTGCATTTATCATTTTACTCCATAGAAATGATTATAATTCTGTTACTTGGAATTTTTATTGGGGCCTCTTATTAGGTGTCTGTTTTCATACTTTTTAGATTTATGATAATGCTGAATTTCCTTAACCGTGGTTTTGAATTTATGTTCCTTTCAACTTATAAACAAAATACAACCTATGTTTGGAGTTCCACAGTGATAACTTTGAAACTCTGAAGATCGGAAATCAAAAAAGTAGAACCTGACTTGGAAAATTCTTGTTTCTGAAAAAATTATATTAATTATTTTCCACTGCAGTAACTGTATTTTGAACATAAAAGATTGCTTCTAACATGTATTGCGACGGCCCGTCCAGTGGCGGAGCTAGCTTTGGAGCTCAGCTAGGGCCAAATTTTAGTTCCACATAGGCCATGTTCCCATATCGCCTATGTATATATACCAATATGTGTATTCTTATTGTAAAACAGTTAAGAGCTCAGCTGGGGTCAAAGATATTTTGGGAATACACCAAAAACAGTAAAGCATTGCTAAAAGTCCCTATTAATTTTGCAAATACGAGAAGACAGGTAATACAGAGGTGCTGATAGTAATGAAGCATTGCTAAAAGTCCGTATTAATTTTGCAAATTTTGGTTGAACAGATTCGACACTACCAAATCCAGAAGTTGAGCTTTTCTTCATGGTATTTCGGTTTAATCCCTTGGCCAAAACTATACTTCTTGTGGTTGAGTAGCAATTCAAGGCCTCCATTTTGAACTGCGGTGTAAGATTTGATGATAGTTAGAGGAAAAGGGACGGGATTCAATTCTTCACTCTTTTCTTGGTTATGGTTAAGTGTTACGGCACGCGTTTCGCACGTGAATTATTTTACTTATAAATTGTATACATTTAAATTAGTCAAAAAATGATTTTTTATTTTCAAGATACTAAGATTTGTATATTTGTAAAGAAATATTTTGAATTTGTAAAGCATGTCTAATTGTTAGATCCTACTTTTGAGGGCGTTTGAATTTGTAAGAGAAGTTTAATATTAGATCCTATTTTTAAGCGATTAAGATTTGTATATTTATAAAGAAGTATTCTGAATTTATAAATGAAGTTTAATTTTAGATCCTATTTTTAGAAGCGTTTTGAATTTGTAAAGCATGTTTAATTGTTAGATCCTATTTTTAGAGGCGTTTTAATTTGTATAAAAAGTTTAACATTAGATCCTATTTTTAAGTGATTAAATTTTGATAATATATAGATGGACGTTTTTGGTAGTTCACTTCGATACCAAAAAAGTGTGACACCAAAGCTATTACAACTATTATCAAAGATAATATGGGAATCACATCAAAACTTGGTGGCAAGCATCCCTACATTATGAAGGTCTCCATCTTCAAAATCATTGTCTTCAACATGTATTCACTTTCTAATGCGTATATTGGTTCGATCTGGTTTTCAGATAGAAATCACTCAAATCCGATCTCGGTCTCTCCGAACCAATCATCGATAAAACATGTATATAGGTGATTATCAAACAACATCTAATCAATTTATTTTTTATGAAATCAAACATCTTTCGGTGATATATTCTTGTAAACTATTCCTTTATCTTTTTAATGGTATATAGAATCATTAAGCCTCATTTATCAAATTTCCTGGTTGATTAAACCTCTTTAATCTTTGAATAATTCTAATCATTTCACCTTTTACTTAGGAAAACATATCCAAATCAATTATTTAAATCTTAACAAAGATTTCTTATTTTAAATCATAACCTTTAAATGGGTCAAAAACGATCTTATTTAAGACATCATTTACTGTAAACCCAAATCAATTAGCATTGATTAGAGAAGGATCCATACAGATTAGATTAATTATACTCAATACCAGTTTCCGTATTCAACCTGTACTATTCATCGAATTACGGTGAAATCACCTTTTAAATTCAAATGGATAGTATGGTTTCCTCAGAATTTAATATAGAGTTTAACTAGAGTATTCTCCATACCACCAAAATCATATTTTAAAATCTTATCTAACTTTTGAAAAACTTCAAATCTCTTTTCTTTTTAACTTAAGAAAATACGGTCCGGGTAGATCAAAGTAACTATCCCCTCCGTCGGACCAGTCCGGATAGCTAAAGCGGAACCCAGACACTGGTTGTCCAATCTCGGGTCTAGAGACTATATCTCTGTTACCCATAAGGCGGTCAAGTTATTTGATCAACTAAAAATCCTTTTATATTATCTTTTAGAGATGATTTTTATTTATTTAACACTATTTCAAAATTGTTTTAAAACAATTTTCCTTTAACCAATTTAATTTAAACTCCTTTAAAACACTCATAAAGCTTCCAAATCATCTTCAAAATTCTTAATTATTCATTTGAAAAGATTAGTAAAAAGATTGGGGAAGAATAATTAAGTTAAAACCATGATTTCCAAAAGTTACCAAAAATCGTTGCAAAAACTACTACGAATAGTGTTTTTAGAGCTTCTCGGCTCTAAATATATATTCCATCTCATATATATCCAATTTTTCTATTCAAAACTCCTTCAAAATATTTAATCATATTTATGGAATTTAATATATATTTTTAAAGTTTAAAAATACTCATTTCGAAGAATTTACCCAATTGATTTTCGAATTGCCAAAACGCGATGTTTTTGAAAATTTGATTTGTACATATTTCAAACTCTACTAATGAAATCCTGATTTTCTTCTTTTGTTTGAAAACTATACCCACACGAGTCTAGAAAATTCTTATTTCAAAGAGTTCCAACTTATATTCCACCATATACATTGATTTAACTTTTACGGCGCGAAATTGCGAACCGCCGCTAGGCGACAAACTCACTTTGGTTGATTTTCGAAAACTTTTGCCAAACTTTGCCGAAACACTTTTAAAACTTTTATATAATATTTTAAACCATTTTAAACCCATATTTTACTATTTTATTTGATTTCAAAATCCATTTCACTTTGTTTCAAGTATTATAATATTCAATTTCCTATTTTTTTAGTAAAATTCTTTTATATTATCCATATGATATATCATTTTTCATCTTTTAAAACCATTATTTTCCAAAATCAAAGTATAGAAATTATTTTACAAATATTTTTAAAACTTCTTTCCATTTTCTTTTATTTTGAAACCAAATTCCAACCTTTATAAAATGATACTTTCTTGATTTATAAATCCAAGAGGCTTAATACTTCACGTGCACATATTATTTTCTTTGAATTAACCATGACTATTTTAAGTAATCATTTCTATTCCGTTGGATATGATTTTCGCACCATTAGTTATAATAATTCTTTTTATCACAACCAAGTTATCAGCTAATCACAACCAAGTTATCAGCCAATATAATCAACCAATATTTATCTAAATATTTATTAATCATGCGTAGCATTATTTAAAATTAATTTAAGATTTAAAGAAACCAAAGTTAAGATGTGTTCTCACCTTTATTTAACCCAAGTTCTTCCTACCATCATTCATCACAACAACACTTCATCTGTTATCTCTAACTCCACCAAATCATCACCTAAACTCTTCATTTCCCTTTCTATTGCTCACGCACATCCTTCTCCACCTCCATAGTGCTCACGGCCTCCTCCCCCATCACTCCATGCTCATAGCCTAGAGCCTCCACTCCACCTTGCTCTCGGCCATCTCCTCCTCCTTCATATTGCTCTCGGCCTAAGGCCTTTTTCTTCCATTAAAATACCCATGTCCATGATGGAAGAGGATAGGTAGAAGACATTAGTTAAAGAGGAGAAGAGAGTGGAGTTTGGTGTAGAAATGAAGAGAGTGTGCATGTGCATTTATAGTGGTAGAAAACTTGTAAAATATCTTCATGTGTAAAACATATTTGAATGGTGATTAGATGTTTACTTTTTCACTTAAAAACATCTTAGATATTTTTTAAAGTTTTGATTTGACTAATTGTGATGTTTTTAAATGTGTGTATGCATGTACATGTATTTATGTTACATTTGACAAACCAAGTTGCAACGTTTCAATATAACTTTGTTCGTCAAACCGTTGTGAATTCGGGATTCAAATTCCGATCATATTTTTAGTTTTAAATTAAACTATTTGTTTATGTAAACAAAACTTAAAAATAATTTTTTTATCATATCTAAATAATTGAAACAAGATTATTTAAGCTATAAAACAATTTAGATAATATAAAAATCCAATTGTAAAAATACGACGTCGGTCTGCCTAAATGCGACGAAGTATATATATCTTTACAAAACAAGTTTATATATTTATAAAACTATTATAAAACAATTATTATCATTATATAACATTTAAAATGGATTATTTAACATTTAAATTAATTATTTCGATAAAAACTCATTTTTATTGAAAACCGATTTTTGTCTCTTTTCCGACGAAAATCCAAAATATCTATTTTTGTAAATAAATTTTTAGAAATTAGTTCACCATTATTATTTATTATACAAAACATGATTATTTGTTTAAAATAATCATATATTTGAATATTTAAAATTAATTAAATTTTCCAATTCAAAGTGATAAAATTACGGGTCGTTACATTGTTCCCCTCGTAAAAGAATTTCGTGCTCGAAATTTCAGAACCCAAAACCCAAGAGAGTTTACCCAAAATATTATCTTTAAACTCGATCCGGTATGATATACACAAATCATCCGTATGCAATATCTAATTCGATTTTCTATCCGAATGCATAACTTTACTTCCAAACTAATATCGATCCTTTGATCCTCTAGTGCGGACTCTAATTAGGCTTCTTGATAAAAAACTTTCGTTTTTCTTACATAGCTTTCAAATATGATAGAAAACGCAAGTACCCAACCACAAACCCTCATGAACGTTCACCGTCAAGAATCGAGTGATAAATCCTTATTCGGACTGGTATACTCGAATCTTAGATTAGAATCGTGTGACGAAACGATCTACATACGTCATACATGCTTATTAACCTTTCAAAAAATTTCATGAGATATTTCATAAAATTTTTATCTTTTATTTTTATAAGATATAATCACTTTAACTATTTTTTTCCAAATATTTTTTTCCTAAAGAAATTTTTTTATTTCAAAAGATAAACATCTTTACCATTATAATAAACATTATAACACATTTCTTTTACAAATGTTTTCAAAATCTATTTTTAAACAATTTCTTTTCTATAAACATTTCATAGTATTTTCTGAAAACCCACTTTCAAAACCATTCATTAAATTGATAAATTATCTTCTTTCTAAAGAAACCATTTCAATTCAAAAGAGAAATTATCTTTTATTTCTAAAATTATATTAAACTTCTCTTATTATAATATATTCCTTTTAAGTTAAGGAAAATTATATAGATCGAGTAACTCTAAAATAATACGAAGGAACTGGGTACTACCAATAGTATCATATATCCCCTAACCGAAAGGGTAATACTTAAGAGAAGTGCGTACCATCCGAACATATCTCTTGCCCATTTTTAGTTATTTTCGAGCCACTCGAACTAGTTATTATAAGTGACTTCCTTTCTTTTCTAATTTCTTATTTGAAATAATACCGTTGTTATTTCTTTTCAAAAATTCTTTAGAAATTACTTTGTTTATAAAACCCATTTTATAAATCCCTTTCATTAATTCATCTTATATTAACCAACTTCCTTTTAATCACATTTAAATTTTCAAAATTCTTTTCCCAAAATACCAGAATTCAAATTCTCAAAATTTACATAACATACCTTCCATATCTATACAACAACAATCACTAAGCCATTATTCCCAAACAAGTTGGGGTTAGCTAGAAATGGAACCCAAAACTGAATGACAAAGTCATAACAACAATTACAATAATAACAAAAACCATGATAATAATAATAGAATAAAGTCGAATAAGTAAACAAATAATAATGATAAAAATAAAGATAAAATAAAAATAAAAATAAAATAAAATATAGATAAAAATATATATAAAAAACAAAAAAAACAAAAAACAAAAAAAACCATGATCATGATAATAATAGTATTGATAGTAATAATGATACTAATATTAATATTGACCGAATACCAAACACTACGTCTTAGGTTTCTATTCACTGGTCCTATAATCTAAAACTTATAACACTACCCCTAAACCAACCATAAGCAAAAAAACTCTTAACTCATGGTTCTGGTACGTGGATCGCTAACTTCCACGCGCTCCTGTCCGACACCAGCACTTCAGATGTATTTCAATCCTTTAAGTCTCTTTTTACTACTTCCTTCCATGTCAACCTTGGTCAACCTCTACCTCTCTTTGAGCATTCGACGCGGTCTATAATTCTAACGCGCACAGGTGCCTTGAGAGGCTTCCGTTGTAGATGTCCAAACCATCTTAAGCGGTGTTGGACTAGCTTCTCTTCAATTGGTGCTACTCCAAGTTTGTCACATATATCATTTCTAATTCGGTCTCTTTTAGTATGACCGCAGCTCCATCGCAGCATACACATCTCTGCTACACATATCTTCTGGACGTGTTCGCTTTTAGTAGGCCAACATTCTGCACCATGCAAAATTGCAGGCTCGATTGCCGTTCTGTAGAACTTTCCTTTTAACTTTTATGAGACTTTCCTGTCACAGAGAATGTCAGACGTTTGTCGCCATTTAATCCATCTCGCTCGATTTCTAAAACTAACATCTTCATCAATCTCACATCATACTGCAACATTGATCCTAAATATCGAAAGGATTCCTTTTTGGGCACTGCTTGTTCAGCTAGAATGACATCTCCATCCTCTGACCTGACACCGCTGAACTCGCACTTTATATACTCTGTTTTAGTTCTGCTAAACCTAAAACCCTTTGATTCTAAAGTCTGTCTCCACAGCTCCAGTTGTTTATCAATCTTAATCCTACTTCCGTCAATTAGCACAACATCATCAGCAAAGAGCATACACCAATGAATCTCACCTTGTATACCCTTTCTAATCTCATCTATCACTAGGACAAAAATGTAGGGGCTCAAAACCGACCCTTGATGTAATCCTATGTTGATGGAAAAATCACTGGTTTCACCCTCGCATGCTCTGACACTAGTCACAACATCATCGTATATATCCTTGATAAGGTAATGTACTTTGTTGGGACTCTTTTCTTTTCCAGAGTCCACCACATAACATTTCTCAGTACTTTATCATAAGCTTTCTCCAAATCGATAAATATCATGTGTAGATCCTTTTGCTTCCTAAACCTCTTCATAAGTTGTCTTATCAAGAAAATTGCCTCTGTGGTCGACCTTCTAGGCATGAAACCAAATTGGTTTTTTGAAACGCTTGTTATCCTTCTTAATCGATGTTCAATTACTCTCTTCCAAAGCTTCATTGTATGACTCATAAGCTTAATTCCTCTGTAGTTTGTACAATGAATATCTCTTTTGTCCTTAAAAATTGGAACTAATATGTTTCTCCTTCACTCATCTGACATCTTGTTTAATTTGAAAATATTATTGAACAACTTAGTTAGCCAGACTATCCCTGCATCTTCAAGGCATCTCCACACCCCAATGAGGATCTCATCAGGCCCCAATGCTCCGCCTGCTTTCGTCCGTTTTAGCGCTTCTTTTACCTCAGACTCTTGAATTCTTCGAACAAAATGTCTACTGGTGTCATCAAAAGAGTCGTCCAGCTCGATCGTAGTGCTATCACCTTCTTCATTGAATAGCTTATCGAAGTAATCTCTCCATCTATTTTTATATCATTGTCCTTCACCAAAAGTCTATTATTGTCATTCTTGAGGCATTTAACTTGATTGAAGTCTTTCGTCTTCCTCTTACGGAGCTTAGCTATCCTATAGACCTTTTCTTCACCTTCCATATCTATCTTTTATAAAATCATTTTATTAGTGTAAAATACGTTTTTATAGACTATGCTCATTTATTATTTTATATAAATTCATTAATCTTAACCCAATATTATTATCAAACACCTTATAGTCAAATCGTGAAACTTAATTCACAAGGCGTTCGTTCAATCAATAAATGATAATAATTGAATATTACCATTTCCTTAATCACAAACTAATACACTATAAATAAGTATACCAATTTTCGAAAGTTATTTCTTTATATATAAAATATGATCTTAGGTAATATTATTTCATTTACCCAAAATTTTCAAAATCAGTGTGTCGGTTTGCCTTATTTAAGTGTTTAAAAATCCCTATCGATAACGGTGATCAGGCGCATCGATCAGAATTCATAAACCACTCAATAGATAAATCAACACGAAACAATTTATAATCACTAACAAATACGCGCTCATATATATACTCTCAACTCATTTTAGGGCATCTCTTACCCTATCTCTAAGGAGTTACTCATCGTAGAGTATTACTAACCCTATCTTTGATGAGACTTTACCCCTATCAGGCTCAGGTGTTCGCTCAACCTAAGCTCTGATATCAAATGTGATGGTCCGTCTTTTCGACTCTTAAAAATCGACACCAATACATTCTCGGTATTCACGTGCTATAAATTCAAATGCCGAAAAGACAAATTGATCAAGGGTAAAAAGAAAATAACACAAAACAAAGTAGAAAACAGAATCTCACACGAATGGAATAATAATATATTATTAACCACAAAATCTTTTACAGTGGAAAATTTTAAATACAATATCAGAGCCTAACCTAGATTCAGCTTGGACAGTTATAAATACACGTCCTTACAAAGTTTGAAAAACAACAAACATAACGGGAAAACAAACTACGTACATACGTTGATGAAGATCTCCAGCTCTCCTTTGGAAACTCCAAGCATCTTCAACTAATCCTGAAACTACTTGGATCTAACCCGAGTATTAAAAATACCCGGATCATACTTGGCAAACTAGCGTGAGACGCGAATTATAATTATATATATGGCAGTGTCATAAATTAGATTGATGCGAAACAAAATCTTTTTGAAAAGAAATGACATATAGTAAGACCACACCGCATATAAATACAGACAAGTTTTTACCTTACGTAACCAAAATACTTTATATCGAAACATTTTGATATTATCTCTAATGACATTGGTTTGAAAACACTTTCCAAATAAATATATAAAGAAGGTAAGTACCAAATACCCGAATAACGGTGATACCAAGGGGTAGCTGAAATGTTTGCAATGCATTACAGTTATTTTGGAAGTACAATCAAAACCGTAATGCTCGTATTAGAATTGGATTTCTAACATGATAGGGAACTAGTGGCCTTTTCCTTTGATGCAAAATCCATGCATAACAATCCTAGTCTCCGGTGACTATTCACTTTTCTCAAGCAGTCTTCGTATTACATTGTTACACTACTACGCAACATCGTATTTTAGTGGCTTTGCTCTTTCCCAGTCGAGCCTCCAATACCTGCCCATTTAAACCATTGAGGGTCCAGACACATTGTCGTTTCTAACCGCATATTATTTATTTCCACAAAAGTACAACCTCTGAGCTCGTACGTCGTAGAGAAGGATGTTAAGTATAAGAGGGGTTACCTCCTACACCACCAAACAGATGTACGTCTGTAGAGATCAATGTACGTGGTTTTAGGAATGCAATGTCAGACACTAATCCATATAAGTTATCCAAGTAAAGGACAAATCAAAGGCACTCCTCCTACTACTGCCTATTTGAGAATCACCCCTAGAGTTAGTAGCGAGTAGTCCTTGCAAATCGAAGATTTTCAAAACGAATGCCCTACTGCCACCATATATAATATGAGAATCACCCCAGAGGTTAGTGGCAAGCAACCCTACATTATGAAGATCTCCGTCTTCAAAATCATTGTCTTCACCATGTCTTCACTTTCGAACGCGTATATTGGTTCGAAGTAGTTTTCGGATAGGAATCACCCAAATCCGATCCCGGTCTCTCCGAACCAATCATCGATAAAAAGATGTCAGGTATATAGGTGATTATCAAATAACATCCAATCAATTTATCTTTTTATCAAATCAAACATCTTTCTGATATATTCTTTTAAACTATTCCTTTATCTTTTTAAGAATTTATGAAATCATTAAGCCTCATTTATCAAATTTTTTGGTTGATTAAACCTCTTTAATCTTTGAATAATTCCAATCATTTCACATTTTACTTAGGAAAACATTTTCAGATCTTTATTTAAATCTTAACAAAGATTTCTTATTTCAAATCATAACTTTTAAATGGGTCAAAAACGATGTTATTTAAGACATTATTTATTGTAAATCTAAATCAATTAGTATCGAGTAGATAAGGATCCATAGAGATTAGACTAATTATACTCAATACCAATTTCCATATTCAACCTGTACTATTCGTCGAATAACGGTGAAATCATCTTTTAAATTCACACGGATAGTACGAGTTCTCTCTTCGGAATTTAATACAGAGTTTAACTAGGGTATCACTATACCACCAAAATCATATTTTAAAATCTTGTTTCATTTTTAAAAACTCCAAATTTCTTTTCTTTTAACTTAAGAAAATACGATCCGAGTAGATCAAATTAACTATCCCCTCCGTCAGGCCAGTCCGGATAGCTAGAGCGGAACCCAGACACTGGTTGTCCAAGCTCAGGTCTAGAGACTATCTCTCTGTCACTCATAAGGCGGTCAAGTTATTTGATCAACTCTAAATTCTTTTATATTATCTTTTAGAGATGATTTTTATTTACTTAACATTTTTCCAAATATTGTTGTAAAACAATTTTACTTTAACCAACTTAATTTAAACTCTTTTAAAATACTCATAAAACTTCCAAATCAATAAAATACTTAATTATTCATTTGAAAAGATTACTAGAAAGATCGGGGCAGAATAAATAATCTAAAAGTCATGATCTGCAAAAGTTACCGAAAATTGTTGCAAAAGCTGCTACAAATAGTGTTTTTAGAGATTCTCAGCTCTAAATATATATTCCACCCTATATATGTCCAATTTTTCTATTCAAAACACTTTTAAAATATTTAATCATATTTGTGGAATTTATTATATATTTTTAAAGATTTAAGAATACTCATTTTGAAGAATTTACTCCTTTGATTTTCGAATTGCCAAACCACGATGTTTTTGAAAACTTGATTTGGACATGTTTCAAACTCTACTAAATGAAATCTTGATTTTTTTTCTTTTGTTTAAAAACTATACCCACATGGATCTGAAAAATTCTTATTTCAAAGAATTCCGACTTATATTCCACCATACACATTGATTTAACTTTTATCGCGCGAAATTGCGAAACCGCCGCTACGCGACAAGCTCATTTTGGTTGATTTTCCAAAACTTTTTCAAACTTTGCCGAAACACTTTTAAAACTTTTATATAATATTTTAAACCCATATTTTACTATTTTATTTGATTTCAAAATCCATTTTCACTTTGTTCCAAGTAGTATAATATTATATAATTATAATATTATATTATTATAATATTCAATTTTCTATTTTTCCATTACAATTCTTTTATATGATCCATATGATATATCATTTTTCATCTTTTAAAATCATTATTTTCCAAAATCAAACTATAAAAATTATTTTACAAATAATTTCAAAACTTCTTTCCCATTTCATTTTATTTCGAAACCAAATTCCAACCTTTATAAAATGATACTTTCTTGATTTATAAATCCAAGAGGCTTAATACCTCACACACACATATTATTTTCTTTGAATTCACAATGGCTGTTTTAAGTAATCATTTCTATTCTATTGAATATGATTTTCATATCATTAGTTATAATAATTCTTTTTATCACAACCAAGTTATCAACCGATTACAACCAAGTTATCAACCAATATAAGCAACCAATATTTATCCAAGCCTATTAATTGACAAATTAATCATGCGTATCATTATTTAAAATTAATTTAAGACTTAAAGAAACCAAAGTTAAGATGTGTTCTTACGTTTATTTAACCCAAGTTCTTCCTACCATCATTCATCACAACAACACTCCATATATCATCTCTAACTCCACTAAAACATCACCTAAACCCTTTCTTTTCCTTCCTACTGCTCACGCACATCCTCCTCCACCTCCATAGTGCTCACGGCCTCCTCCCCCCATCACTACATGCTCACGTCCTAGAGCCTCCACTCCACCTTGCTCTCGGCCATCTCCTCCTCCTTCATATTGCTCTCGACATAAGGCCTTTTTCTTCCATTAAAATACTCCTGTCCATGATGGAAGATGAGAGGTAGAAGACATTAGTTAAAGAAGAAAAGAGAGTGGAGTTTGGTGTAGAAATGAAGAGTGTGCATGTGTGTTTATAGTGGCAGAAAAATTGTAAAATATCTTCATGTGTAAAGATCAAAATACCCATCCATCAAAATATCTCTTACACCACATCTTTTCCTTCACTTTCCATCAACACATCACATTGTCCTTTGTCCTCTTACTTGATAATAAAATAAAACATGTCTTAATGGTGATTAAATGTTTACTGTTTCACTAAAAAATATCTTAGATATTTTCTAAAGTTTTGATTTGACTAATTGTGATGTTTTTTAATGTGTGTATGCATGTACATATATATATGTTATATTTGACAAATCAAGTTGCAACGTTTCAATATAACTTCTATTCGTCAAACCGTTGTGAATTCGGGATCCGAATTCCGATCATAATTTTAGTTTTAAATCAAACTATTTACTTATGTAAAAAAAATTTGAAAAAAAATTTCTTATCATCTCTAAATAATTAAAACAAGATTATTTAAGCTATAAAACTATATTAGATAATATAAAAATCCAATTGTAAAAATACCAAGGTTTGAGAACTCGATTTTCGTCCCGGTTTCGGCCTTTTGAATTTTTCATAGTTTCAATCAATTTCGTTAATTTTGAAAGTTTCGGTTTCGGTCCTGGTTACGGATATTGATATTTTTTAGTGACGGCTTTACTATACCCTCCTCAGGAGTTTACCGGACCGTCGGGTTCTTCTGGGGTTTCAAGAAAAAAAACTAAAGTGTACTAGATTAAACCGAAGTAAACTTGATTAAATTAAATATACAATTCATAATTAACTAAATTAAACATTTCAATATCATATTTAAATTACACAAAACCCTAATTAATTTGAACAAAACATTAATTAGAAATATACTAAATGTGGCCCAACTTTAATTAAAAAAACAATTAAAGAGAAAATGAAAACAAACAGTTCACACAACCGCCTACATATTTCCTTCTTCACTTCTTATTTCAAAAGCTAGGGCTGAACAAAACTCGATACGGTAAAAAACAACGACTCCTTTTGTTTTCGAGGCTAGGGCAAAAATAGACGTGGAATAAAAAAAAATCGATTGCTTCTCATCGACTTCTTTCAATGTGCAGCTGAATGCCGAACGAAAATCGACAGCAAATTCTTCTCGAATTCAAGGCAGGGCAAAGACGAATAACGACGCACGTTAATTTCAAAGTTAGAGTAGGTTTTTTTCCTTTTCTTCTTCGATTCTTCTTGATTTGCTTTTTATTCTTTGATTCTCTGTTACACATTCCGAAACTGAATTTTTAGCTCGGTTTCGGACCCGTGGAGGACAGTACCGATCCGGTACAGCCGGAATTCCGGTGTACCGGGCGATACCTTGAACCTTGAAAAATACGACGTCGATCTGCCAAAATGCGACGAAGTATATATATCTTTATAAAACAAGTTTATATATTTATAAAACTATTATAAAACAATTATTATCATCATATAACATTTAAAATAATTATTTTGAGAAAAAACTCATTTTTATCGAAAATCGATTTTGTCCCTTTTCCGACGAAAATCCAAAATATCTATTTTTGTAAACGAATTTTCAGAAATTAGTTCACCATTATTATTTATTATACAAAACATGATTATTTGTTTTAAATAATCATATATTTGAATATTTAAAATTAATTAAATATTCCAATTTAAAGTGATAAAATTACGGATTGTTACATGTACTATGCTGCAAAAATGCCAAAAATATACAACAACAACTAAGTCATTATTTCCAAACAAGTTGGGGTCGGTTAGAGATGGAACTCAAAGCTAAATGACAAAGTCAATTTAAAAGTCATAATAACAACTAGAGGTGAGCGTTCGGTCGGTTTTGAGGTAAAAAATGTCAAACCGAATTGAAATCGAAAAAAATCAAAACCAAACCGAACCGAACCGAATTAATTTCGGTTAATTCGGCCGGTAACCGATTTAACCGAACTAAGAATGCAAGTAAGAGAATTTACCATATGTTATCATTCAAATGATTGATTTAGTCAATGGAAAACATAAATTTATGTTTATATAAACTATTTTGAGTATTTATTTTACGTTTATAAGAAAAATTAACCTATTTTTAATAGCTAAAGATTGTTTTTTTATTACTAAACCGATTGTTAAGAGTATTATAATGCCATGAATTTGGATAATATAATAAAAGTTCGGTTAAATCGATAACCAAAATAAAATTATTTTACAAACCGAATTCAAACATATATAATTTCATAATCGAACCGAATCGACCGAAATGAACTGGTTTTGTCGGTTAATTTGGTTCTAATCGAATATTGCTCACCCCTAATAACAATAACAACAACAACAATAATAAAAACCATGATATTAATAATAATAAAATCAAATCAAATAAGTAAACAAATAATAATAATAATAACAACTAAATAAAATAAAAGTAAAGATTAAAAAATAAAAATAAAAAATAAAAAAATATATTTAAAAAAGAACCATGATGATGATAATAATAATAATAGTAATAATTGTACTAATAGTAATATTGACCGAAGACCAAAACTACGTCTTAGGCTCCTATTCACTAGTCCTATAATTTAAAACTCATTACACTATTCTAAACCAACCCTAAGCAAAAAAACTCCTAGCTCATGGTTCTGGTACGTGGATCGTTAACTTCCACGTGCTTCTTTCTGACACTGGCTCTTCGAACATATTCCAATTCTTCTAGTCCATTTTTACCACTTCCTCCTATGTCAACCTTAGTCGACCTCTACCTCTTTTTGAGCATTCGACACGGCTTATATTTCCAACGTGCACAGGTGTCTCGGAAGGCCTCCGTTGGAGATGTCCAAACCATCTTAAGTGGTGTTGGACTAACTTCTCCTCAATTGGTGCCACTTCAAATTTATCACGTATATCATCATTTCTAATTCGGTCTCTTATTGTATGACCGCAGCTCCATCGCAGCATACACATCTCTGCTGGACATGTTGGCTTTTAGTAGGCCAACATTCTGCACCATACGACATTGCATGTCTGATTGTCGTTCTGTAGAACTTTCCTTTAAGCTTCTGTGAGACTTTCCCGTCACAAAGAATGTTAGACGCTTGTCGCTATTTCACCTATCCCGCTCGAATTTTAAAACTAACATCTTCATCAATCTCACATCATACTGCAACATTGATCTTAAATATCGAAAGGATTCCTTCTTGGACACTACTTGTTCGGCCAAAGTGACAACTCCATCCTCTGACCTGACACCGCTGAACTCATACTTCATATACTCTGTTTTAGTTCTGCTAAGCCTAAAATCCCTTAATTTTAAAGTCTGCCTCCACAGCTCCAGTTGTCTATCAACATCAATCCTACTACTTTCGTCAATTAGCACAACATCATCGGCAAAGAGCATACATCAAGAAATCTCACCTTGCATACCCTTCATAACCTCATCCATCACTAGGGCAAAATGTAGGGGTTCAAAGCTGACCCTTGATGTAATCCTATGTTAATAGGAAAATCACTGGTTTCACCCTCGCATGCTCTGACACTAGTTACAACATCATCGTACATATCATTGATAATGGTAATGTATTTTATTAGAACTCTTTTCTTTTCCAGAGCCCCCACATAACCTTTCTCAGTACTTTGTCATAAGCTTTCTCCAAATCGATAAATACTATGTGTAGATCCTTCTTTTGCTCCATAAACCTCTCCATAAG
The DNA here is from genome assembly GCA_030737815.1 of Allium fistulosum. Classification (NCBI taxonomy): domain Eukaryota; kingdom Viridiplantae; phylum Streptophyta; class Magnoliopsida; order Asparagales; family Amaryllidaceae; genus Allium; species Allium fistulosum. The sequence continues at coordinate 498,116,409 of CM060903.1, forward strand.
TTGTCTTATCAGGAAAATCGTCTCTGTGGTCGACCTCTCAAGCATGAAACCAAATTGGTTTTTTGACGCACTTGTCATTCTTCTTAATCGATGTTCGGACTCTCTCTCAAAGCTTCATTGTATGACTCATAAATTTAATCCCTCTGTAGTTTGTGTTATCCCGCCTTTTGGCAAGGCCAGGACACCAAGGAGTTGGATTTCAAATGTCGTTTGTCATGGATATCGTTGAATTTTGACCAAGTCCGGATCAAGCCCCAATCGATGAGACATGATCAGGAAAATAAAGCAAACCAACGTTCCAAGTTTCAAGTCAATCCGAGCTCATACGCACAGGTTATGATGGATACAAGTTGGAGGAAAAAGCATGTTTTCGTATCCATCGGCAGACCCCATTTCGTATCCATTAAAACGTATCTGTTCGTTTCGATGGAGCTAGTACATCGAGTTCGTATCGATGGGTTTCGTATCCATCGGTGGTCCTCGTTTCGCATCCATCGATCTCGTGTCAATTAGAATGATTAAGTCCACACAGTGATAAGCTTCGTATCGATAGAACCTTCAGCCGGAAAGACTTGTTCGTATCCATCAATAAGTCACCTGGTTCGTAACGATCACTTAGTGTCGACTTCGTATCCATCAGATGATCGATACTTCACATCCATCGAAAGGCTCCAACTTGCATTCTTTGACTTCATACCCATTGAGGAGCTACGTGTTTCGTATCCATCAAGGAAGGGACTCTCCGTCTCCATTTGTCCATCAGTTCGTATCCATGAATGACCGTGGTTCGAATCCATGGATGAAGTCCTACTCGAATCCATCAGGTCAACCAGCTTGGATAACGTGTCATCTCTCGAAGGAAACGAGGCGAGATACATGGAGTCGAAGCAGTCAACACGGAGCAAATACCGGATCGAGGCGAAGCGCGCACACCACGTCATCCCTCGATGCGAATGCGCCGAGATATATGGAGTCGACGCGGTCGACTCGGAGTAAAGACCGGATCGAGGCGAAGTGTGCGTTCCACGTCTTCACAGAGGCGCGTGACACCATCGATTCGAAGCCCTCAGTTCGGAGAGATGGATTCGAACCAGACAGCCTAGCAAAGAACATCGCCTCGTATCGATGATATCTCTCAATCCACTGATCCAAATACCATGAAATTTTAACTGAAGGTTGCACACATACCGAGGAACGTCTCCACCAAATTTCAGCTCAATTGGACATCATCTTGATCGATACGAAATGGAGTCGTACCGATCACAGATCGAGGCGAAACTTTTTGGAAACGGTCGCGTGGGCCCCCTCACGTGCCAGACCAAGTCTCCCGGAGTTTGAGCGAATTCTGAGCCTCCTACGCCTATAATAGAGTCCCAGAATCATCAGAAAAAGGATCTTTTTTCTCTGAAGCGTCCAGACTCTGCCGGATTGAGATTTGCATCCTACTTTTGCTGTCAATTTCGAATTCTAATCTGTAATCCGCTGTTCATTGCTGTAACCGCTTGTAATCATTGAAAGAGAATCAATAAAATCATCAAAACTTCATAGTGGACGTAGGCTATACGCCGAACCACTCTAAATTGCTTGTCTGTGCATTTTACATTTCTGTTTGTTGGAGTTTTTGTTAGATAACCTTTGTTTTACATTTATAATCTTCATTCTATCTCTTCAAATAACTCCCGAAGAGTGTTGTGCCCATTTTTGGTACAAACACTTTGGTGCTTTCACTGAGAAAACCAGCTTTTTCTTCTGCTCATTGGATCTGCCGTCGATACCGGATTGCACAAATCCAAAAGGAAGATCCAGATATCCAGTCCGGAATCCTTCCATTCTATTCAGATTTGCTCAAAATCTAGGAGAGGACTCCACCACCGAGAATGGTCAGCACAAGAACTGGCGCTACCGCTGCAGAGCAAGAAGGCCGAGATAGGCAGAATCCCACACAGCCGCCTTCTTCCAATCAAGACAATACCACTCACTCGGATTCAACGGGGCTAGTCACCCGACAGGAGTTTCAAGTATTGCTCCAGGAGCTGACCCAAAGCCGTCAGCAGTTGGCGGAACAGTTGCGCGCCAATATCGAGCTGACCAACCAGCTAAACCGTCGGGGGCACAGAAGGTCCAGGAGAGATGATGCCTCCAGAGCGTCTACCGAAAGCTCAGCTTCATCTGATTATCACCACCGAACTACTCGTCCTCGGCTAGAGGGGAGTCGCGCTCAAGCTGCTGGATATCAGCCCGCCTTAACTGTTGGGCAACTGAGGGTAGGACCATCGACCAGCTTCCAAACGGGTCCCTCAACACGAGGAGGTACTGCCCCACAGTACACTACTGCCCCACAGTACACCACGGATAACCGCGCCACAACCGCCGCAGCAGAGACAAGGGTTGATACCCGAAATCAATCAGAGCCGGTCAATCAGCAGCGGGGACATACTCCTGAACCTTATGTCCCAGAAGACGTTGAGCCAAGGAGGCGAGATATGGATCGTCGACAGCGCCCGATCCAAACTCGCACCGTGGAACCCGACCACGCCTTAGCTCATCAAGCTCAGAACCTGCCCGTGTCGGATATATCAACCATGATACGTCAGATGATCCGCGAGAGTCAGGGGCTCACTAATGATGATTGGGGGATTTCCCGTAGTCATACCCCTTTCACAGACGAAGTGTTACATGCTGAACCCCCTAAGCGATTCAGAATGCCGACTCTCCCGATGTATGAAGGGAATAGTGACCCCAACCAGCATATTCTGAAATATGAATGGTCGATGAGCGCTGCAAGGGCCGACGATGCAGTGAAGTGTCGGAGTTTCCCCATCTCTCTGGGGGGAATCGCGACAATGTGGTTTACCCGCCTACCACCTAGATCAATTTCTTCGTTCGATCAATTGGCCAAGAAGTTTGTGGAGCAATTCCGTATGCATGTTGCTAGGCCAAAAGACGTCAACACCCTGTCCAACGTCACTCAAGCTCCTGGAGAAACGCTCAGGCGTTACCTGGAGAGGTTCCACGCAGCATGCGTCGAGATCACCAATCCTAACGATAATTCAATCTTGATGGCTCTGACCAAGGGGATTGATCCTGATTCTGAATTCGGAAACTGGCTAGCTGGAAAACCGCCTGCATCGTTGGACCGTTTTTACTCCAAGGCCGCTCAATTCCTGCGGCAGGAGGACGTGAAACAGTCTAGGAAGCAGGACGATGCGAGGCCCAGCATTGAGGGAATACAGAGCAATGTGGCAGTTAAACAGTCCGGCGAGAGTTCCGGGAAAGTTCAACTGAATATACAAAACAAACAAACCCAGCAGAGAGGAAACAATGGCCAGAATAAGAAGAGAGATGAGAACCGAGATCCACGACGTAGAGCTCAGATGTTCGATAGTTATACACCGCTAAACACATCATTGGAAAACGTATACTTACAGACTTGTAACACTGTACAGTATAAGAAGCCTGCTCCGAAGCCCTCGTCGGAGAGGCAGGTTCAGACAGGGAAATTCTGCAGGTTTCATGAAAGCTATGGACACAATACCAATGAGTGTCGGCACTTACAGGACCTCATCGAGAAGTTGATTAGAGAGAGGAAGCTAGATCAGTTTGTACGGGCGCCGCAGTCTGGCGGAGCGGGCCCCTCGAATCAAAATCGTTCTCAAAATCAGGAAAGAGAGGAGGAACCCGCCCGTGCGGGCGGGAGATTAGTTATCAACACAATAAGTAGTGGTCCCCATCCGGCAGACAGAAGCTGGGGGGAAATGGAGTCGTATGCTAGTTCTATCAGGCATGCAGACTTTGAGTGTTGTAGTAATTGCGAGGACGGAACCCCGGCGAAGCAACAAAAGATAATATCCGATGATATCGTGTTCAGGAGCCGAGACGCCGATAAGATCGAAGCCCCTACTATCGATCCACTAGTCATATCTGCCCAGGTAGGTCCTGCTTGGATGAAGAGGATCCTGGTTGACAGTGGAAGCTCTGTGAATATCTTGCTTAAACGGGCTTGCGACTTAATGAAGATTGAGACAAAGGATTTGAAACCCTGTTTATCCAGAATCCACGGTTTCAACGGAAGTGCCACGATACCCATCGGAATAACTGAACTCCCAGTCGAGCTAGGCGTTGGAGAACGCCGGAGGGTCCGAATGTTACAATTTGTTGTGCTAGAAATTGATTCGCCATATAATGCGTTTCTGGGTCGACAACCCTAGCTGAGTTCAGGGCGGCGATCGCCCCATGGTGTCTGACTTTGAAATTTCCCACTGATCATGGGATTGGAGTTGTTCAAGGAGATCAGGCCACAGGAAGGGCCTGTTATGTTGCTGAGCTGCGCGGGGCGCAACGTAAAGAGAAGGGAAAGGGCGTAGAGGAATCTCTCTGCGTCCGTTCTATCGATAATTGACAATTGATGCCTGGGCCTCAACCCGGGCACCACGACCAATTCCTGAAAGACCTGGATCCCAGGGACAACGAGGATAAAGACGAATCTACGGAGAGCCAAGCTTCTCCAGCCGAACTGACTGTGGACGTCCCAATCAGTGAGGATGATGATTCGAAGATGCTGAAAGTTGGGTCTCAACTAAACAAGCAGACACAGCAGGAATTGGTCGAATTTCTTCGGGCGAATCTCGATGTCTTCGCCTGGACGCACTCTGACATGTGCGGGATCTCGCCGAGCATTGCGAGTCACTCCCTGAATATAGATCCGCGACATGTCCCAGTAAAGCAGAAAAGGCGCGGTATGGATCCAGAGAGATCTGCCGCCCTTAAGGAGGAAGTTGATAAACTATAATCGAACGGGTTCATTCGAGATGCTTTGTATCCAGAATGGGTGTCCAACCCTGTACTAGTTCGGAAACCAAACGGGAAGTGGAGAACCTGCGTTGATTACTCTGACCTAAACAAGGCCTGTCCAAAAGATAGCTTCCCACTTCCGCGAATCGATCAGCTCGTGGATTCAACGGCCGGACATGAACTACTATCCTTTATGGACGCTTATTCCGGCTACAACCAAATACCCATGCATTTACCTGATCAGGAACATACCAGCTTCGTGACCGATCTGGGACTCTATTGTTACAAAGTCATGCCATTTGGTCTAAAGAACGCTGGAGCAACATACCAACGCTTAGTCAACCGAATGTTCGCTGATCAGATCGGGAAGACCATGGAGGTTTACGTGGATGACATGCTGGTGAAGTCCCGATTCTCCACAGATCACGTCGGAGATTTGAATTCAATGTTCAGCATCCTCCGGGAGTACGGAATGAAGCTCAACCCACTCAAATGTCACTTCGGCGTTGCATCCGGAAAATTCCTTGGGTTCATCGTCAACGCTCGAGGAATAGAGGCGAATCCTGAGAAGATCTGGGCTATTAGAAATTTGCAAACCCCTAGAACTATAAAGCAAGTCCAGAGTCTTAACGGGAAGGTCGCAGCATTGAGCAGGTTCATTTCAAAGTCCACCGATAAATGCATTCCTTTCTTCGACCTGATCCGGAAGGGCAAACGGAACTTTGAATGGACCACGGAGTGTGAAGGCACGTTCCGATCATTAGTTCAACATCTCTCCACACCTCCGATCTTATCAAAACCGGTTGACCACGAGCAGCTATATCTCTACCTGGCAGTATCAGAACATGCGATCAATGCTGCTCTAGTCCGGGAAGAAGACAAAGTGCAAAACCCGGTCTACTATGTTAGTAAGCGGCTAACAGGAGCTGAAAGAAATTATCCGAGACTGGAGAAACTGGCCTATTGCTTGGTCATTGCCTCAAGAAAGCTCCGTCCTTACTTCCAAGCTCATCCGCTTACTGTGTACACCGACCAGCCGTTACGACAGGTCCTCACGCGGCCTGAGACGTCCGGTAGGTTACTCAAGTGGAACATTGAGCTAAGCCAATTTGATATCGCATACGCTCCGCGGAGAGCCATTCAAGGACAAGTCCTAGCAGATTTCATAGCTGAATTCACCGTTCCAGAAGACTTGCCCGAGACTAGTAAATCTCCCGAATACATCTGGAAGCTGTATACTGATGGTGCATCAAATGACCGGTGTTCGGGCGCTGGGGTTGTACTTGAGACTCCCGAGGGCCGATCCATATGTTATGCTCTTAAATTCGACTTTCGTGCAACTAATAATGAAGCCGAATATGAAGCCCTCCTAACCGGCCTAAAGCTTGCTAGAGACTTGAGAATTATCGCTGTAGAAATTTATTGCGATTCACAGTTAGTGGTATGTCAAGTACGAGGAGAATACCAGGCAAGAGACCGAAGACTGGCTGCTTACTTGGCTCGAGTTCAGGAAATACTAAACCAGTTTGATTATTACGCCATCTATTATGTGCCTCGGGAGCACAATCAGAAAGCCGATTCACTGGCAAAGTTAGCCAGCACAGGTGAAGCGCAACAAATGGGACTTGTCCCTGTTGAAACTTTGACCTCCCCGAGCATCGATCGAATAGAAATGAACTCTGTGTTTGAAACCGCTCCCAGTAGAGAATCTTGGATGACTCCGTATCGGAATTACATTGAGAATGGGGCGCTGCATGAACCTAGAAATGAGAAGAGACAAATTCAGCGAAAAGCTTCGCGGTTCGTCATCCAAAACGGAGTCATGTACAGGAGAGGTTATTCCGTTCCTCTCCTCAGGTGTATCGCCTACGAGGAAATCAAACGAGTGTTACATGACGTGCACGAAGGAGAGTGTGGCGATCATACCGGAGGACAAGCTCTCGCTAAGAAGATACTCCGATATGGGTACTACTGGCCGACAGTGAACCGAGATGCGGCAAACTATGCCCGGAAGTGCGATAAATGCCAGATACATGCCCGAATTCCGAGAGCTCCGCCTACTGAAATAACCCAAATGGTCAGTCCCTGGCCATTCGCAATGTGGGGCATCGACATCATCGGCGCTTTACCTTTAGCAAAAGGCGGTGCGAAATACGCCATCGTCGCCGTTGACTATTTCACAAAGTGGGCTGAGGCCGAAGCCCTAGCAACCATTACGACAAAGAAAGTGATAAATTTCGTGGTTCGCAACATCATCTGTCGATTTGGACTCCCGCATACTATCATCACTGATAACGGAGCCCAATTCGAGAGTGCGGAATTCAAGAATTTCTGTCAACGGTTTCATATCCGCAAAAAGTTCTCGGCTGTTGCACACCCCCAAGCGAATGGACAGGTTGAAGCTGTCAATAAAGTTATAAAATTGATCCTGAAGAAACGATTGGAGAAGGCTGGGGGGCAAGTGGGTCGATGAACTTCCTATGGCGTTATGGGCCTATCGAACGACCCACAAAACCGCGACCGGACACACTCCGTTTTCCCTATCTTATGGCTCGGAGGCCGTTATTCCGGTCGAGACAGAAGTGCTCTCTCATCGCGTGACTTATTATGATCCAAAAACAAACGCTATACTCCTGGCCGAATCTTTGGATCTATTGGATGAAAAACGGGAAGAGGCTGATTTGAGAGCAGCCGCACATCGAAGTCGGGTCGCCCGGCTGTACAACACCAAAGTTCGACCTCGAACCTTTGAACTTGGCGACCTCGTGCTCAAGAGAATCTACCCAGTTCCTTCACACATGAAACCAAACCGGGGAGGACCGTATGTAATTACACGAAAGCTCGGAGATGGTACATTCAAGCTGTCGACTGTTGACGGTCTCGATTTACCAAGGGCTTGGAACAGCGAAAGTCTCCGCCGCTATTACATATGACAGGCTTTATTTATTTCATTCTATTTAGCAATTTGTTTCTGCATTTCGAAATTTGAATTTTGTAATAAGGCAACTGACTTTGCCGCATTTTCTTATTTCAGCAATAAAATGCCACTTCTTCGAGCCAGAGCTGTGATTCATTAAGTACGATATACAACATCACGATGCACGAAGAGCTAAATCCCATCATGCAATGGGACTTATTCAAATGGAGAGTGGCTGTGATAGACCGGTCACTCACTAGGTGAAACCCGAGCTCGGGGACAAGCCATGACACCGATATTGATAGGGTTGACACACGACAATCCTGCAATTAACTCCATATTCCCAGAGTGCGAAGTGGAGTATAAACATTCAACTCCGCATTCCCAGAGTGCGAAGCGGGGTATAAACATTCGACTCCATATTCCCAGAGTGCGAAGTGGAGTATAAACATTCGACTCCATATTCCCAGAGTGCGAAGTGGAGTATAAACATTCAACTCCGCATTCCCAGAGTGCGAAGCGGAGTATAAACATTCGACTCCATATTCCCAGAGTGCGAAGTGGAGTATAAACATTCGACTCCGTATTCCCAGAGTGCGAGACGGAGTATAAACATTTAACTCCATATTCCCAGAGTGCGAAGTGGAGTTAAACATTCGACTCCGTATTCCCAGAGTGCGAGATGGAGTATAAACATTTAGCTCCATATTCCCAGAGTGCGAAGTGGAGTATAAACATTCGACTCCGTATTCCCAGAGTGCGAGACGGAGTATAAACATTTAACTCCATATTCCCAGAGTGCGAAGTGGAGTATAAACATTTAACTCCATATTCCCAGAGTGCGAAGTGGAGTATAAACATTTAGCTCCATATTCCCAGAGTGCGAAGTGGAGTATAAACATTCGACTCCGTATTCCCAGAGTGCGAGACGGAGAATAAACATTTAACTCCATATTCCCAGAGTGCGAAGTGGAGTATAAACATTTAACTCCATATTCCCAGAGTGCGAAGTGGAGTATAAACATTCGACTCCGTATTCCCAGAGTGCGAGACGGAGTATAAACATTTAACTCCATATTCCCAGAGTGCGAAGTGGAGTATAAACGTTCGACTCCGCATTCCCAGAGTGCAAAGCGGAGTATAAACATTCGACTCCGTATTCCCAGAGTGCGAGACGGAGTACAAACATCAGTCAACTCCGTGTTCTCAGAGTGCGAACAACCGCTTACGAGATGACATATATCCCCGGAGTGTGGATGAAACGATTCATAAGAGAACAAGTGTAGTTCGGCCACTCGGTCCTCGCTTGATGCAATCACAAGCTGATCATCACAACTTAACCCTGGAACTGGGGGCAGAGGCAAATGTTAGTCATTACCCGAAACTATGCGATGCTCAGCTCCGATGCGATCCCCTATCACAACTCAAGTCCGAGATTTCCATACTTAACAAGTAAAATGAGCTATTCTTGAAACAATCAGATAATGCAAGTACACTGGACCAAAGTCCGAACACTGCAATATTCAAGCATAGAAAGGAACATGAGCTGAAACTAGAAAACAAAATTTTATTTCAACTAACTCAAAAACAATGGTTCATACATGAGTTTTTTCCAAAATATTCCTACTAGCAGGGGCCGAACCCGCATCCAAACACGGCCTACAAAAGGGAAAAAAGAGAAAATAACAAAATCCCTAACTGCCAAAAGAGGAAAATATGCCTATAAGAGAGTGTCTAATCTTTCTGCTTCCTCAACTTCTTCTTCCTCGAGGAGCTACTGGAACCACCAGTACCCTTTCGCTTGGAACCTTTCTCCTTAGGCAGGCTCCCCTCGGGTGAAGGCATAATGTCGACGTCCTCATCCGAACTGGACTCTATAGGGATGCTTCCCGCGGGAGGAGTTGGAGGAACAGACTCCGCAGCCGGAGGAGGGACTGGCACATTAGTATCAGTAAGTGTGCCCCCAGGAGACACAATCATAAGAGGAGTAGGGCACCGTGCTGCTGCTCCGCCATCTACATCGCCGCCGTGCGCCGCGGCCGCCATCTCGGCATTAATCTCGGCCAACATCGCCGCTTCCCGCTGTGCTCTGGCTTCGCTAGGAGCCGTAGTAGTCTGAGATGAGGTGTCAGAAGTAGCCGTGAATCCACCCAAGCCGAATGGCAAGTCCGCAAAAGGATCACTCTGACGGTCAAGGAGCTCGTTTATCATCTGTTCATCGAAAGAAAGTGAGCTCCCCTGCGTTACTCCAACTGGTGCCATTGCCGCGACGAAGGTCGCCTCAGAGATGATGGCTCCTGGCGCTTGGCCTGATTCTTGGGTGGTAAGAGGCGCGGCTGGTGCAACTTCTGTCACTGATCAAAGGAAAAGGACATGTCATTAGCAACATTTCAACACAGACTCTTCAATCCAAATATACAAGAAGTTAGTTCAGAGTACCTTCCTCGGTTTGGCTCGAGGTCGCCTGAACAACTTCGGAAGGATGCTCCTTAACAGGAGATAGATGTGGTCGGTCTGGATCATATGCCGGGATGTGCTGCGAGTCGATCATCGGAGTTGGCTCAGATTGAGATGACACGACTATCTCAGAACTCATAACATGGTGCTCTGCACCAGAACTTTCTCCGACTTCCTGAGTCTGGGCACCAAGCCTCTCCTTATCGTGGGAAATCATGGAGTCATGGAGAACCTTCTTTTCGTCATCATTAAGGATGCGATTCTCCAGCTCGAATTCATCAAGAGCTTCATCAGGTTTCCCAGACTTCTCCTCATCAACCAGCAAGTTCCAAGCGTTGTAGAGATGCGTGGGGTAATCATCGAGCCATGACAAATCTCGGTGCCTTAGCACATTGGCGTTATAAGTGACGAGTAGCTCTTCCACCTCGGCCTCAATCCTGGCCTCCGCCTGCCGTACCTTCTCGTCAACCCCAGCCTCAGCTTCACGAACTTGTTGCATAGCCGCTTCCTTCTCCTTTCGGAGCGTCACTGCCTGATCACAGGCCTCCTGCGCAGAGACATTAGCTGCGTCTTTTTCCTTCGCCATCTCAGAAAACTTTGATTTCAGCTCATTAAGCTCCTTGAGAGCTTCATCCCTCTCGGCGGTAATGGTAGTGTTCCTATGACCCATGTCCTCGATGGCGGTATAATGCTCTTGCTTCATCCTGGTCATGGCAGCGTTCACTTCATCAACCTTCTTTAGAGCATCCATTTCAGATTTACGGGAAGACTCAGCCTCCGAGTTGAGTGCTTTTATGATTCGATCGTTGTGACCCAACTCCTTCTCAAGCTTCTCAATAGTGACGCCCCGATCGAATGCCACTTTGGACGCTTTCCTCGCGGCCCGTCCCCATTCCCTGTACTGGAAAAAGATGTCCACAACATAATCATGGATAGTGGTTTCAGCGGTTGGCGGAATTCTCTTCAAGTGCGGAGGGAAGACATAACCATCAAAACAGATGTCGGGAAATTCCTTCCTCATCTGTGCCAATTTAAGCGCTCCTTCACTAGACGCTTCAGTCGGGACCGGTACAGTAGCCGAGGAGGTGGCTATTTCAGTCCTGCGCGGAGGATCGGACCTCGAAGCTTGAGAAGGTGGCCTAGGCCATGAAGCTTCAGGAGGACGAACAACTGCTACCGTAGGAGGTGCAGAGGTCCTGGGAGGAGGAGAGCGAGATCGGGATCGGTGAACGTACCCCCTGTCTCTATCAGACCTCTCCTGACCAGAATGTTTGGAGTCGTAATCCCTCTCGCCCTCTCTCCTGCGTGGCTCATGATAACGGCGCTTGTTGCGCAAACTACCAAGCACAGAACTTTGCCCAGACATCGTACCTGAAAAGCAAACCACGAAGAATCAGTAACCGTTTGCAATATGTTGTTTATGGTCAGGAAAATGTGTTGTGCCGTGAAGAGTGTGTGAATGTGTAACCCCCCGGACCAACCAGAAGTGTCAATCGCACTGGCGGGAAGAGACTCGCTAACGTCGACGATATGTCGCGGTCCACCCGATTCAACGTCGTGTTGCTCAGGCTCGATGTCCGGGATTGGAGGGTCGGAAGGCCCTTCGAATCGATTTTCAGCTTGTAGGGAGGGTGCTTCCGTAATCCTAACTCCTGGCAAGGGACGGTGCAAAACCACAGACTTCCGCCTCCCGGACTTAGGCTGTTATGAGGCCACTGCTTTGCCTTTCCTCTTGGCATCGGAATCCGGGGTTGCATCAGCGGGTCCGACCAACGGTTCCTCGTCGGTATGAGTCCTTTCAGAGTCGGGTTCTTCAATTATCACAACCCTGGGTTTCTTCCGCTTGACCTTTTCTCTGGAGACGGTCTTTAATGCACCATCGAGCCTTATGCTCTGCCTCCGCTCGATCAACCCAAGAACTCTAAGGTTCTGGTCCGTCAGTAGCAACTCGATATTCCTTTCTTCGCTAGGGACTTCTTGAAGGACACGAACTATCTCTTTATAGTAGCCGCCTTCAGGTCGCTGGATTATCGCTGAAAGAAAGAGAATAGAAGATATGAGTTCAGTTTCATTCAAAAAATTGCCCCGTCAATTACTTGGGAAAAAGACAATGCTTACGTCTAAACAGCCATCTTCTGGCAAACCCCGGAGGACATCGGACATAGAACCACTCCGACTTGAAGTAGCTTAGTCTAGTCCACGACCCCGCGACAACTTGGCAGTTCCTTACGGACTCCAAGAATGTATAAGATGAGTTGTCAGTCCGACTCTTGAAATTAAACAAGTATCTTATGTCGGTCATCCAGGGAGGACGATGGAGGTACTCCATGAATACAATGAACAAGCTGTTGAGTGAAGCATATCCATTTGGATGCAATTGAGACGGAGCAATGTCCAGGTAGGCCAACACTTCTCTTATGTAATCATTGAACAGAGGGAGTGTGCCAACTGCGCACGCATGTCGATTAAAAGCAGTATACCCCTCCGGGGGATTATGTGGTCTGTCGTCCGGTCCAGGCAACAGTACGTCATCCAAAGATAAGCCATGCCTTAAACATATTCTCCCTAGCATGTCTTCAGAGATATTGGACGGGACAGAATCGGGTGGGCTATTGATGAAAGATGCGTCAGGTAACTCGTCCGGAGCTGGGCCGATGACTTCAGCCTCGATGTCTGGAATCTCAAGTCTGGGAGTTTCTTGCTGCTGTGAACTTGATGGTTCCATAACTAGCTAACTCACGAGAAATCATCGTTAGACGATAAAAAGCCCGTGCATTCCCCCGTGTAGAGTGTGTGTTGTGCAGTGCAAGTGTTGTGCATGACTTAAGCAAATCCTACGAAATAAGCCGAAAGGTGTAAACGGCGAAGCTTTGAAAGTCGGCATGGATATGACCGTCATCGCTGACCGTCACAACCACGTAATCCAGACGTTAGGTGGTTGATTCAAGTGTAAGTCCGTTATATGTTCGTTAGGTGACAGTTCCGTCGACGAGCTTCGAAAGTCAGTCAAATATGCAGTTCTGTGGCCAAGTTCAGGTATCCAAGGCAGAAGCTCGTCGGAATTAAGTGTTCAGATGCTCAGAAATTCTCCAAGTTAATCAAAATTTAAGTCGAGAATGTCGATCGCTGCACTTTGTTTTCGTATCGAGACAGGGGGATCACGTATTTCAGTATGGCCACGTTCGAATCGATACTTTCGTATCGATCGCCTTGGCGAAGGAGTGTTCCGTGTCGATCTGGCTACAGTGGGAACGCTTCGTATCGATCAAGTTCGACTCGATACGTTCGTATCAATCAGGCTGGAACGAGATCGCTTCGTATCGGTCGAGAGCGTTGATTTCGCATCGATCTAAAGACAGTGGCTTCGTGTCGACCGACCGCCCTCGTCTCCATATCGATGCGAGCATATGCAATCTGAATCGAAACGAATACTCCCAGACCAGGACGATAAGAAGTGAGTTTGAAATGATCTCCTCCTTGTCTCCTCCTTCCCCAAAAGATCACAACTCCATGGCCACACTCTATTCCCCCTATCTCGTTTTTTCTCGTCCAGATCTAGAATCTCTAGTTTGTCGAAACTGGTCGTAGAAGCAAAAGGAATGATGGAGATCTCGAGTTTCGTCATTATTAACAAGAATCGACCCATTAATTACCTGATTTTAGCGATCAACACTCAGAGGATCGGAAGTTTGGTTCGCTTCGAAGACAGTTGTGTCTCTCAGTCTATCGATACGAAGGTAAAGAGGAAAACAGAGAGCAACAGTAAAAGTAAAAGGTAAAAAAGTGAAATCGAGCCAAGTCCCCGGTATTTATATGAAGCCTGGAGGCGAACTGGGTCGATTCATCTCCCAGTCAACATAACCGGTCGCAGCCAGTCAAGCGGCGCATCGATGCGAACATTCGTTTCGAGCCCACTAGCCTCCATCGTTTCGAAGCACACAGGGAAGCCACCTGAAGGAACAGACTCCATCGGTTCGATACATCCACTTTATGATCCATCGACTCACAACAGAGCAGACCTATTAATACGAGCGTCGCTTTCGTATCCATCAGAACCTATCGATACGAACATTCACTTCGTATCCATCCGATATCGCCAATTCGAATCAGAATTCACCATGATTTGTGACCATCGATACGAATGACCATTTTCGTATCCATCAAGTCAACCCACATCGATACGAAGAAAGGCTTTCCAACTTTTAGCATCGATTCATGAGAGGACCGATACAAGAGGATGGTTAAAGGGTACGACTTTCAAATTATTCAAAGAAGACCTGCAGCTTTTCAAAGCACGTCATGTTTTCACAAGACGTACTTTGGGGGGCAAATGTTATCCCGCCTTTTGGCAAGACCAGGACACCAAGGAGTTGGATTCCAAATGTCGTTTGTCATGGATATCGTTGAATTTTGACCAAGTCCGGATCAAGCCCCAATCGATGAGACATGATCAGGAAAATAAAGCAAACCAACGTTCCAAGTTTCAAGTCAATCCGAGCTCATACGCATAGGTTATGATGGATACAAGTTGGAGGAAAAAGCATGTTTTCGTATCCATCGGCAGACCCCATTTCGTATCCGTTAAAACGTATCTGTTCGTTTCGATGGAGCTAGTACATCGAGTTCGTATCGATGAGTTTCGTATCCATCGGTGGTCCTCGTTTCGCATCCATCGATCTCGTGTCAATTAGAATGATTAAGTCCACACAGTGATAAGCTTCGTATCGATAGAACCTTCAGCCGGAAAGACTTGTTCGTATCCATCAATAAGTCACCTGGTTCGTAACGATCACTTAGTGTCGACTTCGTATCCATCAGATGATCGATACTTCGCATCCATCGAAAGGCTCCAACTTGCATTCTTTGACTTCATACCCATTGAGGAGCTACGTGTTTCGTATCCATCAAGGAAGGGACTCTCCGTCTCCATTTGTCCATCAGTTCGTATCCATGAATGACCGTGGTTCGAATCCATGGATGAAGTCCTACTCGAATCCATCAGGTCAACCAGCTTGGATAACGTGTCATCTCTCGAAGGAAACGAGGCGAGATACATGGAGTCGAAGCAGTCAACACGGAGCAAATACCGGATCGAGGCGAAGCGCGCACACCACGTCATCCCTCGATGCGAATGCGCCGAGATATATGGAGTCGACGCGGTCGACTCGGAGTAAAGACCGGATCGAGGCGAAGTGTGCGTTCCACGTCTTCACAGAGGCGCGTGACACCATCGATTCGAAGCCCTCAGTTCGGAGAGATGGATTCGAACCAGACAGCCTAGCAAAGAACATCGCCTCGTATCGATGATATCTCTCAATCCACTGATCCAAATACCATGAAATTTTAACTGAAGGTTGCACACATACCGAGGAACGTCTCCACCAAATTTCAGCTCAATTGGACATCATCTTGATCGATACGAAATGGAGTCGTACCGATCACAGATCGAGGCGAAACTTTTTGGAAACGGTCGCGTGGGCCCCCTCACGTGCCAGACCAAGTCTCCCGGAGTTTGAGCGAATTCTGAGCCTCCTACGCCTATAATAGAGCCCCAGAATCATCAGAAAAAGGATCTTTTTTCTCTGAAGCGTCCAGACTCTGCCGGATTGAGATTTGCATCCTACTTTTGCTGTCAATTTCGAATTCTAATCTGTAATCCGCTGTTCATTGCTGTAACCGCTTGTAATCATTGAAAGAGAATCAATAAAATCATCAAAACTTCATAGTGGACGTAGGCTATACGCCGAACCACTCTAAATTACTTGTCTGTGCATTTTACATTTCTGTTTGTTGGAGTTTTTGTTAGATAACCTTTGTTTTACATTTATAATCTTCATTCTATCTCTTCAAATAACTCCCGAAGAGTGTTGTGCCCATTTTTGGTACAAACACTTTGTGCAACTCCGAATATCTCCTTTATTCTTAAAAATTGAAACCAATATGCTTCTCCTCCACTCATTTGACATTTTGTTTGATTTGAAAATATTATTGAACTACTTAGTTAGCCAGACTATCCCTGCATCTTCAAGGCATCTCCACACCTCAGTGAGGATGTCATCTTTGCATCTCCACTTAGTTAGCCAGACTATCCCTGCATCTTTGCATTTTTTTTGCCACTTTGTACTTTTGCATGTTGTCCTTGCTGCTGTGATGATGTAAGCACTTATAGCATAATAAGGTTCCATTTTCATAAGAGAGACTGGTTTTTATGTTGACTCGTCAAGCCTATCACAACCCTCCTCCTTTATCCTGGCTTGGAACATGCTGTATAGAAAACTACATAGGAAAAATGCCAAAATATACACAGGAAAAATGCCAATAAATACGTCAAAATTGTAAAAAACTGCTAGTAATAAGAGACATGAAAAACTGCATCTGAAACTTTGAGCATGACAAAAATTGTTTATCTACACCGAACTAGAGTGACTATGAGCAATGCGAATAGTCAGGGCTGTAACTAGCATACAATATGGATGGACGACAACCCCCCTCCAAGTTATTAAAATAAGAAGTTTATAACTTTATATTACTTGAGTTCATTTTGTTCATGTTTCATATGCTTCTGCTTGTTTGTGAGTTTGATATTATTTATATTTTATTGTGTTCAACTTAAATAGAGTAAATATTACCCTTAGTGCAGTAATAGTTGTTCACTATATCCGCTTCAAAATTCGCAAGATCGAAAAATCATAAGATTGTCTACATATCAATTCACATATGAATGAAAATATATTTGATTAAATATTTTGTTAATGACAATTCTGTTGGTATCAATACGTTTTCCTTTGGTTTTAAACATAGAACAAAAACGAGTTCAATTGAAACAGATGTCCAATTATCGAGGTTCCATAATGACACATTTCACAAAATGCAAAAGGAGATAATTAAATAGACGAGAATCTAAGGGTTTGTTTGTTTTTGTTAAGCATTGGATAAAGGGGGTGCTGAATAAGAATTCAAGTAAACTAGCCGTTTGTTTTGATTAAGTCTTCGGATCTGGAAGCTATAAATCAGCTATTTCTTTTAAGCAATTTTGCATCGCTTTTCATTCAAATTCAGCACTGAATTTGACATCCAATATCGATTTCTTCCTCCACACTAGCTATAAAATCTTCATTTTGCAGCAATATATCAAGTCCTTCCATCTACAAGTCATCGCCACCATATGCTACACCATCATCGTTGCACATCCTGCTGTGATGTGCTTCACCGATTAGTAATTTGAAACATATCTAGGTTGCAGGTAAGCCGTAAGCATGTATATGTTGGGCAAATTTTGTAGTGTTCTATACTGTTAACTGAAACAACGAGAAATTTGTAGTAAATAAATAAATGAATAAAATACAATATTAGATATTGGTATAAGCATGTATAAATCAATATTTACTTCATTAAGAATTACCATGGATTTGATGTCATCTTATATATATAAACATGTTTTAGGAAATGTCAGCTAGACAAATTATATGCATTGTTTAGATTCTTTCATAGATTCAATAAAATTTTCTTATATCTTCAAGTAGGTAGCAGACAATTGGTTAAACTGTATAAAGTAAGATAAATAAAATACATGCTGCTATTCTTTTTCATTATAAGTATTTATGTTTTAAGCTAATACATTTGCTTGTATGTTTTTATGACACTCTTTAAGCTTTATGTAACATGGAATGTAACTCTAAATTGATTTTGAATAAAATCTGAATATACAAAAATGTTCATGTTGTATACTTGATCAATCATATTCAATTTTCTAACCATTGTAATTTTATGTTTCATTTCTTCATGTACTAGTATCTAAATCTGATACTTTTATTTTCACAATAATTTCAACTTTACAAATATCTTCACAGTTTAATAATGGTGAATGATCATGTAGCTATTGCTAATTTGGAAAAGAAAATCATGAAGTTACCTTTATGAATTTATGAAAGTTAATGTTGTAATTTAGTACATAAAAATCATATTGATAAATCACAAGCTTTCCAGGTAGTCTATATTGTTTTGTATATGAATAGTGAAAAAATATATTTTAATTAACAAGTTCTTAATAAAATAGTTAAAAATAATTAAAAAGGTACCTTTTTTTATTTAGCATTCAGAATGTGACATTTAGCATAAAAAACGAAGCAAACAACTTTTTTACAGTCAGCATTCAGAATTCGACATTCAAGACAAATGCTACTTTAACGAAGAAGAAAATATTTTTGGTCCAACGATGATAAAATGAATATATTTTACAAAGCTACGAGGATCTTTTCTTTGCATTATCCGATAGCATCCTAAGTTAGTTGTGTATAGGTAATTGCATCCTAAAGGCAAGTCTGATATAATATACGGTATTATCGGGTGCATAATATAGAGATCAATGTCACCTGACATATGTCAAAGGGTCATAGTTTGTGAGAGTGCCTAAGATCAAACCCAAGACCTCTAGCAACAAACCAAACTAGAGATCTTAACACTTGAGATAAGCGGTCGTTGGCCAATTATGAATTCGTATATCAGTAGTCTGTTTTATGTTCAACTCTTTAAGCAATTTACAAATGTACATATGGATCAGAATTATGTAATCTTTTAACTTAAGTTTATCATCATTGAAACAATTCTGTGACAACGCATCTTGTTAGCTTGCAATGCTAGATTATTTACACAACATAATTACTACTACTACTTTATTCCAGATTAATTATTATTATTTTATTATAAATATTGTCAAATGTTTGCAAGTTTTGTTCGAGTTATCTAAAGAAATACTCCCTACCATATTATATCTGGTAACACAACTCATACTAGCGGTCAATTTTGGATGAGTCATAGCATTAGCCGTCTGTACTATCCGATCCCCCATAACCCTAACCGTATATGAATCTGTACCAATCCCCTTAAATCATTATTTGTTGTGCAAAATCATTTGTTTATTTTTGAAATATTAGTTTGAAACATAGCAGGATCTCTATACACTGTTTATCCCATAGAAATTGCTTGACATGGAGTTTTTTCATGTTTTATGCACATGTGATGTAAAAGAGAACGCGCAACACTAACTGTGAACTTAAGTGTTTTAACCGTTGTCTCATTTACAATGACATCAACTATTTAATAGGTAGAGCTCCACTAATTATGAATTAAGGAGAGCATATCCTGTTTTTGAAGGACCCACATTATAGGTTTACATTATTCAATACCAATTTAAATTCCTTATAAGCTACTGCTTAACTTGAACTTCAAACAGGAAATTGAGCTGTATCAATTTTTTATGTTCTTTTTTGGCAATTTGAAGTCCTAAAACTCTCAACGGATGATGATTGATGATTCACACATTTGTCATCAAATTAAAAGTTTAAGGTCCTTTATTAATTAAGTTAATTGTACATGGAAATTTAGGTATTTTTTACAAAGATTGCAAGCTCTACATGCACACATAACTTATTACATACATTTAAAAAGTTTTTGCCAGAAGGAGCTGATATTCTATGCACTCACCCCATGTTTGGACCGGAAAGTGGAAAAGAAGGTTGGCAAGGGCTCTCACTTGTTTATGATAAAGTTAGGACTACAAATGACGACCTTTGCAACAAATTTCTAACTATATTCGTAAAAGAGGTGAGACATTGAATACAGATCAGTGGTTCGCCCTCTTAATTATGTTTAAATGAAAAGAAAAGGAAAAAGAAAAATACTCACAATTTTTATGCTTAAAAGGGATGTAAAATGGTTGAGATGGCTTGTGAAGAACATGATAGGTTGGCTGCCAAGAGCCAATTTCTTACTCATACCATTGGAAGGTAAGTTGTCACTCTTTCTTGGTGTAATTACTTGATCATATGACTTTTTTATGTTCCCCCTATATTACCTTTCCCCCCCTCTCTTTTAGAGTCTTAGCAGAAATGAAGATAGAATCTACACCTTTGGACACAAAAAGCTTTCAAGCATTGCTTCAACTGGTTTGTTTCTGGTGAACCTTCAAACATACTTATATCATAGCACATAAATCCATATTTCATTTAAAAATGACAAAAGTTTGTCGGGTTTTATACATTGTTAGAGCATAGCAGGAGACCTTATGCAATTGTTTCTGCCCCTGTATAAACTTGACATCATTTTGTTCGTTGGTTGAATTAAGTGGTACTAATTAAAATCAGCAGATGTTTATCTGCAAAAAAGTTGCTAAGGAGGTCCAAATATGTTTCATTGTTTTAGATGTAGACACCCCCAATTCTTTCTTGGAAAACCTAAAAATCCAGCATTTGTGTTATGTCCTCACATATACAATGCAACCTACCTCTTAATTTATTCTTTTTTTTTATCAGTACACACAGACATACCCACCAACAAACACAAATTTAAAACCTGGCCTATACAACATTTTGTCCGATAATGTAGTGCAAATCATAACTTGATTTATATGCAGAGAGATAACATTGTGAAAGATAGTTTTGAATTGTATCAAGGGCTTTTTCAATACAACAGATATGCAAAAGAAGAGGTAAGAACTATTAGCTTATGCTTTCACCATTTGAAGACTTGTAACATCATCTGATCTGATATGTGTACAAAAACAGTTGGAAAGTTTAGAGCACGCATTGCATGCTGTAAGAGGAAATATACTGACCTCAGACCACAGCACCTCAAATTCAAATACTGGTTAGAAGCTCGTAATTTTGTTTATTGTAATTCTCATCGTTTGGATTTCAGTATACACAGGATAATTATAGCTGTTAGGGAAAGCTCAGTTATATATAACGTTTGTGGAATATTTTATAACAAGCATTCAGAGCATCATATCATTCCAACCTTTTGTTTGTATTCCTTATGTTTTTGGTTAACGACAACTTAATAAAAAAGAATTATGTTTAGCTTGCTCTTCAATTTTTGCTCCTGTTCATTATTCACATTTCCAAATCAATTCACTAGAAAGCACTTTATTACCTTCATTTTCTCTTATTTTATTCCAGAAATCCTTTTGCACTCATGCTCTTTATTTTTTTAGAGGAATGCTAAGCAATGATTGATAGACTCATACTCTCAATCAACCAACAAGAGAGTAAGCACAACCTCCTTGAAAGAGAGTGTCCTCTTTAGTCTCTGCTTTTTATACTCGCTTTCAAAGAAGTTAAGATCATTTTGCATAATTTTTCCAACTCTTATATGCATGAATACCTTTAGCTGACTGTTTATCTTGCCTCGGTGCTTGATGTGTAATCTATATATTAATTTTTCTTTAATGTATTTTTGTTGATTTTGTGATGCAGTCTTGTATGGTTTAGCATCGAAAGCTAAAGTAATATGTTGATGTACTAGTTTGATTGCACTCTTCTTCTCCATATGTCATCATTAACTTCTTTTGGTAGATAGATCTTATCCTACGTGATTCAGTGGTTTTTGTGATTTTTTTTCTTCTTAGAAGAAAGTAGAACACGAGCTAAATTCACTAAAAATGCTTCTTGTTGCTGTCGCTGAGAAGACAGATTACCCCAGTGAAAGGATTGGGTCGATAAGTATGGTTTTTCCCACTGGTGATACGTGGGTTGAGTTCTATTTTCGTTTTGATTGTTATCGCATTGAATAAAGAGTTCTTTTTTTCGTACACAATCCCTTGATAGGAGGAGAGAGGTAATCTCTTTAGTCTAAACCTCATAACATCGGTAATCTGTTTCTTTTGGCTTGATAGGGTTTTGTTTGACATTACAAAGTAACTTTTGGATTTGCCGATCTTTTGTCCCAAAGTCACTTCATATCGTCTTAGGAAACTAGATTGTCTTGTGGTGCATTTCATTCTCCATTTAAAAAAAAATCACAATGTCATCCTCAAAGAATAAAGATGAATACCAAGATTTTAAGGTTTCCCATGATCTCAAAAAAAGAAAGAAAGAATAAAGATGATATCAGAGGACATCCGACGGGATCAAATATTTATCTTGTCTCTCTCCTTCTTTCTCCTTATTGTTTGTTCGGGATTGTTGCTGTTTGATGCTTTTGATGTTATGATGAATATGGCTTGTGAAAGTGTGTTTCTTTTTCTTACTCTTCCTAATTTGAAAAACTAGCTGTTTTCCCATTAGTAATGATGAAGTACCAATAGTTCAAGATGATCCTCTAGCCATGTTTACGAGGGTCTTCAAGGAACAAAAGTATATAAAACCATCACTATATAAAAAGACCCAAAATTCTTGTCACATGCTTTAGCCATATACAGTTTAAAAAACTGGGCCCTCCTTATTTTTGTTTGTCTTTTTATTAATTCTTGTGCTAATAGAATGTTATTTGTAACTAATCTACTTTTAACAAAGTCTATTTGGGATGTCGATGTTTTCTAATTCAAAATAGATGCCATCATCTATTCCATTATCAATATTGTTAGAGAAGTAGTCAAGCACCATTGGCTCAATTGGTTAGTGGTATGAAACTCTAAAGATAAATTTTAAATGTCATAGATTCGTACCATTGAGATATTAAAATGTTTGTTCTGGTTGAATTAAGTACTATTTCTACTATATATAAAAATATTGTTAGAGAAGTTGAATAGATAGATTCATGAATATCGTTAGAGAAGTTGAATAGATAGATTTATGGGTCTTAAATTTTTGTATACACCGGGCTATCTTTCTTGGATATTAGAGCATCTCCAACAAATACGAGTA
Source organism: Allium fistulosum (assembly GCA_030737815.1). NCBI lineage: Eukaryota > Viridiplantae > Streptophyta > Magnoliopsida > Asparagales > Amaryllidaceae > Allium > Allium fistulosum. Next base: position 498,139,215 of record CM060903.1, read on the forward strand.
TAGATTTCAGAAAATATGCACTTCAATTTTGTAATTTGATATTTTCTCCAACAGAATTTAACCAGGCGTTTGTTCAACAGGCGCCTGATGTTCAGGAGCCTGTTGAACAGGCGCCTGGCATTAAATAATTATAAAATATATAATTCAGACGCCGGTTAAACAGGCGCATGAGCACTGGGCGCTTGTTCAACAAGCGCCTGACAATATGGCGCTTGTTCAACAAGCGCCTGAGATACAAGCGTTTGTTGAACAAGCGCCTCACTCAATACCAAATTCTCAGCCCGAAGGCTCCCTTTTCTGCACTATCGTGTATTCTCGCACTCTGTTGGGGTTAATTCTGGGTGCGGATTTGAGAATGTTGAATCTGTTGGAGATGCTCTTAAAACAATATTGGTGAATGATGTACTTTTCAGTATTTCTCCCCTACAAAGAATGATTGAAGCTCGTGATAAAATATGAATAATAATATCGCAATACTGTCGATGGAAATGTCCTTTAAATCCATATCACCACTCCCTCAGCATATTTCTTTGAAATACATAATACTGCTTCCCAGGCTTCCTTGGAATTAGAAACTGTTAGTTAGATGGGATGTTATTGTCTTTTGTGCTGACCAAAGCAGGGATGTGCGTAAGAACCTTTGGACTGTTACGACATGTGGATTGTTCCTTAATTTACTTTGAAAATGGCGGATGATCACCTCATCCACTTCTTTAGGACTTTCAACCCATATGTCATCTTCTTTATTTATTCTTCTGCTAGCTACCATTATGTGAAATATATTATATATATTTCGTGTATAATGCAATTTTCACTATTGAAATACTAAATCACCATTTTGCTATAAAAAACCATTGAGTGCAAGAATTATGAGTTGGTGTCTCGTTTTATTGCCCAATCGAGTTTGACCTTTTGTTCCCAATAAATCTCTTATATTTTCCTTTCATTGCTAAAGTTGTCTTATGCATTCCATTCACTTTTTACTACTGAGCGATGAATCTTCGTCATAAAATAGCTTCTTTAAGCACTAATTTCTCTTTTGATCGTTTTAACTTTGGTAATTACATTCTTAAAAATGGCTTTGAGATTGTATCTTCTAGCGTTGCTAGTTTGAGAACCACTGGTGCGCAATTCAGGTTAGTGCGATATAAATGTCCAATGATCGATCGAATTAAATTGTTTGTCAATTCATCCCATCACCTCTAAAGATTCTACAAGTTTGGACCTAATTCTATATGCGTCCCCTCTATTGTTGGACCAAGTGAAGTTCGATCGAGCACTAGATCTGGTACAGTTTGCAGTTTAGAATCATGGTGTTGAAGACTTAGATCGAAAGTTTCTCTTGTATTTTATTATTATTATTATTTTTTTTTTTTGGATTTTCTATCAATCGACTTAACCTTCTCTTTATTTTAATCTATTATGAATATTATGTTACGCGTAGAGGGATGAATTGTAATTCTCATAAATGTTTAGCAGGCTTCCATATTCTTCTTAACGATTATGTGAACTGTTTCTTTCAATGTCTAAAACTAAGTGAACTGTACTGCATGATCTTTTCTTTCAAACAATTATCATGCCTTTACAAGGGAGACACAAAGAATATAAGTTATTTTGCGATGCTAGATACTCTCACTTCATCGGTCCATGTAACCATGATCTATGAAGAAATAATTCAAGATTTAAAAGCTGAGGTTAATCGGGACGAAACACTAGGATCTCGAATGACTACTAATGATAATAATTCACTAGTTAAGAAATGTCATGGCTTTAAGTACGACATTTCCCCATTATAGGAAAATATAAAACGTCTTACATTGGAAGAAAAAAAAATCATTCTAATGTCTATGAACGTCTAAAGAAATTAAGGAGAAGAAAGAACATACAATGTCCTTCCGTAGTCTAAATCCCAAGTTCATGTTATCATAGAAGATAGAAATAAATGGCATCGTAAATACCTACAGATGGAAGATGGTAAAACTACCTACAGTTAATTAGTCTTGTGATTTGAGAGTGAGGTTAAAGAACTGGGAAATGATAAACTTTTAGCTGAGAATATTAACAAGGAACTGATAGATGAGATGATTGAAGGTCCTTATATGTTGATGCAAAAAGAAAATTCTTCTACCATGGCTGAATTGTTGCAGCAAATCAATGATTTGGAAGCAGAATTACAACAAGTGAGAAATAAAAACGCATCATATAAAACTGTTCTTCTTGAAGGAGAGAGTTCATTCTCGCTTGAAACTCATTCTCCACACGGAAAACTTACCATGCATGCTCACGGTCAGAAGTGTTAGGGTTGTTTCGCATGTTGCAAAAAGGAATGACGTTTCTGAATTGAAAAAGCCTCGTATCGTCAAATGATTTGAAAAAGTGGTGTATAAATATGGGTTGGTAGGCATATAACATTGAAAATTTGTTTTGTTACAACAAAGTTGCTTTCTGCTCATGCCGATATACTTAATATCTTCTTATGGACTAAGGCAAGATTTTTAATATTTTTACTCGAGCACATATCTGGTTTATTGTAGCCTTAAGTCTCCATCAAATATAGCGTTTTTGGATTGCCAATGGATCATCATTCGTGCTTTGTTGAAGGAATTAGCTTGTTCAGATCTTACCCTTCGCCCAAAATCTTGCTCGTCCTTTGATAAATAATCGTAATACTTTGCTAAAGTAAAGAAGAGTTGATCGCCTATGTGAAACGGATTTAAACTCCACCGAGTTGGTCGGTAAGGTTGGACTGACTTGGCATATAGATGTGTAACATCCCACTATTAGATTAATTACAATTAAATATATTTTGAGATTTTATTGAACATAATTCAGTAAAAATAATTTTGTTAAACCGAAAAAGGGCTCAACACTCGAGATGTTGCATAAAATAGTATTATTTGAAATGGATCCAATATTACCCATGCGCTTTAATTTAGTTGTGAAGTTGTTTAAAAATTCGAGGAATACGTCCAAGGATAAAATTGGCGAGTCACATAAATATGCAATAGGCCATTGTTTAATGGGCAAAATAGACAATTCACTTATATCATCATCCTTTCTTCATATGCCAATGGGCATAATAGTCATATGCAATGTAAACTTTAATTTAGGCAAGGGCTTAAGTGGCCTTGTTTAAATTGTCAATATGCAAGTCAAAATTTAAGTCCAAGTCCAAATATAAGTCATATGCACATCCATTCTCCTAATAATAGTCAAAAATACATAGATCGAAGACATTATGCTATGCAATGTTTATTGTCCAATTCCTTATTTGCAAAAAGTTGCAATTATATCAAGAAATCTCCAAATCAATTTAGGGTTTACAACTTGTGGTTTTTTGAAGTAGAGAAAAGAAAAAAATGAATCGCTCCTTTTTTGGTAATGATGAGAGTCTATTTATAGGGGTAGTGGCAAGCGGGATGACTACCACGTGTCCATCGGCTAGACACTCGCTATTATTTTGTATCGTTCATACTTGGTATCCTTCTTTGCGTTGCTAACACTCGACATCCTCTTTGCCTTTTGATGCTCGACACCTTCTTTGCATTGCTAACACTCGACATCCTCTTCGCCTTTTGATACTCTACATCTTCTTTGCATTATTGATATTCGACATTCCCTTTGCACTGTTGATACTCGATATCATGTTGAGGCTCGATACCATTCGTTAGTAAGCGCTCCACAACAGTTATTGTTGTAGAGGCTCGATAATAGTTGACGTACCATTGGCTTGTTATTCATAGAAACCCGCGATCCTCCACTTATGACTAGACGCTCGACATTCTTTAGTAGCGCGACATCTTTTCTTTGTTAAGTACTCTACAACACTCTGTATTGTAGAGGTTCGACATTTCTTTTTCTCCTAAGCTCGTTGTAGCTCAATATCCCTAAGTATTTTCTGGTTCGACGTCCTCTTCTTTTTATGGACTTGATTCTTCATTCTTGTTAATGCTCGACATCAACTTATGCTTGTTAAATAAGGTTCGGTATCTCTTCATTGCTTGTTATCCTTTTGAAGTTTGATACTGTCTGTTGCTTATAGACGTTCGACATCCCTATTACGATAGAAGCTCGACATCTTTTACCTCTTATATGCTCGACACATCTCTTATTGGCGGCTTCATTATCTTTATTACTTATATGCTCGACACGCCCCCATTCACAAGTTCGACAACCTTTTAGGATCATGGTATTCTCCCTTACATGCTTGATACCACTATTTATACATGCTTACTACTGTTTATTTATGTTTAACAACCTTCCTTGCCTACAAGTTCGGCATCATCAAATTACTTATAGGCTCGTTATCTTTATTGTCTTACAAGCTCGATATCTACCCATTAGTGCTTCTATATCTTCTTACCGATTTTGTTGTTTCCTTTTCCTTTGATTATTCCTCTAGCATAGTAGGTAGAAAATATATGGATGATAGATTTTTTGGATTTAACTGATAACAAAAGAATGATTTAAAATTCAATTTTGGAATTTGATTTTTTTTTTAAATCCAAAAGTTATTTGGAAATATATTTTGGAAATACAAGTATAAGCTTTGCTATAAAGTGTACAAGTTTTTCTATAAAGGGAATCTTATAGAATTAACTGAAATAGTTGTGAAAGTATTTAATAAACGAATTTGAAGTATATGGTTTTAATTTCAATATCAAATGATATTGAATAATATTTGGTTAAATTTAAAAGACTATAACATAATTTTGGAAGAACCAAGTATACATACATATATACATATGTATGTATGTATGTATTTTGGAAAGCATGAGTATATGTTTTATTAAATTATGAAGTATAAGTTTAAAGTGGGTGAATAAAATTTTTGTTTGAGTTTGATGCAAGTTATTGAATATTTAGTTCACCCATGCTATGCCAGTATACTCATGTTATGTTAAGTGATTGAAAACCTGCTTGGTTTGAATTTTAATGAATTAGATGATACCAAGCTATGAATGATATATAAAGTACATAGGGAATTGTCAAGTATGCTATGAATGAAATGCAAGTTAAATATATGAATTGTATGCTTTGAATGAATTTGGATGATTTTAAATACTTGTTTGATTTTAGAAATAAAAGTATATGTTATGGTGACAGTTACACTCGTCATATGAATTTAGTATATCTATATGATTATTCATGTTAGATTTGAAGTGTTTTGAATGCACTATTGCTTGCGAAAATGAAAAGAATATGCACGACATTTATTTGATGAAAATGAGGTATAACATCTTTTCGAGAATAAACGATGTTTTGCGAAGTTAATGTTTCTAAAAGCAGTAAATTTAACGTTTGACGAGAATGATACGAGATATTGACTTCTAGACTGCTAGAATCCATCCTAGCAGACTGGTTCGAGGATCATAACTCGAATCGTGACGACTTTGTCCATCGTCACAAAGTCCAAGATCTGTTGCACGGACAATATGTTGATAGTTAATGAGAAATCAGAGACATAGTGCAACAAGAGCTAGCACCTCAAGATGGAACCGAGTAGGTGACTAGAACACACAAAATGTATATGTCTTCAGAGGCCGGAAAGGCAATGCAACTAATGGATCATGCGAAGTGCACTCACAACTGGTCGTAAGAAGCAGGTGAACTGCATAGGCTTATCGAGGTAGTTAGTCTTATAGAGAGCGAATCCAGAAGAGATTACCAACGAATATTCTTGCTGGAAACTCAAGAAAGAGAATTAAGATATAACTCTCATTTGTATACATCAACCTTGCAAAATATATGTGCAACCATTAATTGTTTAGTTATGCGGTTGAAAAAGACTATATTATAGTAAACAATGTAATTAGATTTATGAAATCTGAAAATAATATACTTGACTTGAATTGATAGCAACTTATGAGCGAGGATGGGATGTGATATCATAGTTGATTAGAGTTGCAACTTTGGGTCACTTTGAATAGTGACATAACACGGGTAGGATTACACTAGTTTTGACTGATGATAGTGGGTGGGTATTGTATGGTGTGGGTGATATTGTGTTCTGATTGATATGTCACGTGTATGTAACCAACACTACACTTGTATGTTATTATTCTTGCACTATATATTATACTCATAGTCAGATTTCTAGCATGCCTCACGGTTTGTTTTGTATATGACAACGTTTCAGGTCAGATTGAGGTGTTGTGATTTCAAGATGATTATCTATGGATGTCAGTCGGTCTTACTTGTTGAGCAGTTAGTGGGAAATGTTATACATAATGTATATTTTGTTCGGAGTACTACTATATTTAATTTAGCCACAATTGCTAGGAATTGAAGATCCACAACACTATTAGTTTCATTTACAGGGATGATGGAGTTGAGATGATTCTAGAAGCTATGGATGTGTTTTAAGTTTGGTTGTAGAAAGAGTTGTTACATGGACGTTATAAGTGGGTAGTATTTTAGATTATACATAGTCTGCGGAGTTTAAAGTGACATATTTTGAGTAGTTTATGTATCAGACATATTTTGATATGTATATAGTTTTTTTCCATTGTGATATTGATACCTGTGTCAGTTACATACATAAATACAAACACATACATACGTGTATATATATATATATCTTGATATGTGATTTATACAATCCTCGATCCTAGCAACTTGTAACACCCCGTGAATTTAACGATAATTAATTAAAAAGAAATTAATTAATAATTAGTAATGCCGAAATAGAAGTTTCATAAACATTAGGATTTGGCTATGAAACTTGCACCGTTGCATTCATGGTGATTTTCTGATCAATTTTCATATATAAGGTTTTACGATCGAAGTTCAAACGAAAAAGTTATTAACATTTGAATATTTTTGATCGAAAATAATGATATATGTAATTAAGGAAATAGATATAATTAATTAATGTTAATTAACGTTAACCAATACTTAATATTTAAGCAAGTTTAACGTTAATCAAGTCTATATGAAATGGTATTAAATAAAATTAAAAAGGAAACGAAGAGGCGTTTACAAAATAAACACAACCGGTCGACCGCTAGCGGTCGATCGATAGATGTATAGCGGTCAACCGGTAATGCTATGGCGGCTGTAAATTGAACCTAGGCAAAATGACCCAGATTTAAAAGAACCTAATCTAATGGCTGACATTGATTAGAATCCCTATAAATATGGGTCTAACCCCTCACTTTTCTTTTCATATTTTCTGAAGCACGGCGAAGCTTTGCCATTTTCTTTTCTCCACAAATTCTTAAATCTAAATAAAACTATAATCTATATACGTATATACAAGTGGAGAATAGGGGAGAATAATAGAGAAGAAGAATATGATCGAATCGAAGTGCCAAAGTCAAGGTAAAATTATAAATCCAAATCAAAATTAATTTCAAATCTCTTTCCAGATCTAAATTTCTACTGAATATGTATATTCTTTCAGTATATATTTCAATAGAAAAGAAAGGGAGTCAAACATGAATAACATGGTTTAGATCTGGAGATTTGAAAGCTAAAAGGTGAGTAGGAAAGTATATACTTTTAAATCATATTGGATTTATATCGTTGTAAATTTGTTCCCATATGCCTAAAAGTAATTTTGGAGGTGTAGGCTTAAATATATACATGTAATGAATTGATAAATCATGCCTGCATATTCTATGAACAATTAACATTATTTTAATATTGCATATATTTGAATCTAGAAAGTAAGGATAAAAGTAGTCTCTAAATTAATAAGATTGTGTAGTACTTCCAGGTTTGTTAGTTAAGCGATATATGAGAGTAAATGTGAATCTGAAGCAATTATAAATTGGATTGGGATTTAAGTTGTATTTTAATTCATTGGAATGAAGTGTGTTGCAATGTAAATTTGTATAAATTATCCAGTTTTATAAACATGAACAAATGTGTAATGTTTGAAATAACAAGTAATATGTCTAAAAGAAAAAGATATACAAAATATGAATATTTACTATACTTTGTACTGTTTATTTCAATGATAATAGAAAAGATAATTCCCCGTAATTTCAAATTTAACAAGTCTTCTTTTAGGTAGATTATGGAAATTTACAGCGTTAGCATTTCCTTTTGAAGGATATAATTCCAATGCATTAAAATGCAGAAATCCCTACGTATAAGCAAAGTATTATAAGTAGAGATAATAAAAATAATCCAATTATAAAATCTAATATATGCGATAAATTAGGAAATAGACAATAGGCGATGAAGTATATGTAAAACAACGTAATGAGCAAGTAGGAAGATTAAAGTAATCAAATGAAGATAGTAATAGTTAAAAAAGGAACAGTAGAACATACTTAATAGTACCAAGTAGAAATTAAGTAAAAAAGGTAATTAATCTATTTAATTGGAAGTAAGTGGTAAATGATATTAAAATGACATAAAGGAACAAGAAGTAAATTGTGTAAAAATAATTGAACACAATAGTTGAACATAAGAGGTGCAGTAATTAAATAAGTTTATATAACCTTAAGTATACGTTTATGATGGATATGAATTATTATATTTAGACAAATAGCTAAGATTAATTAGAAATGAAATTATCATTAGTATTGATTGGGATGCGAGGTCAGTAATGTTACACAACAGAAGTCTACCCACCGAAAGCGGCTACTAATAGTTGCGTATACATTGTACTGATGTGAGACATCACCAACTGTAGGACCTATGGAATTATACATTCGCATATAGGTGAAGGGAATATACCAAAGTAGAATGGTTCGTCCCGGTCGAAGTGTAATTGGCAAGTAGAGTCCGCTTCAACCCTTTTAGGGGTACGTTTTAAGTAACTAAACAAGCATTTCCATAATTGCATTAGGAAATCTAAATGGGACGATGAGCATAGACTTAACGCTATGATAGTGAGGTTAGTACCCTATATACGAGGAATAGGAGTTGTTTACATAGGTCGAGGTCGTCATCGTCTTGAGCGGTCAGCGGAAAGACAAGAGTTACGCCTAAACGGACTACACCTTCTACTAGTGTAGATCACATTTATGACATGCACCGCCTCATAATTGTTTATTAGTTTGTTTGTCATTAATAGGTAAGGTTAGATAACCATTTAATGGAGGTCTTTCAAAACGAGTAGAATGGGGCTAAGTAGTTATAATGGCATTATTAGGCACTACAGAGTTCCTTGATATGCACGACGGCGAGGATGTGATACTGTGTTGACGATGGATCCTGATAAGGTGCAGAGTTTCGGATGCTAGCAGAGAAAGTATCTTGGTCCAAAGGGAGACTGTGGTACTTATACACGCGCACACACATGTATGTAGTTATTGTTTACCTCGAGTAGATATATCGTACACGTACGTGAAGTCAAGATGTAACGACTCGGAATTTATCACCTGGATTTGGGAATATTTAATTTATTTTAAATATTCAATTTATGGTTTTAATAGTTAAATAACCCTATTTTAATTAATAACTAATGAAAAAAGTTAATTTTTGAATTTTGTTTACTAAAATAGGTAGTTCGATGAAAAACAGAAAATTTAACCACAACCCATTTTTCGTATTTTTTACATTTTATCGAATGTTGTAGAAAGTTGTTGAACCTTTGTGTACATTTTTAAACAACATTTGAATGTTTAAAACATTTTATTTGAGATATATTTAAATAATAATAATAATAAGGAATTAAAAATGTAAATTATATTTCAATTTCAAATAAGAAATGATGGATGTGAAAGGAGATGATTCCTTAAGTGCAAAAGTTAGTTTAGGTACAAAGATAATTTTATTAACCAACATATTATCAAATGTTTGATACTTTGATGGATTGGTGGACATGATGGCCAGGAGGGGGTAGTTGCTTGAGCAATAAGGAAGAGGTTAGGGTGATGAGGTGGCAAAAATGTGTGAAGGGTAAGAGAATTAAGGGTAAAATGGTAATTCCCTCATTTCATTTATATATTAAACTATTTCTCTTTTTCTCCTTTTCCATTTTATTTTCACTTTGTCATTTCAACTTTTACTTCCTCCTCTCTAAAGCTCCACTTCCCATTTTAATGGCCTCTCAAAGTTTTTTCTAAAATTTAAAAATCTTCACTTTTTTTACTTTAAAATCCCTTGTACTTATTTAAAAACACCATTCTACCTTACACCTTCTCTTTTTCCAAAAGTAAGCCAAAATCTCCCCTACAAACCCAAGGCCGAGCCTCCACCACCCATTGCCTAAACATATAAGCCCATTTAGACCTCCATTAGTTACTTTTTGCAAGTAAAAACCAAGATCTAGGTCGATTCAAAGCTTGGCGATGGTTTGTTTGTTTTCGTGTTAGTTTGGTGAGTAAAAATCTCACCTTTGAAAACAAAGCTCTTAACTTTTTATATGTTGTAAATAGTTGTGTTGGTTGTTTAGTTTGAAAGTGAGTTGCTTTACATATATGTGTTTTTATGTAGTGTTTGTTATTGACTTAAAATAAAGTCAAAATGATAAGTGATGGTTTTGGAAGTGACGGCATTTACTTGTCTATGGATGTGTTTACATTTGCATATATGTCTTGTGCTTATGTATATGGATGTTGGATGCTAAGGAGAGTGTTAGCACTTGAATGTTGTTCATGTTGAGACATTGAGATCCTTTGTGTTTAAATTTGTTTACTTACTTGATTTTCGAGAAAGGAATTTATAAAGTTTTAAACTTTACTTTTTAGTTTCCAAAAACGCTCGTACAAAGTTTATAAAGTAAGTTAAAAACATAAAAGTGAAGTCTTGAAGGCTATTTGTTATATAAAACTAGTTTTGAAGTTATGGTATCCGTAGCGATAGTCGCTATGGATGCAGTTCATAGAATCAAACACTTTTTCTAAACTAAATTGTTTTCATCTTAAATATTTTTGGATAAGTATTTTCAAGCATTCCATAAGTATCAAAAGGAAATTATTACTTATTAATTAAGTGTTAATGATTAATTAATTAATTAATTTAAGTAAAGATAATTAGTATTTAATTAATTAATTAAGTGAAGATACTTAGTACTAAATTATTAATTAAGTAAGATAATTATGATTAGTTAATTAAGTAAGAGTTAATTAATTATTAGTTAAGTAAAGGTTAATTATTTAATTAATTATTATTTAAGTTAGGTTTAATTATTAATTAACTATTAACTAATCAAGGTTTAATTATTAATTAATTATTAATCAAGCAGGGTTAATTATTAATCAATTATTAATTAAGTTAAGATTTAATTAGAATTTAATTAAGATTTAAAATATTATTAAATAATGGTTTTATTTTTAATTATTTTATTTTCAAGGATTGGTTTGTTTAAAATCAACTTTTTTCTTCAAAGATGGGTTTTAAATACAAGGGGTTTTTTTGTCTGCGCCATTAAGTAGCTAAGCAAATATGATAAGTTATGTTAAACATTGAATTACATAGTAATGTGGTCAAATTTATTTATACTTAGTTGGACATTTAATTATCATAATAAATCCTCATTCTACAATAATTAAATTGAAAAGATTATCGATGATATATGTTAGCAGAATAAATTCCCGTCTACTATAATTAAATGGAATAAATTATTCATGACATCTGTTTAGCAGAATAAATCACCGTTCTGCTATTATATTAATTTGGTCACTTATTCATATGCCAATTAATTAATATTGGAAAAGTGGCATGTTAACTATTGATGGTTAGTTAGTGTTTTATTTGCATATATGTATGCTCATGTAAATACTAGTTATGTGACTTGAAAAGTCAAATTGAATTAAAATGATAACTTGATTTAGTGCCATTGTGGTCGCTAAGCCTCTTTTCGAATTTGTAAAATTATGGATTTAAAATAACTTAAATTTTATAACAATTTAAGGTTAAGTGTTTATAAACGATGTTTTAAAGTTAGTTAGTTAATTATTTATTAATGAATTTTAAATTTAATTAATTATTTAATTATGATGTTTGAAGGAAATAAATTAATTAAATAAAGGTATTTATAAATAATAATCTGTTTATAAAAGGCATTTTACTTAATAAAAAGGATTTATTTTGAAGAGATTTTTAAATGGTATATGGTAAATGATATTTTATAGAGGATTTTTATAAAGGAGTTATAAAGGAAGATTCATAAAAGAGTTTTATAAATGGAGAGGGATTTTATAAATCATTTTAGAGACTTTATAAAAAAAAGTTTTGTAAATTAATTTAGAGATTTATAAAGGAATTGTAAATATGAAATGGGCTTATGGAAAGGGAATTTATAAAGAAATGAGATTTATTTTTTATAATTAATCCTTCTTAATTATGATGGTATGGAAAAATTCTTTTCATACTTAACATCGAAGGATAAGTGGTTTGGTTTAGTAAGAAATGTTTTAAATGATATTTGTTTGGCCCATTTAAAATATAAAATTGGAGAAATCTTCTTTAAGTTTTGTAAATATACTTATACCGTTGAGATAAGTATATAGGTATATTTCTAAGAATTGGAAGTATAATGTCTTAAATATACTTATACTGGTAAGATAAGTATATGAATGTTTTCCAAGTGTTAAAAAGAGTGCAAGGGATTGTGAAAATATCTTTTATGAAGGTATTTTAAATCAAATAATTTTAATGAGTTTTAATTAATAAAAAATTAATTAATAGAGGCTTAGTGAATCCCACATGGAATAAATCTATGTTTGATTGTTTGTTTATTTAATAGTTAAATAACCGACTATCAAATCTGGACCAATTTTTAACTCTAGAAATATTTAGGAGAAAACACGAGAATTATATGGTATAGTTATCCTCGGTGATGCTATGCTGTACGTATAAAACTCATGTATTCTTCTAACACAAATGATAAGAAAATCCATCCACTTAAGTGGTTAGGAGGTGATCTCTGCTCTTATGTATTGTCTGTTTATTTCCAAAAGGAACCGAAGTTGAGTTTACCGAAAACTGTTGAATGTTGGTTTGAAGAGACTGGGATCAGATAAATATGAATTATCCGAAAACCACTTCGAACCAACTCAAGCGTTCAAATTAAAGACATCTTGATGATGATGGAATCGAAGAAGGAGCTCTTTGAAGTGCAAGGGCTACTTGCTACTGATCCCAAGGGTGATTCCAAAATGGATGCAGTAGAAGTAGTATCTTCGATTTGTTCATATCCTGAACAACTTGTATGGACGGATGCTAGCATTGCATTATTGCTTGGAAGACAGTGTTTGCATTGCAAGTGGGATTTTCTGAGAAGGTAAAGCGTAGCCTCATCAACCGGGGATGATTAAAATACGAGATATGCCGTAAGGCTATGTGGGTCGCGCCCATTAGGGTATTGTCATCAACCTTCTAGATTATTATTTATGGATTTGGTTGTGCACGAGAGCTCTTGGGAAAAGGTTGCAAAGCAACCAGGGTGATTTCATCCCATTAGGGTTTTGTTCTTCCTGTATTTATTAGCACTTGTCAAGACAGGTTGTTATAACTATCCATGGGCTGATGATAGGATAATTATACTCTGATTGATGTATGTATATTAAAGTTCAGTTTTTTTTGTAAAGACTGTTGGTATGTTATATGTTACTTATCATGTTTGTGAAATTCTGTTCTATTTTTTTCTTTCTTTCACCCCAATAATTTGTCTTTCCAGCACTTGAATGTTTGACACATGAATACCGATGATGTATTAATATCAACTTCTGTGGTCGAAAAGGCAGGTTGTTACACAAAACGACCAAGTAAAATAATAGACATAACATGTAATGAAAGACAATTGACATAAACTAGTGTTATGTATGAAATGTATAATTTACCAGACACCAAAACTTTTTTCTACTCCTTTTCTTATTACAACCCACATGATAGCTTTAGAGGGACATGTATTGGTACAAGGTGGGTAAGGTGGTAGGACAGATTTCCTTATGCATGCTCGACACTTACAATGGCGCTAGAGATCAAAGGTGCCTACCTTGGTTAGTAATCATACGCTTTATTATTTGGGCCTACTTAGGTGTGGGTTGTTACACAACTCGTATATGTTACTTTGTGTCGAGACGAGATATGTATTGTTTAGGTGTGATCGGGTATTTGTAATGTGTTTGTTTTAACCCAAAGTAGTGTATACGAGAGATCGCTCCTTCCGTGCCCTTTGATCCGAGTATCAGGCGGTAAATTCTCTTTGATAATTTAGTCACTAGAGCTTGGGTGTAATAAGATGTATGGCTAATACCTAGCTCCTCAATCTTCTTGTCAAGAGATTATAACTCCTTTTTTATTTTTTAAAATGTAGAAAAAAATCTGAAAGCCAAATCCCTTCTTTATATAGCCCTATTTTGTTTATGTGCCCAAGCTCATTTCATCATGGTCCTTTTCCTAGTTGAGGTAATAGAATATTAAGAATTTTGATTGAAAATGCGAGGGTCGCATGTTTGATCCATGCACACCGTGCTAGTTATTTATTAAATTTCCTTATGTTATTAAATTTATTGAGGATTTATCACCTAAAGGTGGTAAGAAGTTGTAATCTTTATGAAAAATAAGAAAGAGATTATAATTAGGTAAAGAACAGGCAATTATTAAAGTAGTTTAAAATTAAATTACTCTTATGTCCACTTTATGAATTATTACTTATTTTGTAGTTATTACTAAATTACAGAGTGATTTGCTTCTAACAAGCCATTGATGAGGCTCTTAAGCTTTTAGGAACTTTCCAAAGTTGGAAGCGAGAGGTGAGGAAGAAGATAAGAAATATAGAGTCCCCTTATCATGTGGGTTTGGGATCTATTTGCAGCAGTTAGTCATCGTTGAGTGCTTGACATGTGTCTTCAATCTTACGGCTTTGATTATCTTTTCATTAGATCGTTGACATGCATCAGGGACACATCGTTGTAAGCTTATGGTTTTAACTATTGGTCGTCAGATCTTTTATATATGGAGATCAAATTGTTGAAGTGTTATATACTTGATGAAGAAATGATGATGTGGATGAATAAGAATACGAAACATGTAAATGATGATGTGGACTAACTAAAAGATGCCACATAACACGTTGGTGGAAAATATCAACACCTCCATTATTTTGTCTTCCGAATAAATTTCTATAAACATTTTGGACCAATCCGGGCTTGACATGTACCAAATAGTGGTTAGTTCAAGAACTTTGTAGTGGCTTTATAATAACTTACTACAGCTTCGATATATGATTTTTTGACGTAGCGGAAATAACGGATGACAACGAAATGAAGATTTCGTGTCAAACTAATCGAAGAAATGATTAGATGAGGCAATATGAATCAATGAATTAATGATACCAAACGCCCAAATCCGTTGATCACGAAGATACCGGACTTTAGCTATCTTCGACACGTTGATCGCGCACGATGCCGTGAGAGAAGATCTACAATTCTTCGAACGTTGATCAAGCGCACTTGATTCCGTGAATTGGCTTCAACAATCGTTGATTCGAGCGCACTCGAATGCCGAAGATGGAGATAGGAGATAACACTCAACTACCAATTTTAATGGAGGCAAGAAGCACAAACCAAATTTTATTTCAAATTCAACAACAACTTTACAATGACATCACATCCCTATTTATAGGGTTTACAACACAACACAAGACTTAAGAAAATTACAACACTTCACAACGACTTACAAAACAACGATATAAGAAAGTACGACCTATACAATAGTACACGACTTAACAAAAGAAACTACAAACGACTTAAAGAAAGTTACAACACAACAATATACAACATTACACGCGACTTAACAATATATACAACATTCATGCGACATACGACTTAAGAAAGAAACGACCTAAAATAAACTTCGCGACTTAAAGTCTTCGGCATCAGAACTTCAGCGACTTATCAAACTACGCAACTTACTGTTTGCGACCTAAAGAAATCACACGTGACTTAAAGGCGTCACGACTTAACTAGGTCGTATCTCGTTAGGGCGGAGCTTTGTTAGGTCGGAGATTGGTAGGTCGTTGCTCGCTAGGTCGGAGATTCGTTAGGTCGGAGATTGGTAGGTCGCTGCTCTTCGTTAGGTCGAAGATTGGTAGGTCGCTGCTCTTCGTTAGGTCGGAAATTGGTAGGTCGCTGTTCGCTGGAGTTAGGTCAGAGATTGGTAGGTCGCTGCTCTTCGTTAGGTCAGAAATTGGTAGGTCGTTGTTCGCTGGAGTTAGGTCGCAGTGATAGGCGTTCGCGATTTAAGGTATGTCTCGTTGCCTCCTTGCTTTGCCGCGCTGCATCATCCTCCCCTTGTTGAAAAGAATTCGTCCTCGAATTTAAAAGTTCTTCCCCATTGGGTTGTTCATCTCCATAATAAGGTATAAGATGTTTAACATTAAATACGTCAGAAGTGTAAACATACTCTGACAGCTTCAACTTATAAGCATTTTCATTGATCCGTTTTATAATTTCTACTGGACCAATCTTTCGGGCTTTCAACTTGTTATAAGCACCCACTGGAAAACGATCCTTCGTTAACACAGCATACACCCAATCACCCTCGTTGAACTCCACACTTCTTCTCTTCTTATCTGCAGCTCGTTTATACTTCTCATTGGTCTTCTCCAAATGTTCCTGAATGATTCTATGACAATCTTTCAACTCATCAATGAAATCTGACGCCCGCTTAATCACTCCTTTCGGTTGTGGCACTACCGTTAAATCCAACGGCCCCTTTGGCAAGCTTGAATATACAACTTGAAATGGACTGTAACCAGTGCTTCGATTAACAGCATGGTTATGCACAAACTCTGCCTGACACAACTTTAATTCCTAACTCTTCAAATTGTCCGACACAAGACATCTCAACAGATTTCCCAATGATTTATTCACAACTTCAGTTTGCCCATCCGTCTAAGGATGATATGCACTACTAAAATTCAGCTTCGTCCCAACCATCTTCCATAGACTCAACCAAAAATGACTCAGAAATCGAGTATCTCGGTCAGAAACAATAGATTCAGGTAACCCATGTAAACGATAGATTTCTTTAAAGAATAACTGTGCCACATGAACTGCATCCGTCGTTTTCTTACAAGCAATGAAATGTGCCATCTTCGAGAAACGGTCTACCACAACATATATAGAATCATTTCCCCGTCGAGTTCTAGGCAAACCCAAAACGAAATCCATGCTGATATCAACCCATGGTTTAGTAGGCACAGGTAATGGCATATACAATCCCGCATTCGTCGCTGTCCCTTTGGAAACTTGACAAATATGACATCTCTCCACAAATCTTTCAACTTCTTTTCTCATAGAAGGCCAAAAATATGATTGCGAAATCAACTGCAATGTACGATCTCTGCCCACGTGACCCTCTTCAAACAAATCTTTGACAATCTTCAACCTCAAGCTACAATCCGGAATACACAAACGATTTCCTCTGAACAAGAATCCATCTTTCACCACAAAATCATCAGAACTCCCTTCCTGCACCTGATCCAGCTCTTTCGCAAAATAAGAATCTGAAATAAGCAACTCTGGCAACAAATCAAATCCCACTACTTCCACTCGCATAGTTGTCAGCAAATAATTTCTACGGCTCAATGCATCGGCAACTCGGTTAGTAACTCCTGATTTGTGCTTCACAACGAAAGTAAACTTTTGTAAATAAGCAACCCACGAAGCATGCCTTGCTGAAATTTTATCTTGCCCCTGCAAATGTTTCAAAGCTTCATGGTCAGTGTACAGTACAAATTCTTTATGAAATAGATAGTGTCTCCAATGCTTTATGGCTTGGGCTATAGCATAGAATTCCAAGTCATAAGTACTGTATCTCGTTTTAGCTCCCATCAGTTTCTCACTAAAGTAAGCAATAGGATGACCCCTTTGACTCAACGTTCCCCCAATTCCAACCTTGGACGCATCAGTATTTAGCTCAAAGAGTAACTGAAAGTCCGGATATTTAAGAATGGGCGTTGTGGTCAAGAGTGTCTTGATTCTCTGAAAAGCAGAATCAGCCTCTTCAGTCCAAACAAACTTCTTCCCTTTCATACATTCCGTAACTGGTGCCATCACGCTACTGAAGTGTGGAATGAATCTTCGGTACAATGATGCTAAACCATGAAAACTCCTCACTTCTGTTATTGTCTTAGGCTGTGGCCAATTTCGAATAGCTTCAACTTTACTCTGATCAACTTGAATACCATCCTTCGACACAATATAGCCCAAGAATAGAATACTTGTAGTCATGAAGGTACACTTCTTCGTTGGAGCATAAAATTCCTCATGTCGTAAAACCAACAACACTTCCCGCAAATGCTGTAGGTGTTCTTCAGTGCTTCCACTGTAGATCAAGATGTCATCAAAATATACCACTACGAACTTCCCGATGAATGGTCGAAAAATCTGGTTCATGACTCTCATGAATGTACTCGGAGCATTTGACAAGCCAAACGGCATCACCAACCATTCGTACAGACCCTCCCGAGTTTTAAAAGAAGTCTTCCACTCATCACCCGGTCTAATACGAATCTGATGGTATCCACTTTCCAAGTCAATCTTCGAAAACATAGCAGCACCGCTCAACTGATCCAACAGATCATCCAGTCTCGGCATAGGAAATCGATATCTCACCGTAATCTTATTCAATGCTCGACTATCTGTGCACATTCTCCACGTTCCATCCTTTTTCGGCACCAACAAAGCTGGCACTGCACAAGGACTCAAACTCTCCTGAACATGCCCTTGTTCCAGTAATTCCTCCACCTGTCTTCTCAACTCCTCGTGTTCTTTTGGACTCATTCGATAGTGCGGTCTGTGAGGCAATGCAGCACCTGGCACCAAGTCAATATGATGATGTATGTCTCTAAGTGGTGGTAACTCTTTCGGCAACTCCTCTGGAAACACATCTTTGAATTCCTCCAAAACTGGCTTCACTTCCTCTGGAACTTCAGTAACTTCACTAATTTCATGCCCAATTAACATAAAAACTTCAGGGCTCTCATCTACCTCTTCCACGAACTCCTTCAAGGACAACAAAGTCTTCAATTCCTCAATCTCCTCCAGCTTGTTCTCATTCTGCTGTCGCTTCTTCGGAACTAAAGTGATTTTCGTGCCCTCAAACAAGAAACTGTAGCTATTTGTTCGACCATTATGCTGTACCTCCCGATCGTACTGCCACGGCCTTCCCAACAGCAAATGGCAAACATCCATGTCAAGCACGTCACACCAAATCTCATCTTTGTATTTCTTCCCAATAGAAAATGGAACATGAACTCGCCTCTCTACTTTCACTTCTCCTCCTTTCCTCAACCAAGCAAGTTTATAAGGACTAGGATGTTTCTCCGTTTTCAACTTCAACTTCCTCACAGCTTCCATTGAAATGATATTATCACAACTTCCAGCGTCAATGACAAATTTACAGACCTTCCCCAAAATAGTGCACGTTGACTGAAAAATGTTAATCTTCAACCAACTCGACTCCTCTTCCTGCTTCGGGGTTAAACAAGATCTCCGTAGCATCAGATTACATCCCTCGTCTCCCGACACCTCTTCTTCCTCCTCATCACAGTGTTAATTGAAATCTTCTTCTACATCCTCATCTTCCACTTCAGCAATCATAGTTCTCTTCTTCGGTTTCGGACATTCGTTGCTCTTGTGACCCACTTCCTGGCAATTATAGCATTTGAAATTGGTGTTGACTTTTGGTTTAGCCACTTCATGAACAACCGGCTTACTCGATGCTTTAGGAACATTAGAACTACTACCCGCTCCTTTGTTTTGCCCCGTAGAACTTGGAAACACACCTCCCCCACGTCTACCTTGTTTCTCCCAAGCCAACGCCTTTTGATGTGCTTCCGCCACAGATCTAGGGTCGAACATGTTCACCATATCATGGATCTGTGTTCTAAGTCCCCCAACAAACCTAGCGGTCAATTGTTCTTCTGTCTCCATAATGTCATTTCGAGCAATCAACTGGTAGAACTCATCAGCATAATCAGTAACAGTCTTCGTCCCTTGCCTCAGGTTCTGTAATCTCTGATACATCAGTGATTGGTAATTGTAGGGCAAGAAAGTAGTCTTCATCAACTTCTTCATCTTTTCCCAAGCAACAATCTTCGACTTCCCCATCCGCTCTCTAGTAAGTTTGGTTTGCTGCCACCACGCCATAGCTCTCCCCCTCAACCTAGTAGCAACCAACTTCACTTTACGATCTTCCGGAACCTCCTTGAAGTCAAAAATTTCCTCAACATAAGCTAGCCAATCAAGAAATTCCTCGGCCTTCATACCTCCCTTGAATTCCGGTATTTCAGTTTTCATCCCGGACTCCCATTTGTGATCATACTCCGAATGATTTCTTCCTTGACCTCGTCCTCGTCCATGAACACTACCATCATCAAACTCCTCTTCAAAATCTGATGCGTATCGATGTCGATCCTGACCACCACATCTCTACTACCACCATTTCTTCCACCAACATCCCTTCGATCTACATTCCTCCGATCACGATCATTCACATTTCTATCATGATTTCGATCATCAACATTTCTATCATAATCTCGATCCACACTTCTATGATCACTATCAACACTTCTCTCTCGATTTGAATGTGGTAAAACTCTACTTCCCCCATGGTTAGATTCAGGTGAAACCCTTCTCTGATTTTGATTCATCTCCAACATCATCCTCTCTAATCGACCAATCCCTTCATTAAGCTTCTCATTAAAGTTTTCGTTAATTCTTTGCTCCATCTCATCAGCCTCTTCTCTCCCATACAAAGCATCAATGTTGCGATAACGGTTAGCTCTTCTCGGAGGCATGGTCACTCTTCAACAAATTCCAACAAAAACTTCACTTCGATCTAAAAATCTTCAAATCAAACTACCCACTTGTTGAAATCTTCAAAAAATCACCAAACGAACAAATCTCTTCAAAATCTCGAGAACCCAATTCTCCAAATGATGTAAATCTCGCCCAAACTCCAAAAATCTACGCAAACTCCTTGCGATCTAGCTTTGATACCAAATGACGTAGCGGAAATAACGGATGACAACGAAATGAAGATTTTGTGTCAAACTAATCGATGAAACGATTAGATGAAGCAATATGAATCGATGAATTAATGATACCAAACGCCCAAATCCGTTGATCATGAAGATACCGAACTTTAGCTATCTTCGACACGTTGATCACGCACGATGCCGTGAGAGAAGATCTACAATTCTTCGAACGTTGATCAAGCGCACTTGATTCCGTGAATTGGCTTCAACAATCGTTGATTCGAGCGCACTCGAATGCCGAAGGTGGAGATAGAAGATAACACTCAACTACCAATTTTAGTGGAGGCAAGAAGCACAAACCAAATTTTATTTCAAATTCAACAACAACTTTACAATGACATCACATCCCTATTTATAGGGTTTACAACACAACACAAGACTTAAGAAAATTACAACACTTCACAACGACTTACAAAACAACGACATAAGAAAGTACGACCTATACAATAGTACACGACTTAACAAAAGAAACTACAAACGACTTAAAGAAAGTTACAACACAACAATATACAACATTACACGCGACTTAACAAAATTTACAACATTCATGCGACATACGACTTAAGAAAGAAACGACCTAAAATAAACTTCGTGACTTAAAGTCTTCGGCATCAGAACTTCAGCGACTTATCAAACTACGCAACTTACTGTTTGCGACCTAAAGAAATCACATGCGACTTAAAGGCGTCGCGACTTAACTAGGTCGTATCTCGTTAGGGCGGAGCTTTGTTAGGTCGGAGATTGGTAGGTCGCTGCTCGCTAGGTCGGAGATTCGTTAGGTCGGAGATTGGTAGGTCGCTGCTCTTCATTAGGTCGGAGATTGGTAGGTCGCTGCTCTTCGTTAGGTCGGAAATTGGTAGGTCGCTGTTCGCTGGAGTTAGGTCGGAGATTGGTAGGTCGCTGCTCTTCGTTAGGTCGGAAATTGGTAGGTCGCAGTTCGCTGGAGTTAGGTCGCGGTGATGGGCGTTCGTGATTTAAGGTATGTCTCGTTGCCTCCTTGCTTTGCCGCGCTGCATCATTTTTGATAGCTTCAATATATTACCTGTGGCTTCTATACTATTCATGCGACAACCTCATTAAATAATATATGATCGCTTCTTAAACTAGAAATTATGGTGGCTATTTTTCATAAAACATGCGGTGGTAGCTTTTATTAAAACATAAAGTGGCATCTTGGTCAAAACATGCGGTGATATACAACACCATAACTAATAGAGTTAATGGTACGACCAAGGGGAATCATGTAATTTGACTATACACTTGCCTCTTATAATGTATCCTATTGAAAATAGAAGTATATGTTTTGGTTTTACTTTTGTTTGTGTTTAATAATATATGTGTACCCCCACACATAGATGTACGTGATATATTGAGCATATTATGAAATACAAATAGTAATCCCTATAAAAAAGTGTTTAGTTTGCCGCAGTTATGAATAACTTCATAATCATGAGTACAAGGTTGTATAAAAACACTTTTCCTTAATTTTTCATATTCATTTGGTATTTAGAGAATACAATATTGTTGTATCAATAAGTTTAGGGTGTATAACGCTACCTATACGATGTACAGTGATTTATTGATGTTTTTTGGGGGCACCAATAAGTTATGTACTTATAGTTGTTTGGACGCTTATAAAACCACTCACTAAGAGTCTTCTATTGGTTACTGCATCTAAGTCAAATAGTAAACCTCACATGATGACGTGTAGTAATTTTTCAGTTTGAGGGTACTTTAGTTTTATGCGTTAAGATCACACTTTGATTATAGACAATCACACGACAATGGATCGTGTTGCAGAAGTAGTTGGTTATGTGTCAAGAGTCATCAAGTGATACGCTACTCAAGAGATGATTCGTTTCCTTCATCATAGAAGGTTAGTGTTGTCGTAATTGGGATTTGATAGGAAGTCACAAATATATGAATGAAGTAAAACATTAACTTCATAAATGTTATCAAACTGAACCAAGAGACTCCAAGGTCAAAAATTGCAATTAAATACATATGTTATTAAAGTATTGACCATTAAGCAAACTTTAGATGTCTCAGTGATACAGTATTGACAAAGAGGCATAATATGCACAATATATTATTGCTTAAGGGTGAAGCCGAAAATGATTAGAAGTGGGAATTCACTTAGATGATCTGTAAACTACTGAAATCGAATCCACTTTTGTACCTCGATAAAGTCCATATACACTCTAATATTAGAATTGTTCAAATATTATTATAGGTTGAATGTCACACACTGGAGTCTCCCAATAGAAAGTCTTAAGTATTAGGCCAAAATTAATTTAGCAAAATAATTTATGGATGTTATAAGTCGTTAACGAGATAAATCTATATTGCTTACATATTGAATTATTTTTTGTTGGATCAGGTGTACCGATAGTAGGGTAAAAATTGTGAATTTCAAAAAATCCTTTTATTAAATTACACAAGATCTTATTTTGTATTTGTGTCAATAATTTTTTGTTTATACTAAATCAAATTTATTATTCTATTCATAAATGTGTTTTGATGATATTTTAATTTATTTATAATTAAAATATTTATTTGTTGTTAATGTTTAAAATAATATTTACTAGTAATTTAATTTTAAACCAGTTCATTTTAGTTTCCTATTTTAATACTTATGATAGTCATATTCATAGTACGGACATTACAACAATATGAAATTATAACCCATCCCAATGGTTCATGGGAAAATTGATCATTGTGTCCGTTGGCCAATAAGAAGTCATGAATGGTGAGAAAATGTCAACTTAATGTCACAAAGTAAATCATATAAAATTACACTTATACTACTAAACTAATTTTTTGACCATATAAAATTTTATAAATAATATTTATATTTAATATATATGTATGTATGTATTATATATATGTATGTATATATATATACATAAAATTTAAAACTTAAGATGTATAAAAACGTAATTATGAATTATAATTAATTTGCTGCAAAATATATAGGTATCAAATATTTATATATATTTGTGGTTTTAAAAGTTAAACTATTTTAAAATTCAAAATTTAAATGTCTAAACTTTTCAAATTTAATCTATATATACAATAATAATTTTTTATTTCTCTATAGCCCCCAACAATAACGTTGTATAAATTTTCTTTTCATTTAATTTCAGCTGAAAATAATAATGTTTGAAAAACTTGGAATTATAAATTAGTCTCACTTTGTAACAAGTATAGAAAAAGTATCTTACTTAGATCTAAAGAAATTTTGTAACACCCCATTAAATCAACCATAAACGAATTGAGTGAGCTAAATCAAATAAGGAAGGGTTGAAAATGGAATTTTTTTTAAAAGTTGGAAGTTGACTAGGAAAGTTATTCCATTGCATTTGTGATGAAATTCTAATATGTTTCTATCTATAATATGCTGAAAACGAAGCTGAAACGAAGAAGTTATGAGCGTTTGAAGTTTTCAGATTTAAATTAATTTAGTTTGAATTCAAATTCAAGTTCAAATGAATATTTGAAATTTAGGGTTTAAATTTCAAAAATTAAATGTAGATTTACTTGGGGGTTAAGTAACCGTTAAGTTAAACAGTTAACATTAAAAAGTTCATTAGGGAATCACTATGAGTTGAAATGATACATACCCGAACAGACTTTAGAATAGGGAAAAATCGTTATGGGCTGAAATGATAGGCCTGAACGATTTTTATTTATTTCATTTAACTTGGGATTGCGGGTTTGAAATGATAAAACCCGGATTTTCCTTTGAAAATTCCGGATTGAAATGATATATTATCCGTATCATTTTATTTAAAATTAGAAATTTTTATACAGACTGTAGTTAAACAATTTTCTAAATTTTAAAGTATATAAAATAATAATAATAAATGTAAATATTATGATATTTTGATTTAAATTTAATTAAAATCATTTTTATAAAATATTAGTGATTTTCTATAAATTAAATAAGTGAATTAAGTAAATGGTGAAGTGGAATTTGAAATATAAGTTAATTTTGGAATTTATGATTTGTTTATAAATAGAATTTATGTAAAGTAAGAAAATATGACAATTGTGATTTAAAATGAAATTAAATGATTTTTATAAAGTGTTAATGATTTTTGTATAAATAAAATATGAAATAAATGGATATTTAAGTTGAATTTTGAAATATAACTTAAATTGGAAATTTGTGAATTTTGTAAAAATGTGAATTTTTAATTAAGTAAATAAAATGAAAATAGGTTATATTTTGAAATATAAAACTTAAATGTTAAGTTAAAATATTTAATTATAAAGAAAAGAAATTAATGCTGGAATTTAATAAGTAAAATTATTATTAAATTTGATTTTGAATGCAAATTTAACTTTATAAAATCATAAATATAACGGTATTTCAATGATTGTTTTAAAGTGTGAATTTATATGATTTTATAAGTTAAAATGATTTAAATTAAAATTTAATTGGTTATTAAATTGTATTTAAATTCTTGAATTTTAATTGGCATCCTTTTTGAAATGCTATCATTTCTAATATAAAGGATATTACAGCATTTTGTAAATGCTGTAATTGATATAAATGAACTAAATGGCTAAAATGAACTAAGGGCTGTTACTGCACTTTGTAAGTGCTGTAGTTGTTGAATTTAACTAAAGTTTTATTTGAAATCTAAACCTATTACATCATTTTTAATGCTGTCTTTTGCTAACTGAATTGTTTTTAAACATAACTTTCCGTAGCATTTTCTAAGTGCTGCGAAAGTTAAAATTTCACTGTTCTAATAAATTTAAGTGAATAAATGAATTGTGAAAAGACTACAATTTTGAGAATTGAATATTTGAATATTAAATATAATAATTTCATTTTTGAAATGGTTTAATTAGAATATTTTGATTTGAAAATATTTTGATATTTTGAAATGGATTTGAAATGATATTGAATTTTGAAATGATATTTGATTTATAAATATAAAATACCAATTTTGAAATTTTAACCACGGGATGTATTTAATTTATGGTTTAACTGATCCTTAGAGGATGGGCGATCCCAAGCATCCTTTAAGTTATTATGCATTACTACTACAGTTCACTTGAGTTGGTTTATATTATATAAGTATATATTGTCCTGACTCGAGTGTTTTGTATTTTGCTTTACGCTCGGGTCAGCCTGAGTATTTACAGCTTAGCTTTAGATTTCTTTCTGGAGCTAGGAATCGCTGGAGATTCTGCTTGTCTAGTTATCTATCCATTTCAGTTTCAGTTGTTCTATTTCAGCTCTGGTATTATAAACTTCTATGTATTTGAGATTTCTATTGTATATGTTTTCAGACGGATATTATGTATTTTGTTTTGAGAGTTTGTTATAGTAGCTTCATGAACTAATATGGTATTTTAATTTCTGCTGCGAGTTATTCTGATATTTCTGTGTCTGTGATTCTGTGATTGTATTTCCTTTGCTCCAAAATTTATTTACAATCTGTTATTTTGAATTATTCATGTCAGACATATGTGGATTATTGTCGATTTGAATGGTCCAAAATAGTGGGTCGTTACAGTTTCTTTTGGGAAGATATGAAGAGAGACGTAGGCTTATGGGTGAAGCAGTGTTTAAACTGTCAACAGGTAAAAGCCGAACATCAGAAACCGAGTGCGTTACTTCAGCCTTTAGATGTTCCGTCAGGAAATAGGATTCTATCTTAATGGATTCGATAGATGGGGTGCGAAGGTCAAATAGAGGAAATGAAAGTATATGGGTTATAGTGGACAGATTAACTAAGAGTGCACACTTTATACCCGTTAAGTCGACAAGGACAACACCAGATTTAGCTAAGTTATTCATAAGAAATAATAGTTAGACTGCATGAAATTCCTAGTAGTATAGTAAGTGATACAGATTCTTATTTACTAGCAAGTTCTAGAAAAGGCTACAAGAGACTTTAGGTACCAAGCTCAAGATGAGTACCGCTTACCATCCTTAGACAGAAGGGCAAACAGAGAGAGTTAACAAAGTCCTAGAGGATTTTTTAAGAGCTTGTGTGCTAGATTTTTGAGGATCGTAGGAATACTGTAACGATCCAGTATTTTGGACCATTCAAATCGACAATAAATCCACACATGTCGGACTTGAATGATTCAAAACAATGGATTGTAAATAAAATTTGGCAAAACTTAGCATATACAATAAATAAAATAATTACATATCAAAGACACAGAGTAATATAACAATAATTCAGCGGAAACAAAAGGATAGTAGTTCATGAAGCTACTATATATATATAACAGAGTTAGACAAGATACAACAGAAGTCTCGAATACAATAGATGTCTCAATACAATAATCAAATACAAGATCTGAATACATCACTGGAATCAACTGAATAAATGAAAGCAGGATCGATAGATAGCTGGATCTCCAAGTGAAGCTCCAACTCCAAAGGTGAGTCTCAAATGCTGTATCGCTCAGTCTGACCCGAGCGTAAAGCAAAACACAAAACACTCGAGTCAGGATTAACATTCTTATATTCAATAAATCCAACTCAAGTGAAATATCAACTGAAATACAAGTAACTTAAAGGAAGTTTGGGATAACCATCCTCTAAGGGTCCGTTAAACTATTAACTATGTAGTAATATTCGCTATTATAATAGTGTCTAAATAAGTAAAGTATAATCATATCGGAAAATAGCGTTAAGGGGATGGAGAACCTTAACGCGGTCGGATCTTAAAATCATAATCGTAGTGAAGCTCGATATGGTAGGTGACACGGCACAACTAGGCAATGCCAGGGTAGATATACCAATTACGCACATGGACTGATGGAGCGCATAGCAGCCACTATCGTCCACCTCGAACAACATTCCCAAATCGGAGGATGGCCATCTAGTCAAATCACAAATAAGAGTATAATATCGAAGAAATGTGTCCGAGAAGAGGTGCTACCTCACTGGTCCGAGATCGCTCCTGTTTTAGCCACCTTATGCCAACTCACGGGAGTTGGGTCCACGTAACATACCTTAAGAACGTCGCCACCATCCTACTTCATTCTGGAATCTCCACCGCGTATACGGTTGTCAAAGTGGTTTTCGGTATCGACAGAGAGTATGTCCATATCCGATCCCGGTCTCTTTAACAACTAATCGTTATTATAACACCGTGGTCATTTCAAAATAGTTTATACTTCAAAACTAAAATATCATTATCATTTCAAACCCAATTAAATACGATATCATTTTCACTTCAAATATATCCATTTTCAAAATCATATCACTTTCCAAAGTTACAACGCTTTCGAAATCATAGTCTTTTTAAAAATCAAAACACATTGGAAATCACAGCTTTGAAATCATAACATTTTGGAAATCATAACACTTTCCTTTTAAACAGTTTAGATTTTAAAATTAGTATATATAATAAAATAGTTTCCTCAAATTTCACAATCGATTCAAATTAACTCGAATTCCAAAAATTTAATTTAATCAAATCTCAAATCATCAGTTTCAACTCGATTTAGCTTCTAAATAAACCATTTCAAATTATCGATTTCAAATACATATCTTGGCCCATAAAATAAGTCATTTCAAATTTTTATATATTTCAAAGCTTTAAATATTCAACATTTCAAAACTAAATTCGATAAATTTATATACATATCAAATTCACTTTACAATTATTTAGTTTGAAATATTAACTTAACATTTTCATAACATTTGAATACAATTTAAATTTACAATTTAAATAAACCAAATATCTCATTTAAATATTTATACGTTTGAAATATCCATTTAAGTCACCTTTAAAATTTCAAGTTGTAAATCATTTCTTTAAATTTCAAATTCAATACATTTCAAATCAAACTTATTTAAGTATAATTCTTAAATAAATATAATTTCAATCAATTTCAAATCATTATAAATTCTATATTTGAAATTATAGATATTAAATAAATACTTAAAAATATTAGTCATCAACTTATTAAATTGACTTTAATAAATCTTTAAAATCAGTATTTATCAAAATCATATATTTCTTTTCAAAACCAAAGAAATCATTTTCAAAACATTGATATATAGACCAACGGTGTCTGTATATAATTTTCTACCCTATGGTCAGGTGATACAGATATTTATCATTTCAATCCGCAATTTAAAATATATATACGGGTATATATCTTTCAACCCGCAATCCCAAGTTCAATTCAATGAAAATCGCTTGGGTTTTGTTATCCCACCTTTTGGTCAAAGCTGTAATATCAACGAAGTTGGCAAGGAAGGATGGATATCAGGATTGGAGTTCACTTGGAAACAAGGCTGCAATGGATATTGTCAAAATTTGGCCGAGATTTGATCAGGACGGAATCGATTGGAGATGATGATGAGGAATAAGAGAGGCTACGTTTCAAGTTTCAGGTCAATCGGAGTTCGTATGAAGGAGATATGGATGGATTACTGTGTGCAGGGAATGGTTCACCTCGATGAAGTTCGCATCAGTTAGAAAAGGTATTCGTATCGATACTGTTCGTGTCGATCGAATAAGGTCATGGCAGCACACTTCGAATCCATGTCGTTCGCATCGATGGTGTAAACTCGACTCAGTAGTGTTCGAATCGATCAAAGGCAGAGCATAGTTGTGGTTTGTTCGATTCGATGCGTTTCGTATCGATCCGGATGGACTCAGGTTACAGGCTTCATATCGATATAGTTCGTATCGATCATTGTTAGAATCGATACGAAGGACTCACATACAGGTCGATTCGAGGAAGATCGAAGGCATTAACAGATGGATGGATACATGAGAGAATACTTATACAATAGAGATCAATTGATCTCTATTGTATAAGTATTCTCTCTATGAACACGAAGGACTCAAGGACAACGCTCGTATCGGTTGTCTTCGAATCCATCGACACGAAGGAAATAAATGGCACGAATGGATGGATTCGAACTAGACACAAAGAATGGATACGAATGAAGCTTTGCTCAAATCCAGGAATGAACGATGACTTCGAATCCATCAAGTAAAAACAGCAAGATTCAAGGAGCGACTCGGTCAAACCGGAGTGAAAGGCGGATCAAGCCCTGAAGATAAGGCCACGTCACCAAGCGCGCACATATCTCGATCGAGTCGAAGGAGATGGATACGAAGCAATGGATTCGAACAGATGGATTCGAAGACGACAGCCAATGAAATACTCAGATTCGAATCGATCATAACCCAAGATCCACCGATCCAAATGCGATGAAATTTTCACAGTAGCTTGAGCACATGTTGAAGAATGTTCACACCAAATTTCAGCTCGATTGGACAATTTCTTGATCGATTCGAACGTAGCTTCGAATCGATCCCAAAGTGGGCCCGGATTTCCAGAAAGCGGGCATGTGGGCCCCCTCACATGCCAGAACTGGTCTCCCTTCAATTTAGGTGAAATATCAGCCTCCTACACCTATAAATAGAGCCCCTGGTCATTTAGAAAAGAGGTCGGACAATTTCGAGAGCTAAAGAGCGCCCAGACTCTGCCAGATTTACTCCAGATCACCACTGCTGCCTTAGTTTCAGACTTAGCTCAGAAAATCAGTTGTAATACAACACACGAAATTGTAATCTTCAAGCATCGAGCAATAAAATCGTAAAAACCTTGAAGTGGACGTAGGCCGGAGATAGCCGAACCACTATAAATCGCGCGTCACTATTCATTATTTCTTGATTGCTGCTTGTTACTTGCTTAGATATGTGGTTTGTGTGTGAATATTGTTGATCTGTATTCATACGCTGGTGCTTTCACTACACTTGGGGTTTGTGACCATTTTTGGTGCAAACACTTTAGTGCTTTCACTGAGAGGGACTAGCACCCGCTACATCGGATTGAAGTTTAGATTTGAAAGTTTGAAGGATTCAGGTTGACTCGGCATTGACTCGACAAACAAGACAAAGAGCTGAGAGAAGCCAACAGGGAGGAAGTCAAGAGGCATCCTCCGAAGCTGGAGAAGGACAGGCTCCGATTTACATTACCAGAGACGAAATGGAAGCTATGGCAAATTCATTGCATGAGAGGTTGCTGAAGAGTCAACAGGATATGATGCAGACTTTCTTCGAGCAGATGAGAGCTGCGGGAACACAGAACCTTGGACCAACTATAGCGACTGCAAATATGGAACAAGGAACTAGGGTTGCGGAACCCAATGTAGGACAGAATACAGAACCGGAAGGCAATCAACAAGGGCTTGGGGGCAGGCCCGCAGGATCCAATGCAGAAGGACCTTTGGAAGGAGTTCAACAGGCTAGAGCCAACGTTGCGGCTAATGAGCCACATGAAGAATATGTGTCGGAGTTCCCTCGGGAGCATGGGGGGCAGCCCCTAACAGGCAATGCTGGGTTAATGGAAATCATTAGGAAGACTATGCGTGGAGGTTCAACCAATAGAGACTTGGAAGGAGTGAACAGGAGTCCGTTCGCTCGGGAAATCAGGATAGCTCAGAATCCACCTAAGTTCAAGTTACCTAGCGTGGAAGTATATAATGGAAAGGCTGACCCGACTGATCACTTGATGAGATACACTAGAAACATGGAAGTGCTGGGGGCATCGGAGGAAGTGATGGCCAGATGTTTCCCTTTATACTTAACAGACCTAGCGGCAATGTGGTTTAGGCAGCTGGAAGAAGGATCTATCAGGACTTGGAGGGAATTGGTGGATAGGTTTTTGGGACAGTTTCGGGTTCATATCAAAAGACCTAAGAACGTGATGACGTTAACATCAGTAAAGCAAAGAACGGATGAATCGCTTAGAGAATTTTTAACTCGATTTAATGCGGCAGTTGCTTCGGTGGATCGGCCGGATCCATCGATGGTTTTGATGGCAGCAGTATCGGGAGTCAGAGAGGATTCAGATTTTAAGGTATCTTTAGTACGAGACCCGCCACTGGATCTTGGGGAATTCTTCCATGAAGCTGAAAGATTCCTTCGGCAAGAAGACGCATGTATGGATTTAAAGCTAAAGGAGGTGAATGTGACCGGGGGTGGAGGACCATCCGATGGAAGCTCGGATAAAGATAAAGGAAAAAGGAAGCTGGACGAAAACTCTGAAAAAGCTAGGAAGCGATGGAAGGATCCAAGGTTTTCCACATACACAGAATTAAACGAGACACTAGAGCGGATATACATGGAAACTCGGAATCGCCTTCCTTACCGGAGGCCGGCTAGGAGAGAACCATCCGAGCGGGAGAGGGCATCAGGAAAGCATTGTCTCTTCCACGATTTGGACGGGCATGATACCAACAGCTGCAGGCACCTAAAGGACATAATTGAGGAGCATGTGAGGAATGGACAGTTGAGGCAGTATGTTGGGGCTCGGAATGCAGCGGTGGAGCAGGAGCAACCACCGCCTACCTCAAACCATGAGGATATGAGACACAGGAATAATGGTCGATTGGTCATCAATTGATCAGGATAATATGAAATAAGTAAAAAACCATTGGCGAGCAACCGAGTCATTTACACATGTATGGGGACGGAGATAGCCCCTAGGCATGCTCTGAGTGATGATAAACCGCAAAGCCATGGTTTGCGAAATCTGTCTTTTGTTTTTGGATTGGACACTTAGTTTTCTGGTTTGGTTTTTGGAGTTTGGATTGAACTCCTGATTTTGCTCGTTTCTCTGGTTTTGGCATTCATTCGGATGATTGTTCTCCGTTTTGGATGATGATTTTGATTTTTGGTATGAATTTCTGGTTTTCCGATTTGATTCGGATTTTGGATTAGATTTTTGATTGGATTTTGATTGGATTCTTTTTGGTTTTCGATAAACGGTCGTCAGGTGTGGATTACGCTTGGCAAGGGGTGAGTCTTTTTTGCCCGAACGTGGTAGATTGGCTCATTCAAGTCGTCGAGTATGGACTATGCTCGGCAAGGGTCCGAAGTGACCAGGATTCGGCCTAGGACTTAGGCCCCCTATTATCGATTATTGTTTCAGGTCGTTGAGTATGGACTATACTCAACAAGGGTCCGGAGCGGCCAGGATTCGGCTTAGGACTTAAGCCATGACATTGCTAACGTCCAGGGACACTGGACCACGGTCGTTAGGTGTGGATTGCGCTTGGCAAGAACCCGGAGAGGTTAGCTTAACGTCCAGGGACACTGGACCACGGTCATTAGGTGTGGATTGCGCTTGGCAAGAGCCCAGAGAGGTTATGGATTTGGATATTGACCCGGAGAGGTCTTGGATTTGGTTGTTGATAAGGATGGACTAATAACTCAGTCTTCGAGTTCGGATGGACATGGAATTGGCTATGGACTTCGGATATCGGATTCGGAATTATACAAAACACGCCTTATTATCGTAATGCATGTTTTGGGGGGCAAATGTTATCCCACCTTTTGGTCAAAGCTGGAATATCAACGAAGTTGGCAAGGAAGGATGGATATCAGGATTGGAGTTCACTTGGAAACAAGGCTGCAATGGATATTGTCAAAATTTGACCGAGCTCCGATCAGGACAGAATCGATTGGAGATGATGATGAGGAATAAGAGAGGCTACGTTTCAAGTTTCAGGTCAATCGGAGTTCGTATGAAGGAGATATGGATGGACTACTATGTGCAGGGAATGGTTCACCTCGATGAAGTTCGCATCAGTTAGAAAAGGTATTCGTATCGATACTGTTCGTGTCGATCGAATAAGGTCATGGCAGCACACTTCGAATCCATGTCGTTCGCATCGATGGTGTAAACTCGACTCAGTAGTGTTCGAATCGATCAAAGGCATAGCATAGTTGTGGTTTGTTCGATTCGATGCGTTTCGTATCGATCCGGATGGACTCAGGTTACAGGCTTCATATCGATATAGTTCGTATCGATCATTGTTAGAATCGATACGAAGGACTCACATACAGGTCGATTCGAGGAAGATTGAAGGCATTAACGGATGGATGGATACGTATGAACACGAAGGACTCAGGGACAACGCTCGTATCGGTTGTCTTCGAATCCATCGATACGAAGGAAATAAACGGCACGAATGGATGGATTCGAGCTAGACACAAAGAATGGATACGAATGAAGCTTTGCTCAAATCCAGGAATGAACGATGACTTCAAATCCATCAAGTAAAAACAGCAAGATTCAAGGAGCGACTCGGTCAAACCGGAGTGAAAGGCGGATCAAGCCCAGAAGATAAGGCCGCGTCACCAAGCGCGCACATATCTCGATCGAGTCGAAGGAGATGGATACGAAGCAATGGATTCGAACAGATGGATTCGAAGACGACAGCCAATGTAATACTCAGATTCGAATCGATCATAACCCAAGATCCACCGATCCAAATGCGATGAAATTTTCACAGTAGCTTGAGCACATGTAGAAGAATGTTCACACCAAATTTCAGCTCGATTGGACAATTTCTTGATCGATTCGAATGTAGCTTCGAATCGATCCCAAAGTGGGCTTGGATTTCCAAAAAGCGGGCATGTGGGCCCCCTCACGTGCCAGAATTGGTCTCCCTTCAATTTAGGCAAAATATCAGCCTCCTACACCTATAAATAGAGCCCCTGGTCATTCAGAAAAGAGGTCGGACAATTTCGAGAGCTAAAGAGCGCCCAGACTCTGCCAGAATTACTCCAGATCACCACTGCTGCCTTAGATTCAGACTTAGCTCAGAAAATCAGTTGTAATACAACACACAAAATTGTAATCTTCAAGCATCGAGCAATAAAATCATAAAAACTTGAAGTGGACGTAGGCCGGAGATAGCCGAACCACTATAAATCGTGCGTCACTATTCATCATTTCTTGATTGCTGCTTGTTACTTGCTTAGATCTGTGGTTTGTGTGTGAATATTGTTGATCTGTATTCATACGCTGGTGCTTTCACTACACTTGGGGTTTGTGACCATTTTTGGTGCAAACAGGTTTATCATTTCAACCCATAACAATTTTCTCCTATTCTACAGATCGTTCGGGTATGTATCATTTCAACCCACAGTGATTCTATACTAATAGGGAACTTGCAGAGTGATAACATATATGATAATAAAATAACAACAGCAACAGGCATATATCATCATCAGTATAAATAACAGAAAATGGTGTCAGATGTCACAGGTGAACAGATATAGTCAATAGCATATATAAAAATGTAAATAACTAGCAACAGTATATTTCAATTGATGTTTCAATTGAAATCAAATTTAATAAATATAAGAACAATAATCGTGAGTGATTGCTCACCTTTCGAGGCTAGAGATAATAGACAACAGATAAGCTGCGAATTCCAAAGCAAAAATAAGATTGAACGCGAATTGGACGAACAAGGCTGATAATGGAAAATCGATGAGAACGATTAGACTCAGTTGATATAAATTGAACTAAATATATATTATTCCTCTGAAATAAGTTTAAAACATATATTAAATTTCAAATGTATATTAAATCCCATACTCATAAAATAAAATATATACATTTATATAACTTATAAAATATATAACTCAGAACAATATATATACTATATAACAAAAGATCAACTTATACTACATACTTATCATATATTAACACACAACTTATATTATATATAATATGTTCCATCACCTCATATTGTAATAACATTAAATGTATATACTTTAGTACAAAAGTAAGCAGGCCAACATAGAAAAAATGTAAGCTAACAATCTATACAAGTTTTGGAAATACAAATATTTTGTGAACAGATTTGTCGACAAAATAAAAATAATATACTTTCGTAAACTAATGTATTATAACTATAACACTTAAACCGGCATATATATACAGTACAATAATAATGTAAACCAGATTCAAACATATTAATATATACATACATTTTAAAATAACAACTATTCTGTACATATATAATGAAGATTCTTTTTTTTATTATAACTTTAGCCTTTGCATTATATAACAGTATGAACCCATATTATATATTTAAGCTAACAAAAAACAAACTATATATTACTGCATATATAGACTTACATACAAAATATATATAAACAAATATATATACATGTAAGTGAATGATATATATATATATATATATAAGCTAAACCCATATATATTAATATATAAAACAACGCATCTTTATATAAAGCTCTGCATAAACAGCATACATATATTACTCGTAGGCTATTATTAGTATAAATCATATAAAATATAATATTACCATATTACAAAATTTATAAAATTTAACATAATATATATACACGCACCCAGATAAATGTTGTAAACTATATATATGCTATTATATAACTACTACATAACCGCAGCAAACAAAATATAACTTACGTAAAGTAAAATATACTTTATATATAAAATATTTGACATTAGATATAACCACCCTTAAATATACTAACTTCTTATATTATATATACAAAATAGGATATAAACCAACTTATATACGTAAGTGCAATACAAACTATCGAAATAACATAATAACGGATAACATATATAACTAGTATATAGTACTTATTTTTAACTTCATATCACAGACCTAACACACTAATACTGTTAAGATTTATATGAGCCGATATGGAAGAAAAAAATACTAATATAACTTATATAAAACAACTTAAACTTATATATATATATAAACTTTACAAATAAATAAACAAACCAATATATGCCTTTATATAAGATAAGATACGAACATATTATATATATACTTTATGAATTAAACAATGCTATATATATTTAAAACCAATAATTTGCAAAACAGAAATATTACTCACCATATATATATAGGGTTGCTCTTGGCTACAAGCTAGAGGAACGGTGAGGGAAGAAAGATGCTCGCTGTGCTTGCGGCACCATCGGGATGGAGGGGAGGAGGCGTGGAGGTTTGAGGCGGAGCACGAGGTGGCTGATGGGTTGCTGCCGGATCTGGAAGCGCGGTCCGGGACGTGGAGGAGAAAGACGAGGTGTGTTGCGTGATCGGCTGAAGGTGGGAAGCTTGTGATCTGGGCGAGGCTGAGGGTCGGGTTTGCAAAAATACTTTTTTATTTATTTATTTAGAGGAAACGAAAGTGGGTGGATCAGGCATGAAGATGAGCAGGCACAATGTAATATATATGTTGTCTTGTATACAAATTTTTTGTGAATAAAACAATGAAGAAGGAAGGCCACGTGTTAAGAGTTTGAAGGTGAAAAGTTGGAGCTGGTTCAAAATTTGAAAGCAACAGCAAATGTAAATTCTTGGAAAAGATTAAAAGCACGGCTAGACATTGATTCAGAAAAAATAAGTACAACAATTTATTTGTTGCTTGGCTGTCACGGTTCAAAGTTTGAAACGCAAAAGAAAATAAAAGTTCACGGATCCGGTATCGATACGGTTACCGGTTTCGTGGATTCCGCTGTGTACCGGACTTCAAAACACAGAATTGAATATACCGCAGTGATCAACACGATGAGACAATCAAAACGATATACAAATATCAGTGGCACGATCATCCGGTCAAAAGTCGATAATCGGTACCGAAAATGTTGTCAATTTACCAAAAATAAGATGAACGGAGCAATAGATGTCCAAATTTGACGAAACGAAAGATGACGTCTCACTCAGAAGATGATTTACAAATTTTCTATGTAAAAATATTCAGGTTTGGAAAACATTTTATTATCATCAATTTTAACTGATTAAATTGAAGTAAATTTACGCGCGAAATAAATTTTCATATTTTCGGACGAAAATTTACCAGTTGCTATGCTTAATTAGACGCATTCCAAATATCAAATTTATATTTCAAAATTTTATCGTTTAAAATTTCACAAAATTTAACTAATTACGTTATTAAAACAGTTATAATTTACGGGTCGTTACATTCTTCCCCACTCAAAACTTTTCGTCCCCGAAAAGGAAGGAGGTAGGAGTATAGAAACAACCAGAAAGCAAAATAGATTTAAAACAGGACAAAATAATTAATTTAAACCATATAGATTTCGAATTTAATTAATTAACAATTTGGTTTAATCCACTTGGTTTCTTCTTAAGTTAAATCAATCTATCTATTTCTCAATTCATTATCTTATTATCTATTCATCCTTAATTAACCATTTCTAAACCATCAATTTGTATAATCATTTATTATACTCATATTTTATTCAACAAATTTAA
The DNA here is from genome assembly GCA_030737815.1 of Allium fistulosum. Taxonomy (NCBI): domain Eukaryota; kingdom Viridiplantae; phylum Streptophyta; class Magnoliopsida; order Asparagales; family Amaryllidaceae; genus Allium; species Allium fistulosum. The sequence continues at coordinate 498,177,248 of CM060903.1, forward strand.
TTCTTATATTCCAAATTATTATTAAGTTTTATTCCACTTAATATGTCCTATCACATATATTTAAACCACATAAATCAATTTAAACCTTAAAAATTTCAATTTAAATTAATTTATATTAAAAATTGATTTTAAATTCAAGGTATTTCCGTAGGTTAATCTAATTTCAATTTATTAATTCCTTCAAACAAATTTATTTGTCTCATCTATTATTCAATTAACTCATTATTCTATTTATTTCAATTAATATTTATAACTAAAATTTAAGTGTATAACCTTTATTATAACCACTCAAATTCTATTTATAAAGGTCATTTTATATTGTATATTATCCAATTACATATTCAACCTTTGAATGATTTCGGTAAGTTGTATTAGCATGTAATTGAGTATTATACAATAAAATTTTCCAATTCAATTATTACAAGTTTAAATATTTATTCCAAAATTCATTATCTTATTATCTAGTCATCCTCAATTAAAAATTTAAATCAATCAATTTGTATAATCATTTATTATTCTCATATTTTTTTCAACAAATTTAATTCTTTTATCCAAATTATTATTAAGTTTATTCCACAAATTTTTTTTTCATATATTTAAACCATATAAATTTACAATTTAAATTAATTTATATTCAATAATTGATTTTTAAATTCTAGGTATTTCCATAAGTTAATCTAATTTCAATTTATTAATTCCTGCAAAACAAATTTTATTTGTCTCATTTATTATTCAATTAACTTATTATTTTATTTATTTTGATTAATATTTATAACTAAAATTTAAGTGTATAACCTTTATTATATCCACTCAAATTCTATTTATAAAAGTCATTTTATATTGTATACTATCCAATTACATTTTAACTTCTGAAAATTTTAGGTAAGTTATGTTGAGATGTAATTGTGTATTATACAAATAAGATTTTAAAATTCAGTTATTCCCAGTTAACTATTTATCCAAGAATTTTGACTTTAGTTTGTAATTGAATTCATCTTTAATCTAAAATTTAAGAATTTAAATCTCCGATTTACTTCAAACAATTTAGAGATATATATAATATATTTATATAAAGTTTAATAATTTTTTTTTAAATAAGATACCTATATATATATAAATCAAATTATACTGAAGAAATTCAGATCGAAATATATATTTTTTTTCTTCAAAACAAAACCGTAGCAAACCTACAGAATGGTTTCTCCACTTCGAAACTTGAAAATGAATGTCGATGATGCGGCCGTCATCACCGAAATTATTTTCCAGCGACAAAGAGAAGAGCACTGATTTAAACATTTAAAATTCTTTGAAAACCATTTTATTCGAAAATACTTTAAATAATATACATTTTAAGACTTTAAAACAAAGTTTGAAATCACCAGAAATTTAATTCTTAAATCCTCAATTTAAATCCATTTCAATTTCAAATTAATTTATAAACAATAGTCATTTTGCAATAGTCAATGACTTACAAAACAATAAAATGATAATCAAATATTATCATTTTCAACAACCAATTATTTAACTTTTAATCCCAGAAATTTTTTCTTATATATTTAAAATATAATCATACAAATTTATTTCATTTATCAGATTTGAAAATTATATTGTGTCAGTTTGCTCTATTCAAGTGTTTTGGAAATCCTATTGATAGCGTTGATCAAACGAATCGATCGGAAATCCAAACCAACATCAACAACTCAAACAACACACTATAAACATAAACTATTTTATATTAATTTCAAATACACTCCCTCACACGATGATTTCAGAATTGGATTCCAACACATGGATAGAGATCCAAATATAGAGGGACTCTAATCAAAGAGAATTATAATCTAAAATAGATAGGCTCGAAACGAAGGTTAGATGATTGCATTTCAAGCAGGAAGATGGATAAAGTTGTATAAATCGCGGGCGACCTTAACCGGGTCAACCGTGACTTCATAGATAAGATCGATGTAGAATTCTGAAGCAATTCGACATTTGATTACCAGAGGTAGAATTCAGGTATAACATAAGATAGCAGCATCGTAAACTAAGGATACAGAAATCTCCGGTGAATCAATACCGATTGTAAAGGAGTTTCACCCCAGTACAAATTATTCGAAGATTGGCGAGACCGCCGATTTACTATAGAGATTATTCGAAGTGGAGTTATGGGATACTCCAGAATCAAAAGACATGAATAGGGAAGACACGAATGGACTTTGGAACCGAAGTGAACGTTCCAAAATTCAAAGGAACTGAGTCAAAGAAGAAGGAATTCAAGCTCGAACGAAAGTGATTCTGTAATTGAATTTACTACATATGCTGAGTTTTACCTAAAACCAGAGCTCTGATACCACATGTAACGACCCATGGGACGACCGCCCACGACCCCTGCACTTAAACTTAGAGATAGTGCGCTGCAAAGTGTGCCAGGCAGCCATGGACGATTGTCAGGGTAAATTAAAACAACAAGATCTATCGTATTACTCACAGCGCATGGATAAAATACAATAGAACATATGTATAGGGAAGCTTTAAAGAACAAAATGACATCATATAAAGCTTCATAATAGTTGAATACAAGCATCAGGATAGTCAATACAACAAGCCTCACTACATCACTCAGAGATTACAAAGCAGCGGAACATCCAGTACATATAGTAAGAAATAATATGCAATACACCAGCTCGTCTTCGATATCAGCACCGTGAAAAGCTAGAACAGCACCTGTCACCTGCTACCTAGTTTGCCCGTCCCAAAATGGACGAACAGCCCAAGGCAATAAGAATTAAAACATAAAGCCTTGAGTCAGACAACAGTCTTAGTGAGCAGTAAATTAACAATCAACATACCAAAAGAGCATAAAGGAAAAGGAATAGGAATACAACCCTCCCACTCCAACCTCATTCTACAGTGATAGCCCCCAGACACACACTAAGCAGAAGCAAACATAGCAGAGCATTAAAGTAAAGTAATTATCACTCGAGTCAAGGGCGATGTTTTCCAAGCACAAACCCCCAAGGCCTAAACCAAGATCAGATAAGCACCCGGAAAAACACTGCTCTTGAGACCGAATGACGATACAACCAAACATCCATGACTCTGGCTATCACTGTTATCATTGCTTCGATATCACCGTTAATTGAATGACCGGCACATTCTTTCAGCCGTCCGTCAAGGGCTAATGGAAACCCCGGTTCTAGACATAACTCCCGCACGTCGTCGCAGCCCGTGCCTAGGACTATCGAATCTGCCCAGAGTACTCGACCATCAACAGTTAGTCGTTGGGACTATCGAATCTGCCCAAACGTACTCTTGCTTAGAGCATGCTAAAACCTTCAACAACGATGCTATCCAAGCCTCCTAGTCATCCTCCTCGACGACTATTTCCATACCAGCTCAAGCGCCTCTCAAGCACCCATTACCCTTAACTCGAATCATATCACCGAGTTACCAACGTGCTTGGAATGATCTCGTCTGGATTAGACCAAGTCTTCATCACATGATGCCTCGCTTCATTACATCCTCGCAAAGCCTCATCTCAACATCACATCATCAAATCTATGCATAAGAGCTTCATCATCCCGCTACATATGCCACGAGCAGCTTTCCCAATTCAAGAGCCTTTCCCTTAGCTTTTGAATCGTCTTCGGTCTAAATCAAATCATCAATCATCTAATTCATAGCAATCAATCAAGTCAAACATTAATCCAAACAATCAAGCATTCAAATAAGATCTAAATAGACAATTATCACAATAATGGCAATTTCATAAATAAAGTGTTGAAAGTCTAACAAGCATGAAATCATGAGAATTATCTCTACAATCTTGATGAATGAACTTGCATAGGTTAACACTTAGTAAAAATGGTTGTCAAATCATCATGAACAATGGATCTACATGGATCTACACTTAGGATGAAGAAAATGCATGAAAATCACAATTTAACACCAAATCGAGCCAACAATCCGATATACTCCTTTGGATCCGTGTGAGAGATAATCACCACTCACCAAATCACCAAAACAACCTCAAAACAACACGCTTCAGATCTGGACAGCGAAGGATCAAGCTTGATCTATCACGAATCCGCCCCAAACGAAGAAATCTCACTTCAATGGATGAAGGCCTTCAACTTTAGCTCTTGGATCTTCGATCTTGATCTTCGATTTGGATGAAAGGAAGCACTAGATTAGAGTAGAGAAAAGAAGTGAAGAAGTGTAGAAATCGAGCTCTCAAAATGGCAGCACTTCGTCGCTTCGAAATCCGGATCCCAAAAAGTGAGAACAACCTTCCTATTTATAGCAGAAATTTCCTTAAGTCGTAACTCGGCTATCTCCATAAGTCGTCTCCGACTTACGACCTAAGATCCCAAACTCTACGACCTAACCAGTTTCGCATCCACGACCTAGCGCTCACCTGCTTATGACTCACGACATAACAGCTATCTCCTAAGTCGGTTACGACTTATAGCATGCGCGCCTACGACTCAACTGAGAAGCGACCTAACAACAGCTCCTGCCTAACGACTAACAAGTGTGCGACTTAACAGATCTATGCTCCTACGACTTATAACTTAGCAGCCAACCACTAAGTCGGTCACGACTTAACAAATAACTGGGTTACGACCCAACCCCTAAGTCGTCTACGACTTAACACATAGGCTACGACTCAACAGACCAATCCTCTACGACTTAAGACTATGCGCGACTTATAAATCTCGCGACCTATCTCCTATAAGTCGCTAACTCGCCAAAACCCTTAAGGATCCAATTTTCCTCAAGTCTTCTATGACCTAAGCCTTATAAGTCGTCCCAAACTGTCCAACGACCTAAACCACTACCCCTCTTCCTTAGGTCGGTCCCAACCTTAAGTCGTCTACTATCCTAAGTCGTCTCAACCGATCTAACACAACCAGTCTACAAAATCGTCAGCTACACTTCCTTAACTCGTTTAACTCCTTAAGTTGGCCACTCATCCCAGACTTAATACTTAACTCGTCCAAACCGACTTAGGACTTAACAAAATCTGCCAAAATCTGAAACGACTTAAAAATGCTGAAAATTCCCGATTTTACGAACTTTTCGATCCGTAAAAATACGGGTCGTTACATTCTCTCCCCCTTAGGAATTTCGCCCCCGAAATTCCAAGCAAACAAAGCAATCAAAGACTATTCTGTACGCCTATCATCCATAACAATCAACAAACCATGCATCCAATTCTAGCTTAGCGTACGGAATTCTAACACTAGAACAAGTCACAATATCGTGAGATGACACGACACCTTAGGGCCATACCTTGAAGAGTTCAGAATGAGCTGCCTTCATCCTCTCTTCCACCTCCCACGTACAGTCGTTATCATCATCACTCCATTGTATCTTGAGCAACTTAACTACCTTCCTCCAAAGCTGTTTCGTGTCGGTTTCAACAACACGAAGCGGCTTACGAGGTCTTCTATCGACTGGATCAACTTCGAAATCTTCACAGCTATCAGCAGGAACCACTGTATTCGAGTCGTGCACGTACTTCCGTAGATACGACACATGAAAAACATTGTGCACACTCGACATCTTCTCAGGTAACTCCAATCTATAAGCGAGCTTTCCAATTCGCTTGATGATCGGGAATGGTCCAACAAATCTCGGAGTCAATTTCCCTTTCTTCCCGAATCGAATAACATTCTTCAGTGGAGAAATCTTCACAAAAACCATATCTCCTACGTCGAATTCCAAGTCCTTTCGACGCTTATCGGCATAACTCTTCTGACGGTCTTGGGCTGTCTTCATTCGTTGCCGAATGATCTCTTTGCAATCCGAAGTCCGTCGAATCATCTCTGGCCCAAGTATCAACTTTTCTCCAGTTTCTAACCAACATGTCGGTGAGTTACACGGTCTCCCATACAATGCCTCATACGGTGCCATACCAATGCTTGACTGGTAACTGTTGTTGTATGCAAACTCCACCAAATGAAGGTGATCTTCCCATGATCCTCCGAAATCCAAAACACAAGCTCTAAGAAGATCTTCCAAAACTCGGTTGACTCTCTCGGTCTGACCATCTGTTTGAGGGTGATAAGCTGTACTCAAACACAACTCGGTTCCCAAAACTTCCTGGAAGCTCTTCCAAAATCCACTAGTGAACAATGGGTCTCAATCGCTCACTACACTCTTCGGAATACCATGGAATCGAACTATCCACTTAACATACAACTCAGCCAACTTTGATGCAGTTCTAGTCGATCATACAGGAATGAATCTGGCACTCTTAGTCAAACGATCTACAATGACCCAAATCCCTTCATTTCCCGTTCTGGTTCGAGGCAATCCATCAATAAAATTCATCGACACTTGCTCCCACTTCCATGTAGGAACTTCTAATGGCTGAAGCAATCCACTTGGCTTCTTCTGTTCGGCTTTTACCAATTGGCAGTTCATACATTTGGAAATAAAATTTCAAACATCCTTCTTCATACCTTCCCAGTAGTAGGTTCTCTTCATATCCCGATACATCTTATTTCCTCCTGGATGAATTGTCAACTTCGAGTGATGACTTTCCTTCAGAACTTTACTCCTCAATTCATCTATATCGGGAACAACTAGTCGTCCTTGCTTCCGAAGCCAACCCTCTCGATCGACCTCGAATCCTTTATCCTTTTCTGGATCCAATCCAGATTCCAAATCATGGATAATCTTGACAAGCTTATCGTCTCGCTTTTGGCTCTCGCCAATTCTTTCCACTAGAGAAGGTCTTATCGATAAGTTTGCCAACATCTCAGGTTCCAATTCGCATCTAGGTCTGAAGTCAAATCCAGCTAAATACTCGAGATTCTTCCATTCTGAAAACATGGCTCCCAATCCTGCATGTCTTCTACTTAACGCATCTGCCACTGCGTTACCTTTTCCCGGAGTATAAGCTATACCAAAATCATATGATGCCAAAAACTCTAGCCAACGTTGCTGCTGAAGATTCAAATCCTTTTGGGAGAAAAGATACTTCAACGACTTATGATTTGTAAACAACTCAAATCGAACCCCCAATAGATAATGTCTCCACATCTTCAGAGCAAAAACAATCGCCGCTAACTCCAAATCATGAGTCAGGTAATTCCTTTCATGCGGCTTCAGTTGTCGACTTGCATACGCAACAACTTTATCCTTCTGCATCAGCACTGCTCCAAGTCCAGTACCACATGTGTCGGTATAAACCACCATCTCATCATTCCCACTTGGAATAGTCAAAACAGGAGCACTTGTCAATCTCTCTTTCAAGATTCCGAAAGCTTGCTCACACTTATCTTCCCACTTGAACACTTGGTTCTTCTTCGTCAATCCTGTTAACGGTGCAGCTACCTTGGAGAAGTCTTTGATAAACCGTCGATAATATCCTGCTAATCCAAGAAAACTCCTCACATCTGATGCATTCTTAGGTCTGACCCAATCCTGGATTGCTGCCACCTTAGCGGGATCAACCGCTATTCCATTTCCAGAAATCACATGGCCTAAGAACCTCACTTCACTCTTCCAGAAGTGACACTTCGAAAACTTAGCCTTCAGCTGATGTTTCCGTAAGATTTCCAAAACAATACGCAAGTGCGTCTTGTGCTCTTCTTCAGTCCTGCAATAAATCAGAATATCATCCACGAACACAAGCACAAACTTTTTCAACTGATCTCTGAACACTCTATTCATAAGATCCACAAAATATGCTGGCGCGTTAGTCAATCCAAACGGCATTACCAGCCACTCAAAGAAACCGGATGGTGTCCTAAAAGCAGTCTTCGGCACACTATCCTTAGCCACTCTCAACTGGTGAAATCCCGTTGCTAAATCCATCTGAGAAAACACCTTGGCTTCGTGAAGCTGATCAAACAAGTCATCTATTCTCGGCAATGGATACTTGTTCTTCTTAGTCACCTTATTCAGCTCACGATAATCTACACACAATCTCAACGACCCATCTACCTTGGTTGCAAACACAACTGGTGCACCCCACTCGGACACACTATGCCGAATGAATTCTTTCTGCAAAAGATCATCAACTTGCACCCTCAACTCCTGCTGTTCCCTAGGCGCCATCCGCCTAAGAGGCATCACAACAGGTCTGGCTCCTTCAACTAGATCTATACGAAACTCGATCTCTCTATGCGGCGGCAACCCTTTGACTTCGTCAAAGACATCCTCGAATCCATTAGCGATCGGCACTGATGACAGTCCATCCCGTGGAACAACCAACGAATACATGAAGCTCATGAAGTCGCCTTCTTCATGCTTACATCGTATCACAATCTTTCGCCCCTCCACATCCTCGACTGTCACTTCCAACCTCTCGCAATCAACCTTTGCCGCATACTTCCTAAGCCAGTCCATACCCAAAATAATTCTGAACCCTGCAAAGTTCAGAACAAAGCAATCACAAACAAAAGAGCAATCATGACTCGATACAATCAAACCACGACATAACATACACAAACAAGACGAACCCCCAACTGGATTAGTCACAACCAATGGCCTATCAACAATATCCGGTTCCAAACCCAACCGGCCTACAAGTTCGCTGCAAACAAACGAATGCGACGCCCCAGTATCAAACAGAACTCTAACTGGAACACCACATAGGAAAAGAGTACCTTGAACCACCACACTCTTTCCCTTCTCTTCAGCAGTAGGAGCTTTCGAAGACGACGGAACAGCTCCCAAAGCATAAGCTTGCACAATCTGCTTGTCCCTCCTCGGTTCTGGACAATTCTTCCTGAAATGCCCCGGCTTGTCACAGTTGTGGCACTTCGCCGGCGCTTTCGGATTCTTGCAATCCCTGGAGAGATGGCCTTTCTGCTGACAGTTGTAGCAGGTCACTTCGCCCTTCGGCTTCTTCTGGCCATCCTTACCCTTCTGCTGCTGTTGCTTCCTCTTCTTGTTTCCACCCTGCTGGGGTTTAGACTCTTCCCTAGTCACAGCAACAATAGATCCTTCCTTAGGAAACAGACTCTCATGCCTGAGAGCCTTCTCCACAAGCTTCTCAAATGAATCGTCCAAATGATCCACCAACTGTCTCCCAAGATAACTGTCCAAGCCTGTCACAAACTTCTCATTCTTCTGATATGCAGATTCGATATACGACTGGGCATACTTGGACAAAGCTTCAAACTCAGAAACATACTCAAGAACTGATCTTCCACCTTGCTTGAGCTCCACAAACTTCTTGAACAGAACAGACTTCTGAGCCGTAGAAATGAACTTAGCTTCAAACCTGACTTGGAATTGCTCCCAAGTAATCTCTTCCTCTGGAGTATTGATGGTAATAGAGTTCCACCAATCAGAAGCTCTCCCTTGAAGCTGTCTCGATGCCAACTTCCTCTTAGTCGCATCCTCAATTCCCAAATCACCAAAGATCCTTCTATAAGCATCTATCCACCTCTGGACCTCAATAGTTGATTCTGTTCCCAAGAAAACCTTCCCTCCAAGAGCAGTATAGTCCTTGCACAACTTAGCAAAATCCACTGGTTTCGAAGTTTGGACTTGAACTCCAACATCTACTGCTGCCCCCGGAACTGGTATCCTTCTCATGATCGAAGTCATCATAGCTTCGAACATGGCTGCATAATCAGCAGTCCCCTCAGTAGCACGGCCTTCCCTAGCAGCTGGTCTCCCTCTTCGACTCATTCTCAATATCTATAAAAAGGAATGATCAGAACATCTTAGAGAAACAACTGCATAAAGGACTCAAACTCTTCTAAGCTACTATATTATATATAGTAATCATCCATCAAAATTACAATTACGTCTCTCATACGTAGTTACGTCAGCGAGCGTTGGGTAAAATCGATTAACCAATGCTCTGATACCAAATGTGACGACCGCCCACGACCCCTGCACTTAAACTTAGAGATAGTGCGCTACAAAGTGTGCCAGGCAGCCATGGACGATTGTCAGGGTAAATTAAAACAATAAGATCTATCGTATTACTCACAGCGCATGGATAAAATACAATAGAACATATGTATAGGGAAGCTTTAAAGAATAAAATGACATCATATAAAACTTCATAATAATTGAATACAAGCATCAGGATAGTCAATACAACAAGCCTCACTACATCACTCAGAGATTACAAAGTAGCGGAACATCCAGTACATATAGTAAGAAATAATATGCAATACACCAGCTCGTCTTCGATATCAGCACCGTGAAAAGCTAGAACAGCACCTGTCACCTGCTACCTAGTCTGCCCGTCCCAAAATGGACGAACAACCCAAGGCAATAAGAATTAAAACATAAAGCCTTGAGTCAGACAACAGTCTTAGTGAGCAGTAAATTAACAATCAACATACCAAAAGAGCATAAAGGAAAAGGAATAGGAATACAACCCGCCCACTCCAACCTCATTATACAGTGATAGCCCCCAGACACACACTAAGCAGAAGCAAACATAGCAGAGCATTAAAGTAAAGTAATTATCACTCGAGTCAAGGGCGATGTTTTCCAAGCACAAACCCCCAAGTCCTAAACCAAGATCAGATAAGCACCTGGAAAAACACTGCTCTTGAGACCGAATGACGATACAACCAAACATCCATGACTCTGGCTATCACTGTTATCATTGCTTCGATATCACCGTTAATTGAATGACCGGCACATTCTTTCAGCCGTCCGTCAAGGGCTAATGGAAACCCCGGTTCTAGACATAACTCCCGCACGTCGTCGTAGCCCGTGCCTAGGACTATCGAATCTGCCCAGAGTACTCGACCATCAACAGTTAGTCGTTGGGACTATCGAATCTGCCCAAACGTACTCTTGCTTAGAGCATGCTAGAAACTTCAACAACAATGCTATCCAAGCCTCCCAGTCATCCTCCTCGACGACTATTTCCATACCAGCTCAAGCGCCTCTCAAGCACCCATTACCCTTAACTCGAATCATATCACCGAGTTACCAACGTGCTTGGAATGATCCCGTCTGGATTAGACCAAGTCTTCATCACATGATGCCTCGCTTCATTACATCCTCGCAAAGCCTCATCTCAACATCACATCATCAAATCTATGCATAAGAGCTTCATCATCCCGCTACATATGCCACGAGCAGCTTTCCCAATTCAAGAGCCTTTCCCTTAGCTTTTGAATCGTCTTCGGTCTAAATCAAATCATCAATCATCTAATTCATAGCAATCAATCAAGTCAAACATTAATCCAAACAATCAAGCATTCAAATAAGATCTAAATAGACAATTATCACAATAATGGCAATTTCGTAAATAAAGTGTTGAAAGTCTAACAAGCATGAAATCATGAGAATTATCTCTACAATCTTGATGAATGAACTTGCGTAGGTTAACACTTAGTAAAAATGGTTGTCAAATCATCATGAACAATGGATCTACATGGATCTACACTTAGGATGAAGAAAATGCATGAAAATCACTATTTTAACACCAAATCGAGCCAACAATCCGATATACTCCTTTGGATCCGTGTGAGAGATAATCACCACTCACCAAATCACCAAAACAACCTCAAAACAACACGCTTCAGATCTGGACAGCGAAGGATCAAGCTTGATCTATCACGAATCCGCTCCAAACGAAGAAATCTCACTTCAATGGATGAAGGCCTTCAACTTTAGCTCTTGGATCTTCGATCTTGATCTTCGATTTGGATGAAAGGAAGCACTAGATTAGAGTAGAGAAAAGAAGTGAAGAAGTGTAGAAATCGAGCTCTCAAAATGGCAGCACTTCGTCGCTTCGAAATCCGGATCCCAAAAAGTGAGAACAACCTTCCTATTTATAGCAGAAATTTCCTTAAGTCGTAACTCGGCTATCTCCATAAGTCGTCTCCGACTTACGACCTAAGATCCCAAACTCTACGACCTAACCAGTTTCGCATCCACGACCTAGCGCTCACCTGCTTATGACTCATGACATAACAGCTATCTCCTAAGTCGGTTACGACTTATAGCATGCGCGCCTACGACTCAACTGAGAAGCGACCTAACAACAGCTCCTGCCTAACGACTAACAAGTGTGCGACTTAACAGATCTATGCTCCTACGACTTATAACTTAGCAGCCAACCACTAAGTCGGTCACGACTTAACAAATAACTGGGTTACGACCCAACCCCTAAGTCGTCTACGACTTAACACATAGGCTACGACTCAACAGACCAATCCTCTACGACTTAAGACTATGCGCGACTTATAAATCTCGCGACCTATCTCCTATAAGTCGCTAACTCGCCAAAACCCTTAAGGATCCAATTTTCCTCAAGTCTTCTTTGACCTAAGCCTTATAAGTCGTCCCAAACTGTCCAACGACCTAAACCACTACCCCTCTTCCTTAGGTCGGTCCCAACCTTAAGTCGTCTACTATCCTAAGTCGTCTCAACCGATCTAACACAACCAGTCTACAAAATCGTCAGCTACACTTCCTTAACTCGTTTAATTCCTTAAGTCGGCCACTCACCCCAGACTTAATACTTAACTCGTCCAAACCGACTTAGGACTTAACAAAATCTGCCAAAATCTGAAACGACTTAAAAATGCTGAAAATTCCCGATTTTACGAACTTTTCGATCCGTAAAAATACGGGTCGTTACAACCCAGTATTTTGGACCATTCAAATCGACAATAAATCCACACATGTCAGACTTGAATGATTCAAAATAATGGATTGTAAATAAAATTTGGCAAAACTCAGCATATACAATAAATAAAATAATTACATATCAAAGACACAGAGTAATATAACAATAATGCAGCGGAAACAAAAGGATAGTAGTTCATGAAGCTACTATATATATATAACAGAGTTAGACAAGATACAACAGAAGTCTCGAATACAATAGATGTCTCAATACAATAATCAAATACAAGATCTGAATACATCACTGGAATCAACTGAATAAATGAAAGCAGGATCGATAGATAGCTGGATCTCCAAGCGAAGCTCCAACTCCAAAGGTGAGTCTCAAATGCTGTATCACTCAGTCTGACTCGAGCGTAAAGCAAAACACAAAACACTCGAGTCAGGATTAACATTCTTATATTCAATAAATCCAACTCAAGTGAAATATCAACTGAAATACAAGTAACTTAAAGGATGTTTGGGATAACCATCCTCTAAGGGTCCGTTAAACTATTTACTATGTAGTAATATTCGCTATTATAATAGTGTCTAAATAAGTAAAGTATAATCATATCGGAAAATAGCGTTAAGGGGATGGAGAACCTTAACGCGGTCGGATCTTAAAATCATAATCGTAGTAAAGCTCGATATGGTAGGTGACACGGCACAACTAGGCAATGCTAGGGTAGATATACCAATTACGCACACGGACTAATGGAGCGCATAGCAGCCACTATCGTCTACCTCGAACAACATTCCCAAATCGGAGGATGGCCATCTAGTCAAATCACAAATAAGAGTATAATATCGAAGAAATGTGTCCGAGAAGAGGTGCTACCTCACTGGTCCGAGATCGCTCCTGTTTTAGCCACCTTATGCCAACTCACGGGAGTTGGGTCCACGTACATACCTTAAGAACGTCGCCACCATCCTACTTCATTCTGGAATCTCCACTGCATACACGGTTGTCAAAGTGGTTTTCGGTATCGATAGAGAGTATGTCCATATCCGATCCCGGTCTCTTTAACAACTAATCGTTATTATAACACCGTGGTCATTTCAAAATAGTTTATACTTCAAAATAAAATATCATTATCATTTCAAACCCAATTAAATACGATATCATTTTCACTTCAAATATATCCATTTTCAAAATCATATCACTTTCCAAAGTTACAACGCTTTCGAAATCATAGTCTTTTTAAAAATCAAAACACATTGGAAATCACAGCTTTGAAATCATAGCATTTTGGAAATCATAACACTTTCCTTTTAAACAGTTTAGATTTTAAAATTAGTATATATAATAAAATAGTTTCCTCAAATTTCACAATCGATTCAAATTAACTCGAATTCCAAAAATTTAATTTAATCAAATCTCAAATCATCAGTTTCAACTCGATTTAGCTTCTAAATAAACCATTTCAAATTATCGATTTCAAATACATATCTTGGCCCATAAAATAAGTCATTTCAAATTTTTATATATTTCAAAGCTTTAAATATTCAACATTTCAAAACTAAATTCGATAAATTTATATACATATCAAATTCACTTTACAATTATTTAGTTTGAAATATTAACTTAACATTTTCATAACATTTGAATACAATTTAAATTTACAATTTAAATAAACCAAATATCTCATTTAAATATTTATACGTTTGAAATATCCATTTAAGTCACCTTTAAAATTTCAAGTTGTAAATCATTTCTTTAAATTTCAAATTCAATACATTTCAAATCAAACTTATTTAAGTATAATTCTTAAATAAATATAATTTCAATCAATTTCAAATCATTATAAATTCTATATTTGAAATTATAGATATTAAATAAATACTTAAACATATTAGTCATCAACTTATTAAATTGACTTTAATAAATCTTTAAAATCAGTATTTATCAAAATCATATATTTCTTTTCAAAACCAAAGAAATCATTTTCAAAACATTGATATATAGACCAACGGTGTCTGTATATAATTTTCTACCCTATGGTCAGGTGATACGGATATTTATCATTTCAATCCGCAATTTAAAATATATATACAGGTATATATCTTTTCAACCCGCAATCCCAAGTTCAATTCAATGAAAATCGCTTGGGTTTATCATTTCAACCCATAACGATTTTCTCCTATTCTACAGATCGTTCGGGTATGTATCATTTCAACCCACAGTGATTCTATACTAATAGGGAACTTGCAGAGTGATAACATATATGATAATAAAATAACAACAGCAACAGGCATATATCATCATCAGTATAAATAACAGAAAATGGTGTCAGATGTCACAGGTGAACAGATATAGTTAATAGCATATATAAAAATGTAAATAACTAGCAATAGTATATTTCAATTGATGTTTCAATTGAAATCAAATTTAATAAATATAAGAACAATAATCGTGAGTGATTGCTCACCTTTCGAGGCTAGAGATAATAGACAACAGATAAGCTGCGAATTCCAAAGCAAAAATAAGATTGAACGCGAATTGGACGAACAAGGCTGATAATGGAAAATCGATGAGAACGATTAGACTCAGTTGATATAAATTGAACTAAATATATATTATTCCTCTGAAATAAGTTTAAAACATATATTAAATTTCAAATGTATATTAAATCCCATACTCATAAAATAAAATATATACATTTATATAACTTATAAAATATATAACTCGGAACAATATATATACTATATAACAAAAGATCAACTTATACTACATACTTATCATATATTAACACACAACTTATATTATATATAATATGTTCCATCACCTCATATTGTAATAACATTAAATGTATATACTTTAGTACAAAAGTAAGCAGGCCAACATAGAAAAAATGTAAGCTAACAATCTATACAAGTTTTGGAAATACAAATATTTTGTGAACAGATTTGTCGACAAAATCAAAATAATATACTTTCGTAAACTAATGTATTATAACTATAACACTTAAACCGGCATATATATACAGTACAATAATAATGTAAACCAGATTCAAACATATTAATATATACATACATTTTAAAATAACAACTATTCTGTACATATATAATGAAGATTCTTTTTTTTTATTATAACTTTAGCCTTTGCATTATATAACAGTATGAACCCATATTATATATTTAAGCTAACAAAAAACAAACTAATATTACTGCATATATAGACTTACATACAAAATATATATAAACAAATATATATACACGTAAGTGAATGATATATATATAAATATAAGCTAAACCCATATATATTAATATATAAAACAACGCATCTTTATATAAAGCTCTGCATAAACAGCATACATATATTACTCGTAGGCTATTATTAGTATAAATCATATAAAATATAATATTACCATATTACAAAATTTATAAAATTTAACATAATATATATACACGCACCCAGATAAATGTTGTAAACTATATATATGCTATTATATAACTACTACATAACCGCAGCAAACAAAATATAACTTACGTAAAGTAAAATATACTTTATATATAAAATATTTGACATTAGATATAACCACCCTTAAATATACTAACTTCTTATATTATATATACAAAATAGGATATAAACCAACTTATATACGTAAGTGCAATACAAACTATCGAAATAACATAATAACGGATAACATATATAACTAGTATATAGTACTTATTTTTAACTTCATATCACAGACCTAACACACTAATACTGTTAAGATTTATATGAGCCGATATGGAAGAAAAAAATACTAATATAACTTATATAAAACAACTTAAACTTATATATATATATAAACTTTACAAATAAATAAATAAACCAATATATGCCTTTATATAAGATAAGATACGAACATATTATATATATACTTTATGAATTAAACAATGCTATATATATTTAAAACCAATAATTTGCAAAACAGAAATATTACTCACCATATATATATAGGGTTGCTCTTGGCTACAAGCTAGAGGAACGGTGAGGGAAGAAAGATGCTCGCTGTGCTTGCGGCACCATCGGGATGGAGGGGAGGAGGCGTGGAGGTTTGAGGCGGAGCACGAGGTGGCTGATGGGTTGCTGCCGGATCTGGAAGCGCGGTCCGGGACGTGGAGGAGAAAGACGAGGTGTGTTGCGTGATCGGCTGAAGGTGGGAAGCTTGTGATCTGGGCGAGGCTGAGGGTCGGGTTTGCAAAAATACTTTTTTATTTATTTATTTAGAGGAAACGAAAGTGGGTGGATCAGGCATGAAGATGAGCAGGCACAATGTAATATATATGTTGTCTTGTATACAAATTTTTTGTGAATAAAACAATGAAGAAGGAAGGCCACGTGTTAAGAGTTTGAAGGTGAAAAGTTGGAGCTGGTTCAAAATTTGAAAGCAACAGCAAATGTAAATTCTTGGAAAAGATTAAAAGCACGGCTAGACATTGATTCAGAAAAAATAAGTACAGCAATTTATTTGTTGCTTGGCTGTCACGGTTCAAAGTTTGAAACGCAAAAGAAAATAAAAGTTCACGGATCCGGTATCGATACGGTTACCGGTTTCGTGGATTCCGCTGTGTACCGGACTTCAAAACACAGAATTGAATATACCGCAGTGATCAACACGATGAGACAATCAAAACGATATACAAATATCAGTGGCACGATCATCCGGTCAAAAGTCGATAATCGGTACCGAAAATGTTGTCAATTTACCAAAAATAAGATGAACGGAGCAATAGATGTCCAAATTTGACGAAACGAAAGATGACGTCTCACTCAGAAGATGATTTACAAATTTTCTATGTAAAAATATTCAGGTTTGGAAAACATTTTATTATCATCAATTTTAACTGATTAAATTGAAGTAAATTTACGCGCGAAATAAATTTTCATATTTTCGGACGAAAATTTACCAGTTGCTATGCTTAATTAGACGCATTCCAAATATCAAATTTATATTTCAAAATTTTATCGTTTAAAATTTCACAAAATTTAACTAATTACGTTATTAAAACAGTTATAATTTACGGGTCGTTACATTCTTCCCCACTCAAAACTTTTCGTCCCCGAAAAGGAAGGAGGTAGGAGTATAGAAACAACCAGAAAGCAAAATAGATTTAAAACAGGACAAAATAATTAATTTAAACCATATAGATTTCGAATTTAATTAATTAACAATTTGGTTTAATCCACTTGGTTTCTTCTTAAGTTAAATCAATCTATCTATTTCTCAATTCATTATCTTATTATCTATTCATCCTTAATTAACCATTTCTAAACCATCAATTTGTATAATCATTTATTATACTCATATTTTATTCAACAAATTTAATTCTTATATTCCAAATTATTATTAAGTTTTATTCCACTTAATATGTCCTATCACATATATTTAAACCACATAAATCAATTTAAACCTTAAAAATTTCAATTTAAATTAATTTATATTAAAAATTGATTTTAAATTCAAGGTATTTCCGTAGGTTAATCTAATTTCAATTTATTAATTCCTTCAAACAAATTTATTTGTCTCATCTATTATTCAATTAACTCATTATTCTATTTATTTCAATTAATATTTATAACTAAAATTTAAGTGTATAACCTTTATTATAACCACTCAAATTCTATTTATAAAGGTCATTTTATATTGTATATTATCCAATTACATATTCAACCTTTGAATGATTTCGGTAAGTTGTATTAGCATGTAATTGAGTATTATACAATAAAATTTTCCAATTCAATTATTACAAGTTTAAATATTTATTCCAAAATTCATTATCTTATTATCTAGTCATCCTCAATTAAAAATTTAAATCAATCAATTTGTATAATCATTTATTATTCTCATATTTTTTTCAACAAATTTAATTCTTTTATCCAAATTATTATTAAGTTTATTCCACAAAAAAAAATTTCATATATTTAAACCATATAATTAATTTAAACCATATAAATTTACAATTTAAATTAATTTATATTCAATAATTGATTTTTAAATTCTAGGTATTTCCATAAGTTAATCTAATTTCAATTTATTAATTCCTGCAAAACAAATTTTATTTGTCTCATTTATTATTCAATTAACTTATTATTTTATTTATTTTGATTAATATTTATAACTAAAATTTAAGTGTATAACCTTTATTATATCCACTCAAATTCTATTTATAAAAGTCATTTTATATTGTATACTATCCAATTACATTTTAACTTCTGAAAATTTTAGGTAAGTTATGTTGAGATGTAATTGTGTATTATACAAATAAGATTTTAAAATTCAGTTATTCCCAGTTAACTATTTATCCAAGAATTTTGACTTTAGTTTGTAATTGAAATCATCTTTAATCTAAAATTTAAGAATTTAAATCTCCGATTTACTTCAAACAATTTAGAGATATATATAATATATTTATATAAAGTTTAATAAATTTTTTTTAAATAAGATACCTATATATATATAAATCAAATTATACTGAAGAAATTCAGATCGAAATATATATTTTTTTTCTTCAAAACAAAACCGTAGCAAACCTACAGAATGGTTTCTCCACTTCGAAACTTGAAAATGAATGTCGA
This sequence comes from Allium fistulosum, assembly GCA_030737815.1. NCBI lineage: Eukaryota > Viridiplantae > Streptophyta > Magnoliopsida > Asparagales > Amaryllidaceae > Allium > Allium fistulosum. Next base: position 498,196,422 of record CM060903.1, read on the forward strand.
TGATGCGGCCGTCATCACCGAAATTATTTTCCAGCGACAAAGAGAAGAGCACTGATTTAAACATTTAAAATTCTTTGAAAACCATTTTATTCGAAAATACTTTAAATAATATACATTTTAAGACTTTAAAACAAAGTTTGAAATCACCAGAAATTTAATTCTTAAATCCTCAATTTAAATCCATTTCAATTTCAAATTAATTTATAAACAATAGTCATTTTGCAATAGTCAATGACTTACAAAACAATAAAATGATAATCAAATATTATCATTTTCAACAACCAATTATTTAACTTTTAATTCCAGAAAATTTTTCTTATATATTTAAAATATAATCATACAAATTTATTTCATTTATCAGATTTGAAAATTATATTATGTCAGTTTGCTCTATTCAAGTGTTTTGGAAATCCTATCGATAGCGTTGATCAGACGAATCGATCGGAAATCCAAACCAACATCAACAACTCAAACAACACACTATAAACATAAACTATTTTATATTAATTTCAAATACACTCCCTCACACGATGATTTCAGAATTGGATTCCAACACATGGATAGAGATCCAAATATAGAGGGACTCTAATCAAAGAGAATTATAATCTAAAATAGATAGGCTCGAAACGAAGGTTAGATGATTGCATTTCAAGCAGGAAGATGGATAAAGTTGTATAAATCGCGGGCGACCTTAACCGGGTCAACCGTGACTTCATAGGTAAGATCGATGTAGAATTCTGAAGCAAATCGACATTTGATTACCAGAGGTAGAATTCAGGTATAACATAAGATAGCAGCATCGTAAACTGAGGATACAGAAATCTCCGGTGAATCAATACCGATTGTAAAGGAGTTTCACCCCAGTACAAATTATTCGAAGATTGGCGAGACCGCCGATTTACTATAGAGATTATTCGAAGTGGAGTTATGGGATACTCCAGAATCAAAAGACATGAATAGGGAAGACACGAATGGACTTTGGAACCGAAGTGAACGTTCCAAAATTCAAAGGAACTGAGTCAAAGAAGAAGGAATTCAAGCTCGAACGAAAGTGATTATGTAATTGAATTTACTACATATGCTGAGTTTTACCTAAAACCAGAGCTCTGATACCACATGTAACGACCCAGTATTTTGGACCATTCAAATCGACAATAAATCCACACATGTCGGACTTGAATGATTCAAAACAATGGATTGTAAATAAAATTTGGCAAAACTCAGCATATACAATAAATAAAATAATTACATATCAAAGACACAGAGTAATATAACAATAATGCAGCGGAAACAAAAGGATAGTAGTTCATGAAGCTACTATATATATATAACAGAGTTAGACAAGATACAACAGAAGTCTCAAATACAATAGATGTCTCAATACAATAATCAAATACAAGATCTGAATATATCACTGGAATCAACTGAATAAATGAAAGCAGGATCGATAGATAGCTGGATCTCCAAGCGAAGCTCCAACTCCAAAGGTGAGTCTCAAATGCTGTATCACTCAGTCTGACCCGAGCGTAAAGCAAAACACAAAACACTCGAGTCAGGATTAACATTCTTATATTCAATAAATCCAACTCAAATGAAATATCAACTGAAATACAAGTAACTTAAAGGATGTTTGGGATAACCATCCTCTAAGGGTCCGTTAAACTATTTACTATGTAGTAATATTCGCTATTATAATAGTGTCTAAATAAGTAAAGTATAATCATATCGGAAAATAGCGTTAAGGGGATGGAGAACCTTAACGCGGTCGGATCTTAAAATCATAATCGTAGTAAAGCTCGATATGGTAGGTGACACGGCACAACTAGGCAATGCCAGGATAGATATACCAATTACGCACACGGACTGATGGAGCGCATAGCAGCCACTATCGTCCACCTCGAACAACATTCCCAAATCGGAGGATGGCCATCTAGTCAAATCACAAATAAGAGTATAATATCGAAGAAATGTGTCCGAGAAGAGGTGCTACCTCACTGGTCCAAGATCGCTCCTGTTTTAGCCACCTTATGCCAACTCACGGGAGTTGGGTCCATGTAACATACCTTAAGAACGTCGCCACCATCCTACTTCATTCTGGAATCTCCACCGCGTACACGATTGTCAAAGTGGTTTTCGGTATCGATAGAGAGTATGTCCATATCCGATCCCGGTCTCTCTAACAACTAATCATTATTATAACACCGTGGTCATTTCAAAATAGTTTATACTTCAAAACTAAAATATCATTATCATTTCAAACCCAATTAAATACGATATCATTTTCACTTCAAATATATCCATTTTCAAAATCATATCACTTTCCAAAGTTACAACGCTTTCGAAATCATAGTCTTTTTAAAAATCAAAACACATTGGAAATCACAGCTTTGAAATCATAGCATTTTGGAAATCATAACACTTTCCTTTTAAACAGTTTAGATTTTAAAATTAGTATATATAATAAAATAGTTTCCTCAAATTTCACAATCGATTCAAATTAACTCGAATTCCAAAAATTTAATTTAATCAAATCTCAAATCATCAGTTTCAACTCGATTTAGCTTCTAAATAAACCATTTCAAATTATCGATTTCAAATACATATCTTGGCCCATAAAATAAGTCATTTCAAATTTTTATATATTTCAAAGCTTTAAATATTCAACATTTCAAAACTAAATTCGATAAATTTATATACATATCAAATTCACTTTACAATTATTTAGTTTGAAATATTAACTTAACATTTTCATAACATTTGAATACAATTTAAATTTACAATTTAAATAAACCAAATATCTCATTTAAATATTTATACGTTTGAAATATCCATTTAAGTCACCTTTAAAATTTCAAGTTGTAAATCATTTCTTTAAATTTCAAATTCAATACATTTCAAATCAAACTTATTTAAGTATAATTCTTAAATAAATATAATTTCAATCAATTTCAAATCATTATAAATTCTATATTTGAAATTATAGATATTAAATAAATACTTAAACATATTAGTCATCAACTTATTAAATTGACTTTAATAAATCTTTAAAATCAGTATTTATCAAAATCATATATTTCTTTTCAAAACCAAAGAAATCATTTTCAAAACATTGATATATAGACCAACGGTGTCTGTATATAATTTTCTACCCTATGGTCAGGTGATACGGATATTTATCATTTCAATCCGCAATTTAAAATATATATACAGGTATATATCTTTTCAACCCGCAATCCCAAGTTCAATTCAATGAAAATCGCTTGGGTTTATCATTTCAACCCATAACGATTTTCTCCTATTCTACAGATCGTTCGGGTATGTATCATTTCAACCCACAGTGATTCTATACTAATAGGGAACTTGCAGAGTGATAACATATATGATAATAAAATAACAACAGCAACAGGCATATATCATCATCAGTATAAATAACAGAAAATGGTGTCAGATGTCACAGGTGAACAGATATAGTTAATAGCATATATAAAAATGTAAATAACTAGCAATAGTATATTTCAATTGATGTTTCAATTGAAATCAAATTTAATAAATATAAGAACAATAATCGTGAGTGATTGCTCACCTTTCGAGGCTAGAGATAATAGACAACAGATAAGCTGCGAATTCCAAAGCAAAAATAAGATTGAACGCGAATTGGACGAACAAGGCTGATAATGGAAAATCGATGAGAACGATTAGACTCAGTTGATATAAATTGAACTAAATATATATTATTCCTCTGAAATAAGTTTAAAACATATATTAAATTTCAAATGTATATTAAATCCCATACTCATAAAATAAAATATATACATTTATATAACTTATAAAATATATAACTCGGAACAATATATATACTATATAACAAAAGATCAACTTATACTACATACTTATCATATATTAACACACAACTTATATTATATATAATATGTTCCATCACCTCATATTGTAATAACATTAAATGTATATACTTTAGTACAAAAGTAAGCAGGCCAACATAGAAAAAATGTAAGCTAACAATCTATACAAGTTTTGGAAATACAAATATTTTGTGAACAGATTTGTCGACAAAATCAAAATAATATACTTTCGTAAACTAATGTATTATAACTATAACACTTAAACCGGCATATATATACAGTACAATAATAATGTAAACCAGATTCAAACATATTAATATATACATACATTTTAAAATAACAACTATTCTGTACATATATAATGAAGATTCTTTTTTTTTATTATAACTTTAGCCTTTGCATTATATAACAGTATGAACCCATATTATATATTTAAGCTAACAAAAAACAAACTAATATTACTGCATATATAGACTTACATACAAAATATATATAAACAAATATATATACACGTAAGTGAATGATATATATATAAATATAAGCTAAACCCATATATATTAATATATAAAACAACGCATCTTTATATAAAGCTCTGCATAAACAGCATACATATATTACTCGTAGGCTATTATTAGTATAAATCATATAAAATATAATATTACCATATTACAAAATTTATAAAATTTAACATAATATATACACGCACCCAGATAAATGTTGTAAACTATATATATGCTATTATATAACTACTACATAACCGCAGCAAACAAAATATAACTTACGTAAAGTAAAATATACTTTATATATAAAATATTTGACATTAGATATAACCACCCTTAAATATACTAACTTCTTATATTATATATACAAAATAGGATATAAACCAACTTATATACGTAAGTGCAATACAAACTATCGAAATAACATAATAACGGATAACATATATAACTAGTATATAGTACTTATTTTTAACTTCATATCACAGACCTAACACACTAATACTGTTAAGATTTATATGAGCCGATATGGAAGAAAAAAAATACTAATATAACTTATATAAAACAACTTAAACTTATATATATATATATAAACTTTACAAATAAATAAATAAACCAATATATGCCTTTATATAAGATAAGATACGAACATATTATATATATACTTTATGAATTAAACAATGCTATATATATTTAAAACCAATAATTTGCAAAACAGAAATATTACTCACCATATATATATAGGGTTGCTCTTGGCTACAAGCTAGAGGAACGGTGAGGGAAGAAAGATGCTCGCTGTGCTTGCGGCACCATCGGGATGGAGGGGAGGAGGCGTGGAGGTTTGAGGCGGAGCACGAGGTGGCTGATGGGTTGCTGCCGGATCTGGAAGCGCGGTCCGGGACGTGGAGGAGAAAGACGAGGTGTGTTGCGTGATCGGCTGAAGGTGGGAAGCTTGTGATCTGGGCGAGGCTGAGGGTCGGGTTTGCAAAAATACTTTTTATTTATTTATTTAGAGGAAACGAAAGTGGGTGGATCAGGCATGAAGATGAGCAGGCACAATGTAATATATATGTTGTCTTGTATACAAATTTTTTGTGAATAAAACAATGAAGAAGGAAGGCCACGTGTTAAGAGTTTGAAGGTGAAAAGTTGGAGCTGGTTCAAAATTTGAAAGCAACAGCAAATGTAAATTCTTGGAAAAGATTAAAAGCACGGCTAGACATTGATTTAGAAAAAATAAGTACAGCAATTTATTTGTTGCTTGGCTGTCACGGTTCAAAGTTTGAAACGCAAAAGAAAATAAAAGTTCACGGATCCGGTATCGATACGGTTACCGGTTTCGTGGATTCCGCTGTGTACCGGACTTCAAAACACAGAATTGAATATACCGCAGTGATCAACACGATGAGACAATCAAAACGATATACAAATATCAGTGGCACGATCATCCGGTCAAAAGTCGATAATCGGTACCGAAAATGTTGTCAATTTACCAAAAATAAGATGAACGGAGCAATAGATGTCCAAATTTGATGAAACGAAAGATGACGTCTCACTCAGAAGATGATTTACAAATTTTCTATGTAAAAATATTCAGGTTTGGAAAACATTTTATTATCATCAATTTTAACTGATTAAATTGAAGTAAATTTACGCGCGAAATAAATTTTCATATTTTCGGACGAAAATTTACCAGTTGCTATGCTTAATTAGACGCATTCCAAATATCAAATTTATATTTCAAAATTTTATCGTTTAAAATTTCACAAAATTTAACTAATTACGTTATTAAAACAGTTATAATTTACGGGTCGTTACATTCTTCCCCACTCAAAACTTTTCGTCCCCGAAAAGGAAGGAGGTAGGAGTATAGAAACAACCAGAAAGACAAATAGATTTAAAACAGGACAAAATAATTAATTTAAACCATATAGATTTCGAATTTAATTAATTAACAATTTGGTTTAATCCACTTGGTTTCTTCTTAAGTTAAATCAATCTATCTATTTCTCAATTCATTATCTTATTATCTATTCATCCTTAATTAACCATTTCTAAACCATCAATTTGTATAATCATTTATTATACTCATATTTTATTCAACAAATTTAATTCTTATATTCCAAATTATTATTAAGTTTTATTCCACTTAATATGTCCTATCACATATATTTAAACCACATAAATCAATTTAAACCTTAAAAATTTCAATTTAAATTAATTTATATTAAAAATTGATTTTAAATTCAAGGTATTTCCGTAGGTTAATCTAATTTCAATTTATTAATTCCTTCAAACAAATTTATTTGTCTCATCTATTATTCAATTAACTCATTATTCTATTTATTTCAATTAATATTTATAACTAAAATTTAAGTGTATAACCTTTATTATAACCACTCAAATTCTATTTATAAAGGTCATTTTATATTGTATATTATCCAATTACATATTCAACCTTTGAATGATTTCGGTAAGTTGTATTAGCATGTAACTGAGTATTATACAATAAAATTTTCCAATTCAATTATTACAAGTTTAAATATTTATTCCAAAATTCATTATCTTATTATCTAGTCATCCTCAATTAAAAATTTAAATCAATCAATTTGTATAATCATTTATTATTCTCATATTTTTTTCAACAAATTTAATTCTTTTATCCAAATTATTATTAAGTTTATTCCACAAAAAAAAATTTCATATATTTAAACCATATAATTAATTTAAACCATATAAATTTACAATTTAAATTAATTTATATTCAATAATTGATTTTTAAATTCTAGGTATTTCCATAAGTTAATCTAATTTCAATTTATTAATTCCTGCAAAACAAATTTTATTAGTCTCATTTATTATTCAATTAACTTATTATTTTATTTATTTTGATTAATATTTATAACTAAAATTTAAGTGTATAACCTTTATTATATCCACTCAAATTCTATTTATAAAAGTCATTTTATATTGTATACTATCCAATTACATTTTAACTTCTGAAAATTTTAGGTAAGTTATGTTGAGATGTAATTGTGTATTATACAAATAAGATTTTAAAATTCAGTTATTCCCAGTTAACTATTTATCCAAGAATTTTGACTTTAGTTTGTAATTGAAATCATCTTTAATCTAAAATTTAAGAATTTAAATCTCCGATTTACTTCAAACAATTTAGAGATATATATAATATATTTATATAAAGTTTAATAAATTTTTTTTTTAAATAAGATACCTATATATATATATATATAAATCAAATTATACTGAAGAAATTCAGATCGAAATATATATTTTTTTTCTTCAAAACAAAACCGTAGCAAACCTACAGAATGGTTTCTCCACTTCGAAACTTGAAAATGAATGTCGATGATGCGGCCGTCAACACCGAAATTATTTTCCAGCGACAAAGAGAAGAGCACTGATTTAAACATTTAAAATTCTTTGAAAACCATTTTATTCGAAAATACTTTAAATAATATACATTTTAAGACTTTAAAACAAAGTTTGAAATCACCAGAAATTTAATTCTTAAATCCTCAATTTAAATCCATTTCAATTTCAAATTAATTTATAAACAATAGTCATTTTGCAATAGTCAATGACTTACAAAACAATAAAATGATAATCAAATATTATCATTTTCAACAACCAATTATTTAACTTTTAATTCCAGAAAATTTTTCTTATATATTTAAAATATAATCATACAAATTTATTTCATTTATCAGATTTGAAAATTATATTATGTCAGTTTGCTCTATTCAAGTGTTTTGGAAATCCTATCGATAGCGTTGATCAGACGAATCGATCGGAAATCCAAACCAACATCAACAACTCAAACAACACACTATAAACATAAACTATTTTATATTAATTTCAAATACACTCCCTCACACGATGATTTCAGAATTGGATTCCAACACATGGATAGAGATCCAAATATAGAGGGACTCTAATCAAAGAGAATTATAATCTAAAATAGATAGGCTCGAAACGAAGGTTAGATGATTGCATTTCAAGCAGGAAGATGGATAAAGTTGTATAAATCGCGGGCGACCTTAACCGGGTCAACCGTGACTTCATAGATAAGATCGATGTAGAATTCTGAAGCAAATCGACATTTGATTACCAGAGGTAGAATTCAGGTATAACATAAGATAGCAGCATCGTAAACTGAGGATACAGAAATCTCCGGTGAATCAATACCGATTGTAAAGGAGTTTCACCCCAGTACAAATTATTCGAAGATTGGCGAGACCGCCGATTTACTATAGAGATTATTCGAAGTGGAGTTATGGGATACTCCAGAATCAAAAGACATGAATAGGGAAGACACGAATGGACTTTGGAACCGAAGTGAACGTTCCAAAATTCAAAGGAACTGAGTCAAAGAAGAAGGAATTCAAGCTCGAACGAAAGTGATTATGTAATTGAATTTACTACATATGCTGAGTTTTACCTAAAACCAGAGCTCTGATACCACATGTAACGACCCAGTATTTTGGACCATTCAAATCGACAATAAATCCACACATGTCGGACTTGAATGATTCAAAACAATGGATTGTAAATAAAATTTGGCAAAACTCAGCATATACAATAAATAAAATAATTACATATCAAAGACACAGAGTAATATAACAATAATGCAGCGGAAACAAAAGGATAGTAGTTCATGAAGCTACTATATATATATATAACAGAGTTAGACAAGATACAACAGAAGTCTCAAATACAATAGATGTCTCAATACAATAATCAAATACAAGATCTGAATATATCACTGGAATCAACTGAATAAATGAAAGCAGGATCGATAGATAGCTGGATCTCCAAGCGAAGCTCCAACTCCAAAGGTGAGTCTCAAATGCTGTATCACTCAGTCTGACCCGAGCGTAAAGCAAAACACAAAACACTCGAGTCAGGATTAACATTCTTATATTCAATAAATCCAACTCAAATGAAATATCAACTGAAATACAAGTAACTTAAAGGATGTTTGGGATAACCATCCTCTAAGGGTCCGTTAAACTATTTACTATGTAGTAATATTCGCTATTATAATAGTGTCTAAATAAGTAAAGTATAATCATATCGGAAAATAGCGTTAAGGGGATGGAGAACCTTAACGCGGTCGGATCTTAAAATCATAATCGTAGTAAAGCTCGATATGGTAGGTGACACGGCACAACTAGGCAATGCCAGGATAGATATACCAATTACGCACACGGACTGATGGAGCGCATAGCAGCCACTATCGTCCACCTCGAACAACATTCCCAAATCGGAGGATGGCCATCTAGTCAAATCACAAATAAGAGTATAATATCGAAGAAATGTGTCCGAGAAGAGGTGCTACCTCACTGGTCCAAGATCGCTCCTGTTTTAGCCACCTTATGCCAACTCACGGGAGTTGGGTCCATGTAACATACCTTAAGAACGTCGCCACCATCCTACTTCATTCTGGAATCTCCACCGCGTACACGATTGTCAAAGTGGTTTTCGGTATCGATAGAGAGTATGTCAATATCCGATCCCGGTCTCTCTAACAACTAATCGTTATTATAACACCGTGGTCATTTCAAAATAGTTTATACTTCAAAACTAAAATATCATTATCATTTCAAACCCAATTAAATACGATATCATTTTCACTTCAAATATATCCATTTTCAAAATCATATCACTTTCCAAAGTTACAACGCTTTCGAAATCATAGTCTTTTTAAAAATCAAAACACATTGGAAATCACAGCTTTGAAATCATAGCATTTTGGAAATCATAACACTTTCCTTTTAAACAGTTTAGATTTTAAAATTAGTATATATAATAAAATAGTTTCCTCAAATTTCACAATCGATTCAAATTAACTCGAATTCCAAAAATTTAATTTAATCAAATCTCAAATCATCAGTTTTAACTCGATTTAGCTTCTAAATAAACCATTTCAAATTATCGATTTCAAATACATATCTTGGCCCATAAAATAAGTCATTTCAAATTTTTATATATTTCAAAGCTTTAAATATTCAACATTTCAAAACTAAATTCGATAAATTTATATACATATCAAATTCACTTTACAATTATTTAGTTTGAAATATTAACTTAACATTTTCATAACATTTGAATACAATTTAAATTTACAATTTAAATAAACCAAATATCTCATTTAAATATTTATACGTTTGAAATATCCATTTAAGTCACCTTTAAAATTTCAAGTTGTAAATCATTTCTTTAAATTTCAAATTCAATACATTTCAAATCAAACTTATTTAAGTATAATTCTTAAATAAATATAATTTCAATCAATTTCAAATCATTATAAATTATATATTTGAAATTATAGATATTAAATAAATACTTAAACATATTAGTCATCAACTTATTAAATTGACTTTAATAAATCTTTAAAATCAGTATTTATCAAAATCATATATTTCTTTTCAAAACCAAAGAAATCATTTTCAAAACATTGATATATAGACCAACGGTGTCTGTATATAATTTTCTACCCTATGGTCAGGTGATACAGATATTTATCATTTCAATCCGCAATTTAATATATATATACGGGTATATATCTTTTCAACCCACAATCTCAAGTTCAATTCAATGAAAATCGCTTGGGTTTATCATTTCAACCCATAACGATTTTCTCCTATTCTACAGATCGTTCGGGTATGTATCATTTCAACCCACAGTGATTCTATACTAATAGGGAACTTGCAGAGTGATAACATATATGATAATAAAATAACAACAGCAACAGGCATATATCATCATCAGTATAAATAACAGAAAATGGTGTCAGATGTCACAGGTGAACAGATATAGTCAATAGCATATATAAAAATGTAAATAACTAGCAATAGTATATTTCAATTGATGTTTCAATTGAAATCAAATTTAATAAATATAAGAACAATAATCGTGAGTGATTGCTCACCTTTCGAGGCTAGAGATAATAGACAACAGATAAGCTGCGAATTCCAAAGCAAAAATAAGATTGAACGCGAATTGGACGAACAAGGCTGATAATGGAAAATCGATGAGAACGATTAGACTAAGTTGATATAAATTGAACTAAATATATATTATTCCTCTGAAATAAGTTTAAAACATATATTAAATTTCAAATGTATATTAAATCCCATACTCATAAAATAAAATATATACATTTATATAACTTATAAAATATATAACTCGGAACAATATATATACTATATAACAAAAGATCAACTTATACTACATACTTATCATATATTAACACACAACTTATATTATATATAATATGTTCCATCACCTCATATTGTAATAACATTAAATGTATATACTTTAGTACAAAAGTAAGCAGGCCAACATAGAAAAAATGTAAGCTAACAATCTATACAAGTTTTGGAAATACAAATATTTTGTGAACAGATTTGTCGACAAAATCAAAATAATATACTTTCGTAAACTAATGTATTATAACTATAACACTTAAACCGGCATATATATACAGTACAATAATAATGTAAACCATATATAAACATATTAATATATACATACATTTTAAAATAACAACTATTATGTACATATATAATGAAGATTCTTTTTTTTATATATAACTTTAGCCTTTGCATTATATAACAGTATGAACCCATATTATATATTTAAGCTAACAAAAAACAAACTATATATTACTGCATATATAGACTTACATACAAAATATATATAAACAAATATATATACACGTAAGTGAATGATATATATATAAGCTAAACCCATATATATTAATATATAAAACAACGCATCTTTATATAAAGCTCTGCATAAACAGCATACATATATTACTCGTAGGCTATTATTAGTATAAATCATATAAAATATAATATTACCATATTACAAAATTTATAAAATTTAACATAATATATATACACGCACCCAGATAAATGTTGTAAACTATATATATGCTATTATATAACTACTACATAACCGCAGCAAACAAAATATAACTTACGTAAAGTAAAATATACTTTATATATAAAATATTTGACATTAGATATAACCACCCTTAAATATACTAACTTCTTATATTATATATACAAAATAGGATATAAACCAACTTATATACGTAAGTGCAATACAAACTATCGAAATAACATAATAACGGATAACATATATAATAGTATATAGTACTTATTTTTAACTTCATATCACAGACCTAACACACTAATACTGTTAAGATTTATATGAGCCGATATGGAAGAAAAAAATACTAATATAACTTATATAAAACAACTTAAACTTATATATATATATAAAAACTTTAAAAATAAATAAATAAACCAATATATGCCTTTATATAAGATAAGATACGAACATATTATATATATACTTTATGAATTAAACAATGCTATATATATTTAAAACCAATAATTTGCGAAACAAAAATATTACTCACCATATATATATACAGGGTTGCTCTTGGCTACAAGCTAGAGGAACAGTGAGGGAAGAAAGATGCTTGCTGTGTTTGCGGCACCATCGGGATGGAGGGGAGGAGGCATGGAGGTTTGAGGCGGAGCACGGGGTGGCTGATGGGTTGCTGTCGGATCTGGAAGCGCGGTCCGGGACGTGGAGGAGAAAGACGAGGTGTGTTGCGTGATCGGCTGAAGGTGGGAAGCTTGTGATCTGGGCGAGGCTGAGGGTCGGGTTTGCAAAAATACTTATTTATTTATTTATTTAGAGGAAACAAAAGTGGGTGGATCAGGCATGAAGATGAGCAGGCACAATGTAATATATATGTTGTCTTGTATACAAATTTTTTTGTGAATAAAACAATGAAGAAGGAAGGCCACGTGTTAAGAGTTTGAAGGTGAAAAGTTGGAGCAGGTTCAAAATTTGAAAGCAACAGCAAATATAAATTCCTGGAAAAGATTAAAAGCACGGCTAGACATTGATTCAGAAAAAATAAGTACAGCAATTTATTTGTTGCTTGGCTGTCACGGTTCAAAGTTTGAAACGCAAAAGAAAATAAAAGTTCACGGATCCGGTACCGATACGGTTACCGGTTTCGTGGATTCCGCTGTGTACCGGACTTCAAAACACATAATTGAATATACCGCAGTGATCAGCACGATGAGACGATCAAAACGATATACAAATATCAGTGGCACGATCATCCGATCAAAAGTCGATAATCGGTACCGAAAATGTTGTCAATTTACCAAAAATAAGATGAACGGAGCAATAGATGTCCAAATTTGACGAAACGAAAGATGGCGTCTCACTCAGAAGATGATTTACAAATTTTCTATGTAAAAATATTCAGGTTTGGAAAACATTTTATTATCATCAATTTTAACTGATTAAATTGAAGTAAATTTACGCGCGAAATAAATTTTCATATTTTCGGACGAAAATTTACCAGTTGCTATGCTTAATTAGACGCATTCCAAATATCAAATTTATATTTCAAAATTTTATCATTTAAAATTTCACAAAATTTAACTAATTACGTTATTAAAACAGTTAAAATTTACGGGTCGTTACAAATACCATCTACACTTAGTCGAGTTTTCATAGAACAACAGTTATCAGACTAGTATAATGATCGCACCATTTGAAGGTTTATATGGAAGGCCATGCAAATCTCTCATTTATTGGTTAGAAAGCGGGGATAGACTAATTCTTGGACCAAATTTGTTAAAGAAGCTGCAGAAAAGATTGTGTTAATTCGAGCTAGGATGAAGGAAGCTCAGCCTAGGCAGAAGTGTTATGCTGATAAAAGACAGAAAGACTTAGAGTTCTCAGTCGGAGATCATGTTTTCGTCAAGGTGTCACCGATGAAATGTGTAATCAGATTTGGAAAATCAGGAAAGTTGGCACCAAGATTCATTGGACCATTTCCTATTATAGAAAGGATTGGAAAACTCGCATATAGAGTAGAGTTACCGAGTAGTTTGGTAGGAGTCCACAATATTTTCCATATTTCTCATCTAAGGAAGTGTATTCGAGATCCAGAGACTACTTTTACACCGACTGTGTTAGATGATCTAGTAGTGGAATCAGATATGACTATAGTCAGAAAACCCATTCGTATAGTTGCGAGAGATGAGAAGAGACTAAGGAACAAGACAGTCAGATTATTCAAAGTCTAGTAGAGCGACAATGGGAGAGACTGTACTTGGGAAACTGAGAGCAGGATTAAAGATACTTATCCTGACTTGTTTCATGGTATGTTTTACCTTTATATTTTGATTGTTGTGAGAACCTTATCGTAATTTCAAGGACGAAATTCTTTAAGGAAGGGGAGTCTGTAATGACCCTAATTATGACTAACATTATTTAGAACATTTAATTAGATTAATTAAATGAAATAATGTAGATAGTTAAGCAATTTGGGATTTGTTAATTCAGAAGGAGTCGTGCCTTAATGAATGTATAAGCAAAAGAAAAGTTAAAACAAGTAATTAGGAGGAATATGGTAAGGGTAAAATGGGAACATCCTTCATTCTAATACCCTAAATCCTTCTATCCTTCATCCCTTATTCATTTTAACATTCAATAAAAACCATATTTAGCTTGGCCGGCCACTATTAAGGAGATTCAAGTAGATGAAAAGCTAGAGTTCAAGTAGAAAGCTCAAGAAAATCAATCAAAGGGAAAATCTCAACCTTCTTAACACCAAGCTAAGGTGAATAATTGATTTACATCTCACTTTTGATAATGATCTCGGTTTCAAGGTTTGATCCGAAGTATTTTGCAAGTAATATGACATGTTATGTTTGTTTAAATGGATATATATGTTGGTTGATGATTTATATTGTTTCATATAGGTTTTATGATAAGTTTGGATTGGAGACCCAATTAAATGACATCCATATGATTTTCGTTTTTGATATATGATCAAAAACATTACTTTAGAAGTGGGTTTCAAGTTTCATAATTTTCTAAGTAGTTGTGGGTTTATTATGAATTTTCTATGAGAGAAAATAGTTAATATTGGGTTTAAATTATTTAAGGCAATTATATAATGATTTTGGGTCTGAAATTTATATATGTTAGAAAACATATTAAAAATGAATTATTGTGATTTTTGGGGATTTTCCTAAGTATTTTACTATAGTTATAAAATTATTTAAGTTAAGGGACTTAAATGTTTTACATGTTTTGTTAAGGAGGAGGGCTTATTTGTTAATATGTTTTTAATTGTATATTTTGAATATGGAAGCCTTTTTATAAAAGAATTTTGATAAAGAGTGAGCAACCAATTTTTTTTTGAAAATTAGGCAAGTTAGGTAAAAAAGAATTACTTTGGAAGGCAATAAAAAAGTTTTGTTTTGAATTACAACTTTGCCACTACCTTAGCTTACTTCCATCACCATGCCCAGTTAGACCTTTTGCACCTATTCGAAACCAATACACATGATATCAATCAATTGGTATGTAGTTTATTAAAGAAAGGCGGAAGGAATGATGATGTCGTAGGCATGCTTCCAAAGGTGTTGAAGCCACTCTAATTAGCTTTCGAATAAATCAACTTACCTTTGTTTAAAAAGAAGATTTCGAACAAGTCGCCTCTTGACTTTATTTTTAGAAAGGAGCTTTCGAAAGAGTTGCCGCATACTTTTGTTCTAAAAGAAGCTTTCAAAAGGATAGCCGCTTTAACCATGCTTCCGCATTCATACCTTTCAAATTACAATGTATTCAAAAGGGGTGCTTTTGCCTTTTATCTTTGAAGTCGCCTTCTCAATTCTTTCAAAAGGATCGTATAGCCACTTTCAAATGGTCTTGGAGGCAATGGTTTCCAAATGGTGAGTTTCAAAACTACCCTCTTTCTTTTACCTGGGATCAATGCTTTCGCCTTTGTTCTTTGTGACCCTTTAGTTATATTAAAGGTTAAACCCAGTGGTTTTGGAAGGACTAATTTAAATGGTTTCGAAGCTATGTTACCACACACTCATATTTGAACCTAATGCTTTCAAAAGTTACATTTTAAGTGTTTCGAAACGGAGGATTCCAATGCTTTCAAAAGGTATACTTTGAGTGTTCCAAAAGGTTTATTTCTACGTGTTTCGAAAGGTCTATTTAATGGTTTCGAACGAGGATGTCTAAGGTGTAAGTGATGATTTCGAAAGGTCTATTTTCAATACATTCGAAAGGTATGTTTTGGCCTTTTGGCCTAATGTTTTCAAGGTTAAAGTAGTTAACTTATTTTGAAAGGGATACTTTCAACGAATTTGAAAGGGTTGTCTAAGGTTTTAAACAAAGGTTTCGAATGTATTGTTTTGGCCTTATAGCCTAAAGTTTTCTAAGTTAAAAAGAGGCTTTAACTTATTTGAAGGGATATATAATCCCATTGATTAGATCTCATTAACATTGTTTTGTGTAAAGCATATGTCATGGCATAAGTATTTTGAGTAAAGCAAAGAGTATGATTTCCTTGTTTTATAAAGATAAGATTCTTAGGGGTAAATCATTTGAAAATATTGTTTACAAGGAAATGAAATTTTAATAGGGTAGTTAACCCTAAGTATATGACTCTGATGTTAGAAGACCAAATGGGACTGGTATGAGGTCGCACCCTATACTTTAGCTAATAGCCATTAGCTAATACAAGTCCAAAATTATAGCGTGTAAGGCTTTTTCACAGATGGGATTATAATGCTACATGCAGAAGGGAATATACAGAGTAAAAATAGGTTATTTGGGAGCCGGCAAAACCATTAGGATCAGTTGACCTTAGAAGAAGAAAGTTAAAGGCAGACAACCCAATATTGTGCTTAACAGAAGTTAAAAAATTCTTTATGTCTGGAAGGCCCGAATCAGCTAGTGGTTAATAGTTAGCTAGATAAAACTATAGTGTGGACAAATAGTCCATTGATTACTTGATTTATATGCATATATGTTTTTGCTATTATTGTTATAATTAGTTTGATTGCAGGTTTATGATTTGTAAAAGATATGATTTTAAAAGGATATTAGTGAGGGGAAACTCGTTCCGTTAAGCGGCCTGGTCTCACTTAATATCAGAAAACCGAGATGTAATAGAAATATTCACACCAGGCTTTATGTCTGAATCGAAGTTTATGTTTTCCACTTAAAATCTTGGGTGCTCAAAATTAAATTTGAGTAGATTGAGAGTTAAGGACTTTTCAGGTTTAGTAGGTTGGACGGATAAGCTTCCGAAGACGTGCAGGAGGCAAATCTAGCTATGTATGAGCTATTTAGTATTATTTCCGCTGTGGTGTATTTATGACTGATATGTTTATCTAGTACTCTGATCATCCAAGGGGGCATCTTCATATGTCGCTCTTGGCGTAATTTGTAATAGTTATATTTGATCAAAACCTGGGAATCGTTTTGGGATTATGTAATTGAATATGAAATATTGAATTGAAATGTAATATGAAAATATGTTTTTGAAATCTGTATTGATTTTATTTCATATTCATGTGCTTATGATATTATGGATATCACTAACATTACCGTATTTTGTCATCGAAAGTTAATACTATAGATGACTGCAACATCTGTAGCACTTAGTTTCGAACCTCAAAGTAGGGGATGTTACAACTAGAGGGTTTGTCGTTTTCATTACTTAGAAGTCAGATGTCCCATCTAAGTGTCGATTGCAAATGTATGAAATGTTGGTATTAGCCAAAACTTGGTCTAACACCCCAAAACAATTGATTTATAAAGAAAGTGATTCTATGTCACTGATCAATTCTAATAACGGAAGATCAATAAGAAAGTTATGCAGAAGAAAAAGGAAAAGCAAGAGACACAAGGTTTACAGTGGCTCGGCAATGCCTACGTCCATTTTAATGATTCTTTATTACTATCGCACTCTAGATCCAGATGAATTACAAGTACAATCTTGAATCCTATCAAAGATTGGTAATGGCATAACTTCCCCTACATTATGAGATAACAATTTACAAATAGTCAAATTTCCGTTTTCTATTGCCCATAGTCCTCTATTTATAGCTTAAGAACGTTGTTATTGAGCTTCTAGGTTGTTAGGTTGCATTAGAATTCTTTAAAAACTTAGAGCAAAAGGATAGGAAAATTTTAGATCAATACCTAATAACTTAATGAACCGATACTAATCCCTAATCCTCCTTTATTTCATTGTATTTTCTTTAGGTTTTGTTGTCTTATCTCTCCTTAATACTTCTAAACTTGTTTCTCCATGTATTCACTAAGAATATTGGCCAAACGCAGGGGATATATGGATCGGTATCGATTCATATACTTATCCAAATTGCTATATCTTCCTTTTTGTCTTGATTCTACCTTTTTGCGCTGAAAAATGAGGGAAATGTGACAAATCATGGATTGATACCGATTCATGGACTTAGTCTATTTCTCCCTTCTATCCTTAGCTATTTTCGCACTTGATTGCCTTTGATTCTAGCATCCATTCTTTCATCTTTTCGTAGTTCAATATCATCAAAATGTCACTTGTGAAAATATCGAACGACACTTCCCCCTACAGTATGCTTCTTTGAAATAGAGCATGCTTTGATCGAAGACAGGTGAATAAATCTTGATCCGCGTAAACGCTTCTACTTAAGCCAATTCCATGGAACATCGCATTTTCAAACTACTTTGCTTCCAAACAGTTATTGAGTATCTTACAATTTTGTATTTCAAAAGGCTTATTTACTTTGATCATCACAGAGAATTACTTTGATCCAAGGTTAGGCAGATGTATCTGTTTATTCTAAATTTTTAAAAGAATTTATGGTTATGGCCAGTACCGACTGATCCTTTTATATATTTTTCAAACCTAGTATTGTTTTTATTTTCACTCTTTTTTTCTATCAATCCTTTCAAGCTTCAAAGGACCTTTGACTTAGGTTTCAAGCTTTATAGTTTGAAGCACTCAACTACTTTAATCTCCATAAAGTCTTGATTAAGGTGCATTTATTCCACTTCCTCCGTAATGTTCGACCCCTCTTCAACCACACTATCACAATCGCTAGCTCCTCCTCGTCTCCAATCATCTTCAATAGCCAATTTCCCCGATGCTTGCTTTTAGGTGATGTCGAGTTGACTTTGGGGTAATAATGGATCGGTTTTAAGCAAGGGCGAGGATGGATTAGCTTAAGATGAAGAATTCCCCTCGATTGATTTTAAATCATGTTCATAAATTAGGAGATGTTTCGATTGATTCCTTGTTAATATAGAAATTAAAGAAACCTGATTCGTGGTGTAGATA
The DNA here is from genome assembly GCA_030737815.1 of Allium fistulosum. Classification (NCBI taxonomy): domain Eukaryota; kingdom Viridiplantae; phylum Streptophyta; class Magnoliopsida; order Asparagales; family Amaryllidaceae; genus Allium; species Allium fistulosum. Next base: position 498,216,002 of record CM060903.1, read on the forward strand.
GTGGAAATGGTAGATTTTCAAAAAAAATTCTAATTGGATCTTTAATGGGCCTTAGTTTTATGCAAATATAAATTTTTGTTTTAATTTATCAAGTTTAAACAGATCATCATTTAATAGGTTGTTTTAATTGTGTTACAAATTCTAATTCAGGGTAAGGCAATAATATGTACATATATAATTGTGATAAGTATATTACATCCAAGAAGTTAAATCAAATTTAGTTAATACCTTATAGATCGGGCCAAACAGTGACACTTTAAATTGAAAATTTCCCCTTAGATTCTTTAATTAACACCCAATCTTTGCAAGGGATGGATGAACCATTTTGTTATATTTTATGTAATATAATTTTGGTTAAATGGAAGAAGAATTTTTGGTGATGAAAGAGACGGAGGAGGTAACCAAGGATGAGGGAAGGAGGAGGAAAAGAAAACTAAATAAGGAAATGAAATAGAGGAATTTGTTTTAAGAAAAGAATAAATTCCTTTCTCATTCTTTCTTTAAAAACTTCCCTTTTTAATTTCTAATTATTTTTCAGTCAAGACAATCCTTCCCCTTCCTTTGCATGGCTGACCAAGTATGTCCCCTTGCATGGACTAATTTTCCAAAAAAAACCAGTTAACTAATTAACTGTATTATAAGCCCGTTTAAATACATATCGATACGTGCATATATAACTTTTATATATACATCTAAATAATTACTGACAATACCCAAAACATCAAGTAAATTAATATTTAATATTTCTTAAATATTAATTAATTTAATTAGTTTATAACATTTTATAAACTAGTTAAATCATGTGGTTTTTCGGAGAATTCACAAATGCGATTGTGAGATTCAGAGATATAAATTTAGTCAGCGATTAATATTGAACAATTAAATTAACTTTCATACACCACCTTAGCTAGTGGTACGATAGTTTGACCAAATTTGTCACCTACGTATCTTTTTAGTAAAATCCAATTTCACTTTTTTTTAAGCGGTACCTTTTAGTAACGATAATACACACATGTTATCTTCGTCAAAACTATATCACTTTCGGATATATGAAAGTGGTAAATCCTAACTCTTAGGAACCTAATGTAGGAAGTGGACACCATATATATATATGTGTATATATATATAATGTAGGTATCCAAAAATAAAATGGAGAGATGAATACTTCATAGCGGATGCTCCAAGCACATGATGGGAAATCTGAGCATGCTAACTAATATTACATACATGGATGGAAGAACCATCACCTTTGGTGATGATTCGAAAACATTGTTGGAAAAGGAGACGTCAACAATGTTGGTATATCTAACTCACCTTTAATTACTAATTTCCTATTTGTTAAAATTCTAAAACATAATTTACCTAAGTATTAGTCGGCTATGTGATAAAGGTTTTAAAATTTTATTTGAAAACGATAAATATAATACTTTTAATGATAAAGAATATTTAATTTTTGAAGGTTGATGAAAAAGAAATATTTATATTTTAATTATGAAAGTTATTTACAATACTGACATGTGCTTAGTTACAAATACGAATTATCCATGGTTACTGTAACGGCCTGGTATTTTGAACCGTTCAAATCGACAATCATCCACACATGTCAGACTTGAATTGCTCAAAACAACAGATTGTTAATTTATATTTGACAAAAACTTAGGATATACGGTAAATAAATCAATCACAGAATCAGACACAGAGTAATATAGAAATAAGCAGCGGAATAGATAAATAGTAGTTCATGAAGCTACTATATAAAACAACATAGTTTGAAACAAGATACAACAGAAATATCAAATACAGAGTAGTTACTAATACAAATGCAAATGACAATCTGAACAAAACAAATGAAATAAACTGAAGTAACTGGAAAGCTGAACAGACAAAGACCGATCTTCAAGCAAAGCTCCAAACTCCAAAGGTGAGTCACAAATGTTGTAACACTTAGTCTGACCTGATCATAAAGAAAAACACAAAACCCTCGAGTCAGGATTAACATTCTTATACTGGTATATTCAACTCAAGTGAAATGTCAACTGAAATACCAGTAACTTAAAGGATGTTTGGGATTTCAATCCTCTAAGGATTCGTTGAACTATCTACTATGTAGTAATATACGCTATTATAATATGTCTACCAGTAAAGAAAAGTATTAAAATAGCGTTAAGGCGTTACCCATATCCCCCTTAACACATTTTATATATTCCCGTAGTCTATACAATGCGATATGCTCCACCAAACCGGTGGTTTACCCAGAGGACACCCCATAGGTACGGTACAAAACAAACTCGTAGAAGGCGCGATAAGGCATGCGACAAGGCACGCGAGGCAATGCCCAGGGTAGGATTCAACCGTTTTGCAGATCCGGACCGGTGGTAAGGCATAGCAGCTACTACCACCCACCTCGAGATGCACTCCCAAATCAAAGGTGCACCCAAACAAATCACAAAGTAATAGAATGGAATCGAAGAAATGTGCCCGATAGGAGGAATGACCTCACTTGGCCCGGCATGGCTCCTGTTTTAGCCACATCAAGATGACTTGCGTGAGTCAGGGTTACGTTAATACCTCATATAAAATCGTCTCCAAACCATCCTACTTCGTTCTGGAATCTCCACTACGTACATAGTTGCGAAAGTGGTTTTCGGTATTGGCAGAGAGTATGACAATATCCGATCGCGGTCTCTTTAACAACCAAACACTTATTTCACATCGTGGTCATTTCATTTCAAATAGTTCATACTTCATATCAAAATATCATATTCATTTCAAAACCATATCAATTTGATATCATTATTAACTTTAAATAATATTCATTTCCCGAATCGTAACACTTTCAAAATTATAACACTTTCAAAATCATAACACTTTTGAAATCATAATACTTCTGTAATTATAACAGTTCCAACTTAAACCGTTTAGATATTGAAAATAGTATATATATTAAAATTGTTTATATATTAAAATAGTTGTAAATTAAAAATAGTTTATATTTATTTAAGGAGATTATACTGAAATAGTTTCCCAATTAGAATTGTTTCATCCAATTCCCTAAATCGATTCAAGTCAACTTACATTCCAAAATTGAATTTAAATCAATCCATGTTCAACACTTTCAATTTAAAAGGTTAAAGATTCAATTCAAATTCTCAATAACGATTTTAATTTTTATCGATTTCAAACCCAGGTTTGAACTATCATTTCAATTCCAATAAGATTCAAAGTTTAAATATTCAAACATTTTCAATATAAGTTTCATTTATATTTCAACATTTAACTTTAATTTTATTCAAATTGGAAAATATTCACTTAATCATTTTAATAACAATTAAATAAAATCTCCAATTACACCTTTAAATCAAACTAAATATTCAAATTTTAAATTATTTAAATTTGAAAATATTCATTTCGTCACCTTTTATCAAAATCAAGTTATAAAATCCTATCTTTAAAATCTCAGATTCAGTAAGTTTCAATTCTTATTTTTTTATAAAATTCTTATATAAATACTTAAAAATAATGTATATATTAATTAAATTGAATTTTATTAAATTAAATTTTATTATATATATATTTTAAAAATAAAGTTATAAGAAAAATCTTAAAATTTATATTTTCAAAACTAACTTATAAATCTATGATGTCTAGAACATAAAATTTTTAGATCTAAATTTTACACATATATTAAAATAAATTCTTTATATTATAATTTAAAAATCAATATTTAATAAAATCCATATATTTTCTTTTAAACTTTGGTAATCATTTTTTTTTCAAAATAGGCCAACGTTGTCCGTATATAGTTTTCTATCATATGGTCAAGTGATACGGATATTTATCATTTCAATCCGCAATAATTTAATATTTACGGGTGTATATCATTTCAACCCACAATCCTAAAATTTCAAAATCAATGAAAATCGCTTGGGTTCATCATTTCAACCCATAACGATTTTCCCCTAATCTATAATATCATTCGAGTATGTATCATTTCAACCCATAGGGATTTCTAAACTAACATGGAACTTGCAGAGTGAGAACAATATGATAATTATATAACATATCAACAACAGACAAATATCATCAGTAACAAATTTAAATATTATATATACAACAGTTATAGTGTCATATGTCATAGGTAAACAATTTCAGATAATAGCATATCATATTTAACAATTAAAAAACTTATCAATTCAAATTTAACAGCATATTTCAATCGTCATTTCATGTGGATTAAATTTACTAAATATAAGAATGTTAATCGTGAGTGATTGCTCACCTTTCAAGGTTAGAGAAATTTTACATTGAAATGAGCTGCGAATCCAAGCACGAATCCCAAAGAAAAGCACGATGGACATGAATTCGACGAACAAAGCTGAGCATGACGGACATGGATTGACAAAACAAAAAATATATATATTTGTTTGAAATATATATATATAAATTTTATATTAAAATCAATATTTAATTTAAAACACTTATAAAATCAAAATCTTTCTATATATCATATTAAAAAAAACCCATACTAAAATCAAGTAGCTTCTCAACAATGTAAACAGACCTATATATTATAAAGATCAAAATATTTATATATTATATTTAAAACTTTTTCTATATATTTTAAAAATCCAAACATCGATATATATACATTATATACATAAATAAACACATTGACACTTATATATTATACTTTAAAATCAAATAAGACCTTAATATAATATAATTCAAAATCAATATATATTATTTTATAAAAATCAAATTTAAATTTGAACACATATTTTAAAATAATAATCTTTATATATACACATTATATTGCAAAATCATTAAACAATATATATATACATGTATATTCCAAAGTTATTACCGAACCCAATTTTTAAAGGTATTAACATAATTTAAGTAAATACTTTAAACATGTTATATACATACATTCATACTTCAACATATATACTTCAAAGCCACTATATGCATACATATGCAGATGGTGCTGCAGCATATAAAGGTAACATATAAATATACAAACATGCATATATATCTATGTATATATTTCATATACATATAAACCTATCATATATATCTAAACAAAGGAGGGCCGCAAGAAGATCTCAAACAAAAACAAGTAAACTTAGATATATATGTATATATACATACATATATATATATGTATGTATATCATTCTATTATATGCAGATAATATAAAAATAGGTAGTATATATAAATAAAAGAAAAAAAAGAAACTGCAAGCTTGAAAAGCTGTGAAATAGAGAAAACCAAAATATATACCTTTCATATTTTATTTTTTTATACAGGGCGGAAGCTGTTGTGTTGAGGGGAGGGCCTCAAGTCGAGCTCGGGATGGTGGGTGACGTGCTACTACATGGAGATAGGCTGCAGAGGCGGGCTAGGAGGATGGAGGCCGAAGGGAGATGTCAAAGGTGGTGTGCCGGAGCACGAGGTGGGTGATGGATAAAATGGGCAGGCAGTGGGTTGAAACGTGGGCTGTTAGCTGCAGATGGGGTGCTTTCGATGGTAGGGCTGTGGTTTTCGTGGATGGTGTGCTGTCGAGGAGGGTGGTGATGTGGTTCAGGCGGGGAGATGAGGCATGTAGTGTTCGGGTCTAGTGCTTGTGATGGGGCGTTGGTGGAGGGGTGGTGACCGAAAGATGGTGGAAGGAAAAATGGGCGGCTGGCGGAGCAAGAGAGGCAGAGCATGTTGGTCGAGATCGATGGAGCAGGTGGGTTTGGGTTCGAGAAGGTGTGTGATCGGCCTGGGAGAAATGAGCAAAGCTGGGTTCATTCATTTATATATATATATATTATATACTCTCAAACAAGAACAGACGAATGTAATAGCAATTTGAAGTGGAAGGTGGGGTACAGGGCGGTGATGTGTTCAAGGAGATGGGTGGAAATGGTCACGGCAAGGAACATGATTGGTTAGAGGAAAAAGGTAGGCTTCAGAGAAAAATAAAATAAGCATGCCTTAGAACGAAATAATACAAATTACATATGTATTTACTTTTTCTAGAGAACGACAAGAAAAGTGGCAATGAAAGGACAACAACATATATATTAACCGATGGGAATTGTAAAAGTCAAAAGCTGAAATATTGATGACCGATGTCTCTTCATTTTACAAGGAGGATAACTAAATGGTCGGGGAAACAAAAGGGTTAAAAGCGGTTACCGATACGGCAAATCGTTTTGCAGATTCCGCCATTTACCGGATGCTGAAACACACAAACGAATATACTGTGAAGATCAGCACAACGAGACGAACAAAATGGTACACATATATCAGCGATACGACCGAACTATCAAAAGTCGATATTCACTGCAAAAATGCTGTTAAAACTCCGAAAATAAGATAAACGGGCTAGAGCAGTTCAAATTTGGCGAAATGAAATATGACGTCTCACTCAGAAAATAATAAACATTTTTCCTATATAAAAATATTCAGATTTCAAAATATTTTATTATCATCAATCCAACTGATTTTAAATTGGAATTGAAAATACACAATTGAACTAACATTCATATTTACCAATGAAAATCTGTCATTTGCTATGTTTAAATAGATGCATTCCAAATATCAAATTTTCATTGCTAAATTTTATAATTAAATTTCAAGCAAAATTTCAGTTAATTGCGTTATAAAACTTGTTAAAATTTACGGATCGTTACACTCTCACCCACTCAAAACTTTTCGTCCCTGAAAAGGAACGAGATAGGAGAATAGAAACAACCAATAAGAAAAGATAAATTTAAATACAAAATACAACAATTAATTAAAAACCATTTAAATTTTATTTAATTTTAAATTGATTGTTATTCAACCAATTTGGGTTCAATCCATTTTATTCAATCAATAACTATTCTTTATATTCATATTTTGTTGATTCAATTTAATGTATTTCAATCAATAGATTTGATTTCAAGTTATTAACATTTGTTACAAAATTTCATTCAAAACTAAATTTATTTTATTTAACTTATTCTCTTTTTTATTATTTAATTTATTTCACCTAATCAAGGTATAAATATTTATTATAACCACCCACTTTTTATTTAAAAAATCTCGTTAACAAAATTTTCTTGTTGGACATCTTATTACTTTACATTTATTGCATATTATTCAATTACATATTTTTATTACATCCGAACTTTTTCTCAGGTAAGTTTTATTAATGTCTTTGAATATAATTGAACACTATACAAATTTACCTTTTATTTACAAATTTTTTATTAAGCAAGATTTTAGTTTGAACAATTTATTACTTTAAGTTTTCTCTTGTATAACCTTCAATTAAATATTCACCTTAACATTTTAACTTTTTGAATATTTTAGGTAAGTTATATATATTAGAATGCAATTGATTATTATACAAATAAATTTTATCTCATTTCAACTATTTTAAGTTGTTTAAATTCTATTTCTCATTTTTATACTATCTAATTATTCAAAAATTTTGCTTCATCTTAATAATTGAAAACCATCACTTTACACAGAATTTAAGGATTAATTTCCAGTTTCACTTCAAATCATTTTTGAAATAAATAGTTACATATATATATATTTTATACATCCAATCATACTCAAGAAATTTGAAACAAATCAGCTTCCCAAAATCAAAAGTGTAGCAAAGCTACTAAGTGGTCTCTCCACTTTGAGACCCGAAAATTAATGTCGATGATGCTGCAATCATCTCCGAAATTATTTTCCAGCGACACAAGAGGAGAGCACTGACCTATTTCTTTTAAAATCCTATGGAAACAATTTTCATTCGAAAATACTTCCAAATAATATATTTTTCCAAAACCTTGAAAACCAAATTTTTGAAAAGTATCGGAAATTAAATTCTTAAATACAGAATTTTAATTCATTTCAATTGCAAATCAAATTTATAAACCATATTTATAAAATCCATCTCCTTATAACAAACAATAATAGCTAATGTTTTAGGAATGTTATCAAAATGATAAATGATAATCTAGTATTATCATTTCTAACAACCAATTCATTAACTATCTAATTTCAGAAAATTATACTTATATATATATATAATATAATCGTACACAAATTTATTTCATTTAAATTTTCGAAAACAATATTGTGTCAGTTTGCTCTGTTCAAGTGTTTTCGAATTTCTATTGATAATGTTGGCCAGACGAATCGATCGAAACCCAAAATCAAACTTAACAACTCAAGCAACACAATATAAAACATTTTTATATTGATTACAAATACACTCCCTCACATGATGATTCAAGAATGGATCTCAATACAAGGATAGAGATTCGAATTTAGATGGATCCTAATCAACGAGAGTTCTAACTAAGAAGATAAGTTCGAAATTAAGGTAAGTTATTAAATTACAAAAGAGAAGAGATGGTTAAACTTATATGAATCACAGGTGACCTTAACCGGGTGAACCGAGACTTAGAAAAAAAACAAGAATATCATCTGCGAAACCATGTCAACTGGTTTAGACATCACGGAAAATGCAATTCAAGAGATCGACAAAGAAGTCTGGAGTATTGGTTAATCCGAAAGGGATGAGTAACCATTTAGAAACCATTCGTTTGGGGAAAGAACTACAGGCCGAGCTCCAGGAATAAGATCGATGTGGAATTCAATTTCTCGCTTAGGAGAGAGAGAAGAGACTTCGCCAAACATCAGGATATTCCCTTACTATCGGGTGAAATCAAGGTCACTAGGCAAAGAATCAAACGAAAAGGTAAAAATACCTGCAAAATCCAGAGGCAATCGACATTCGATCACAAGAGAATTACCCTAGTTGTCTACTAGTGGAACAGTTCGGGCTTAGCAAGAGATAACAGCATCAAAACCAAGGACATAGAAATCTCCGGTGAATCGATGCATGTTGCAAAGGAGTTCACCCCTTTACAAATCATACTAAGGTTGTCGGAACAGAAATGGAGCTATGGGATGCTCTAGTATCAAGAAGAACATGAATAGGGAGAGACAAGAATGGATTTCAGAACGAAGGGATAGTTCCAAAATTCCAAAGAAATCCTAACTCAGGAGGACCCTAACGAAGAATGTCAAGCTCGAACGAAAATGATTATGTAATTAATTTTACTCCATATACTAAGTTTTTCCTAAACCAGAGCTCTGATACCACTTGTAACAACCTGGTATTTTGAACCATTCAAATCGACAATCATCCACACATGTTAGACTTGAATTGCTCAAAACAACATATTGTTAATTTATATTTGGCAAAAACTTAGGATATACAGTAGATAAATCAATCACAGAATCAGACACAGAGTAATATAGAAATAAGCAGCGGAATAGATAAATAGTAGTTCATGAAGCTACTATATAAAACAACAGAGTTTGAAACAAGATACAACAGAAATATCAAATACAGAGTAGTTACTAATACAAATGCAAATGACAAGTCTGAACAAAAGAAATGAAACAAACTGAAGTAACTGGAAAGTTGAACAGACAAAGACCGATCTTCAAGCAAAGCTCGAAACTCCAAAGGTGAGTCGCAAATGCTGTAACACTCAGTCTGACCTGATCATAAAGAAAAACACAAAACCCTCGAGTCAGGATTAACATTCTTATACTGGTAAATTCAACTCAAGTGAAATGTCAATTGAAATAACAGTAACTTAAAGGATGTTTGGGATTTCCATCCTCCAAGGATCTGTGGAACTATCTACTATGTAGTAATATACGCTATTATAATATGTCTATCAGTAAGTTAAGTATTAAAATAGCGTTAAGGCGTTACCCATATCCCCCTTAACACATTTTATATATTCCCAGAGTCTATACAATGTCGTACGCTCCACCAAACTGGTGGTTTACCTAGAGGACACCCCATAGGTACGGTACAAAAAAAACTCGTAGAAGGCGCGATAAGGCATGCGACACGGCACGCGAGGCAATGCCCAAGGTACGATTCTACCGTTTTGCGGATCCGGACTGGTGGTAGTGCATAGCAGCTACTACCACCCACCTCGAGACACACTCCCAAATCAAAGATGCACCCAATCAAATCACAAAGTAATAGAATGAAATCGAAGAAATGTGCTCGATATGAGGAATGACCTCACTTAGCCCGGCATGGCTCCTGTTTTAGCCACATCAAGCTGACTTGCGGAAGTTAGGGCTGTGTTAATACCTCATATAAAATCATCGCCAAACCATCCTACTTCATTCTAGAATCTCCACCACGTACACAGTTGTTAAGTGGTTTTCGGTATTGGCAGAGAGTATGACAATATCCGATCCCGGTCTCTTTAACAACCAAACGCTTATTTCACACCGTGGTCATTTCATTTCAAATAGTTCAAACTTCATATCAAAATATCATATACATTTCAAAACCATATCAATTCGATATCATTATTCACTTTAAATAATATTCATTTCCCGAATCGAAACACTTTCAAAATCATAACACTTTCAAAATCATAACACTTTTGAAATCATAACACTTTTGAAATCATAACACTTCCGTAATCATAACAGTTCCAATTTAAAACGTTTAGATATTGAAAATAGTTTATATATTAATAGTTGCAAATTAAAAATAGTTTATATTTATTTAAGGAGAATATACTAAAATAGTTTCCCAATTAGAATTGTTTCATCCAATTCCCCAAATCGATTCAAATCAACTTAAATTCCAAAATTCAATTTAAATCAATCCCTGTTCAACACTTTCAATTTAAATCAATCCCTGTTCAACACTTTCAATTTAAAAGGTTAAAGATTCAATTCAAATTCTCAATAAACCATTTCAATTTTTGTTGATTTCAAATCCAGGTTTGAACTATCATTTCAATTCCAATAAGATTCAAAGTTTAAATATTCAAACATTTTCAATACAAGTTTCATTTATATTTCAACATTTAACTTTAATTTTATTCAAATTGGAAAATATTCACTTAATTATTTTAATAACAATTAAATAAAATCTCGAATTACACCTTTAAATCAAACTAAATATTCAATTTTTAAATTATTTAAATTTAAAAATATTCATTTCGTTACCTTTTATCAAAATCAAGTTATAAAATCCTATCTTTAAAATCTCAAATTCAATAAGTTTCAATTCTCATTTTTTAATAAAATTCTTATATAAATACTTAAAAATAATGTATATATTAATTAAATTGAATTTTATTAAATTAAATCTTATTATATATATATATATTTAAAAAAAATAAAGTTATAAGAAAAATCTTAAAATTTATATTTTCAAAACTAACTTATAAATTTAAGATTTCCAAAACATAAAATTTTAAAATCTAAATTTTACACATATATTAAATTAAATTCTTTATATTATAATTTAAAAATCAATATTTAATAAAATTTGTATATTTTCTACCAAACTTTGGCAATCATTTTTTTCCAAAATAGACCAACGGTGTCCGTATATTGTTTTCTATCCTATGGTCAAGTGATACAAATATTTATCATTTCAATCCATAATAATTTAATATTTATGGGTGTATATCATTTCAACCCGCAATCCTAAAATTTCAACATCAATGAAAATCGCTTGGGTTTATCATATCAACCCATAACGATTTTCTCCTAATCTATAATATCGTTCATCATTTCAACCCATAGGGATTTCTAAACAAACAGGGAACTTGCAGAGTGAGAACAATATGATAATTATATAACATATCAACAATAGACATATATCATCAGTAACAAATTTAAATATTATATATACAAAAGTTATAGTGTCATATGTCATAGGTAAATAATTTCAAATAATGGCATATCATATTTAACAATTAAATAACTTAGCAATTCAAATTTAACAACATATTTGAATCATCATTTCATGTGAATTAAATTTACTAAATATAAGAATGTTAATCGTAAGTGATTGCTCATCTTTCGAGGTTAGAGAAATTTTACAATGAAATGAGCTACAAATCCAAGCATGAATCCCAAAGCAAAGCACGATGGACGCGAATTCGATGAACAAAGCTGAGCATAATGAACATGGATTGACAAACCAAAATATATATACATATTTGTCTGAAATATATATATATATATTTTATATTAAAATCAATATTTAATTTAAAACACTTATAAAAATCAAAATCTTTCTATATATCATATTGAAAAAAACCCATACTAAAATCAAGTAGCTTCTCAACAATGAAAACAGACCTATATATTATAAAGATCAAAATATTTATATGTTATATTTAAAAAAAATTCTATATAACTTAAAAATCCAAACATCGATATATATACATTATATACATAAATAAATACATCGACACTTATATATTATACTTTAAAATCAAATAAGATCTTAATATAATATAATTCAAAATCAATATATATTATTTATAAAAATCAAATTTAAATTTGAACACATATTTTAAAATAATAATCTTTATATATACACATTATATTGCAAAATCATTAAACAATATATATATATATATTCTAAAGTTATTACCGAACCCAATTTTTAAAAGTATTAACATAATTTAAGTAAATACTTTAAACATGTTATATACATACATTCGTACTTCAACATATATACTTCAAAGCTACTATATGCATACATATGCAGATGGTGCTGCAACATATAAAGGCAACATATAAATATACAAACATGTGTATATATCTATGTATATATTTCATATACATATAAACCTATCATATATATCTTAACAAAGGAGGGCCGCAAGAAGATCTCAAACAAAAAAAAGTAAAATTAGATATATACATACATATATATATATATACATATATATATAGACATATATATACACAAACATATATATACACACACACACACACATATATATATATATACACACACACACACACACAGATATATATATATATATCATTATATTATATGTAGATAATATAAAAACAGGTAGTATATAAAAATAAAAGAAGAAAATAAGAAACTGCAAGCTTGAAAAGCTGCGAAATAGAGAAAACCAAAATATACACCTTTCATATTTTATTTTTTTATATAGGGAGGAAGCTGCTACGTTGAGGGGAGGGCGTCAAGTCAAGCTCGGGGTGGTGAGTGACATGCTGCTACATGGAGATAGGCTGTAGACGCGGGCTAGGAGGCTGGAGGCCGAAGGGAGATGTCAAAGGTGGTGGGCCGGAGCACGAGGTGGGTGATGGATAAAATGGCGTAGGCAGTGGGTGAAAACAAGGGCTGTTAGCTGTAGATGGGGTGCTTTCGATGGTAGGGCTGTGGTTTTCGTGGGTGGTGTGCTATCGAGGAGGGTAGTGACGTGGTTCCGACGGGGAGGTGAGGCATGTGGTGTTCGGGTCTGGTGCTTGTGATGGGGCGTTGGTGGAGGGGTGGCGAACGCAAAACGGTGGAAGGAAAAATGGGCAGCGGACGGAGCAAGAGAGGCGGAGCACGTTGGTCGATATCGATGGAGCAGGTGGGTTTGGGTTCGAGAAGGTGTGTGATCGGCTTGGGAGAAATGAACAAAGATGGGTTCATTTATATATATATATATATATATATATTATATACTCTCAAACAAGAACGGACGAATGTAATAGCAATTTGAAGAGGAAGGTGGGGTACAGGGCGGTGATGTGTTCAAGGAGATGGGTGGCAATGGTCACGGCGAGGAACATGATTGGTTAGAGGAAAAAGGTGGGCTTCAGAGAAAAATAAAATAAGCATGCCTCAAAATGAAATAATATAAATTACATATGTATTTACTTTTTCCAGAGAACGACAAGAAAAGTGGCAACGAAAGGACAACAACATATATATTAACCGATGGGAATTGTAAAAGTCAAAAGCTGAAATATTGATGGCTGATGTCTCTTCGTTTTAGAAGGAGGATAATTAAATGGTCGGGGAAACAAAAGGGTTAAAAGCGGTTACCGATATGGTAAATCGTTTTGCAGATTCCACCATGTATCGTACGCCGAAACACACAAACGAATATATTGCGATGATCTGCACACCGAGATGAACAAAACAGTACACACATATCAACGATACGACCAAACTATCAAAAGTCGATATTTGCTGCAAAAATGATGTTAAAACTCCAAAAATAAGATAAACAGGGCTAGAGCAGTTCAAATTTAGCGAAACGAAATATGACGTCTCATTCACAAAATGATAAACATTTTTCCTATATAAAAATATTCAGATTTCAAAAATATTTTATTATCATCAATCCAACTGATTTTAAATTGGAATTGAAAATACACAACAGAACTAACATTCATATTTACCAATGAAAATCTGCCATTTGCTATGTTTAAATAAACGCATTCCAAATATCAAATTTTCATTGTTAAATTTTATAATTAAATTTCAAGGAAAATTTCAGTTAATTACGTTATAAAAACCGTTAAAATTTACGGGTCGTTACAGTTACGGCAAAAACACTTTTGTCATACTAACTTTAAAAATATGGGTAAATTATTGAAAAATGGAATAGTATAAGGTTTACCGAAAATTAATTTTAAAGTTTACACTTGACACATGTCAATTTGGAAAAGCTAAAAAATTATCTTTTAAATCTAAAGATATGATTTCTACTAGGTAAACTCTAGGATTACTTCACTTGGATCTAATTAGTCCAACGCAAGTACATCTCTTAACCATAATAAACATGTTTCGTACTAGTTGACGATTTTTGAGATTTACTTGGAATTTATTGTCAAAACATAAAAGTGATACTTTTGGGATGTGTAACACCCCGTAATTTTACGAAATTAAATAATTAAATTAAAAATGGTAAAATCATAATTTTAACATAAAAGAAAAAATAGTAAATTTCTACATGATTTGGAATTAGGCTTGGGAACTATTCCATTGCATCCGGAATGTTGTTGACAATCAGAAAACATATATAACTTGCTGAATTTGGTTAAACGGGCTAGAAATTAGAAGAAGTCAAACCTAGTGGGATTTTCATAATATGTTAATTTTGAGATTTTAGGCTATATTATATTTTTCAGCCTCTAAATAGTTCTCAAATCTTGTTCCTTTTTCTCTCTGGTAAATCTTACCTCCACATTTGAAACCCTAATCCCCAAACCAATTATAAATTCTCCAAATCAATTTTGAATCCACCAAATCAAATCCAAATTAAACGAATAAATATGTAGAATCCTTCAACGCGAAGAGAGCTATGAATATAATTCGAAGGCATCAAATTTGCGATTTTGAAGGAATGAAAATTTTGGACAGGAAGGAAAGGAAGGACTACATCAAATCTGAGAGGAGGCATGACTAATCGGTGAGTGAGATTTATCATATTTGTGTATATATTGGTAAAACGTAGTAACCCACCTCGTAAGATCTTAAACCAAATTATAATGATGTAATTAATAATCAAAAACTGATTTTTTTTATATACACCCGATAAAGATGTAGTACGCCATGGCTAGATGGTTAAAAATATAAGTTTTATTGACCGTAATTAGCAAAAGTTATTCTCCTTCTAATTAAAAAGTACGAAATATTCAAGTGTTCCAAACTAGACTATTATATATCAAATTATATTTCTCGATGACATGAATCCACTGGTGGTGTTCGTTCACCCATAGGGTGTATGGATTGATCAGACAATGCGACGAAAGTTCGGTAAACGTGGATCATCTGTTTCAATCCTATGGTGAAACGACGATGGTGCGACGATCGGAAAATCATGGACATGAAGAGGTGGTCAAGTTGGTTGCTATGTCGGGGTCTGATCAACCTCAGGTGACCATATTTCATAAGAATAGATTTAAAAAGTTAGTGGCGGCAAGTCTGTTATAGTTGACCGAAGTTTTAAGCATTGGCGGCGGGAACGTTGTAACAACCCTTTTGTTAACTATCTGATTAATTAAGTTTAATTATGGATAATTAATTCTAATTTGTGATTTATGAAATTTTATTGGGAAATTAAATTTAGTTTTGAGAATATTTGATTTGATTTATTTAAGGAATACGATTCATTTCTTAAAAGGGGATTATAATTTAAATTTGAGATTTTATTAAATCAATTAATTAAATGTGGCATTTAGGATAAATTGCTAATATTGAGATTTATTGTTTTAAAATGAGATTTTGCAATTAATAATTTACAAATATCAAACTTGTTTCTAAATTAATCTAGTTTCTTTTATAAAAGATTTTAACAAATAGTTTTATATATATATTAAGTATTTCTAGTATACATGGTTATGGATTTAGGAAATATGGTTTTGGAAATATAAACTTAATTTCTTTTCTAAATAAAATGGTTATATATCAAAAAGGGTTGGAAGAGCAATAAATATGGTTTTATGACATAAAAGACTACTTAAGTGCGTGTGCGTGTGTGTATATGGTTTAGGAATATGGTTTGTGAACAATATAACTTTATGGAATCTTGAGATAACTATATATATATATATATGTATTCAGATCAAATGGAATATATTGGTTAGTTTATTTAATGATAAATAAGGTATTTGGAAATCATTTCCTATATGAAAAGTATATTTTTGGATTTCTAAATTTTAAACTCTTATAAGATAAATGTTTTGAGAACCTTAGTTCTATAATATTGGGAGCGCTAATAATCGACTTAGTGTTAACGATTTGTTTAAATGCTCTTAGCAACGCTTCATCGAATATTGTAAAACTCATTAAATAGAATGTTTGAGTGGTACCTGCTAGCCCATTAGCGAATACTCGAATTTATCGGGTAGTATGGGATGCTTTGGTTAAATTATCGTGATTATTACTAGGAAGTATTTAATACTTGAATTTCACCGGACGGTATGTGACGTTTTGGTTAAGTTCTAGTGATTATTGAAAGTGATAGTATTTGGCACTTTAGAGTATATCTTCTTTTGGTGTTCGGTGGGACCGATAGATCCTCAAGAAGTATACTCATGGATTTCTTTACGATTATAAATATAAAATAATAATGAATAATCTGGAATCTTCGAGCCATGGTTGCTATAATCCTTGAGATCGGTTGTGATTCTGTTTCACGATATGGACGATCCTTGGTATCAAATCGGTACGAGTGATACCACATTTGTTTGACATGGTATGGAAATCATTAAGATTGGTATGGACGGTCCGGGTGATCAGTATGGAATTGATTTCTTTATGTTAGGAATATTCTACATTTAGTGACTAATCTGTGTTTGGGACCTAAATATCACCCTGTCCGTTGAGATGAATTCTGAGTTAAATTAATTCTATGACTTGTTATATCTTGGACATCTGGATTTACTTATATGTCATATATATTTATGTTATATCTTGTTTTCACCCTTTTGGATATTTAGAGATAGTCTAACCTGGGTGTTATTTTAATGCTCGAGTCAAGGTGAGACTTTTCAGGTTACAGAACAAGTGTACCTTTGGATGGTTGTGCTAGCAAGGAGAAAAACATTTTTGATTTTTAGTTTATCTCATTTAGGATTTTGTGTTCTGTTATGATATGTATATTTGAGTTTATATATTTTTTAGAGATTTGTACTATAACGATCGGGATTTTCGACCCTAGAAAATCAACACTAATACGTCCGCCGTATTGCGAGTCGAGCAATCGAATGCCGAAAACCCGATAGTTAAGGTAAAAAAAAGAAAGAAGGAGTTAAGAAGAAAACTAAAAAACACAGAATCTCACAAGGGAACGAATGATCTATAATATACATCAAATCTTTACACAAAACAAACTGTAATATTTGTATAGACAGGCATCAATAAGAGTATACTAACCTATTTTAGCCTGGACAGTTATAACAGCCTGTCTTTACCATTTGCTGATAAATACAACAATAAATACAACGAAAAATAACCATATATGTGAATACGTCTCTGGGCCACCAACTCGTCTCCTAAAGCTCCAAGCATCAAACTAAATCTGTAATATGCTCAGTCTGACCTGAGCATTATAATAAAATAACACCTGAGTCAATCTGGAAAACCAGCATGATAAAGCACACCCAACTGGATTTTAAAATTATAAAAATTTTGAAATCAAAAGTATCTCGTAAGACCACACCACACATAAACACGAACGGGATTTTACCTTACGATAACAAAATCCTTTTTTATAGAAATCCATTATATCATAATAATGTCTAAGGGTGAAAGTAATAATAATCAAGTAGCTATGATGCTCGTGAGTGTACATCACAACAATACTAGGTATATAATCAAAAACCATTAAGGCACGTTCGCTAATTGTGTAGGATTCCATGAAGGTGCTCTCAGTACTTCGAGAAATGGTCCTTCTATACAAGGATCGGTTCAAAGGCAACATACATCCCTAGTGATGTACCAAAGGAAAAACATAGCTGGTCTCGCTTAGACCGAATGCATCGGCCCCTACATGCATAACAACTGTAAGTAATGTCTAGGAGGTGCCGACTGCAACCTATGGGTTTGCCAACACTACTGGCCATGCCTCCTATCTCTGGTTTTAGTCATCACTGATGATGAGGCTACTTTCGGCGTTCCAGCTCATGCACCGCCACAAATAGATTCCGGTATCCCACATGGATTTCCAACATCTCAATATATCACGAAACTCCTCCGTAGAACCATATATGAATTTGGAGTGGTTATGGTTTTCGAGTCATCTCTTATGAGTACACTCTTCCGTTTCCCTAGCGCTCCAAAACCCAATCATCGATTTTTTGGAATGCTCAGTACCAGTTCGTTAGGAAATAATTAGATAATACACAAGAACGGGGATCACCCCCTAACCGTTTAAGTGGACGGATCCCCTCATCCTTTGTCCTAGAAGAACGAAATAAGTTTATACGTACAGTATAACACCACCGACGGTAACTATACCATATTATTCCCGTGTTTCTCCTAGATATTTCCAGAGTTAAAATCCTTCGGTGTTAAGTAGGGAATATTTCTGTACCACCAAAATTAAGAAGGATTACATATTTAGGCCAAGATTTGATAGTCAATTATTTAACTATCAACAAACACACATTCAAACAAAGATTTATCCCACAGGGGAAAACAACATCAGTTAAGCATATAAGCAACCACTAGCCTCCTTTTAATAAATCTTTATTCATTTAAAAACACTTTGTAAATTACTTGTACAAAAATACCTTTACAAAGGTATATCCACAAATCCATATATTTTCAATACTTAGAAAATATTCATATACTTATCTAAGCGGTATAAGTATATTCACACACATTACACCTCTCATCTTAGAAAATGCACTAATATATTTATCTCTTGGTATAAGTGTATTTACAGAACTGGGAAAGATTTTCTTTTTATTTGATTCTCAAATCAATATAAATTCCTTACAATTCTCCAAACCATTTTATAAATCTCCGAAAAACCATTTATAATCCCTTTATAAAAATTCAATCACTTATAAACTCTTTGTACATCTTAAAAATCATTTATAAACCCTTTATAAATCCATAAAACCATTTATAAAACTCCTTTTATAAATCTATAAACTCGTTTCTAAAATTCGTTTATAAATATCTTACCAATTATAAACTCTTTAACCTTGTAAATAATTTTCCCTTAACTCTTCAAACCATTTTATAAACTCCTTTTTAAAATCCAAGTCTTTCAACTCTATTCATGGGTCTCAGAAACATTTATAAATAATTAAAAATCGTTTAATTTCAAAACACCATTCTATAATAATAATTATTAACAATAAACATTATAAATAAATGAAACTATTAACTTTAAAACATCTTAAAAGTAATAAATTTCAAAATATTGTTAAATAAGCAATAATAATTAATCTTTACTGTTTTTTAAATAATAATAATTTATTTTCAAAACCTTGTTAATAATCCTTATTATTAATTTCAAACCATAATTATTCTTGAAATAATTAACCTTTCAAAATATCAACATTTTGATAAATTCTTTAAAATGGTATTAACTATAAACAAATAACTTTAAAACAATACTAATATAATTAAATAACCTTAAAATAATATTACTATAATTAAATAACTTTAAAACAATATTAATATAATTAAATTATTTTAAAACAATATTAATATAGATAGACAATATTTTTTAAAAATATTTTCGAAACCCAATTTCGAATTTAAAAATCATTTCCTGTCTCAAAAACCAATTCCAACTCAAATGGAAATTTATAGTATTTTAAAATACTAATTTGAGGCCAATAGCCACCCAACACTTAACCAATGTCAATATTGGTTTTTCTATTACTACAGGGTTTTTGTTTTCCAAACATATAATAGTGTTATAACCATAGTGTCCACAATTAGGTTCATTATTCAATAATCCATGTTAAAGGAATATTATTGAAACAATTCAACAATAGCGAGGAATCCCGTTGAATCCCTCCAACCTATCCCCCTGCATCATAGCTTATATATATTAGCACATATATATGTAAATAAAATCAACATTTGTAAGGAATCATGTTGGATCCCTCCAACCTGTTTCTCCTGCATCACAAACGTTATATAATCATAAATATAAATCAACTGCTTCGAGGTAGGATTCGTATACAAAGGGTCACCCGCACTTACATGGGAACGTAATAGGGTCTCACTCGCTCTAGAGGCGGGAATATATTCAAACCAACTAACAAACAGTAATTCATCCAAACAATCATTCAACAATTTTTTTATCAACTATATATCATATTAGTTGACCAAGAAGGGGAGTTTAACTCACTGAAATTTTCCGTCGCCGCCAAGGCGTTCCAGTTTGGAACTAAAACCGAACAACGTCCGATTTTAGCCCAAATTTCAACAGTTTCCAAATCCGATCAAACTAGTTGCATCACGAAGCTAACGTCCATACGAGCGCAATGCAATAAACGACCTTCGAATCGGACCTCGTATAAAGGAGTTATTAAAATTTTAAGTTATCGATATTTAAATTAATAATTAATAAGCTAATAAAATAATTAAACTTTATTTACATTTTAAACTCCTTCCTCCTCCTCCTCGTGATTTCATTTCCAGGTCGCTCATTCTTTTTTTCTCTTTTCCTCGACATTGCCTTTCTTCTACTGGACGCCGCCGCCTTAAGCTGTCTGGTCCCACCGTCAATAATCGTCACCTCCAAGAGCTCCCCAATGCCAGTTACCTCGTCATCTAACTCGCCCCCATCTCCTACCTTAAACCTATAAACTATGCCACCATCAAACGCTGATTTCCACTACCATAGTTCGTCGTTGGCCATGAAACTTCGACCGTGGGTTGCCCTCGACCTCCTCTACAACTTTCCTTCAGGTGTCATCGCCCAACGACAATCCAAATCGCTGGAATTCATGAAAATAGATTTCACGTTCATCATCAATCTGCAACCACCACGCGACGATTGACGACGATCCAACCGTCAAACAAGTCGAGCTCGATGTCGCGAACAAATTTGTAGTTGATGACTTTCCCTAATAATGCACGGATTGGTCCTGATCGATGTGGATCGTGGGATGAGACTAAGTTGTTTAAATGAGAATTTGAAAATTTGCAAATCTTTCTCTTGTGCTGTCAAGAATGTTATAGAGAGAGAGTGTAACGATCCCGAATTTTTAAACTATTTAAATTGATAATTGAATTTAAATTTTGATTTAAATTGTGAATGTGTTAGAATTTTGCAAGTTTAAGATGATGGTTTTAAAAATTGAGTGAATTTTATTTATAAAACAAATAACATAAGTTATTAATTAAAAGAAAATTGAAAATAAAATAAAAGGAAAAAAATATACCAATACCAGCCCATACCCCTTGTCTCGGTTAAAACCCAAACCCGTTCCTCTTTTTCTCATTCGTAACCCTAAGAAAAAATCAATCGAAGAAAAAAAATGGCGACTCAAAAAAATCTAGGGCTTCGGCATTCGATCAATTTCTTCGTCCAAGTTAGGGATTTGGCTTCGTCGTCTTCAAACTAGAGCTCGTTCAAATCGAGGATGCCGGCTAAGATCAATCGATTTGTTTCTTCGTTCTTCGCTCGCGACCGCTTCATAAAAAGGTGAGTGACCCCCCTCACTCACATCTATTTCAATCTTAGGTCGTGCGACTTTGTTTTGATGATTGATGATTTTTATCTGCTTCGGTTCGATTTCTGTCTATATTGTGTTCACTTGGTTGACACAGTTTGATTTCTTTGAGGTTTCTTTTCGTGCTTACCAATATATTGATTGAACTACGCGTTCATGTTCCTGTTGACTTCGGTTATTGACCTGATTTGATGATGTGATTTCGTTCGACTTTGGCCATTTGTAGCTATTTGATTCTGGACTTCGTTCCATCTTTATGAAATTGCAATTTTGGTCTTGAGTTTATAATTGTTTAAAACGTTTGAATAGGTCACGTTTTCACCCAAGCCCTGTTTTTGCATATTAAGCTGAGTATACAGAGTTACTTTGTTCCAAATTATAATTGCATGGATGTGGATATTATTTTTTGCGTGCGTGAAAACTAAGTTGTTGCCCAAGTTCATTTGTGATGTTGTAGTCTACAGTGTCCCATATTTAACAAGTTTATAATTCTTGCATGTACATGGGTTGTGCACATGCATCATAGGGGCATGTGTGAGCCTCATGTGTAGTGTGTTCTGTTCTTGAAAGCTACTATACACAAAAAAAAATATAGATACAAAACCATTCAATTGTATCAACAGGCCTGATTGCATACATGTGGGGTTCAGTGATGATACATGGGTTGGTAGTCTTGTTAGTAGAAGGTTTTAATTAAAATTTAAAATGAGGATTGAAATTGATACAATTGTTCTCCTGTTATGTATAGCAGTATTGTAGAGATATATTATATGATGAGGAATCTACGTCCACCCTTTAAATTTGTATTTTTGATCCTCATCAGCCAGTCTTTAATGGTTGATATTTTAAAGATTTTGATTTGCAAATATGATCATATTATCCTCAGAGGCATCAATATTATTTTGGGATCATTCTAAATTTCCTGAGTTGTTTAAAACCCCATATGTATGTAGTGAAAATATTAATTCATACGTGCATTAGTTCACTTGAAGTTGTAGCCTTAGTACATTGTTCATGGCATTAGCTTGCATTAGCTTGTTCACAACCACATGCATGCAGTTAGGTGTACACGCCTGTGACCATTCTTGTAGCTGCATTGGGTAGTACTTCACTGTGTTCATGTAGCCTGTTTCACTTGTACATTCTTGTTTTTTTGAGACTATTTGCGCCCAGTTGCATTTTAGTCTTCGTATATATGTATGCAGTCATGTATGTATATACATCATTTTATATGTATATATGTATGTTCGAATTTGCATATATGTTTACGGTTCTGTATTCATTTGAATTAGTCGTTGTTCCATCCTTTTGTTGTCTGCATTATGATATTCTGTTTGGTTTGATGGTTCCTGTTAGTATGTAGTGTTGTTGCACTCCACCTGTTTTAAACTGATACCTGAATCTGGTCCTTGTTAGTATCTCCTTGTAATGTTCATTTTAAGCTGTGCAGTTCCTTTGTCTTTGCTTGTACTACTAATCATGGTAGTCTGGTCTTGTTTGCTTGTGACATGTGTTCCCTGCTGCACATTCCTGGTTCATGTTGGTGCTGATGGTCTATATTGTTTTTGAACTTCAAGTCTGCACTTCATATAATCTGACTACTGTGGCCTTCATGTATTTTGATTGCTGAGGCTTTGTCATGTATTTTGATCTTGGTCGAGCTCACCATATGATTTCGACTTGCTACTTTGTTTCGATCAAGTTCACTTGCTTGAGTACTGGGTTTTAGTCACCTTGGTTTTAGTTTTTGAGCTTGAGCTCACTATGTTGTTTCGACCAGTCCACTTCTTATTTCACCGCATATGTTTTGGTGTCAGCTGGGTTATTGGATTTGCACTTGATTCAGTGCTTCATGTTGTTTATCCATGTACAAACCTTACTGCATCTTCACTTGAATCATTTGAACCTGTTTAGTTTACTTGTACATGCTCTGGTCTTTGATGTATACACTATTGAGTCAGTGGCCTTGGCCAGTTTCATTTGCATGTTAAACTAACTCATGTAGACAGTTGCCTATGTATCCTAGTTTTGATTGTTGAACTTGTTTGAACTGGTTGTTGACCATGGCCTTGACATTGATTTATGATGTGTTTTATCCCTGAGCACTTTCTTGACCTGCATTTGTATATGTGTATACATACATTCTTGTATGTATATATATGTATTGTCTTGGCTATTTGATTTTTGCCTCTATGCACTAATAAACTGGTTTGAATTAGACTGACCTGTGTATTATTTTCTTTTGAATATAATACTCGGGTCAGACCGAGTATTTTACAGCTTGAAGATTTTCGAGCAGCGAAGTTAGAGAGAGAGTAAAGAATCACTTTAGTTTTCAGAAGAAAATTGTATTTTAAGATATTCCGCTGTATCAGTATTAAATTGTATAAACTCTGATGTATATAAAAAGATTTATAGTAATGAATTAAATTCTCATTTGTTTTAATTCAGTGTTATTATTCTGTGTTTCTGTGGCTGATTCTGTTTAAACCTTATAAACTAAATAACAATTCGTCTTTTTGAACGTTTCGAGTTGGTTTAATCACCGACTGGAGGCGGTCAGAAGGGGGAATGTTACAGAGTGGTATCAGAGCTTTGGTTTACACAAAGCTTAGTTTATGGTGTTTAATATGAATAGTTACTAGAAACACTTTAAAAAGAGAATGTTTTTCAAATCTAAAGAAGTATAAAATTGTTTTTGAAAATAAAGATTTTTAACTTAAGAAAAGTTAAATTGAATTGAGTTAGCATTAATAAATATATGATTTGGAATTTAACTAAAGGAAGTTAAATAAATTGAACTTGATTTGATAAATTATGGAGATGGAAATTTAAACTTAAAGGATAAGTGATTATATAATATGAATTGGGAAGTTTAAATTAATAAGTTGTATAACTTATAAAATGAAGAAATTTAAGTAAAACCAGTTTTTAAAATGGTTAAACAGTTTTGTTAAGTAAAACAAAAATCTGAATTTTGAAATGTGATATGAATTTGACTTTAGTAAAGTTAAATAAAATAGAATTTCAAATAAATTTGAGGCGAACTTAAGTTGTATGGTGAAAATAAATGCAAGTGAAGATAAAATGGATCATAGTTAAGTAATATTGAATCAAATTGAATTTGATATCAAAATGAATTAATAAAGTGAAGTTAATGAATATAAAACTGAGTTATAGAAGGAATGGTTAATAAAGTCAATTTTTATAAATTGAAGCCTTTATGAATAGGAATAGAATTTATAAACGTTGTTTATAAATTCGAAAATGACTTATTTTGGATAAGTAAATCTTTATAGCTTGTTAAATGAAGTATATTCACGATTTTGAACAGTGAATGCATTATTGAATAAAATGGACATGTTTTGGGAAAATGATATTTTAAAACGAAGTTAATTGTTTTAAAAGATGTTTTTAAAGGCATTGAATATCGAAACCATAGATTTCAACATTCATTGTTGAAATAGACGTTTTCGAAAATAAGGAAATGATGGACTATAACACTGTTGTTATAGTAAATGATTTTCAAAAGTAAATGTTTTGTATAGTATTGGGATTTATACATCTATCTAAATTTCGAATCCCTATACTAGTGATTTTGAGTTGTCGTAACGATGTTTTACGTAACATTCGTTTTAACTCAAATAAATGTGTAAAAGAGAATGATTTCCTTAAAGATGAAATATATACTTAATTTTGATCTAAGTATATCGAATATTTTCAAATGTTGAAAATAAATGGATTTGTGAATTACTTATTTTCAAATAAGTATGGAAATGTTTTTCCAATATGAAATGAAATGTTGTGAATATATTCCGTAAGGGATAAATGATTTGAAATTCATTTTCAAAGTCGAAGTTGAAAAGTTAAATGAGAAATTTGAACAATTAGTTCAATTTGAAATTTTTCAAAAAGATTGAATCGTTAAGTTAAAATTGAGTTTAACTTCGACATCAAAGACAATATAAGTTGAGCTTTGAATTTCAGATGATGATTTGGATTGTATGTCTAACATTGTGAATTGATGACATAGCAATTGATCTCTATTAAATATATATCTGTTGGTGGCGGAGAATTTATTCTCTTAGCTTAACACCCTTCTCTGAGACGTACGAGCTCAGAGGTTATATATCGATAGACATCAATTCTGTGTTGAGAATTGACGATGTAACGTGTAATTCAAATCGAATGTGAAAGTCGATAATAAATGGAATTATGAATATGAATTAGGTTTGAGATAACCTTAAAATTTCCAAATCGACTTAGAGGAAAATTTTGAAATCCTCTATTTTGTTATGAATATGAGATATGTAAGTTTTTAGAACTTATATATATATGAATGCGGTAAATTTGAAAACCATCAGTTTGGAAAGTAATTGTTATGGAAATCTTATGTAGGTTTACATGAGTATGATATGTACGAAATGTGAAATGAAGTACTATATGTATAGTATTATGTTTTCTAAACTGAGGATATGGAAAAGTACCTTCCATTTATTATTGGAGAAGGTATTGGAACTCGTGAAGAGTGTCCATTTGAAATTCGTAGCTACGTAGAATTTTCCATAAGTTGGAATGTCCATTTGGACTAGAATCCCTCGTGATGGGATCATGTTGATTATGATGTATGTTAGCGTAATTTGAGGGGCGAGATGCCTACAGTTACAAGCGATTCCATTGGGATAATGGCGCAACCGCCGAGTAAACTGCAATCTAAATGCCAAGCCAAATTCGAGGGGCGAGATGCCTACGGTTACAAGCGATTCTACTGGGATAGTAGCGTAACCGCCGTGTGGACCGCGATCTATGGCAACAACCATGGCGTAATTCAAGAGAGATGTGAAATCTACGGTTACAAGCGATTCTACTGGGATAGTAGCGTAACCGCCGGGTAAACTGTGATCCATGGGGGAACGTGCTTTCCATATCCATTTTTAAAAGAATTTTTAAAAGTATTTTCACTGGGAATTGAAGCAAGTATATTTAGTACTTGGAGATTTTTAGACCTGCGCCTGGCCAGCGTATGCCTAATGTCTGTGAGAACGACGATAGACTTGTTAAATTTCGAGTTAGCAAGTATTTTCAAACTTTAAATAGCAAATCAATGGTCTGAAAGTAAAATTACGAAATTCCAACCTAATAAACTAAGAAAGAGGATCTTTGTAATGTTTTGAAAGTCCATAGCTTTGGAAGAGATATATATTATATAAATCTCTAATGTGAAGAATTTTAAGTTTGAATCTGAGTTTTGTAAATCGAAAATGTTGATAAAAGACTTTTGCGTTTTGATTTTAGAAAATCAATGAACAAAGGAGATAATAAACAAAGCTAGTGAGATCAAACAAATGAAATGAACTCTATATTTATTTATTTTTAATAAATATCGAGCTTAGTAAAATTGTGTAGGGTATAAATATTAATGAAATTTTAACAACCTTTCCTTTTCGTGGACGAAAAGTTTTAAGGAGGGGAGTTTGTAATGATCCTGAATTTTTAAACTATTTAAATTGATAATTGAATTTAAATTTTGATTTAAATTGTGAATGTGTTAGAATTTTGCAAGTTTAAGATGATGGTTTTAAAAATTGAGTGAATTTTATTTATAAAACAAATAACATAAGTTATTAATTAAAAGAAAATTGAAAATAAAATAAAAGGAAAAATAATATACCAATACCAGCCCATACCCCTTGTCTCGGTTAAAACCCAAACCCGTTCCTCTTTTTCTCATTCGTAATCCTAAGAAAAAATCAATCGAAGAAAAAAAATGGCGACTCAAAAAAATCTAGGGCTTCGGCATTCGATCAATTTCTTCGTCCAAGTTAGGGATTCGGCTTCGTCGTCTTCAAACTAGAGCTCGTTCAAATCGAGGATGCCGGCTAAGATCGATCGATTCGTTTCTTCGTTCTTCGCTCGCGACCGCTTCATAAAAAGGTGAGTGACCACCCTCACTCACATCTATTTCAATCTTAGGTCGTGCGACTTTGTTTTGATGATTGATGATTTTTATCTGCTTCGGTTCGATTTCTGTCTATATTGTGTTCACTTGGTTGACACAGTTTGATTTCTTTGAGGTTTCTTTTCGTGCTTACCAATATATTGATTGAACTACGCATTCATGTTCCTGTTGACTTCGGTTATTGACCTGATTTGATGATGTGATTTCGTTCGACTTTGGCCATTTGTAGCTATTTGATTCTGGACTTCGTTCCATCTTTGTGAAATTGCAATTTTGGTCTTGAGTTTATAATTGTTTAAAACGTTTGAATAGGTCACGTTTTCACCCAAGCCCTGTTTTTGCATATTAAGCTGAGTATACAGAGTTACTTTGTTCCAAATTATAATTGCATGGATGTGGATATTATTATTTGCGTGCGTGAAAACTAAGTTGTTGCCCAAGTTCATTTGTGATGTTGTAGTCTGCAGTGTCCCATATTTAACAAGTTTATAATTCTTGCATGTACATGGGTTGTGCACATGCATCATAGGGGCATGTGTGAGCCTCATGTGTAGTGTGTTCTGTTCTTGAAAGCTACTGTACACAAAAAAAAATATAGATACAAAACCATTCAATTGTATCAACAGGCCTGATTGCATACATGTGGGGTTCAGTGATGATACATGGGTTGGTAGTCTTGTTAGTAGAAGGTTTTAATTAAAATTTAAAATGAGGATTGAAATTGATACAATTGTTCTCCTGTTATGTATAGCAGTATTGTAGAGATATATTATATGATGAGGAATCTACGTCCACCCTTTAAATTTGCATTTTTGATCCTCATCAGCCAGTCTTTAATGGTTGATATTTTAAAGATTTTGATTTGCAAATATGACCATATTATCCTTAGAGGCATCAATATTATTTTGGGATCATTCTAAATTTCCTGAGTTGTTTAAAACCCCATACGTATGTAGTGAAAATATTAATTCATACGTGCATTAGTTCACTTGAAGTTGTAGCCTTAGTACATTGTTCATGGCATTAGCTTGCATTAGCTTGTTCACAACCACATGCATGCAGTTAGGTGTACACGCCTGTGACCATTCTTGTAGCTGCATTGGGTAGTACTTCACTGTGTTCATGTAGCCTGTTTCACTTGTACATTCTTGTTTTTTTGAGACTATTTGCGCCCAGTTGCATTTTAGTCTTCGTATATATGTATGCAGTCATGTATGTATATACATCATTTTATATGTATATATGTATGTTCGAATTTGCATATATGTATACGGTTCTGTATTCATTTGAATTAGTCGTTGTTCCATCCTTTTGTTGTCTACATTATGATATTCTGTTTGGTTTGATGGTTCCTGTTAGTATGTAGTGTTGTTGCACTCCACCTGTTTTAAACTGATACCCGAATCTGGTCCTTGTTAGTATCTCCTTGTAATGTTCATTTTAAGCTGTGCAGTTCCTTTGTCTTTGCTTGTACTACTGATCATGGTAGTCTGGTCTTGTTTGCTTGTGACATGTGTTCCCTGCTGCACATTCCTGGTTCATGTTGGTGTTGATGGTCTATATTGTTTTTGAACTTCAAGTCTGCACTTCATATAATCTGACTACTGTGGCCTTCATGTATTTTGATTGCTGAGGCTTTGTCATGTATTTTGATCTTGGTCGAGCTCACCATATGATTTCGACTTGCTACTTTGTTTCGATCAAGTTCACTTGCTTGAGTATTGGGTTTTAGTCACCTTGGTTTTAGTTTTTGAGCTTGAGCTCACTATGTTGTTTCGACCAGTCCACTTCTTATTTCACCGCATATGTTTTGGTGTCAGCTGGGTTATTGGATTTGCACTTGATTCAGTGCTTCATGTTGTTTATCCATGTACAAACCTCACTGCATCTTCACTTGAATCATTTGAACCTGTTTAGTTTACTTGTACATGCTCTGGTCTTTGATGTATACACTATTGAGTCAGTGGCCTTGGCCAGTTTCATTTGCATGTTGAACTAACTCATGTAGACAGTTGCCTATGTATCCTAGTTTTGATTGTTGAACTTGTTTGAACTGGTTGTTGACCATGGCCTTGACATTGATTTATGATGTGTTTTATCCCTGAGCACTTTCTCGACCTGCATTTGTATATGTGTATACATACATTCTTGTATGTATATATATGTATTGTCTTGGCTATTTGATTTTTGCCTCTATGCACTAATAAACTGGTTTGAATTAGACTGACCTGTGTATTATTTTCTTTTGAATATAATACTCGGGTCAGACCGAGTATTTTACAGCTTGAAGATTTTCGAGCAGCGAAGTTAGAGAGAGAGTAAAGAATCACTTTAGTTTTCAGAAGAAAATTGTATTTTAAGATATTCCGCTGTATCAGTATTAAATTGTATAAACTATGATGTATATAAAAAGATTTATAGTAATGAATTAAATTCTCATTTGTTTTAATTCAGTGTTATTATTCTGTGTTTCTGTGGCTGATTCTGTTTAAACCTTATAAACTAAATAACAATTCGTCTTTTTGAACGTTTCGAGTTGGTTTAATCACCGACTGGAGGCGGTCAGAAGGGGGAATGTTACAGAGAGGTATGGTGTGAATAGTGGGAGGCATGGGTCTGGTGTATTGGGAAGTATGGATAGGGTATATACATAAATATTTTTAAATTAGAAAATATCTAGCTTTAGATGTCCGAAAATCTCGAACTCGAAACGAGGCGTGCTGCCTGGCGTCCCATATGTTATACCCTTATTTCGAACACAATGGAACTTATTTCGAGTCCTAATTCGATCATATGCAAAAGATAGCTTTTTCGAACCCAATTATATTATATAATTTTCTGAATTTACTTTATATGCATTTCGATCTCGCACATCCAAACGATACGTCGATAGCCATGAAATTCGTTAACATACAATAATACACTATTATGGATCCAATGGCACTAGTTTCGTTGAAATCCAAGACAGTGCCCCGGAAGGCTATTTTTACTCGTTAATTAAAAAGAATTATTATAAAACCAAATTAATCACTTTTAAATTTACATTAAAAGTTTTACTATTTTCATTGTTATTAAATAAAATTTAAATAAGCTTTGAAATCATTTTATCCAACTTAAAACTCAAGATTCAATCATTTAAACAATTACAATTATTAAATTCAACAATTTAATTATCAAATAAATCGCTATATTTGAAACTCAAGTTATTTAGCTTCTAAAATTAACTTTTCAATATTTAAAATCGATTAAATATTCCAAATTCAAATGACCAAAATTTTGGGTCGTTACTTGTACTAGATGTATATTATTTGAGTCTAGTGTTAAATTTGATAGTCCCTCAGTTTTGTATATGTATATGATGTTAATTATTCCGCTGTGATCCATGAATATTGTTTATATAATATACTATTCTGATTCTGAGAAACCGGTATGATTATTACTTTAAACTGAGACTGTACACATCAAATTTTATTCCAGAGATTAAATAGACTGTAAGTATGGCGTGTCAATGTTAGTTTAAAGGTATATTCATATTTAGTCGCCTTTATCAAGCCGTAATCTCCATATTATTAGACAACATTATTTATAATGTTCTTTAATAATATGGGTAACGCGGTGGGGTCATTACGGATCGTCATCAGAGCCGATTCAAAACATTATATAATATATAATCGCAGATCTAGACCTAGTGTGACTTAGAGTCCTATCCCCTGGGGTGTGTGGTGAATAGTTATATTAATTATTTATATAGGGATAGGAATATAAATTGATTATCGAGATAATCAACTGGGATGTATTTTGATTTAAAATTTTAATTAGTTAAGTTGGGATTTGTGATATTAAACTTTTGGAAAGTAATGTGTTAAAATCTTTTATACATGATAGGAGTTTCTAAACATCAAACGAGACATTTATACATGAGAAATAATTAATTTGGAAAATTTTAAAATATCATGGTTAAAATAATTTAAAATAATATTTTATCCATCAAATAAATTCTGAGAAGTAGAGAGCATGTCGAGGCAATGTTCATATTCTAGGTAATCAACTTTGCAGCCAAGCGACAAAATGAATTACTAAATTTCGTGGCTTAATATTATTTTATATAACGAGATAAGTTAAGGAAATTTTTTAAAATTTTAGAATTGGTTTATATTAAAATTAAATGAAAGTTAGTTGGATATTTTTTGAAAAGAGAATAATTGGAAATCTACTTTCATTTATGAATTTCACTTTCAAGTTCTTTGGTTTGAATGAAAGTAAATTGTTATATATCTATCTTAATTAATAAGTAGTTAAAAATTAACAAACTGTGAAAATAAATTTTGGAAGTAGAAATGTATTTTGTGGAAAATTGTATGCATGTATATACAAATGTGATAAAATTTAGAAGTATGCATTTTGGATATAAATAATATTTTGAAAAGAATTATTTCGAGTAAATGGTTATTTGGAAAGGAAATATAATTGAAGTTTTGATGATAATATTTAGTTAATGATTTAAAGTTGAATATTATTATTTGTAAAATTAAAATAGTTGAGGAATAATAATTTGGAAAATAAATTAAAATGAAAATTTATTCATATATGTATGTATTATGTATGTATGTATTTAAAATTTTCGGCTATATAGAAAATTATGAAAGTGCATTATATATGTATTATTTTTGGATGATGTGTGCAGCCACCAAACATTAGCAATAGCAGGGATTAGTGGCAATGCCATGTTGATTTGCGATCAACATCGCAGTCATTTGACAAAGCGATTTGCTATAAATGGATGGCAAGGCAACACTATACTATTATTTGATATTTGTAAATTATGAATGTTCATTTTAAAATATATGCTAAGATGAATAATATATGATCATTTGATTTATTGTGTATATCTTTTTATAATTTATATGGATGTTAAATTTTGGAAATTTAAATAAGAAATTAATGGGAGAAGGAATTGAAACCTTATATATGATGATTTAGATTATAATCTTTGGAAAGAGGTAAATTTTGGAGAGAGTTAATTGGAAGTAATTATTGGAATTTGGAATTAAAGGATGAATTTTGAAAGAATTGAATTTAAAGAGGGTTTTCTTTTATTTTAAACCTTGGGCTAGTAAAGAGTTATAACTAAAAATTCTTGAGAGTTTGTGAAATTTGGAAATTAATTTATAGATTTCTTTCACTAAGTAAATTGCGGGGATGCAATTTTCTCAAGGGGGAGTTAGTAACAACTCTATTGCTAATTACCTAATTAATTAAGTTTAATTATGGATAATTAATTCTAATTTGTGATTTGTAAAATTCAATTGGGAAAATTAAATCTGGTTTTGAGAATATTTGATTTGATTTATTTAAGGAATAAATTTCATTTCTTAAATATGGATTACAATTTAAATTTGAGATTTTATTAAATCAATTAATTAAATGTGGCATTTAGGATGAATTATTAATATTGAGATTTATTTTTTTATTCTTGTGATGACCTTAGATTTAGTTGTGGTGAATTCTTTTGTGTTCTATGGACTTTGAATCACTTTGATTCAAAGGTTTGGAATATTATAAGCTTATATCTATCTATTTCATGTAAAAGAGAGTTTACTTATGTTTACAAATATCAAACTTGTTTCTAAATTAATCTAGTTTCTTTTATAAATGATTTTAATAAATAGTTATATATATTAAGTATTTCTAGTATACATGGTTATGGATTTAGGAAACATGGTTTTGGAAATATAAACTTAATTTCCTTTCTAAATAAAATGATTATATATCCAAATGGGTTAGAAGAGTAATAAATATGGTTTTATAAAATAAAAGGCTACTTAAGTGTGTGTGTGTGTTTGTGTGTGTATAATTTTGGAATATGATTTGTGAACAATATAATTTTATGGAATCTTGACAACTATATATATATATATATTGAAATCAAATGGAATATATTGTTTAGTTTGTCTAATGGTAAATAAGGTATCTGGAAATCATTTCCTATATGAAAGTATATTTTTGGATTTCTAAATTTTAAACTCTTATAAGATAAATATTTTGAGAACCTTAGTTCTATAATATGGGGAGTGCTAATAATCGACTTAGTGTTACCGATTAGTTTAAATGATCTCAAATAACGCTTCATCGAATATTGTACAACTCATTAACTGGAATGTTTGATTGGTTCTTACTATCCCATTAGCGAATACTCGAATTTCACCGAGTAGTATGGGATGCTTTGGTTAAATTCTTGTGATTGCTATTAGGAAGTATTTAACACTTTATAATTGTATTCTCTTTTGGTGTTTGGTGGGACCGATAGATCCTTAAGATAATATAGTTCAAGTTTTCAATGGTATCTGTAATAAGTGAGATTTACTAGCTTCTAGTAAATACTTGAATGTCGTCGGACGGTATGAGATGTTTTGGTTAAGTTCTAGTGATTACTGAAAGTGATAGTATTTGGCACTTTAGAGTATATTTTATTTTGGTGTTCGGTGAGACCGATAGATCCTCAAGAGGTATGCTCATGGATTTCTTTACGATCGAAAATATATAATAATAATGAATAATCTGGAACCTTCGAGTCATGATTACTACGGTCCTTGAGATCGGTTGTGATTATGTTCCACGGTATGGATGATCCTTGGTATCCGATTGATACGAGTGATAACACATTTGTTTGCCACGGTATGGAAAATCATTAAGATTGGTATGGATGGTATGGGTGATCGGTATGGAATTGGTATGAACAATCATTAAGATCGGTATGGAATTGGTTTCTTTGTATTGCGGGTCCTTTATTGGAATTAAGTTCAGTCTGACCTCTTACTTGAAGATACTGGCAGAACCACACTCAAATATCAATGCCTGGGATCTTAGCTACCTCACCAGATCCACTTCTAGTTTGATTGCTCATTTTTCACTTATCTATAATAAGAATTATTAGCAAATTCCCTTAAATAGTAGTAAGAATTATTGGAATTTTATGGGTGTGTTTATGTTATATCGATATGTATACAATAACTTTTAAAATATATAACTACACTCCTTCAATACATGCATAATGTGTAAGGAACCCTGAACCTAGGCTCTGATACCAGTTGTAACAATCCGCACTTCTAGACATACCAATCCAAAACCCAAAGTGGCATTTGAACTCACGTCGTGTCAAGAAGTACAAATCGTTACGTTTTAGATGGTTTAAAAGTACCCAGATAAATATAACTTTAAAACATTCTACACTTTCAAATATCACAACAAAAGGAATAAAATATAGACATGAAAATAACTTAAACCAATACTATCTCAAATAGCCGTGGTCCATACAAGAAGTGTCTAAATAGAGTCTCCAAATAAAAATACAATACAAGTCTAACTGATAAATAAGATACAAATGAAAGTAACTATAAATCAATATATCTCCCAAGCGCACTTGTGATAACCCACACCTCTCGATATGCCAATCCAATGCCTAGGTTGACTTTCGGACTCACGTCGGTGCCAAGAAGTACGAGCTATCAGGTTTTTGTCTAAGAATAAACAAATATAATCCAAGATACACTACACTTTTAAAACTCACAATGGAAGGAAAAAACTATAAATATAGAATATAACTATCTCAGAAAATATCTTAAAACACGGTCTTAGAAAAACAGTATGTAGTCTACAAAGTACACAAAAATACAACCCATAGTCTGATAAAATACTAAGCACTGATAAGATGGACAATTACATGGAGAGTAAATAAAAGGATAAGAAACTCCTGTGATGAGCTCGCCTCTCCAAATACTGAAATCGGGACAATCACCCGCTGCCCTATCCTCACATGGTGGGGAAAAGAAAGGAAAATGATGGGTCAGACAAAAGTCCGGTGAATGAGTACATGCTTAATATATGGTGATCAAGAGCTATAATTCTACTCTATGTGACCCAGGGTGCTCTACAAGTGTCCGTGTATTCCTAGTATCCTTCACTAAAGGGTTTTTATTTAATAAACACCTACACTAACTACTAGTGTAGGCTCCTACAAGGTTTGAACTACAGATCGAACCTCAACAATTAACGATCAGCCACCGCTACTAGAGCTACTCAAAATAGGCTTATCCTATAAATTCCCCGTATAGGACTAATCTTATATTATGGCTACGCATAACTATCTCACATAGGTTTCTCTACTATTTGCACATGAAGAATAAATTTCCCACAACTACGGCTACACATACCCCAACTATGCATTGAGCAGGAACCTAAAATGCTGACTCATCGATGTGTTTCATCTTCTGCATATGTGTCCACCTCTCAATGGTAGTTTACGCCTCTTATTGCATGCGCCAAGACTCATCAACAACACAGTATCACATCACATCAGTATCCATGCATACCAAGGAACTCCTATTGTCCTCGGCCCATACACTTCATCAGACATCAGTCGGTGTTGTACATCCACCATATAACCTCCTTTTGAGTATCATTTGCAATAGAATCGCCCCCAATTGAATAATCAACCCCACATTGGGCAAAGAGCATTTACCCAACTCCGCAATGTCCTAGCGTCGTCTCATAGGGAACTAGCTTCCCTACTATCTCTAACATCCACATATGTTTATAATATAACTATACATACTACTGATGTTTCTATTTTCAACCTAGGCCGTAGGTTGAGGTTCAGATCATGCATTTGCGTCGTTTATCGGTCGATCGATATACCCTACTAGTCGACCGCTTGTGGTCGACTGCTTGTATAGAAAATTTTATGGTTTTGCTTACAGTTTATTCGATTTTAAATTTATTATTAGTTTCATCAATTCTGGGACTTCAACAGTGAACCGTAACTTTCAATTTACAGTAATACAGTCTTTGCAGTTTACCCTACTTCTTATTAAATTTAAATTCATAGATTTATACAAGTTTAAATAGATTAGTTTAACTTAACATTAACAGTTTATAGGGATTCCTACTTGATTTAAATAGGGATTTAATCTAGGTTAATTCCTATTTAATAGGTTTACATCTTTCTAATTTAACATCAAATTCAGATAGGATTAGGGTTTATAATTAAATTACCAACATCCTAGATTAGATAGTGTAAACTAAAATTATCTGCAATTAATCAACTTATTAAAAATGTTCACACTCACCTCGGATCCAAGCTCTGCCTTTGTCCTTCATTCGAAAATTAACACCCAATAGCTTGCCCACTCTTTTATCCAATTTACTTGTATTCCTCTTAATCTATTTTATCTTTATTTTGTTTTTGAAGAAATTCTAAAAGTGGAGGAGAAGATATTTTGACAGGGTTTCACTATACTGACAATTTTCAAGTGAAATAGGGTTTAGGTTAGGTGTGCATTTATAGGGGTTTTGGGTTAATAAAGAGCGTTTATTTTACCCGGTAGAAGAATTGCTTTCAACTCGGATGCTCATCATATACTTTGCATGCATGAAAATCTTTGGTTCAATCATGCTTGCCCATTCAGCACTTTAGATTCACGATCTTCAATGTCAACCGATCGACTGCTTATAGGGACCAATCGATCGCTACCAGTCAATCGATGGACCCTAGGGGTCGGCCGCTTTGGTTTTTATTTAGGAAATTTTTGTATTTTTAATTTATATGGTTCTCAAATTTTCAAACACTCGCAACTCTCCATACCAACTCCGATTTCAAAGTGTTGTTTATGAAAATTGTCCAGAAAATCGCTAAAAACGCAATGGTGCAAGTTTCGTAGCCAAATTATGACGTTTGTGAAATTTTTTATTTCCACCCTTGTTTTATTTAATTTAATTCTTTTATTAAATTTTTGGGATGTTCAATTCTGTCCCAACCCTTAAAAAATTCCATCTTCGAAATCTAAATGGACGAAAAAATTTAACTAATACGTGCAACATTCAATAGCTACAACCATATATTCATCCATCATTCACGGGTAATCATTGTTCTTAATAAATTTCTAATGCAATATATATACAGGCAAGTGTGAAATGCACGTGAACATATACTAATGCAAAGAATAGGTTGTTTCCTAATCTAGTTGACCTCCTATCATGCAAGCGCTCATGTCATGTATCTAAGATGTATGCAACATCCTAAGTAAATATACTTGCAATTTTACATGTATACGAAACCATTCGGTCCATATGCAGTATCCATATGCATAATACTCGATAAGATAAAGCAAATAACAATAGATGATGTGAGTGTGTGCTACTTAGAGAGTATATTTTCCTAATTGTGTCACAAAAACAATCTAGATAATACATCCACTAGCATCCATCATCCATAACATGTATAAATGACACGTTTGCAACCATTCCTACCATCCAATGGTCTCTACCTAAAAAGGTATACTAAACTAAGTCCTAATGCATAAGTAATCTATACTTATTAAATTTAAATCGAAAATGTATCCAAAAAAAGTTGTGGGTGGGTAGCTCAGATCTTCTCCTTAGGTTCCCATGTACTCTGTGCTGAATCATCTTCCCATTGGAACTTAAGAAGTTTGATTTTTTTGTTGCGGAGTCGTTTTGTACCATGCTCAAGAATACAAGTAGGTACAAGATGAACAAGTGACTCCTTCTCTACTTCCACCTCCTCTAGCTGACTTGGCTTGACTACGGTAGTTGAATCATGCAAGCACTTTCACGAGTGCGACACATGGAAAACATCATGTACTCTTGCCAATTTCTTAGGAAGATCTACTCTATATGCCAACTTCCCTATCCTACCAGTATGGGAAAGGTCCTACAAACCATGGTGGTAGCTTCCTCGAACTACCAAGCCTCATAACGTGCCTAAGCGATGAGACTTTCACAAACACCATGTCGCCTACTACGAATTCTAACTTAGTACGTCTCATGTTAGCATAAGATTTCTACCTATCTTGCATGGTTTTCAATCTTCTATAGATCAAGTCTACTTACTTTGGTGTCTGCCTCACCATGACCAGTCCAAGAATAATCCTATCCTTAGTGTCCCACCAACATGATGGTGATCTATATGGTCTTTCGTATAGCGCCTGAAATGGTGCCATCCCAATGCTCGCCCGATAACTATTATTATAAGTAAATTCCACCAACAACAAATGATCCCCCCAAGCGGCCCTAAAGTCCAAAATTCACATCTGTAGTAAGTCCTCCAATACCCGATTCACTCTCTCTGTCTGTCCATCCGTTTGTGGATGATAAGTGGTACTCAAGATCAACTCGGTGCCCAAAGCCTCGTGTAGACTCCTCCAAAACTTGCTGGAGAAGAGCGGATCTTGATTGCTAACGATGCTAGTAGGATCTCCATGTACCCTAATGACATCTCTCACATATAGGATCGTTGTAACGACCGGTATTTTTTGTATTGAATGATCGTAAAATATTTTTATTTTATTCACACGAGGTCATATGACTCTAAAATTTTGTAAAGTGACTCTTAGGGACATTTTCCACATCTATAATTTTTGCCGAATTCTATGTGACCATTTTGAGCCTGAAAATTTTGTTTGGACTATAACCTTTGATAAGAGCCGAATTATGGTCTCAAACCACTTCCATTGCTCCAGGATAATGGTTTCTTATTCTATAGAGTGGTGATAAAAAACGAACTTTCCATTAGAAAGTTATAGTTGTTTTAAGTTTTGGTTACTACTAGCCTGCACTATTGGGTAATTAACTAAGCCCGTGCTTAGGCCCACTAACCCATCTCGAAAATTGTGCTAAAGGGAGGCTATAGGAACTAATCTAAGTCATTTCCATCTTCCCCAAAATAGCTCTAAACCTCCATTAACCCTAATTTCATCAAAAAGCCTACCTTTTTCTTAATAATCTTAGCCAAATAATCAATTAGAGAGGTGATCAGGATATAGGAGCTTGAGATTATCATTTGATCTGATATTTATTTCTCTTCCTTACTGTCCACTTCAGATCTAAAGGGAGAAATCGGTATTTTAGGTATTTGTGAGTGGTTCTTGACCTTTCACTCTATTATGCATGTTTATATAGTTAAAAATGATGTTTTTAACATAATTTTGACCCTAAAGTGTTTTCTAAACTTAGTCACATTTTCCTAAGTGTTTATGGCCAAATTTTAAAGGTTTTAAAGTGGTCTGTAAATGGTTTTGCAACTCCTTTTGTTCATATCCATATGCAAGTGTAGAAGTTAGATTTAGATTAGGATTTGCTTGATTATCATGTTCTTATGTATTGCATGTATGAATGGATGTATATGTATAATACTCCATGTTTGTATGTTGTGCTTTGATTTGGTTTGCTAGTGCTTTTAGGTAGTTAGGGAAGAGGTGGTCGAATTGGAAAATTGAAGGCAAAGATGGTCGGAATTGGATGAAATTGGGAGGGAAGGCTCAAGAGGATGAGCGAAGCCTAGGGTTCAATTCGTACTAAATTTGGAGCTAAATAACGGACTCAGCACCAAGAGCTTTTTGTTTATGTAAATTGCTCGGTGGAAGTTGGTACTTCATGATCGGGCTTAGGGTTTTCAGCAGAAGACAAGTGTAGGAAATTGACTATGTATTGTACTTGATACCGAGAGCTTTGTAGGGCATGGAAACAAGAGCTTTTGAAGTTAGCACCAAGAGCTTTAAAGTTGATGCCGGGAGCTTTTAGGTAGAGTGGTCGGGGTCCAAGCACTTGGAAGATAGAGCACCAGAAGTAGGGGAAGAAAGTTAGCTAAAATTGGCTAAATACCCAACTTGGCACCGAAAGTTTTTGGTTGGTACTAGGAGGTTTATTTTGGTGGGGTCAGGGAGGAATCTCCAGAGGGAGAAGCAGGGGCTCTGTAGGTCACGCTGGAGGTGTTTATTTGTTCACTTGGGATTTGATAGCGATGTAGTAGCACAATGATAGCTTTGGGACTTAAGTGATGGCAACTCGATGGTGAATGGAGTTAGGTTCCGATGATGATGGCTCGATGTTGAAAGGAGTCTTGAGAATGTTTGTCCATAAAGGTCGGGTTCTAGGAAGGGTGACCCATGGGTAGAACTGTTCTATCATGGAATGGAGGAATGTGGAATAGTTCCTGGAGAATAACGGAAACTAGAATGAGAAAGGAAAGGGCTTGGGTACGCCTGTTAAGGGATAGTTGATAGTCGGCGTGTTTTTTGATGTAATCGAAAGCAGGGTTATTATGAGTGCATTCATAGGTACTTGGAAAAGCTACACGGATCATTTGAAAGGATCCATATACCCTGGACCATGGAACAGGGTCTAGTATCAGCTTCAGGCTAAAGACGAGTACATTGAAAACTAAGATTTCCATTAGTCTCTAGCATAGGAAAGGTTGTACAAGTTATCATATATCTAGAACACATTGAGTGATGGTGAGGGTTGTTTGATGGATGATATGGTTGCTTTGGTTGTTTTCTTATGTAATCTATCACTCTAAGGATGTGACTGGAGATTGGCATTGGGGATAGGGGTACCTGGACACCTGTCATCACACTTGGTTTGCAGTATTCCTTTATTATATTAATAGAGCAGCATATTTTGTCTGCTATGTGCTAACTCTTTGGCTATAGGGACTGGTCAGGTAACATTTGTATACCATTGTTCCTTACTATATCAACTTGTATAGTATTTTGCGATTCAATTACCACTCACAATAGACTATTATCTAACTCAAGGTTATATGCTTTACTTCATATTATCTTGGGTATTCTTAAATGATTAGACTAGATAGCAGGTCTAGGTGTGACGCAGTAGCTGTGTAGAGGATGAGCAAGATGAGGCTATCTCATATTATATATGGTTTTTATACTTATTTCATTGTGCTACACTATGGAGCCTTGACGGTGCTTGCTTATTATTTTTATTATTATGAGATAGTTATTCTAGTTTATTTCCATTTTGTATAAACTTTATTACTTACTGTACAACTCTGTAGATCTGCACTTTGATATTTGGATCAGTTGGTTATTATCGTCTCACCTGTTTAATAATTGTGATGTATATTATATTATATTCCATACGTTGTGGGATATACGACAAGTTCTGCATTGTTTTATTTCATTTTTCAACCTTGATGATTGTTATACATCGGTTGTGCACGTCAGCAGCGCATTAT
Source organism: Allium fistulosum (assembly GCA_030737815.1). NCBI lineage: Eukaryota > Viridiplantae > Streptophyta > Magnoliopsida > Asparagales > Amaryllidaceae > Allium > Allium fistulosum. The sequence goes on from CM060903.1 coordinate 498,258,025, forward strand.
ATAGTTATATTGTGTATCGGTGGTTTACGAAGGTCGTCACATTTGATATCGGAGCTTAGGTTACATGATTAACCTGAGTTGATACATTGGTCAAGTAGAGGTAGAGAAGGAATTATCACCTTAGAATAAATCGATAGTGTGTGTATATATGAGAGAGTATGTACATGTTATATATTTTGGCTTTTAGAACTACATATTAGTACATATAGTATATAAGATGCATGAACACACGAGTACCATCGACGTAGATTTCTTTTTGAGAGACTAATAATTCTTGTTACATACTAAGAATAAGACATAAACAAGAAATATTATGAGGAACTCCATCTCTGGAGTTAAGGAAGGAGCGGGTTCGGGGCTGCTAACTCTGACTTGCAAGCTATGTTCAATGCGATGATGGAAAACATGCTGTAAAATGCCAAAACGGCTACTCCAAATGTTGCTATTGGTGGTGGTACTCAAGTGCAGGCTTCGAGGGCTGACTTTCCGAAGCTTTGCAAAAATTACTCCACCTTGGGAGGCAAACCATTTCTTGAAACGGAATCGGCCATCAAAGTGTAGGATTGGTTGGACACCTACGAGCGTATCTTTTGTGACATGGAAGTAGATGATGCGATGAAAAGGAAGCTGACCTCTAGACAGCTTGAAGGGCGGGCCATGAACTAGTGGAATGCCATTACTATTGCTATACCCAAGAATTAGTTAACTTGAGACTGGTTCAAGGTTAGATTTGAGGAGAAGTTCGTTCCGACTGTATAAAAGTCGGTGCTATTTAGGAGATTCACTAATCTAAAGAAGGGAAATATGTCTATCTCCGAGTACATTGCTGAGTTTGATGCTTTGTTGAAGTATGGTTTGTCTTTCATCGACACTCCATTGAAGAAGAATGAAAAGTTTATTATGGGTTTGGAAGACTATTTGGGGGAGAATTTGGGAGTCACATCGATGAGCTATTCGAGAGACTTGTCGAGAAAGCTCTTTGCTAAGAGAATTTATACCCCAAGTTCATATCATCTATCGTTATTAAGGAAGAGCCAAAACCATAACAAGGCGGTGGAGGAAAGAAGAAATGTAACGGGAAGAGAAAGTAGTCTCAGGGGGAGAATGCTTAGAAGAAGGGTAGGTGGGAACCTGTCTGTTTTGGTTATGGAGACAAGGGTCACCTAATCAGAGACTGCAAAGCTGCTGGGAAGAAGAAGTATTACAACCATAGAAAGTATGGACATATGTATAAAAGTTGTCCAAAACTATCACAGCATAAACAGGTTGTGAAGGCTTATGCTTTGGACGTTGTTCCGACATCATCGGGTGCCCCCTTAGCGAAAGAAACGGGGAAAGACGTTGTTATTCAAGGTATGCTTTCCATTTATGATGTTTCCATACGTGTTTTATTCGCTACCGGGGCTTCACATTGCTTTATATCTAGTGACCTAGTAAATAGATTGGGATTGAAACCCGAAATAGTTGACCGACCTTTGATTGTGACAAACCTTGTTGGAGGCACCACTAGCCTATGTATGGTTTGTCGTGGTAGCTTTTTTTGTGATAGCTTTGTTTTGAATTTCATTGGGTTCGGGATTAACTAGGGTAAGGACTAGCTAAGGAAGTGTGTGGTGATAGTGGATTGCGAGAAGCCCTTGGTGACGATCGAGGATGTAGAGGGGCGGACAGTAGGTGCAAGTAAATGACCTGTTGAAGAGAGGGTTCATTCATAGGAGTATATCTTAGTGGGGTGCACCTATAGTATTTGCACTAAGGCGGATGACTCTCTGAGATTGTGTATAGATTACTGTAAGCTGAATAATGTGACGAAGAAGAATAAGTATCCACTCCCACGTATTGATGACCTTTTCGATCAGCTCCATGGTGCGAAGATGTTTTCCCAATTGGATTTGGCTATAGAATTTCACCAATTGAGAGTAGCAAAGAAGAGTGTGCCGATCGTCGCGTTTCGTTTGTCGTCCGGTTTCTATGAGTGGTTGGTTATGACGTTCGAGAGAACCAATGCTCCGGTATACTTTGTTGATCTCATGAACCGCGTCTTCAGGGATTAGCCAAACAAGTTCGTACTTATGTTCGTGATTGATATTCTGATCCATTTTAGGATAGAGGAGGAACACAAGACACACTTAAGAATATGCTTGAAGTGTTGAGGAAGCACAAGTTGAAGGTGAAGTTTTCAAAATGTTACTTCTGGAGAAAGGAAGTGAGATTCTTGGGTCATGTCATATCTGAGTAGGGCATCGCAGTACATCCTGCCAAGGTGGTAGCGGTTTAGAATTAGAGCCAACCCAAGAATACTATGGATGTGAAGAATTTCCTAGGATTGGAAGGATATTATAGACTTTTATCAAGAACTTTTCGAAGGTAATCGTGCCATTGACCAATCCGACGAAGAAGAATCAGACTTTTATTTGGGACATGAAGTGTGATCATCCATTGTGAGTCTGAAGGAGAGGTTGATAAGTGCACTAGTATTGACAATTCTAAGCTGGAATGAGGATCTTACCGTATACACAAATGCATGTGGTACTGGACTTGTGTGGTGTTGATGCAGGAGGGAAAAATTGTTGCCTACGCTAGTCGATAGTTGAAGCTGCAAGAGAGGGAGTACCTAACTCATGATTTGGAGTTGGCAGCAATAGTTTTTGCTTTGAAAATTTGGAGGCACTATCTATAGCATCTCCTATTTTGAAGCCCGACGCTAAGCACTACAGATGTTGCAGTCATCTACAGTATTAGCTTCGTGTGACAAAATGTGGTTATGTTAATAGTATCCATAATATCATAAGCACATGAATATTGAATAAAATCAACACAGATTTCAAAAATAGCTTTTTCTGATTACATTTCAAATCAATAGTTCATATTCAATTACATAATCTCAAAATGATTCCTGGTTTTGATCAAATATAATTATTACATATTTCATATTCATTACCATGAAACAAGTCAGGATAAGTATCTCTTATCCTACTCTCGGTTTCCCAAGTACAGTCTCTCTCATCGTCATTCACTGGACTTTGACTAATCTGACTGTCTTGTTCCTTAGTCTCTTCTCATCTTTCGCAACTATACGAACTGGTTTCTAACTATAGTCATATCTGGTTCTACTACTAGATCATCTAACACGGTCGGTGTAATAGTAGTCTCTGGATCTCGAATACACTTCCTTAGGTGAGAAATATATAAAACATTATGGACTCCTGCTAAACTATTCGGTAACTCTACTCTATACGCGAGTTTCTCGATCCTTTCTATAATAGGGAATGGCCCAATGAATCTTGGTGCCAATTTCCCTAATTTTTCAAATCTGATTACACCTTTCACCGGTGACTCCTTGACGAAAACATGATCTCCTACTGAGAACTCTAAGTCTTTTCGTCTTTTATCATCATAACTCTTCTACCTAGACTGAGCTTCCTTCATCCTAGCTCGAATTAACTCAATCTTTTCTGCACCTTCTTTAACCAAACCTGGAACAAGAACTAACCTATCCCCTGTTTCTAACCAACAAACGAGAGATTTGCATGGCCTTCCATACAATGCTTCAAACGGTGCTATCCCTATAATAGTCTGATAACTGTTGTTATACAAAAACTCGACTAAGTGTAGATGGTCTTCACATGATCCTCCAAAATCTAGCACAGAAGCTCTTAACAAATCCTCTCAGACTTTGTTAACTCTCTTTGTTTGCCCATCTATCTACAGATGGTAAGCGGTACTCATCTTGAGCTTGGTACCTAATGTCTCCTGTAGACTCTTCCAAAACTCGCTAGTAAATAAGGAACCTCTGTCACTTACTATACTAGTAGGAATTCCATGCAGTCTAACTATATTCCTCATCAATAACTTAGCTGAATCTAGTGCTGTGCTGGTCGACTTAACAAGTATAAAGTGTGCACTCTTAGTCAATCTGTCCATTATAACCCATATACTCTCATTTCCTCTATTCGACCTTGGCAACCCATCTATAAAATCCATTGAGATAGAATCCCATTTCCAGACCGAAACATCTAAAGGCTGAAGCAATCCACTCGGTTTCTGTTGTTCAGCTTTTACCTGTTGACAGTTTAAACACTGCCTCACCTATAAGCCTACATTTCTCTTCATACCTTCCCAGAAGAAACTCTTTTTCATATCCTGATACATCTTAGGTCCTCCTGGATGAATAGTGAACTTCGAACGATGGCATTCGCTAAGAACTTCCTTCCTAATGTTTCCCACATTCGGAACACATAGTCATCCTTTCTTCCTCAACCACCTCTTTTGGTCAAGATTGAAATCTTTCAAGTCATCGTCCTCTATTCCATTCCTTAACTTTTTGATCCATTCTGCTAATAATGGATCCTCCCCTTGTTTAGTAGCAATCTTTTCGATCATCATCGGTCGAACTTCTAAACATGATAACATGGTGGTTCCTCGACTAGAACTAGCCTCAGATCTCCATTGTATTCCACATGTAGTTAATGCTTCTAAGTCTTTCCACTCAGCTATCATTGCCAATACTACATTCTGATATTTTCTGCTAACTGCATCTGCAACCTTATTCCCTTCTCCTGGTATGTATTCAATACCAATGTCATAAGCGGCTAAAAATTCTAACCACCTCTGCTATCTCATTTTCAACTCCTTCAGAGAGAATAAATATCTCAGTAACTTATGATCTGTAAATAACTTGAATCTCTCTCAATAGGTAATGTCTCTACACCTTCAATGCAAAAATTATCGCAGCTAATTCCAAATCATGAGTTAGATATCTAGCCTAATGTGGTCTGAGCTATCGAGAAGCATTGGCAATCACTTTACCCCTCTGCATTAATACAGCTCCTAACCCTGTTCCACATGCATCCGTGTACACAACTAAGTCCTGATTCCCCTCTGGAACAACTAACACAGGTGCATTAGTCAATAACTATTTCAGTTTCTAGAACGCTTCCTCATACTTATCAGTCCAGACAAACTTCACATCTTTCCAAGTTAGCTTAGTCGTCGGTGCCGCTATCCGTGAAAAATCCTTAATGAATCTCCGATAGTACCTAGCTAATCCAAGAAAACTCTTTAAATCATTCACTGTCTCGGGTCTCTTCCAACCATTCACTGCCTCAATCTTAGCTGGATCTACTGACAACCCTTTCTCTGAGACTACATGACCAAGAAACTTTACTTCCTTCTTCCAAAAGTGACACTTCGCAAACTTCGCCTTCAACTGAGGGTCTCAAGCACCACTCTAAGATGAACTTCATTGTAACGACCCAGAATTTCCGTCATTTGAAATTCGTATATTTAATTAATTTTAAATATTAATAAGTAAGATTTGGAAGTCGAATTAATTTAATTTCGATATAGTGATTTAATTGGGCGATTAAACTATTAATTTAATACCTGATATTGGGTAAGTAATTGAAATCTGGATCAAATGTGTATGAAAATGATTTATAAAGTTATATTAAATCATATTGGATTTATAATGATGTTTGTAAACTTTTAAAATTGAATTAAAAGTTAAATTGTGAAAATTGAATATTTTAATATTTAATTGACGATTGAAAATAGCCATTTTTCAAACAGTCTCGGATTTCGACGAAACCAGTTTCATCGGATCCATAATGTGATATTATTGTAATATTTCAAATTTGGTGTCAATCGGATTTACGGTTTGTCCAGGGCAAGCCAAAACGCATCGAAATCGGTTTAAATCGATTTAATTTAAATTTGATCGTTTAATTCCGTAACTCGCACAGATGACCGAATTAGACTCCGAAACATGTTCCATTGTGTTCGGAACGCGGGGTAAACCTTAGAAACGCCAGCCGGCACGCTTCGTTTGGAGTTCGGAAAATTTTCGAGTGAATAGTAATTTGGCAATTTTCTATAAAAGGACTTCACTATCTTCAATTTGCAAAGAAGCTAGGGTTTCAACCAGGAGCCGCCACTTTCAAACAGTATTAATGGCTGAAAATTCATCTTCTTTCTCCTCTAATATCCCAAAATCCATCGAAAATTAGCAAAACTTTTCAACTACAAAGCTGTAGATCTCGTCGAGACGAGTAAATCCAACGGTGATGATCGAATTTGGAGCACCACGGCGTCGTCAGGGGGGTCGTGTTCACCATCAGCTCATGCACGAATTCGCATGCCTAGGCACAGCCGAGCTTCATGCTATTTTGGTCGAGAGTAGAGTGGAGCTAGGCGCATCTTGTAGGGGTCGTTGATCGTGTCCTCGGCGTTCGTAGTGATGGCGATAATTAGGGTTTTAAGGGGCGGCTTGGGTTTACTTGTACGTGATATTCACGTTTGGGAAGAAGGATAGGGTGCGGCCTGATGTTGAGGCCAGGAAATCAAACGGTCCAGATTTGCAGAAGGTTGTAAAAATAAAATAAAATTTGTGAATTAATATATTATAAATTGTGTAAACTTTAAAATAGTGTAACTCTTTCATACGAGGTCCGTTTTGGACGAAACGACTTGCGTTGGCTTCGTTTTGACGAGCACTACGCAATGGAGCTGGTTTGGAGTCGATTGGAGTCAGTGAAAATTTTGGGTAAAATTAAACGCTGTTTAATTTTATTCGAAATAAAATACCGCAACCGTCATAAAAACAAGGTGAGAACTTTTCACTCAATCGAATATTTTGCTTCGATTTAAATTTTAAATAGTTAGATTTAAAATTGTTGATAGTGATTGATTGTGATGATTGGATGATAAATTGTTATTTATTGTCTTAAATAGACCCTATACGCCGCATATTAAGCGGAGGTTATGTTTGCGCCAAAAATGGTCACAAACCCCAAGTGTTGTGAAAGCACCAGCGTGTGAATATAAATCAACAATATCCACACACAAATCACGGATCTAAGCAAATAACAAATAGGAATCCAGAAATAATGAATAGTGACACAAGATTTATAGTGGTTCGGCTATCTCCGGCCTACGTCCACTTCAATGTTTTTATCTTTTTATTGCTCGATGCTTGAAGATTACAATTTCTTATCGCGTAATACAACAGATTTTATGAGCTAAGTCTGAATCCAAGGAAGCGGTGGTGATCTGGAGTAAATCTGGCAGAATCTGGGCGCTCTTTAGCTCTCAAAATTGTCCGACCCCTTTTCTGAATGACCAGGGGCTCTATTTATAGGTGTAGGAGGCTGATATTTCGCCTAAATTGAGGGGAGACCAGTTCTGGCACGTGAGGGAGCCCACATGCCCGCTTTCTGGAAATCTGGGCCCACTTTGGGATCGATTCGACCCTTGGTTCGAATCGATCAAGAAAGTGTCCAATCGAGATGAAATTTGGTGTGAACATTCTTCATCATGTGTTCAAGTTTCTGTGAAAATTTCATAGCATTTGGACTTGTAGATCTCAAGTTATGATCGATTCAAGGTTGGATACTTGGGTGAAATGTCTCTTCGAATCGATCTCCTTCGACTCGGTTCCTTCGAATCGATCGTTTCGACTCGATCCAGCATGTCTTCGCGATGACGTGGCGCGCCTATTTCGTATCGATCCGTCTTGTGCTCCGAGTTGCCCGGGTCGACTCCACATTTCTAGCTGCCGTGACTTAGTGGATTCGAGGTAGTTGGAGTCGAGGAGCATCTACTACATGGATTCGAAGTAGAGGAATGCCTAACAGGTTCGAACTGTTGGATCTGAGCGTAGTCTGTTTGGATGGATTCGAACTAAGGAGTGCTCGATGGATTCGAAGCCAGCGCATAAGGATGGAGGCGAAGGAAGGCTTCCATGATGGATTCGAAGCATGTAAAACTTGATGGATACGAAGATGATGGAGTTGACCCTGATGGATTCGAATGGATCCTGCTCTGATGGATTCGAACGGCATTCCTACCAGGATCGATTCGAACATAGGGCCTTTTATGGATTCGAATACAAGGTTGTCTCCTCCATTTTCCGTTGGTGACATCTTGAGTGTACGAACTCGGATTGCCCCGAAATTTGGAACGCTGGTTTCCACTACTTCGCTTCTCGTGTCTTATCAATTGTAGCCCGATCCGGACTCAGACAAAATTCATCGATATTCATGGTGAACCTGCGATGCACAATCGATATTCAAGACTAATAATCATTGCTTTTCAGTTAATCTTTGGGTATCTCGGCTTTGCCAAAAGTTGGGATAACATTTTGCCCCCCAAAACATGCCTTTTGGTAAAAGGCGTGTTTTGATCAGTCTCAAGTTAAATGCAGTGAGTTCATGTTTTACTCATAGCTTATAGCATTTTCAATCAAGCCCATAGCTGTTCGAAGCCGAATTGTTATCAATTTTTTCCGGTGGAAGTTAAGAATGAAGTTCTACAGTCTCTCCATACTATCGGTGGTCACTCCGGACCCTTGCCAAGCCCATTCCAGACTTAACGATCGAATAGAAAGATCCTATTGCATTCCGGCGTTGCTTTCTATTCCTTGCACTCTGGCCCCAGTTAGGGCGTAAAGCGATGTCTTGGTCATTCTAAACCGATCATAGTCTCTCCGGGCTCTTGCTAGATCCCATCCTATCTCTCTCTGGTGAAGGGGAAACAACGATGAGTGAGCTGATCCTGTCGCTCTCCGGCGAAGCGGCTACACCCCCTGCACTCCGGTTCAGTGTCTCTGAACATTAAGCGATGTCATGGCCTAAATCGTGGGCCGATCATAGCCTCTCTGGGCTCTTATCGAATCCTGATCCAATCACTCTCCGGTGAATAGGAAACGATGTTTAAGTGAGTCGATCCTGTCACTCTCCGGCGAAGCAACTCACTTCTTGCACTCCGGTTCAGTGTATCTGAACATTAAGCGATGTCTTGGCCTAAATCGTGGGCCGATCATAGCCTCTTTGGGCTCTTATCGAATCCTGATCCAATCACTCTCCGGTGAATAGGAAACGATGCTTAAGTGAGTCGATCCTGTCGCTCTCCGGCGAAGCAACTCACTTCTTGCACTCCGGACCCTGCCTCTCCGGGTAGGATCATAAAGCGATCATCTTTATAATGATATTTAATGTTTATCCTTTAACTCTCCGATCAAAGGTTTGTTTCAATAAATGTTTCTTTATTAAATTCAAATCCTAGGTGTTCAATCTCAAACACCAGGAAAAACAAGACAACGCCTCTCCGGGCGGAGCGGTCTATTTCCATCTTAGAGCATGCCTAGGGATCTCTCCGATTCCCGTACATGAGTAAGTGGGATAGCCGTTTTATTTTGGAAATCAAATCTAAGAAAACCAATCGACCAGAGTCCAAATCTTGAACTTGGCCCTTGCCATCACAATCAGTTGATGACGAGTCGTGATCCCGATCCAGGATCATTCCTGTTAGGTTGAGGCGGTAGTTTTTCGGGTCTAACCGCCGTTGTACATTCTCTGACATACTGCGGAAATCTACCACTCCTGGCATGTTCTTCCACCTCATCCTTCAGGTGGCGGCATTCATCGGTAGTGTGCCCATCCAGCTCATGGAATAGGCAGTATTTTCCAGTCATGCGTTCCCGCTCCGTGGGATCTCTCCTGGGTGGTTTTCGATACGGGAGTTGCCCCCGAGTCTCAGTGTAAATTCTTTCTAGGTTTGCCGTCAAATCTGTGTATTGCCTGAATCTAGGCTCTCGGAATTTCTTCCATTTATCAGGACCATCATGTACGTCATCCTGCTTTCTCTTTCCTTTGTCTGCCCTGGACTGTTCCCTGGCGGTTCCTTCGCCTTGTGCAACATTTATTTCCTGCCTCTCGGCTCGTGATTCCTCTAATCGAATGAATTTTTCAGCTTCATGGAAAAACTCTCCAAGATCTTGCGGTGGATCTTTAGTCAAAGAGTCTTTGAATTCGGTGCCTTCTCCAACTCCTGCCACTGCCGCCATCAAAATCATCGATGGGTCCGGGCGATCTACAGAAGCCACCGTTGCATTAAATCGTAACAGAAAATCTTTTATGGACTCTCCGGTCCTTTGCTTTATTGATGCTAAAGTCATCACGCTCTTAGGTCGCGTTATGTGAACCCTAAACTGCTTCATGAAACAATCCACAAGCTCGCCCCATGTCCTGATTGATCCTGTCTCTAGCTGTCTAAACCAAAGTGCAGCCAAATCTGATAAGAATAAGGGGAAACATCGTGCCATTACTTCCTCGGATGCTCCCAGCACTTCCATGTGTCTGATATATCTGGTGATATGCATGGTTGGGTCTGACTTTCCGTCATAAGGATCCAGCATCGGTAGTTTGAACTTTGGAGGGTTCCTTGCATTTCGGATATTTGGAGCGAACGGACTTCGACTAACCTCTTCCAATCCTCCGCCTGACAATCCCCCTCTCATGAGTCGTCTCACTAGGCCAATCATTCTTTCATCTCCATCTAGGGGTTGCCCCCTTGTCATGTCTCTGTCTTGCCCTCCGAGTCTTGTAGGGAATTCTGGTACGTACTCTTCGGGTGGTTCGTTAGCATTTGTGTTGGCCCTAGCCGGTTGAGCTCCTTCCAAAGGTCCTTCCGCGTCGGATCTTGCGGGCCTGCCCCCAAGCCCTTGTTGATTGCCTTCTGGTTCTGTATTCTGTCCTCCGTTGGGTTCCATAGCCCTAGCTCCTTGTTCCACATTCACAGCCGCTGTAGCTGGTCCAGGGTTCTGTGTCCCTGCAGCTCTCATCTGCTCGAAGAAATTCTGCAGCATCTCTTGTTGGCTTTTCATCATTCTTTCCTGCATTAGGTTATTCATAGCCTCCATCTCATCTCTAGTAATGTAGATCGAAGCTTGTCCTTCTCCAACGCCAGAGGATGCCTCTTGACTTCCTGCCTGTTGGCTCCTCTCAGTTCTTTGTCTAGTTTGTCGAGTCATTATAGAGTCAAATCTGAATCCTTAAAATTTTAAATCTAAACTTTGAATCTGGTGTAGCGGGTGCTAGTTCTTCTCAGTGAAAGCACCAAAGTGTTTGCGCCAAAAATGGTCACAAACCCCAAGTGTTGTGAAAGCACCAGCGTATGAATATAAATCAACAATATCCACACACAAATCACGGATCTAAGCAAATAACAAATAGCAATCCAGAAATAATGAATAGTGACACAAGATTTATAGTGGTTCGGCTATCTCCGGCCTACGTCCACTTCAAGGTTTTTATCTTTTTATTGCTCGATGCTTGAAGATTACAATTTCTTATCGCGTAATACAACAAATTTTATGAGCTAAGTCTGAATCCAAGGAAGTGGTGGTGATCTGGAGTAAATCTGGCAGAATCTGGGCGCTCTTTAGCTCTCAAAATTGTCCAACCCCTTTTCTGAATGACCAGGGGCTCTATTTATAGGTGTAGGAGGCTGATATTTCGCCTAAATTGAGGGGAGACCAGTTCTGGCACGTGAGGGAGCCCACATGCCCGCTTTCTGGAAATCCGGGCCCACTTTGGGATCGATTCGACCCTTGGTTCGAATCGATCAAGAAAGTGTCCAATCGAACTGAAATTTGGTGTGAACATTCTTCATCATGTGTTCAAGTTTCTGTGAAAATTTCATAGCATTTGGACTTGTAGATCTCAAGTTATGATCGATTCAAGGTTGGATACTTGGCTGAAATGTCTCTTCGAATCGATCTCCTTCGACTCGGTTCCTTCGAATCGATCGTTTCAACTCGATCCAGCATGTCTTCGCGATGACGTGGCGTGCCTCCATCGTATCGATCCGTCTTGTGCTCCGAGATGCCCGGGTCGACTCCACGTTTCTAGCTGCCGTGACTTAGTGGATTCGAGGTAGTTGGAGTCGAGGAGCATCTACTACATGGATTCGAAGTAGAGGAATGCCTAACGGGTTCGAACTGTTGGATCTGAGCGTAGTCTGTTTGGATGGATTCGAACTAAGGAGTGCTCGATGGATTCGAAGCCAGCGCATAAGGATGGAGGCGAAGGAAGGCTTCCATGATGGATTCGAAGCATGTAAAACTTGATGGATACGAAGATGATGGAGTTGACCCTGATGGATTCGAATGGATCCTGCTCTGATGGATTCGAACGGCATTCCTACCAGGATCGATTCGAACATAGGGCCTTTTATGGATTCGAATACAAGGCTGTCTCCTCCATTTTCCGTTGGTGACATCTTGAGTGTACGAACTCGGATTGCCCCGAAATTTGGAACGCTGGTTTCCACTACTTCTCTTGTCGTGTCTTATCAATTGTAGCCCGATACGGACTCAGACAAAATTCATCGATATTCATGGTGAACCTGCGATGCACAATCGATATTCAAGACTAATAATCATTGCATTTCAGTTAATCTTTGGGTACCTCGGCTTTGCCAAAAGTTGGGATAACAGGTTATTTACTAAAAACATATACCGCGATAATTCTACTGTGAAGTGGAATTGGTATTATATATGTATATAGCAATATATATATATATTGGAATATGTATATATTGGAGTTGTTGATTTCCCGCATTGTATAGCGGATGAGACCCTATTGCGCCGCATAATAGCGGATAATATTTATGAATCCCATATACCGCGATAATTTCACTGTGAAGTGAAATTGGTATTGTGCTAACATCTGTGGATGCAGGGAAACAGGTTGGAGGGATCCAACTGGATTCCTCAAACATTTGAATTTATTTCAATGTTGTGTGTTGATTTATTTATAATCATTGAGTGGTTATATTGTGATGGAATCTGTAGACGGCTATAAATTAGCCAAAGATATTTTTGGTATCGATGGATACCAGAAATATTTAAAATTGGATTTTTGGAAATATAAGTTGAAAATTTATTGAAAAATTTATTTTTGATAATTGGATAAATTTAAAAGGAGTTTAAAAGATAAAAGTCTTATTTTTGAACGGTATTGAATTAAATTTCAAAAGGCTTAACAAATGGATTTTGAAAATATTATTTATAAGTTGAGAATTTATTTAAAATTTGGATTTGAAAATAGTTTGGAAATTAAAGGAATTTATCTTCTTAAGAAGGAATTTATTTTGAAAAGGAAATAAATTTAGAAATCCATTTAGTAATTGATTTTTGGTGATTGAAAATAAACCTTTTGGAAATGTTTGGAAATTTATTTGATTTAAATTAATCAGATAATTTAATTAATCCTATCTATGAATGTTTGGATTATATTGGGTGTTGAATTGTTTGACATCTTTGATGTGTGATGCTTTGTGATATATTCTGATTTGTGTGTGATTTGTGATCTATTTATCTGTGATATATATCTGTGATCTGTGAATGATGATAAGCGTTATAATTTATACCGCTTATCAATTATACTGTTATATTTGATCTGTGATGATTGAATGTTGTTGCACTATTGTGTTAAACCCGTGGACTACACAATACACACACAAAATGTGGATTTCACATGGAAATCGGTTAAGTCACAGATTTTTATCAATTTTGGAAAAATTGAGTTTTTGAATCCAAAATAGTGTTGGAATTGGAATTGAAAGTTTTTGAAAATGAGTTTCAGAAATAAAAGTTATTTTAAATAACTTAATAGAATTGGAATTTAAATCATTTGATTTAAGTTTGAATTCAATATTTGAAATTGAATTCAATGAATTGGGAATTTTGGTTTAAAAGATTTTATAAGTATAAAAGGTGTTTATATGGGTTTTTAACCATTTAGAAATATGGTTTTGGAAATTTAAATTAAATTCGAGTTTTTACTTGAACGACTTTAACTGTGTAATTATAACCAGTTTTCCCAAAACGAAAACTATCTGTTTCAAATAATAAAAGCTTTCATTAAGTGAAAAGATTTCCAATGTGTATTGAAAACATTTCAAGTTGAAATAAAATTGTAAATAGTGTGGAAAACTATGAATTAACCTTTGTGACGATAATTAAACTTTATTTTGAAATAAAAGAGTATTTCAAAAAGGTGTATCTTTTATATTATAAAAGACTTGAATTGTGAATAGTTTTGAAGCTATAAATTAAATCTTAAATTAAAGATTTAATGGGTTAATCAAATGGAAGTGGAAATTGATTTGGAAATCTGTGAATGAATCTTTATGAAAATGGGTAAACCTTTGTGAAGTAAATCTTTTTGTTTAAAGATTTAAAATGGTAATTTGTTAAACCATTTGAAAGAAAGGATTTGGGTAATAAATTGTGACTTAATTGAAATCCCAATATTCATATGTTTTGAAAATATTGTACTCACTATTCGGGTTAGCCGGGAAAAGACCTTTATGTCATATAACCCATTCCGAATTTGTGATACGACGATATGGATCGTATTGAAGACCGGTGGTGAAGACCGGGTATTTGTGAAAACGATAGGATGACCTATCGATTGTCTCTGCACCGTTAGCTACGATATATAGATTTCCTTTGTGATGGGAAGTTTTATCGGGATTGTGAATACCCGGATTGCAAGGGCTTCTTTGGAAGTGCCTTCGGTTCTGTTCGAACCCGGAACAGACTTGTATGGTTACATGTCTGACATTACATTTTGAGATATAAAGCTGATTTCTTTCAAATACATTTCTATTGGTGGCGGAGAATTTATTCTCTTAGCTTAACACCCTTCTCTGAGACGTACGAGCTCAGAGGTTATGTAGTTGAAATTTATCAGCGATATATTACCAATTTGGTAATGTGGAATGTTGAGTGTTGCTGTGTGATGATCACTTATTGATCATTTGTGATCAAAGCGTGGCTTTGGGAAAAAGCGTAGCTTTGTGGACGAGACTTCGTCAGACTTCACAACCCGGAAATGGTCGAAACAGGAAAGATGCGGCAAGGTTTCAGGGGTAGCGCCCCTAGGGTATGACCATTCCTTCTGGAAAAGGGTAGTATCATGGTATGGAGCCCAGATACTTACTCGTGTGGACACACTTTATTTATTATGTGTGATGTTGATTACCGAGCGCTCGGATAAAGGTCCCAAAGGACCGGGGGTGGCATATCTCAGGTTTACTACCCGGGAAGGGGGTCACCGGCCTTGTGTTGGCAGAGAGCAGGTTGTCTCTCGGAGCGTCCAGCCAGAGGCGTTCTTTCGTGGCGTAGGAAGTTCCTTAGCCTGACCATTTGTTGGAAATCCATCTTCCAATACGAACCTTGTACAGTATTAGTTGTAGAACCTGCCATTTACTTATGGTGGTCACCACTGTTTAGATGGTAGCTATAGTAGGCATACGATACTGGTCGTATGTTGGCTAAGATTAATATTATACTTTCGAAATGTTTTCTGCACTATGCACTAATAATAATAATATCGAATGATTTTGCGTAGTAAGCATGTTTGACTATCATAAGAAGAAATCTCCTCCAATTCTACGTTTGCATTGTGTGTGTGGCGGGAGGTCTTATGGTAGTTTCATTTTCCAAAAGCATTGCGAATATTTTCCACTTCCTTTGTTGTTGTTGATTGTTTTAAAGATAAAAACTGTTTTAGTTCTCACACCAGTCACCATGACTGACCTGGAGTTTATTGTTTCCTTTCTAAACTCTGGGTGCCCACCAATTTCCACACGGGCAGTCTAGAGTCAGGTTATCAGGTCATTCTGGATTCGGGATGCTGTGGAGCTCAGTGGCGAGCTGGATGGCGAGACGTAGCATTTGTATATGATATTATTTATTCCGCTGTGTATTCTGTATGAGGACAAGTTTATATAACTGTCCAGTCTTGTATTGTTGTTGTAAACTCTGATGAGGATGTAATGTATAAAATGATTAGTTCTTTGATTTAAAAATTATTCATTTATCTATTATATATTGTTCCGCTGCGAATCTGAGATTCTGATGTTGTTTCTTCTTTCTTTTTCTTCCGTCTTCTTCTACCTCTTCTTTTTCTCCATAACAATTCGGTTTTCCGGCATTCGATTGCTCGGCAGTTGATACAGTGGACGTATTAATGTCGATTTTCGAGCGACGAAAAGTCGAAACGTTACATTCATGCTCTCTTTCATCCTTAGAGTATATCAAAATGTTGTCTATGAATACTAACACGAACCTGTCCAAATGTTCTCGGACGATTCTGTTGATTAAGGCCCCGAAGAATGCTGACGCATTAGTTAACCCGAACGGCATCACTAACCATTCGTACGATCCATATCTGGTCCTAAATGCCATCAAAGGAATACAATCCTCTACTACTCTAATTTGATGGAACCCTGTTGCCAAATCCAACTGAGAAAATACTTTAGCACCACTCAACCAATCGAATAAATCATCAATCCTAGGTAACAGATATCGGTTCTTTATCGTCTTCTCATTCAGCTTACGATAATCGATACACAATCTCAACGATCCATCCGGTTTCTTAACAAATAATATGGCTGCTCCCGAAGGCGAACTGCTTGGTCTGATAAAATTCTTTCCTTCTAAGATCCACTAACTGCATCTTTAACTCCTTCATCTCGGTAGGTGTCATTCTACTTAGCCGTCTACCCACAGGTTCTGCTCCTGGTACTAAATCTATCTGAAACTCAATGGTCGTTTCGACGGTAGTCCTATCATAGGCTCAAAGACATTTACGAACTCTCTAACAACAAAAACTCGGTTCAACTTGTCTTCTGTCTCTATAACACCCAACAAAACATTAATCTCAAAACTAAGGTTTTCTATGGAGTATATAATCCGATCACTACAACTAGGGTGCCTAAGTGATATTTTCCTATCATGGCAAAATATCCTAGCATTATACTTACTTAACCAATCCATACCCAAAATAATTTCGAACCCTACGAAATCAAATATATGCAAACTGCAAGAAAATATATGACTTAACAACTCAAACTCTAAGTGGTCACATCTCATCACAATAGTCGCATACCTTCTTATCGGATTCGCAACCCTTAAGGAAGTAACTAGGTATGAGGGTTCTAGTTTAAGCTTATCTACCAAACTGTGAGATATAAAAGAATGCGATGCACCAGTATCGGATAGTACCCTAACTGGTATACTATGAATCAAAAGCATACCTCCCAACATAGCTTTTCCTTTCTCCTCTGCTGTTGGTCTTGAGGTAGCTGGTTCCAATGCAAACACTTAATAGAATTGGAATTTAAATCATTTGATTTAAGTTTGAATTCAATATTTGAAATTGAATTCAATGAATTGGGAATTTTGGTTTAAAAGATTTTATAAGTATAAAAGGTGTTTATATGGGTTTTTAACCATTTAGAAATATGGTTTTGGAAATTTAAATTAAATTCGAGTTTTTACTTGAACGACTTTAACTGTGTAATTATAACCAGTTTTCCCAAAACGAAAACTATCTGTTTTCAAATAATAAAAGCTTTCATTAAGTGAAAAGATTTCCAATGTGTATTGAAAACATTTCAAGTTGAAATAAAATTGTAAATAGTTTGGAAAACTATGAATTAACCTTTGTGACGATAATTAAACTTTATTTTCAAATAAAAGAGTATTTCAAAAAGGTGTATCTTTTATATTATAAAAGACTTGAATTGTGAATAGTTTTGAAAGCTATAAATTAAATCTTAAATTAAAGATTTAATGGGTTAATCAAATGGAAGTGGAAATTGATTTGGAAATCTGTGAATGAATCTTTATGAAAATGGGTAAACCTTTGTGAAGTAAATCTTTTTGTTTAAAGATTTAAAATGGTAATTTGTTAAACCATTTGAAAGAAAGGATTTGGGTAATAAATTGTGACTTAATTGAAATCCCAATATTCATATGTTTTGAAAATATTGTACTCACTATTCGGGTTAGCCGGGAAAAGACCTTTGTGTCATATAACCCATTCCGAATTTGTGATACGATGATATGGATCGTATTGAAGACCGGTGGTGAAGACCGGTTATTTGTGAAAACGATAGGATGACCTATCGATTGTCTCTTCACCGTTAGCTACGATATATAGATTTCCTTTGTGATGGGAAGTTTTATCGGGATTGTGAATACCCGGATTGCAAGGGCTTCTTTGGAAGTGCCTTCGGTTCTGTTCGAACCCGGAACAAACTTGTATGGTTACATGTATGACATTACATTTTGAGATATAAAGTTGATTTCTTTCAAATACATTTCTGTTGGTGGTGGAGAATTTATTCTCTTAGCTTAACACCCTTCTCTGAGACGTACGATCTCAATCGTTATGTAGTTGAAATTTATCAGCGATATATTCCCAATTTTGTAATGTGGCATGCTGAGTGTTGCTGTGTGATGATCATTTATTGATCATTTGTGATCAAAGCGTGGCTTTGTGAAAAAGCGTAGCTTTGTGGACGAGACTTCGTCAGACCTCACAACCCGGAAATGGTCGAAACAGGAAAGATGCGGCAAGGTTTCAGGGGTAGCGCCCCTAGGGTATGACCATTCCTTCTGGAAAAGGGTAGTATCATGGTATGGAGCCCAGATACTTACTCGTGTGGACACACTTTATTTATTATGTGTGATGTTGATTACCGAGCGCTCGGATAAAGGTCCCAAAGGACCGGGGGTGGCATATCTCAGGTTTACTACCCAGGAAGGGGGTGACCGGCCTTGTGTTGGCAGAGAGCAGGTTGTCTCTCGGAGCGTCCAACCAGAGGCGTTCTTTCGTGGCATAGGAAGTTCCTTAGCCTGACCATTTGTTGGAAATCCATCTTCAAATACGAACCTTGTACGGTATTAGTTGTAGAACCTGCCATTTACTTATGGTGGTCATCACTGTTTAGATGGTAGCTATAGTAGGCATACGATACTGGTCGTATGTTGGCTAAGATTAATATTATACTTTCGAAATGTTTTTTGCTCTATGCACTAATAATAATAATATCGAATGATTTTGCGTAGTAAGCATGTTTGACTATCATAAGAAGAAATCTCCTCCAATTCTGCGTTTGCATTGTGTGTGTGGCGGGAGGTCTTATGGTAGTTTCATTTTCCAAAAGCATTGCGAATATTTTCCACTTCCTTTGTTGTTGTTGTTGATTGTTTTAAAGATAAAAGCTATTTTAGTTCTCACACCAGTCACCATGACTGACCTGGAGTTTATTGTTTCCTTCCTAAACTCTGGGTGCCCACCAATTTCCACACGGGCAGTCTAGAGTCAGGTTATCAGGTCATTCTGGATTCGGGATGTTGTGGAGCTCAGTGGCGAGCTGGATGGCGAGACGTAGCATTTGTATATGATATTATTTATTCCACTGTGTATTCTATATGAGGACAAGTTTATATAACTGTCTAGTGTTGTATCGTTTTCGTAAACTCTGATGAGGATGTATTGTATAAAATGATTAGTTCTTTGATTTAAAAATTATTCATTTATCTATTATATATTGTTCCGCTGCGAATCTGAGATTCTGATGTTGTTTCTTCTTTCTTTTTCTTCCGTCTTCTTCTACCTCTTCTTTTTCTCCATAACAATTCTGTTTTTCGGCATTCGATTACTCGGCAGTTGATATAGTGGATGTATTAATGTTGATTTTCGAGCGACGAAAAGTCGAAACGTTACATTTGGTATCAGAGCGTATGGTTAAGCGATTAACCTTGGCTCTGTTGGGAATTACTCATTAGAGATAGAGTCAGTAGTACTCTAGAATGAGTTGAGTGTAATAATAGATATGAGCGCGTATTTGTTAGTGAATATAAAAGTGTTTTATATTGTGTTTGCTTATCCGTTGAGCTGTTTGTGAATTCTGGTCGGTATGTGGGACGCCATATTATCGATAGGGATTTCTAAACACTTAAACGAGGCAAGTCGACATAGTATCATTTTAAATTGGGTAAATGAAATAATTTTACCTCGGTTATATTTTGTATATAAAGGAAATAATTTTTCAGAATTATTAAAGTGTACACAATAAATTGATTGTTTGGTTGTTGAAAATGTAAAAATATATATAAGTCAATAAAAGTTGTTTGAATAATCTAAATAAGAACAACAATTACGAAAGGATAACTTATATAAGCAAATGAATTATTAAGTATGGAATTATAATTAAGATTATTTGCAATTGTGAAATAATCATGTATAAGTAAAGTGGAATGGTGAGATTATATGAGAAAAGGATTTATAAATGTGATTTATAAATAAAAGGAAATTTTGAAAGAATTTAAGCACTGAATTCACTACTGTTGCTGGGAAATAATAAGGGTGATGACTACAACATCATTAGTATCATTTTCGAGTTTCTATGTGATTGATTTGTTACCATCATGAATTGAAATTTGAAGTTTTGTTGTGATAAACAAATTTGACATTAAAATCCAAATTGTAATTGATGAATATAAGTTGAAATGAGTTTTATACTTATAATATGATTTGGAAGTTAAATAAATAAGTTGTGTAACTTATAAAATGAAAAGATGAAAGTGAAACCAATTATTAAAGTGGTTAAAACAATTTTGTTAAGGAAAACGAGATATGAATTTGAAATAGTGATATAAATTTGACTTTGATGAAAGTTAAATAAAATTTACTTTAGGATGAAATGTTGTAATGGAATATAACTTAAGTGATGTTGAATGAATTTGATTTTGATATCGAAGTAAAATGATAAAGTGAATTAAATGGATTTAAACTTGAGTTATGTAATGAAATTCAACTTTATTTGTTAAATGAGTTAGCAATTGAATAAAACTAATGGATTGAATGTTAATCAATTTAATGTAACTAAATTGATATTGGATAATGGATGTAAGTATTAATTCATTAAAGCTAATGTAATTGGAAGTTGAATGAATTGAATGGAAGTCAATTTAAAAGTGTTGAACCAAATTGAAGTAAAGTAAATTGAATGAATTTGGTTATGTTGATTTTGATTTGGTTGTTAGATTGTTGTTAGTTGATCTGTATATAAATTCATATGAAATTGAATTGATGAAAATGGAAAGCTATAGCAATTGAATTCAAATTGGAAGTTAAGTAAATTTAAATTGAATAGAAATTGATTTGAATTGAAAGTGAACCAACTTGAATTTAAATTAGTGAATGTAAACTAATTGAAAATGAACAATTGAATGTCGTTGTATATGAATTGGTTGTAAACAATTACAAGTGATGTCGAAATTATATAAGTTGCTTATAAATCTGGTTTAGTATGCATTTCTTTTGATATGCAAGTGTTGTAGTTGTTTAAAAGAGTAAATTGTTAATAATTTCCTATATATGTCACTTACGTGTTTAAATTGAGTAAGTACAGGTGCCGGAGCTACCGTTCGGTTGGTTTGGTTGCGCTAAAATGCTAAATAAATAACTACTTTGCTTAAAAATGCTAAAAAGGTACGCCTACGCAATAAAAATAGGAAATATGAACTGTTTTTCTGCTTTTCCGACCGGGTGGGTCGATGTATATATATTTATGTCTATTGTGATCCTATTACGATCGAATCGCGCAAAGGAGACGCTGGCGAATTTTTCTGAAAAATTAAGGCGTTAGAAAATTTTTGAAAATTTTGGAAAATTTTTGTTAATGAAAGTCAATTTCTAAATTGTGATGAAAATATAGGAATTGAACTAGAAAATGGAAACCACTGTTTTGGTTGAAGTTAAAGGTTTGGAAAAAAGTGAATATAAAATTTTCACTAAGTGGATTTTTGAAAAGTTAATGAATTTTGGGGCATTTTTCTTACTTTGCAATTTCGAGGACGAAATTCTTTTAAGGGGGGAAGTTTTTAACGACCCAGAATTTCCGTCATTTGAAATTCGTATATTTAAATAATTTTAAATATTAATAAGTAAGATTTGGAAGTCGAATTAATTTAATTTCGATATAGTGATTTAATTAGGCGATTAAATTATTAATTTAATACCTGATATTGGGTAAGTAATTGAAATCTGGATCAAATGTGTATGAAAATGATTTATAAAGTTATATTAAATCATATTGGAGTTATAATGATGTTTATAAACTTTTAAAATTGAATTAAAAGTTAAACTGTGAAAATTGAATATTTTAATATTTAATTGACGACTGAAAATAGCCATTTTCCAAACAGTCTCGGATTTCGACGAAACAAGATTCATCGGATCCGTAATGTGATATTATTGTAAGATTCCAAATTTCGTGTCGATCGGATTTTCGGTTTGTCCAGGGCAAGCCAAAACGCATCGAAATTGGTTTAAATCGATTTAATTTAAATTTGATCGTTTAATTCCGTAACTCGCACAGATGACCGAATTAGACTCCGAAACATGTTCCATTGTGTTCGGAACGCGGGGTAAACCTTAGAAACGCCAGCCGGCACGCTTCGTTTGGAGTTCGGAAAATTTTCGAGTGAATAGTAATTTGGCAATTTTCTATAAAAGGACTTCACTATCTTCAATTTGCAAAGAAGCTAGGGTTTCAACCAGGAGCCGCCACTTTCAAACAGTATTAATGGCTGAAAATTCATCTTCTTTCTCCTCTAATATCCCAAAATCCATCGAAAATTAGCAAAACTTTTCAACTACAAAGCTGTAGATCTCGTCGAGACGAGTAAATCCAACGGTGATGATCGAATTTGGAGCACCACGGCGTCGTCAGGGGGGCCGTGTTCACCATCAGCTCATGCACGAATTCGCATGCCTAGGCACAGCCGAGCTTCATGCTATTTTGGTCGAGAGTAGAGTGGAGCTAGGCGCATCTTGTAGGGGTCGTTGATCGTGTCCTCGGCGTTCGTAGTGATGGCGATAATTAGGGTTTTAAGGGGCGGCTTGGGTTTCCTTGTACGTGATATTCACGTTTGGGAAGAAGGATAGGGTGCGGCCTGATGTTGAGGCCAGGAAATCAAACGGTCCAGATTTGCAGAAGGTTGTAAAAATAAAATAAAATTTGTGAATTAATATATTATAAATTGTGTAAACTTTAAAATAGTGTAACTCTTTCATACAAGGTCCGTTTTGGACGAAACGACTTGCGTTGGCTTCGTTTTGACGAGCACTACGCAATGGAGCTGGTTTGGAGTCGATTGGAGTCAATGAAAATTTTGGGTAAAATTAAATGCTGTTTAATTTTATTCGAAATAAAATGCCGCAACCGTCATAAAAACAAGGTGAGAACTTTTCACTCAATCGAATATTTTGCTTCGATTTAAATTTTAAATAGTTAGATTTAAAATTGTTAATAGTGATTGATTGTGATGATTGGATGATAAATTGTTATTTATTGTGTTAAATAGACCCTATACGCCGCATATTAAGCGGAGGTTATTTACTAAAAACATATACCGCGATAATTCTACTGTGAAGTGGAATTGGTATTATATATGTATATAGCAATATATATATATTGGAATATGTATATATTGGAGTTGTTGATTTCCCGCATTGTATAGCGGATGAGACCCTATTGCGCCGCATAATAGCGGATAATATTTATAAATCCCATATACCGCGATAATTTCACTGTGAAGTGAAATTGGTATTGTGCTAACATCTGTGGATGCAGGGAAACAGGTTGGAGGGATCCAACTGGATTCCTCGAACATTTGAATTTATTTCAATGTTGTGTGTTGATTTATTTATAATCATTGAGTGGTTATATTATGATGGAATCTGTAGACGGCTATAAATTAGCCGAAGATATTTTTGGTATCGATGGATACCAGAAATATTTAAAATTGGATTTTTGGAAATATAAGTTGAAAATTTATCGAAAAATTTATTTTTGATAATTGGATAAATTTAAAAGGAGTTTAAAAGATAAAAGTCTTATTTTTGAACGGTATTGAATTAAATTTCAAAAGGCTTAACAAATGGATTTCGAAAATATTATTTATAAGTTGAGAATTTATTTTAAATTTGGATTTGAAAATAGTTTGGAAATTAAAGGAATTTATCTTCTTAAGAAGGAATTTATTTTGAAAAGGAAATAAATTTAGAAATCCATTTAGTAATTGATTTTTGGTGATTGAAAATAAACCTTTTGGAAATGTTTGGAAATTTATTTGATTTAAATTAATCAGATAATTTAATTAATCCTATCTATGAATGTTTGGATTATATTGGGTGTTGAATTGTTTGACATCTTTGATGTGTGATGCTTTGTGATATATTCTGATTTGTGTGTGATTTGTGATCTATTTATCTGTGATATATATCTGTGATCTGTGAATGAAGATAAGCGTTATAATTTATACCGCTTATCAATTATACTGTTATATTTGATCTGTGATGATTGAATGCTGTTGCACTATTGTGTTAAACCCGTGGACTACACAATACACACACAAAATGTGGATTTCACGTGGAAATCGGTTAAGTCACAGATTTTTATCAATTTTGGAAAAATTGAGTTTTTGAATCCAAAATAGTGTTGGAATTGGAATTGAAAGTTTTTGAAAATGAGTTTCAAAAATAAAAGTTATTTTAAATAACTTAATAGAATTGGAATTTAAATCATTTGATTTAAGTTTGAATTCAATATTTGAAATTGAATTCAATGAATTGAGAATTTTGGTTTAAAAGATTTTATAAGTATAAAAGGTGTTTATATGGGTTTTTAACCATTTAGAAATATGGTTTTGGAAATTTAAATTAAATTCGAGTTTTTACTTGAACGACTTTAACTGTGTAATTATAACCAGTTTTCCCAAAACGAAAACTATCTGTTTTCAAATAATAAAAACTTTCATTAAGTGAAAAGATTTCCAATGTGTATTGAAAACATTTCAAGTTGAAATAAAATTGTAAATAGTGTGGAAAACTATGAATTAACCTTTGTGACAATAATTAAACTTTATTTTGAAATAAAAGAGTATTTCAAAAAGGTGTATCTTTTATATTATAAAAGACTTGAATTGTGAATAGTTTTGAAAGCTATAAATTAAATCTTAAATTAAAGATTTAATGGGTTAATCAAATGGAAGTTGAAATTGATTTGGAAATCTGTGAATGAATCTTTATGAAAATGGGTAAACCTTTATGAAGTAAATCTTTTTGTTTAAAGATTTAAAATGGTAATTTGTTAAACCATTTGAAAGAAAGGATTTGGGTAATAAATTGTGACTTAATTGAAATCCCAATATTCATATGTTTTGAAAATATTGTACTCACTATTCGGGTTAGTCGGGAAAAGACCTTTGTGTCATATAACCCATTCCGAATTTGTGATACGACGATATGGATCGTACTGAAGACCGGTGGTGAAGACCGGGTATTTGTGAAAACGATAGGATGACCTATCGATTGTCTCTACACCGTTAGCTACGATATATAGATTTCCTTTGTGATGGGAAGTTTTATCGGGATTGTGAATACCCGGATTGCAAGGGCTTCTTTGGAAGTGCCTTCGGTTCTGTTCGAACCCGGAACAGACTTGTATGGTTACATTTCTGACATTACATTTTGAGATATAAAGCTGATTTCTTTCAAATACATTTCTGTTGGTGGCGGAGAATTTATTCTCTTAGCTTAACACCCTTCTCTGAGACGTACGAGCTCAGAGGTTATGTAGTTGAAATTTATCAGCGATATATTACCAATTTGGTAATGTGGAATGTTGAGTGTTGCTGTGTGATGATCACTTATTGATCATTTGTGATCAAAGCGTGGCTTTGGGAAAAAGCGTAGCTTTGTGGACGAGACTTCGTCAGACTTCACAACCCGGAAATGGTCGAAACAGGAAAGATGCGGCAAGGTTTCAGGGGTAGCGCCCCTAGGGTATGACCATTCCTTCTGGAAAAGGGTAGTATCATGGTATGGAGCCCAGATACTTACTCGTGTGGACACACTTTATTTATTATGTGTGATGTTGATTACCGAGCGCTCGGATAAAGGTCCCAAAGGACCGGGGGTGGCATATCTCAGGTTTACTACCCGGGAAGGGGGTCACCGGCCTTGTGTTGGCAGCGAGCAGGTTGTCTCTCGGAGCATCCAGCCAGAGGTGTTCTTTCGTGGCGTAGGAAGTTCCTTAGCCTGACCATTTGTTGGAAATCCATCTTCCAATACGAACCTTGTACGGTATTAGTTGTAGAACCTGCCATTTACTTATGGTGGTCACCACTGTTTAGATGGTAGCTATAGTAGGCATACGATACTGGTCGTATGTTGGCTAAGATTAATATTATACTTTCGAAATGTTTTCTGCACTATGCACTAATAATAATAATATCGAATGATTTTGCGTAGTAAGCATGTTTGACTATCATAAGAAGAAATCTCCTCCAATTCTACGTTTGCATTGTGTGTGTGGCGGGAGGTCTTATGGTAGTTTCATTTTCCAAAAGCATTGCGAATATTTTCCACTTCCTTTGTTGTTGTTGATTGTTTTAAAGATAAAAACTGTTTTAGTTCTCACACCAGTCACCATGACTGACCTGGAGTTTATTGTTTCCTTTCTAAACTCTGGGTGCCCACCAATTTCCACACGGGCAGTCTAGAGTCAGGTTATCAGGTCATTCTGGATTCGGGATGCTGTGGAGCTCAGTGGCGAGCTGGATGGCGAGACGTAGCATTTGTATATGATATTATTTATTCCGCTGTGTATTCTGTATGAGGACAAGTTTATATAACTGTCCAGTCTTGTATTGTTGTTGTAAACTCTGATGAGGATGTAATGTATAAAATGATTAGTTCTTTGATTTAAAAATTATTCATTTATCTATTATATATTGTTCCGCTGCGAATCTGAGATTCTGATGTTGTTTCTTCTTTCTTTTTCTTCCGTCTTCTTCTACCTCTTCTTTTTCTCCATAACAATTCGGTTTTCCGGCATTCGATTGCTCGGCAGTTGATACAGTGGACGTATTAATGTCGATTTTCGAGCGACGAAAAGTCGAAACGTTACATTCATGCTCTCTTTCATCCTTAGAGTATATCAAAATGTTGTCTATGAATACTAACACGAACCTGTCCAAATGTTCTCGGACGATTCTGTTGATTAAGGCCCCGAAGAATGCTGACGCATTAGTTAACCCGAACGGCATCACTAACCATTCGTACGATCCATATCTGGTCCTAAATGCCATCAAAGGAATACAATCCTCTACTACTCTAATTTGATGGAACCCTATTGCCAAATCCAACTGAGAAAATACTTTAGCACCACTCAACCAATCGAATAAATCATCAATCCTAGGTAACAGATATCGGTTCTTTATCGTCTTCTCATTCAGCTTACGATAATCGATACACAATCTCAACGATCCATCTGGTTTCTTAACAAATACTATGGCTGCTCCCGAAGGCGAACTGCTTGGTCTGATAAAATTCTTTCCTTCTAAGATCCACTAACTGCATCTTTAACTCCTTCATCCTGGTAGGTGTCATTCTACTTAGCCGTCTACCCACATGTTCTGCTCCTGGTACTAAATCTATCTGAAACTCAATGGTCGTTTCGACGGTAGTCCTATCATAGGCTCAAAGACATTTACGAACTCTCTAACAACAAAAACTCGGTTCAACTTGTCTTCTGTCTCTATAACACCCAACAAAACATTAATCTCAAAACTAAGGTTTTCTATGGAGTATATAATCCGATCACTACAACTAGGGTGCCTAAGTGATATTTTCCTATCATGGCAAAATATCCTAGCATTATACTTACTTAACCAATCCATACCCAAAATAATTTCGAACCCTACGAAATCAAATATATGCAAACTGCAAGAAAATATATGACTTAACAACTCAAACTCTAAGTGGTCACATCTCATCACAATAGTCACATACCTTCTTATCGGATTCGCAACCCTTAAGGAAGTAACTAGGTATGAGGGTTCTAGTTTAAGCTTATCTACCAAACTGTGAGATATAAAAGAATGCAATGCACCAGTATCGGATAGTACCCTAACTGGTATACTATGAATCAAAAGCATACCTCCCAACATAGCTTTTCCTTTCTCCTCTGCTGTTGGTCTTGAGGTAGCTGGTTCCAATGCAAACACTTTGCCCTTTCCATCCTTGGCTGGTTCCTTGCACTAATTTTTATAATGTCCAATCTGATCACAGTTGAAGCATTTTACTCATTCCTTGTCAGCGGCCTTCTTTGCTTTGCCTGTCCGACATTCGTGAGCATAATGTCCCTTCTTATCACACTTGTAGCAGACTACATTGGTCTTCCCTTTCTTGGTTGCTCCTCCTTTCTTAGAGCCTTTCTTATGGAAAAACTTCCTCTTCGGGTTCTGCCCACCTTGGGTTTCTACTACTTTGTTATCATCAAAGAAGGCAAGCATCTCCTCATGCTTCAAAGCCATCTCAACAACTACATCACATGGATCCCTGTTATGTGGTAAAGTTGCTTTAGCAAGCTCGGGTCTTAATCCATGGATGAACTTCTCATTCCTTTTGAAAACCGTATTAACTGTAGCATACCCATATCTCGATAGCTCCTCAAACCCAGTAGCATACTCCAGCACTGTCGTGTCTCCCTACACTAACTTAGCAAATTTCCTAAGCAGAGTTGACTTTAAATCTCTATTCAATCAAATTAACCAAGATTTGAGATATTTAAGCTAACTACTAAAAATTGCAAAAACTAACAACTACAAAGGTGAATGAAAACTATGAGAATAAATGACAATTTAGAGATAATTCCACTCTCTAGATCATATAGTTCAACAAAACATGAAATTACGATATCTCTTTTTTGGTCATAAGTGAATTTAAATGATGTGTTTATTATAAGTATGGCATATTTGTGCTATTAGTTAGCTCAACATAAGCCATCAAACTATAACACAACCTTTAAACCACTTTTAATTCTCATGAAATATGACAACAAAGTTGAAAGCAAAATCTATTTTAAGTATGGTCTATTAACTATTAATTAGAAATATAGACCATCAAATTTTAATTTCAACGTTCACTTCATTACCATCATCATATGTAAATGAAGAGGTAATTATTGTTTGTGATTGTTTAAGCATAGCCTATTTGTTATGAACAACATAGACTATCAAATTCAAAGCAAAAACAACAGGTTAAACACTTCATGCATTCTCATTAAGTACAAAAAGAGAGCATAAATACCACATTATGTTGAAGCTACATGATTAAAGGCTTCATTACCCCTAAATTGAAGGGATTAGCCTCTCATTTGTGTTATCATATCAACACAAGTAGCATGCAACATGAAACAAAGAAGAGGAAAAGAGCTAAATGAACAAGAAATAAAACTAATCTACTTACATTAAAATCAAACTACACTACTTGCATGAATGGAAGTAAATAAGAAAAGAAAAGAGCAATGTATTAAAGTTTCATAAAAAAAAGAATTACATAAAAGAAGAAATAGCTAAGTAGCCATGAAAAGAAAGAGAGCTCCCATATTATTTTTGATCTAAACTAACTAAGAGAAGAGAGCCTAAAGAAGGGACTAAAGAAGAGAGACTAATTACATGAAGATAAGGGGTATTTATACATGTATGAAACCCTAATTCATTTTTTTGGGGAATGCCCAAAATACCCTTGAGGTAGTGTGGCCACCAAGTAATCATTAGCTTCAAGTAATCATCCATTCAGTGTGCATGAAGATTTAATTGCCTTTTAGCATGTGCATTAGCTTCTAAGTGTACATTAAGGTAGGTGGGTAAGTGGAGTCCTCCATGATCATTACTTTGAATTATTTCCCTCTCCATTCCTTTGTATCTTCTTTGTGCATGAATATATCTTCATGAAACCACTTGTATATGAAGCCAAATTCCTATAAAATAATATAGAAATTTCCAATTAAATTTTCTCAAAATAATATATGCACAAAAATGACCATTTTGCCCCTATATGAAGATGAATATATGACGATTTGAAACTAATTTGAATTTTGGTTTAAACATGTTAAAACACCCAATATGATCATTTATTTATTTAAACTCGATAAAATATGGAAGTAAAAACATGCACATTTACGTGCACATCAAATACCCCCACACTTATCTTTTTATTCATCCTCGAATAAAGAAAAAAAGAAAGAGAGAAAAAAAAAACCTAAGTTAAATCCATTTTCATAGGGAGCACGATTGCATTGAGCGTATGCAACAAGCCGTTAAACCTCTGGGTGTCCCCAGTAGGATGAGTGTTGTCTCGTGAGGGTTTTCAGCGGACACTACCCATAAAATCCAAATGCAAAGTGAAAATTCCTAAATGCAAGATTTATTTACAATGAGATGAATGCAAGTTCTTGGAAATATTTACAAATGAAAGATTTACTTTTAAATAGACACAAATAAGTTAAATATAAGTTTTGGTTATTATCTTGAAAATTTAAGTCATTTACTCGTCAAAATTTCCAACAAAAATCAAGTTATCATAACAAATAGACAATAGTTTAACTCGCTGTTTCAGTTGATAACAAAGTGTAACCATGAAATTGATCCTTAGTCGATTATCAAAGTTTATCAAAGTGGTATTTTCATTTCTTTTCAATAACAAGTCAAATAATTTAAAATGGTGCTTGGATTTCATTTGCTTACTCTCTCCATTTTTTCTTTTGAAAATTTTATTGATATTAACAATATTTACATATGCCTAACTCGGAAAACTAAGGCTAGATATATTACCCATGCACTGCCTTTCGGGCTTATGTGAGGGGAATACAGAGCATGGCGAGTGAACACACAGTGAACACCTATCAACTGTAGGCGTTATTAATAAAAGAATTGTTTATATACATACACCTAACTTAGGTCAACTGAGGCCAGATATACCGATCGTGCACTGCCTTTCGGGCTTACATGAGAAGGGTACAGAGCATGGCAAGTGAACACACGAGTGTGAACACATGACTCTAGGTGTTTATTAAAAATATATACATATATACAAGAAATATTTTTTTTGCTTGTTTTCTTTTGTTTTTGTCGTTTTTTTTTGTTTTTTTGTTTTTATTTTGGAGAGAGAGTTTTGCAAAATCATCTTAGCACTATTTAACTTAGAAGACAAAAAAAAGTTATAAACTTTACTTTAAATTCACCACTTTTTAAAACAAAGATTTTCAATTAGGATTTACTTCATAATTATCACCATGAAATTTCCTATATACTAGTTAAACCATCGTTATTTGTAATCAAACTTTATTTTTATTTTTGTCGAGACAAATAAATTTTCAAAAATTTCAATTTAATTAACCAATACCATATATTTATCTTATAGTGTTACTTTTAAAAATAAATCAAAATGCTAAAAAAAATTTGTCATTTGTGTTTGAGATTTTTTTTTAAATTTTGGAAAGAAAAATAAAAATAAAAATAAATAAACCATGAAAAATCGAAAATGATGATGAGTCTCCCCCCCACACTTGATTTTGACCGTGTCCCCACAGTCAACCCAAGTGGAAGGAGAAAAATAAAACAAAAAATATGAACTTTATTTGAATGAAAATAAAAAGATGGTTATCTACAAGACATCAGAAAATATGATGTTAAAGAGTAAATTAACCGATCTTCCAAAGACCGATTCATTCGTCTCGTCAAGTGTGTGAGACACAACTTGAGCTCGAAAAACCAAACCAAAAAAGATTTCGGAGTTGAATGTTGATTTGGAAAAACGAATGTTGTTTTATTAAAAACAGGAAATTATAATCAAGGACAAAATTTCTCAGGAATTTAGCTTTAAGGACAGACCTCTAGTATTTTAGCATGAAGGACAACTTTCTTTAGGTATCAGTTTCTAGTTATTGATAGCAGTTTTTAGGTATTAGTTTGTAGTTATTGGTAGCAGTTTTTAGGTATCTGTTTTTAGTTCGGTAGCAGTTTTGGAAGAATGTTTGTCCTTATGAATAATTTTTTAAGAATGTTTGTCCTTATGAATAATTTTTAGGAGAATGTTTGTCCTTGTGGTTAAAATATTGAGGTCGTGCCCTTGAGGCTAAAAATATACAAATTTTTGTCCTTTAAATTAATTCCCCCTATTAAAAATCATACGAGTTGTTTTATTTTTAATGATTTTCGGGGTTGATAAAACAATTGGTTGAAATTCAAGTTTATTTTCACCATTTTGAAATTCAAATTTGTCATTGAAAACTTCTTCAAAATTATTGATTTCAGAATCAAAATGGTGATTTAAATCTTCCCCTTTAGAACTAGACAACTCGTCTTCGAAAAGTCCAAAAAATTCGTGTTCGTTAAATTCGTCTTCCTTTGTTGGATTATCAACAACTTCATTGCATATGTCAAGTTTAAAATCCAAAGTTGTTGTATTCAAATTTTCGAAATCGGAAAAAGGAAGATCGAATTTTAAATAACGTTTTTCACCCTCAAAAGAATTGAAATCCAAGTCAATTACCAAATTTTCAACAACTTTGTTAAGATTTTCGTTTTCAATTTCAAAAGTTGTTATTTGAAAATCATCGATTTGGGTAAAAGGTGGATTATCACTTGACTCGTCACACATTGGGATTTGATTTTGTTTATCACGTTGTTTCATATATGTTTCAATCAACAAATCTGTGTGATCATTGTATATTTCATCCATTTTCTCAACAAAATCCAATTTATAGTTATTAACATGAGGATTTTCGCTTTGAAATTGTTGAGAACAAATATTTTCAATCATCACGTGGTTTATATTATTCCCATTGCCAAATTCGTTTGAAAATTTGTTTCTATTTTCATTTTGAGTTTGAAATTTATTTTGGAGTTCGAAATTGAATTGGCATGGGTTATAATCGAAATCGTTTGAATTTTGAAATGAATTCAAATTTTGAAATCCTTGACTCGAGTTATTACACAAATATGAATAACACAAATCATTTATACTTTGATTTTGTTATGTAGATAATTCAAGTAAAGATGAAATGCACAACATTACCATCATCATATGTAAATGAAGAGGTAATTATTGTTTGTGATTGTTTAAGCATAGCCTATTTGTTATGAACAACATAGACTATCAAATTCAAAGCAAAAACAACAAGTTAACCACTTCATGCATTCTCATTAAGTACAAAAAGAGAGCATAAACATCACATTATGTTGAAGCTACATGATTAGAGGCTTCATTACCCGTAAATTGAAGGGATTAGCCTCTCATTTGTGTTATCATATCCACACAAGTAGCATGCAACATGAAACCAAATGAAGAGGAAAAAGAGCTAAATGAACAAGAAATAAAACTAATCTACTTGCATTAAAATCAAATTACACTACTTGCATGAAAGGAAGTAAATAAGAAAAGAAAAGAGCAATGTATTAAAGTTGCATAAAAAAAGACTTACATAGAAGAAGAAATGGCTAAGTAGCCATGAAAAGAAAGAGAGCTCTCATATTATTTTGATCTAAACTCACTAAGAGAAGAGAACCTAAAGAAGAGACTAAAGAAGAGAGACTAATTACATGAAGATAAGGGGTATTTATACATGTATGAAACCCTAATTCATTTTTTTGGGGAATGCCCAAAATACCCTTGAGGTAGTGTGGCCACCAAGTAATCATTAGCTTCAAGTAATCATCCATTCAGTGTGCATGAAGATTTAATTGCCTTTTAGCATGTGCATTAGCTTCTAAGTGTACATTAAGGTAGGTGGGTAAGTGGGGTCCTCTATGATCATCACTTTGAATTATGTAACGACCCGATATTTTCAACAATTCACATCCGCACATGTCAGACTTGAATTGCTCAAAATACCTCGTTGTAAATAAAATTTGGCAAATCTCGGAATATACAGTAAATAAATAATCACAGATCACAGACACAGAGTAAGAAGTGCAGCGGAAGTAAAAGAAATAGTAGTTCATGAAGCTACTATGTAAATATATCAGAGTTAAATAAGATACAACAGAAGAAATAAAGTACAACAGAAGTCTCAATATGATAACCAAGTACAAGCTGAATAGAACAACAGAACTGAGATGGATAAAACTAGATAAGCAGATAATCTCAAGCGATTCCAATCTCCAGAAAGTGGAATCCAAATCTGTGAATACTCAGGCTGATCGGAGCGTAAATAAAAAATACAAACACTCGAGTCAGGACATACATACTTATACAATGTAAACCAACTCAAGTGAACTGTAATAAAAGTACAAGTAACTTAAAGAATGCTTGGGATCGCCCATTCTTTAAGGATCCGTTAAACTATCTACTATGTAGTAATATTCGCTATTATAATAATGTCTAATTATAAAATAAACATACTTTAAAATAGCATTAAGGAGTGACCCAATATTCCCCTTAAAATGAATAATGCCAATAGTCTATACAATACCTGCCTACCTCGAAAGGCTATGGAAGATACTCCATAGGTACGACACAAATAGAAACTCGTAGTAAAGCTCGATATGGTAGGTGACACGGCACACAAGGCAATGCCAGGGTAGATATACCAATTACGCACACGGACTGATGGAAACGCATAGCAGCCACTACCGCTCCACCTCGAACAACACTCCCAAATCAAGGGGTGCACCCAATCAATCACAAAGTAGTAGAATGGTATCGAAGAAGTGCGTCTGATAAGAGGAGCTACCTCATTAGCCCGAGATTTCTCCTGTTTTAGCCACCTTATGCCAACTCACGGGAGTTGGGTCCACGTATATACCTTAGGATCGTCGCCACCATCCTAGTTCATTCTGGAAACTCCACCGCGTACACAGTTGTTAAAGTGGTTTTCGGTATCGACAGAGAGTATGTCCATATCCGATCCCGGTCTCTTTAACAACCAATCGTTATTATAACCCGTGGTTATAAATTTAAAATAACATTTTATACTTCAAAATAGAATATCATTTCAAATCCAAATCTTTATCAAAATAAAGATTAAATCAATTCCAAACCATTTCAATATGTTTAAAATATCATATCATTTCAAAACTTCATTTCAAATCATTTCAATATATCAAAATATCATATCTTTCCAAAACTTCATTATCAAATCATTTAATATATCAAAATATCATATCTTTTCAAAACTTCATTATCAAATCATCATTTGAGTTCAAATCCAAATATTCAACTTTAAATACCTTTTAAATTCAAAGATATCATTCATTTATTATCATTTCAAGTCACCTTTTAAATAGTTTATATTTCAATCAAAATAATTCATCTAAACCATTTAAAAGTGTAATTACTATACTTTCAAATCAAGTATTCAATTTCCAAAGTTTTAAACTATTCTGAGTTCATTTACTAAGTTAAAAACCATAAACATTGAAAATTTCAGCCTTTCACAGCATTCAGAAAAAGCTGTTATAAGTTATTCTTGAAAACATTTTTATTCAGCAAAGACAGCATTTTAAAACTGCGGTTAAATCTCAGTTTAGTTGAAATTTAGTTTAAAACAGCAAAGACAGCATTTCCAGAAATGCTGTAATAGCTCAGGTTTCAAATTAAAGGTTTTAATTAAATTCAGCAACGACAGCAGACCACTACAGCATTTACAGAACTGCTGTAATAGGCCTTTATTAAGTTTTTAGCCTTTTAATTTACTTCAGCAACTACAGCATTACAGAACTGCTGTAATAGCCGCTTATTTAAGTTTTAGTTCATTTACAGAAATCATAACATTTCTGAATGCTATTAAAAGTATTCTCCAGATTTTAGTGTATTTCCAGCAAATAATAAACTTCAATTTAAACCATTTAAACATTATAAAAATCATATTTTGACATTCAAAAATGTTCATTAAAATTACTCTTTTAATTTATGATTTTTATAAGAAACATTTACAGTATAATCCAAATTTCCAATAATTTTACTTAGCAAATCCAAATGTACAATTTTCTTTTCTTCCCATTTTTAACAAATAAACTTAAGACTTATATTTTATTTCCATTTCACAAATTAAACTAAATTTTCAATTTTATTTAATTAACTTAAACCTTTAATAAAAACCAAATTCACATTTCCAAGTCAAGTTATATTTTAAATTTACACTTTTGAGCATTCATTTATTTAACCATTTTAATACATAGAAAACTCTTAAATTCAAATTCAAATCAAATTATCATATTTACTATTTTCCAAATATAATTAAATTTCCATTTTATTTATATAACTTAAATATCATTTTAAAACCAAAATTCCAAATCTCCAAACTTAAGTTATATTTTAAAAATTCACTTTTACCATTCATTTAAATTACATTTTTAACTTCTAGAAAAATCCAAATTTCTTTATTTAACATTAAAAATCCAATTTAAATCAAATTTTCATAATTTTACACTTTTAAAAAATATTTAAAATATTCAAAATACTTTATAAAAATAACCACGGGCCTGTATATAGTTTTCTAACCTAGGTCAAGTGATACGGATATGTATCATTTCAATCCGTAGTTTAAAAAACAATAATCCGGGTTCTATCATTTCAAACCCGCAATCCTAAGTTAAATTAAAATAAATAAAAACCGTTCAGGCCTATCATTTCAGCCCATAACAATTTTTCCCTATTCTAAAGTCCGTTCGGGTATGTATCATTTCAACCCATAGTGAATCTAATCTACAGGGAACTTGCAGTGTGATAAACATGTATAAATGAACAGTTTAACAATAAATAACGGTAACAGATAACATGACAGGTAAAATAACAGGTTTAACACCATATAATTAATAATCATAGGCAGTTATAACATCATATATAATATTCAACACATTCAATTGTTGTCAATTCACATTTGCATAAGTATAAATGTCATGTGAGATTTACTCACCTTTTACGCTGGAGTTAGCGATCAAAACACACAGAATAGATTCCAGAAAGCACGACAAACACGATACCGCACGACTTTTGATTTGAATGAATAGAGAGCCTTGATATTTATCTTGTAAACAATAACCAAAACAAAACAATATACACATAAATATTTTACACAAAACAATGTTGAAACAATGAAGATAAGAAGCAACAAAGGAATAGAATGACTTGACCTTGCCTCAACCATTCAAGTTCTTGGCCATGACATCATTTGGCTCAGCCATGATCAGGTCTAGACCTGAAATGCTCATCTAATGGTCAGCAAAAAGAAGGCAAAACAATGGGATGTGAAGAGGTAGGGGTTACACATGAAGAAGACAAAGAGTCAAGGCCAAAGGAGTGGTTTTGGTGCACACTAGGCTCGGCCTAGTCATAGTTTGGGCTCGGCCATGCTTGCTCCAGATCTGGACAGAGGTCAAGTGATGGCCAGAGATTAAGTTATGGTGGTGGTGGAGCAAGGGGAGGTGACCAAGGTGAAATATGGAGGAGATAGTGAAGATAGGCTTGGCTATGTAGTGTTTTGTGGAATTTTTTGCAAAGTTTGTGGTGCTTTGGTCATATGGAGGTCACGGCCTGAGGTGGTGGTCAGAGGAGAGGCTGATGGTTGCTGTGGCTGGTGATGGTGGAGAGGATGGTGGAGATGAAGGTGGTAGTGGCCTAGCATAGCACAAGAAAGGTCAAGTCAAAATCAATGGAAAAGTGAAGAAAAGAAGAGGAAAGAAGCCATTAAACTTACCAAAAATTTCAGAAATGGAATGGCCGAATGAAGATGGATGTTGAGATGTTTTTTTCACGTGAAAAAATGAAGATGGGAAGCACGGCTACAAAGAGAAAATGTACGGCTAAGGCAAGATGAAAGGTCAAAAGAAAATAAAAAGCGAAAGGTAAGTGAAAAGTCACAAGGAAAATGAAAGGTTTATGTCACTTTGTATTTCTATTTATTTTAATCAAAATAAAGCAAATAAATTTCAGTAAATACATTTTTAAAACTGAAACAAAGTAAAATAAAATGAAGATAAATAATTAATATTTAATAAAATAGAAAAAGAATTAAAGAAATTGCTTAAAAATTGAAACAGGGTCCAGAAATTACAAATAAATCACCATTGACTTTGGAAAATTATTTACTTCATTTTAAAAATGTTATAAAACAAAATTTTGAAATAAAATAATTTATAAAGTAATTTCAAAGTGAAATAAATAATTTAATTTAGAGAAAATAGAAAAAGAACTAAAGAAAATGTTTAAAAATTGGAAATAGGACATGAAAATTACAAATAAATATCACTAGTCTTTTAAAATTTCAATTTCACTTTAAACAAATAAAAGTTCAAATAAATAAAATAAATGAGGAACAAAATAAATTGGGAATGAGAATAAAATAAGATCTTAAGAAAATAGAAAAATAAATAAAGAATTACTTTAATTAATTGAAACTGGAAATTAGAAATTGTAAACAAAATACAACTGGCACTAGAAAATGTCAATTACACTTTTAAAAATGTTTTAAAACTAAAATGTATACATAACATGTTATTTTACCCATATAAATATAAATTAGAACATTACATGACCAAATAAAATATTATTTATATAATTTAAAATAAACAATTTTGTTAAATACAGTAATTTACACACAATATTGTAAAAAGCATAACTTTCACAATATAAATCAGATTTCAACGAAACGAAAAGCAGTATTCTTGAAATTTAATTTATTTTCATAATAAAAGATAAAATTAAAAATCTCAAATATTTAAATTTTAAATTTAAAAGTCAAAGTTTGACCAAATTGACCAAAAATTCACAGTTTTGGAAAATACTCTATTTATTCATGTTTGGGATTATAATTCTCATACAAATCATAATTAATATTTAAAATAACAAAATTTATCCATGTTAATAAATAAAATAAAGTTTTTTAAATCAGGCAATTCAATTTAAAATAATTGCAAAATACAGGGTTATTACACTCTCCCCCACTCAAAACTTTTCGTCCCCGAAAAGGAATGAGGTACGGGAAAACACAGAAAAAGATAGAAAGAAATAGGATTAAGACAAGATGACAAGAAGATTGAAATTATACCTGATAACTGTTGTTATAGGTAAGTTTAATAAGGTGGAGATGATCTTCCCAAGATCCTCCAGAATCAAGAACACAAGCATGAAAAATGTCATCGAGAATCTGATTCACCCTTTCTGTTTGACCGTCGGTCTGTGGATGGTAAGCAGTACTTAGATTCAGAATAAGGAGAAGTAAGAACCACAGAAGAGATAGAAAAGTTAAATGATGAAGGAAAAAGGGAAAGAAAGAAATACTAGAGCAAACTTATTAAGCACAATACGAAAAACATGATTCATCAAATCAACAAAGAGAGCAGGAGCATTAGTCAAACCAAAAGGCATGACTAACTATTCATAGAAGAAACCATTCTCAGTACGAAAAGCAGTCTCAGGAATACTTTCCTCAACAACCCTGAGTTGGTGAAAATCAGAGGCAAGATCAAGCTGAAAGAGAACAATAGCTCCAAGGCTAACCAATTCGAATTTGATTTCCTACTTAGAAGGTAGGAGAATGGAAACAACCAGAAAGAATTTAGATTGGAAAACAGAATAAGATAATAAATTTAAAACCATGAAAATTTCAACTTACATTAATAATAAATTTCATCCATTTGATTTCACTTGAGTTAAATAAATCTTAATTATTTTTAAATCTCATTATCTCATCATCAAATCAACAATTTATAAAGTCATGAATTTGAACAATCATTTATTATATTTTATCTTTATTCGTTAAATTTCATTCTTCTTTATTCCAAATTATTATTAAATTTATTCCACTTAATATATCTAATCCTGTATATATATTAAGTTTATTTCACTTATTATAATTATTCCAATTTATCTACAATTTCCTTTAAATATCAATATATTGTAAATTATTCAATTAACCCTTTCTCTCTATTTACCTCTATTGATTCTTTATAAATAAAATTTAAGTGTATATCATTTATTATAACCACTTAAGTTTTATTTATAAAATTCTCTTTATTTTGTATGTTCTCCAATTACATATTTAACTTTTAATAATTTAGGTAAGTTATATTGGAATGTAATTGAGTATTATGCAAATAAATTCTTTCTAATTCAATTATACAAGTTTACATATTTATTCAAACTTTGATTTCATTTTATAATTGAAACCATCCTTTAAGATGAAATTTAAGAATTAAATTTCCGATTATTTTCAAACGATTTTAAAGATAAATAAATACATATACAATATATATCAAATCAAATTTGAAATCATATACCAGTATATATATTATAAATCAAGTCATATTTTAGAAATCCAAATAAATTCATTTTCAAAACAAAACTATAGCAAAACTACAGAATGGTCTCTTCACTTCGAAACTTGAAAACGAATGTCGATGATGCTGCAGTCATCACCGAAATTATTTTCCAGTGACAAAGAAAGAGCACTGATTTAAAACTTTAAAATTCTTTGAAAACAATTTCTATTAGAAATACTTTTAAATAATGTATCCTTTTAAAACTTTCAGAACAAAGTTCGAAATTATCGAAAATTAAATTCTCACATTCTTGATTTAAATCTATTTAAACTTCCAAATTAATTTATAACCATGTTTAATTCAATTATTTATATATGGAAAAAGAGATAATGATATATATAAAATCAAATATTATCTCTTAACAACCAATTTATTAAGGAATTTTTTTAAATATAGTTACAAAATTTATTTCATTACTAAATTGGAAAAAAACCATATTGTGTCAGTTTGCTCTGTTCAAGTGTTTTGGAGATCCTATCGATATCGCTGATCAGACGAACCGATCGGAAACCCAAATCAACATCAACAGCTCAAACAACACAATATATTAAACATTTTAGATTTTCAAAGCAAGGATAGAGATTTAAATTTGATGGACTCAAGTCAAAGAGAATCATGATTTGAAGATAAGTTGGAGACAAAAGATAAGTTGATTAAGTAATAGAATAGGAAGATGGATAAGCTTATATAAATCGTGGGCAACCTTAACCAGGTCAACCGTGACTTAAAGAATAAGATCGATGTGGATTTTCTGGGGTAAATCCACATTCGATCTCAAGAGATAGAATTTGGAGTAACAAAAGATATTAGCATCTAAACCAAAGATAAATATAAATCTCTGGTGAGTCGATGCTAATTGTAATGGAGTTTCCCCCTTTTTCAAGTCATTAGAATATTGGCGAGACCACCGATTCACTATAAAGATCATTCAAAGTGGAGTTATGGGATACTCCAGAATCAAAAGAAGATGAATAGTGAGGGACATGAATGGATTTTGGAACCGCAGGGAACGTTCCAAAATTCAAAGGAAATTCGAATCAAAGAGGAAGAGATTCAAACTCGAACGAAAGTGATTCTGTAATAATCTCCTCCATATGCTGAGTTTTGCCTCAAAGCCAAAGCTCTGATACCAACTGTAACGACCCGATATTTTCAACCATTTGCATTCGCACATGTTGGACTTGAATTGCTCAAAATACCACGTTGTAAATAAAATTTGGCAAATCTAAGAATATACAGTAAATAAATAATCACAGATCACAGACACAGAGTAAGAAGTGCAGCGGAAGTAAAAAAAATAGTAGTTCATGAAGCTACTATGTAAATATATCAAAGTTAAATAAGATACAACAGAAGAAATAAAGTACAACAGAAGTCTCAATATGATAACCAAGTACAAGCTAAATAGAACAACAGAACTAAGATGGATAAAAGTAGATAAGCAGATAATCTCCAGCGATTCCAATCTCCAGAAAGTGGAATCCAAATCTGTGAATACTCAGGCTGACCCGAACGTAAATAAAAAATTCAAACACTCGAGTCAGGACATACATACTTATACAATGTAAACCAACTCAAGTGAACTGTAATAAAAGTACAAGTAACTTAAAGAATGCTTGGGATCGCCCATTCTTTAAGGATCCGTTAAACTATTTACTATGTAGTAATATTCGCTATTATAATAATGTCTAATTATAAAATAAACATACTTTAAAATAGCATTAAGGAGTGACCCAATATTCCCCTTAACACGAATAATGCCAATAGTCTATACAGTACCTGCATACCTCGAAAGGCTATGAGAAGATACCCCATAGGTACGACACAAATAGAAACTCGTAGTAAAGCTCGATATGGTAGGTGACACGGCACACAAGGCAATGCCAGGGTAGATATACCAATTACGCACACGGACTGATGGAAACGCATAGCAGCCACTACCGCTCCACCTCGAACAACACTCCCAAATCAAGAGGTGCACCCAATCAATCACAAAGTAGTAGAATGGTATCGAAGAAGTGCGTCCGATAAGAGGAGCTACCTCATTAGCCCGAGATTTCTCCTGTTTTAGCCACCTTATGCCAACTCACGGGAGTTGGGTCCACGTATATACCTTAGGATCGTCGCCACCATCCTAGTTCATTCTG
This sequence comes from Allium fistulosum, assembly GCA_030737815.1. NCBI lineage: Eukaryota > Viridiplantae > Streptophyta > Magnoliopsida > Asparagales > Amaryllidaceae > Allium > Allium fistulosum. The sequence goes on from CM060903.1 coordinate 498,299,995, forward strand.
GAAACTCCACCGCGTACACAGTTGTTAAAGTGGTTTTCGGTATCGACAGAGAGTATGTCCATATCCGATCCCGGTCTCTTTAACAACCAATCGTTATTATAACCCGTGGTTATAAATTTAAAGTAATATTTTATACTTCAAAATAGAATATCATTTCAAATCCAAATCTTTATCAAAATAAAGATTAAATCAATTCCAAACCATTTCAATATATTTAAAATATCATATCATTTCAAAACTTCATTTCAAATCATTTCAATATATCAAAATATCATATCTTTCCAAATCTTCATTATCAAATCATTTAATATATCAAAATATCATATCTTTTCAAAAATTCATTATCAAATCATCATTTGAGTTCAAATCCAAATATTCAACTTTAAATACCTTTTAAATTCAAAGATATCATTCATTTATTATCATTTCACGTCACCTTTTAAATAGTTTATATTTCAATCAAAATAATTCATCTAAACCATTTAAAAGTGTAATTATTATACTTTCAAATCAAGTATTCAATTTCCAAAGTTTTAAACTAATCTGAGTTCATTTATTAAGTTAAAAACAATAAACATTGAAAATTTCAGCCTTTCACAGCATTCAGTTGTTATAAGTTATTCTTGAAAACATTTTTATTCAGCAAAGACAGTATTTTAAAACTGCTGTTAAATCTCAGTTTAGTTGAAATTTAGTTTAAAACAGCAAAGACAACATTTCCTGAAATGCTGTAATAGCTCAGGTTTCTAATTAAAGGTTTTAATTAAATTCAGCAAAGACAGCAGACCACTACAGCATTTACAGAACTGTTGTAATAGGCGTTTATTAAGTTTTTAGCCTTTTAATTTACTTCAGCAACCACAGCATTACCGAACTGCTGTAATAGCCTCTTATTTTAGTTTTAGTTCATTTACAGAAATCATAACATTTATGAATGCTATTAAAAGTATTCTCCAGATTTTAGTGTATTTCCAGCAAATAATAAACTTCAATTTAAACCATTTAAACATTATAAAAATCATATTTTGACATTCAAAAATGTTCATTAAAATTACTCTTTTAATTTATGATTTTTATAAGAAACATTTACAGTAAAATCCAAATTTCCAATAATTTTACTTAGCAAATCCAAATGTACAATTTTCTTTTCTTCCCATTTTTAACAAATAAACTTAAGACTTATATTTTATTTCCATTTCACAAATTAAACTAAATTTTCAATTTTATTTAATTAACTTAAACCTTTAATAAAAACCAAATTCACATTTCCAAGTCAAGTTATATTTTAAATTTACACTTAAGCATTCATTTATTTAACCATTTTAATACATAGAAAACTCAATAACACTTTATTAAATCATTTAAATTCAAATTGAAATCAAATTATCATATTTACCATTTTCCAAATATAATTAAATTTCCATTTTATTTATATAACTTAAATATCATTTTAAAACCAAAATTCTAAATTTACAAACTTAAGTTATATTTCAAAAATTCACTTTTACCATTCATTTAAATTACATTTTTAACTTCTAGAAAAATCCAAATTTCTTTATTTAACATTAAAAATCCAATTTAAATCAAATTTTCATAATTTTACACTTTTAAAAAATATTTAAAATACTTTATAAAAATAACCACGGGATTGTATATAGTTTTCTAACCTAGGTCAAGTGATACGGATATGTATCATTTCAATCTGTAGTTTAAAAAACAATAATCCGGGTTCTATCATTTCGAACCCGCAATCCCAAGTTAAAATAAAATAAATAAAAAACGTTCAGGCCTATCATTTCAGCCCATAACGATTTTTCCCTATTCTAAAGTCCGTTTGGGTATGTATCATTTCAACCCATAGTGAATCTAATCTACATGGAACTTGCAGTGTGATAAACATGTATAAATGAACAGTTTAACAATAAATAACGGTAATAGATAATATGATAGGTAAAATGACAGGTTTAACATCATATAATTAATAATCATAGGCAGTTATAACATCATATATAATATTCTACACATTCAGTTGTTGTCAATTCACATTTGCATAAGTATAAATGTCATATGAGATTTACTCACCTTTTACGCTGGAGTTAGCGATCAAAACACACAGAATAGATTCCAGAAAGCACGACAAACACGATACAGCACGACCTTTGATTTGAATGAATAGAGAGCCTTGATATTTATCTTGTAAACAATAACCAAAACAAAACAATATACACATAAATATTTAACACAAAACAATGTTGAAACAATGAAGATCAGAAGCAACAAAGGAATAGAATGACTTGACCTTGCCTCAACCATTCAAGTTCTTGGCCATGACATCATTTGGCTCAGCCATGATCAGGTCTAGACCTGAAATGCTCATCTAATGGTCAGCAAAAAGAAGGCAAAACAATGGGATGTGAAGAGGTAGGGGTTACACATGAAGAAGACAAAGAGTAAAGGCCAAAGGAATGGTTTTGGTGCACACTAGGCTCGGCCTAGTCATAGTTTGGGCTCGGCCATGCTTGCTCCAGATCTGGACAGAGGTCAAGTGATGGCCAGAGATTAGGTTATGGTGGTGGTGGAGCAAGGGGAGGTGGCCAAGGTGAAATATGGAGGAGATAGTGAAGATAGGCTTGGCTATGTAGTGTTTTGTGGAAATTTTTGCAAAGTTTGTGGTGCTTTGGTCATATGGAGGTCACGGCCTGAGGTGGTGGTCAGAGGAGAGGCTGATGGTTACTGTGGCTGGTGATGGTGGAGAGGATGGTGGAGATGAAGCTGGTAGTGGCCTAGCATAGCACAAGAAAGGTCAAGTCAAAATCAATGGAAAAGTGAAGAAAAGAAGAGGAAAGAAGCCATTGAACTTACCAAAAATTTCAGAAATGGAATGGCCGAATGAAGATGGATATTGAGATGTTTTTTTCACGTGAAAAAATGAAGATGGGAAGCACGGCCACAAAGAGAAAATGTACGGCTAAGGCAAGATGAAAGGTCAAAAGAAAATGAAAAGCCAAAGGTAAGTGAAAAGTCACAAGGAAAATGAAAGGTTTATGTCTCTTTGTATTTCTATTTCTTTTAATCAAAATAAAGCAAATAAATTTCAGTACATACATTTTTAAAACTGAAGCAAAGTAAAATAAAATGAAGATAAATAATTAAAATTAAAGAAAATAGAAAAAGAATTAAAGAAATTGCTTAAAAATTGAAACAGGGTCCAGAAATTACAAATAAATCACCATTGACTTTGTAAAATTATTTACTTCATTTTAAAAATGTTCTAAAACAAAATTTTGAAATAAAATAATTTCTAAAGTATTTTCAAAGTGAAATAAATAATTTAATTTAGAGAAAATAGAATAAGAACTAAAGAAAATGTTTAAAAATTGGAAATAGGACATGAAAATTACAAATAAATATCACTAGCCTTATAAAATTTCTATTTCACTTTAAACAAATAAAAGTTCAAATAAATAAAATAAATGAGGAAAAAAATAAAGTGGGAATGAGAATAAAATAAGATCTTAAGAAAATAGAAAAATAAATAAAGAATTACTTTAATTAATTGAAACTGGAAATTAGAAATTGTAAACAAAATACAACTTACACTAGAAAATGTCAATTACACTTTTAAAAATGTTTTAAAACCAAAATGTATACATAACATGTTATTTTACCCATATAAATATAAATTAGAACATTACATGACCAAATAAAATATTATTTATATAATTTAAAATAAACAATTTTGTTAAATACAGCAATTTACACACAATATTGTAAAAAGCATAACTTTCACAATATAAATCAGATTTCAACGAAACGAAAAGCATTATTCTTGAAATTTATTTTATTTTCATAATAAAAGATAAAATTCAAAATTTCAAATATTTAAATTTTAAATTTAAAAGTCAAAGTTTGACCAAATTGACCAAAAATTCACAATTCTGGAAAATACTCTATTTATTCATGTTTGGGATTATAATTCTCATACAAATCATAATTAATATTTAAAATAAAAAATTTATCCATGTTAATAAATAAAATAAAGTTTTTAAATTAGGCAATTCAATTTAAAATAATTGCAAAATACAGGGTTGTTACAAATTATTTCCATCTTCATTCCTTTGTATCTTCTTTGTGCATGCATATATCTTCATGAAACCACTTGTATATGAAGCCAAATTCCTATAAAATAATATAGAAATTTCCAATTAATTTTTCTCAAAATAATATATGCACAAAAATGACCATTTTGCCACTATATGAAGATGAATATGTGACGATTTGAAACTAATTTGAATTTTGGTGTAAACATGTTAAAACACCCAATATGATCATTTATTTAATTAAACTCGATAAAATATGGAAGTAAAAACATGCACATTTACATGCACATCACATAAATACATCACAGCGGAAATAATACTAAATAGCCCCTTTATAGCTAGCTTTGCCTCCTGCATGTCTTCGGAAGTTTATTCGTCCAATCTACTAAACCTGAAAAGTCCTTAACTCTCAATCTACTCAAATTTAATATTGAGCACCGGAGAGTTTAAGGGGGAAAACATAAATTTTGAGTCAGACATAATGCCTGGTGTGAATAATTCTATTACATCTCGATTTACTGATATTAGGTGAGACCACGCCGCTAAGCGAAACGGGTTTTCCCTCACTAATATCCTTTTAAAATCATATCTTTTGCAAATCAAGAACCTGCAATCAAAATGATTATAAAAATAATAGCAATAACATATATGCATATTAATCAGGTAATCAATGGATTGTTTGTCCACACTATAGTTTCATCTGGCTAACTATTAACCACTGGCTGACTTGGGCCTACCAGACATAATAAACATTCTAACTTCTGTTAGACATAATACTGGGCTATCTGCCATTAACTATCTTCTTCAAGGGTCAACTAATCCTAATGGTTTTGTAGGCTGACCAATAACCTATCTTTACTCTATATATTCCCTTCTGTGTGCAACATTATTTTAGTCTCATTTGTAACAAAGCCCTACACACTATAATTTTGGACTTATATTAGCTATGGAATATTAGCTAAAGTATAGGGCATGACCCCATACCAGTCTTATCTGGTCTTCTAATATCTGAGTCATAAACTTAGGGTTAACTACCCCATCCAATTTTCCTTGAAAACATTTGTTTCAAAATGATCTAACCCTTTTTAAATCATACTTAAACAAGGAAAACATGCTCTTTACTTTACTCAAAATTCTCATGCCATGATATATGCTTTACATAGAACAATTTTGATGAAATCTAAATCAATGGGATTTTCTATCCCTTCAAAATAAGTTAAACCCTTTTTAACTTAGAAAACTTTAGGACGTGAAGCCAAAGCAATACCTTTGAAACCCTTGTTTAAAACCTTAAACAACACCTTTTGAAATCATTGAGAATAACCCTTTCGAAAGCATTACATAAAACCTTAGACTTCCTCCTTCAAAACCATTTAAAACTTATCTTTTGAAAGCATTAGAACTAAAACATATCTTTCGAAACATTCACTATATACCTTTCGAAAGCATTGGGCTCAAGTAAAGGGTGGTGGAAACATTTCTTCGAAACCATTTAAAATTATTCCTTTCGAAACTATTAGGTTTAACATTTAATATAACCATTGGTTCAAAGAAAACAGAAGCGAAAGTATCCCTTTCGAAAGCTTTAATCCAAGTAAAAGAGTTAGGGAAGAGGATGGCTTCGAAACCCACCCTTTCAAAACTATTGCCTCCGAAACCATTTAAAAATGGCTACATGACCCCCTTCGAAAGCATTGAGAAGGCGGTTCAAAGTAAAAAGGCGAAAGTATCCCTTTCAAATACATTGTAATTCGAAAAGTATGAATGCGGCAGCATGGGTATCGAATAGGTTCAAAGGCGGCTATCCTTTCGAAAGCTTCTTTTTTAAAACAAAAGTAAGCGACAACTCTTTCGAAAGTTCCTTTCTAAATTAAGGCAAGTGACAACTTGTTCAAAAGCTTCTTTTTTTAAACAAAGGTAAGTTGATTGATTCGAAAGCTAATTAGTGTGGCTTTAACCCCTTCGAATGAATGCTTGCGACACGGTCCCTTCTTTCTTTCTCTAATGCACTATGTACCAATTGCTTAATACCATGTGCATTGGTTTCGAATAGGTACGAATGGTCCAACTGGGATGGTGATGGAAGCTAGCTTTGGAAGTGGCAAAGTTATAGTTTGAAACAAAACTGATTTTATGTCTTTCGAAGTAATTCATTTTCACCAAACTTGCCTAATTTGTCAAAATATGATTGGTTGCCAATTCTTTATCAAAATCTTTTCTAAAAAGGCTACCGAATTCGATAATTTACAAATAAAAACATTTCAATAAATAAGCCCTCCTCCTTAACAAAACATGTAAAACATTTAAGACCCTTTTCTTAAATAATTTTATAACCATAGTAAAATACTTTGGAAAATTCCCCAAAAATCACGATTATGCTAGACTAGTAGAAATCATATTATGTAATGTTCCCACTTGGCCTGCACGGTCCCCAAAGATTATGTCATCTTGGTACTTCTAACCAAAATAAAATGAGCGTATTTGATCAGCCGATCGACTATGACCTCAATACTTTCATTCCCTCTCCTACTCCTCAGTAAACAATCGACGAAAGCCATTGAAATACTCCCCTACTTCCACTGAGGAATATCCAAGGGATGCAACAATCCTCCCAACTTCTTCTACTCCACCTTTACCCTCTGAAAAGTCATACATCGGGCTACATACTTCGCTACATGCTTCTTCATTTTGGGACAATAGAAGACTCTATCATGTCATGGTACATTTTGTCTCCTTCTAGATGAATGGTCATCCTAAAACGATGAGACTAAACTAGTACCGTATTAATCAACTCCATAACGAGAGGAGCACATATTCTACCATTCTCCATAACCACCTTTCGATCATGGCATAATGCCTCAAATGACTCAGCAGCTCTCCTCTACCAAGCTTCTCAAAAATATCTACTAGCTCATTATCTTGCTTTTGACTAGACCTAATATGTTCCATAAGTGTAGGCTGCATATCCAAAGTTGCTAAAAATCTCGAGGTAATGTCTGATGATGGTCGGAGATCAAATATAGAAATGAACTCAAAATGCCTCCAATCCAAGAGCAAAGGACTTAATACTGCATGTTGGCTACTTAAGGTGTCAGCCACCACATTGCTTTTCCCTAGAGTATATGAGATATTAAATCGTACGATGGCAAAAATTCAATCCACCTCTGCTATCTTAAATTCAAGTCCTTTTGGAAGAACAAATACTTTAGAGACTTGTGATTTGTATATTGCTCAAATTGCTCTCCTAAAAGATAATGCTTCTATGACTTGAACGCAAAGACAATGACTGCTAACTCAAGATCATAGTAGGGTAGTTTCTCTCGTGGACCTTCAACTGTCGACTAGCGTAGCTCAACCACTCTTCCTTCTTGCATCAAGACCACTCCCAACCCCATACCAAAAGCATCGGTATATATTGTGAATGCTTCCGTACCATAGGATAATACAAAATAGGTGCACTAATCAATGTCTCCTTCAGTTTGACAAAAGCATCCTCACACTTTGCATCCCACGAGAAAACTAAATTCTTTTTGGTGAGGTGGGTCAGAGGGGTAGAGATCTTCGTGAAGTCCCTAATGAACTTCTGATGGTAGCCCACCAAACCAAGGAAACTCCTCACTTCCATGGCATTCTTCGGCACATGACAATCCTGAACTGTAGCAACTTTACTAAGATCGACCGCCGTCCCATTTTCTGAGACAACATGTCACAAAATGTATACCTCCTCTCATCAAAAGTGGCACTTCGAAAACTTTGCCTTCAACTTATGCTCACGTAGCATATTGAGCACCTCTATTAAATGCAACATGTGCACCTCCTTGCTCTTCGAATAGATTAAAATGTCATCCACAAATACCATGATGAACATGTTAAGTAACCCTTTGAAAACTCGACTCATCAGATCAACAAAGTAGGCGGGTGCATTGGTCAGTCAAAAGAGCATGACTAACCACTCATAAAGTATGTCGGGTGTACGAAAAGAAGTCTTTTAGATACTCATAAAGATGACTGGTGCTCCCCACTCCTAAATTCTCCTGTTAATGAAGCCTTTCTCATATGGCTCATTTACGTGATTTTTCAACTCGCATTTCTCCTTTGGAGCCATATGCCTTAAGGGTAAGGCAACAAGTCTGGTGTTCTCTACAGGATAAATTCAGAACTTGATCTCTCGTATGGTGGAAGATCGGTAACCTCAGAAAAGACATCTAAGTAATCTCTAACTACAGGCACTAAATCTAACTCGTCATGTGAAAGGTCTAATGAATATAGGTAGCTCAACATAACTCATCCTCGGGGATCACAATAAACCTCCAAGCTACGTCCACTACACGTACTCAACCTGAAAACCTTCCTCTCACAATCTAGCATAGCCACATACATAGTCATCCAATCCATGCCCAAAATCAATCCAAACCCAGAAAATCTGAGACAAAAGCATCGCAATCGAACTCGACCCCTAAAATGAATAGTTTCAAACCCCGACATATCATAGACAAATAAGCCAATCCTCTTATAGGGTTTGATGCAACTATAGGGTCCATAACCATGTCAGTGCCTAAGTGTAACTCATCCACGAGTCTACTAGAAATGAAAGAGCGCGATGCCCCCGTGTCACATAAAGTGCGAATAGATAAACCAGATAAAATCAACACACCTTCAATTATGGCCATTTTTTCCTTATTAGCAACTGATGGTGTACTCGAGCTAGGTACTGTGTCCAGTGCATAAGCAGGGACCGCCTAGGTAGAGGTCTTCTGAGGTGTTGGATACTCCCACTTCATATGCCCTAACTGATTGCAATTATAACACTGACTTTTGAACCATGTGCCCGAGGTTAAATGTCCCTTATTGCCACACTTCATTCAATGCATATCCTGCTTCTTGATCTTTCCCTTGGACCCAAATCCTCCCTTGCGCTGACTCTGATGTTGCGCCTTTACTCCAATCTTCTTGAGTTCTTCCTTTGCTTCCCCCTTAGAGGCGGTATTCATCAAGGCCATCTCCACTAAACCCTCATATGTAGCACCCATTGGAATATGACTTAGAGCTAAACCTTGAAGGGGTTGGTTCAGCCCTTTAACAAATTTCAAAGCCTTTTTTATGTAGAGTATTAATTATCTCCATCCCAAATCTAGCTAGTTCATTAAATTGATTGGCATACTCCTTTACTGACATGTCTCCTTGCTTTAGATGAATAAACTTCTCTAACTGCACCCCATCTTCAGCTATAGATAGAAACTTTATCTCAAAATGCCTCTGACACTCCCCATAAGTGATCTCTCCTCTATCGGTCCCTGCCTCAACAACCTCCCACCAACTTAGGGCCTCCCTCTGTAATTGCCAAGTATCTAGCTGACTCCTTACCTCATCAGCAAGACCCATCAACCCAAAAATCCTATCATAATTATGAATCCACATCCTCGAATCTACATATAACTCAGTCCCCACGTACGACTTTCCTCCAAAGCTCGAAAAATCCTTACATGACTGAGCAAAATCGGCAGTAGGTGGGTGGGTAGGAACTACACCTGTCGCTCTTCCCATGGGTCCTCCAGCGCGATTAAGCTCGGCTTATCCCCTTGCTTGAAGATACTGACGGAACCAAATTGGGACGTTCACGCTCTGAATCTCGGCTGTGTTGCTTAAGCTTGAGCTGACAGGATCACCCATCTTCTATCTGTGATTTTTTAAAAATTTATTCACAACTTCATACAGATTGCATAGGAAAGGGTAAGAGAGAGATTACCCCTATATAAGAATTTTGGAAAACTTTTGGCAAAGTTTTATCCATACATACACACACATATATATATATATATACTTTGAAAACCCATTTTGAAAACTTTCTGGAAAAACATTTTGAAAAACCATTTTTTTAAAAACCTTTTCAAGTACGTTCTCTCAATACGCCCCTATCCTTAAGGAATTTTGAATCTAGGCTCTGATAACAAATGTTAGAAACCCCATCCCTCGATACACTGATCTAAAGCCTAAGATGACTTTCGAACTCACGTTGATGCCAAGAAGTAAGAGCTATCGGGTTTTTATAATTTTACAAAGACTAAGAATAAATAGATATGATCTAAGTTATACTACACTTTCAGAACTCATGGCGGAAGGAATAAAGTATAAATATAGGAAATAACCATCTCAAAAAATACCTCAAAACAGTCCTAGAAAAACAGCATGTAGTCAAATACAAAGTACATAGAAATACAACTCGTGGTCTAATAAAATACTAAGTATTAACAAGATAGAAAGTTACATAGGGAGTAAATGAAAGGATAAGCAACTCTTGTAATGAGCTCGCCTCTTCACATACTGAAATCGGGGTAATAACTTATTGTCATGTCCTCCTACAGTAAGGAAAAGAAAGGAAAAGGGTGGGTCAAACAAAAGTCTTCTGAATGAGTACATGTTTAATACATGGTGATCAAGTGTAGTTGACTTTAATTCTACTCTATGTGACCTTGGGTGATCTACAAGTGTTCGTGTATTCCTAGAATCCTTCACTAAAGGGTTTTTATTTAATACTCACCCACACTAACTACTAGTGTAGGCTCCTACAAGGATCGAACTACGGATCGAACCTCAATAATTAACGATTAACCACCGCTACCAGAGCTACTCAACATATGGCCATCCTACAACTTTCCTATATGGGACTACATCCCATATTACAGCTACGCATAACTATCTCGCATGGGTTTTCCTACTATTTCCACATAGGAAAAAATTTCCCATAACTACGACTAAACGTACCCCAACTACGCATTAAGGGGAACCTAAAGCACCGACTCGTAGGTGTATCTCATCGTCTTCATCAGTGTACACCTCTTAATTGTAGTTTATGCCTCTTATTGTAGGCATCGAGATCCATCAACAACATAGTATCACATCACATCAGTATCCGTACATACCAAGGAACTCCAGTTGTGCCGAGCCCACACACTTCATCAGGCATTAGTCAATGATGGGCGTCCACCGTAGAACCTCCTATGAGTGCTCTTTGCGACAACGCCCCTAGTCGAATAATCGACCCTACATTGGTTAAAGAGAATTTACCCAACCCTACAACGTCCTAGCGTCGTCTTATTGGGAACTAGCTTCCCTACCATCACTAACATCCACATATGTATACAATATAACTATACATACTCTAATATTTCTATTTTCAACCTGGGCCATAGGTCGAGGTTCAGATTGCACATCTGGGTCGTTTATCGATTGACCACTATATAAGCATCTAGGTCGTTTATCGATTACTGTTATACCCTATCGGTCGACCGCTTGCGGTCGATCACCCAGGTTGAACGGTCGATCGATCCCAGATTAAATTTTAGGGTTTTTCTTGTAGTTTACTTGATTTTGAATTTTTTACTAGTTTCACCATTTCTGGGACTTTGACGGTGAACCTAACTTTCAGTTTACAGTAATACAATCTTTGCAATTTACCCTACTTCTTATTCAATTTAAATTAATAAATTTACACAAGTTAAAAAGACTAGTTTAACTATCATTAACAATTTAAAGAGATTTTTATTTAGTTAAACAAGGATTTAATCCAGGTTAATTCATATTTAAAAGGTTTACATCTTTCTAATTTAACATCAAATTCATATATGAACAATTAGCGTTTACAATTTAATTACTCACATCTTAGACCAAACAGTGTAAACTAAAATTAACTACAATTAATCAACTTATCAAAAATGTTCCCGCTCACCTCGGATCAAAGCTCTAACTCTATCCTTCGTTCGAAAATTGGCACTCGATAGCTTGCCCCCTCCTTGATCCGATCTACATGTATTCTTCATATTTTATTTTATCTTTATTTTGTTTTTGAAGAAATTTTAAAAGTGGAGGAGAAGATAATTTTGCAGAGTTTCACTATATTGGCAATTTTCTAGTGAATTAGGGTTTAGGTTAGGTGTATATTTAGGGATTTTAGATTAACACGGAGCGTTGATTTTCCATGGTAGAATAATTGCTTTCAACTCAGACGCTCATCATTTACTCTGCATGTAAGTAAAATCTTTGGTTCAATAACACTCGTCCATTTGGTGTCCGGATCCACGATCTTCAACGTCAACAGGTCGACCATTTATAGGGATCGATCGACCGTTACCGATCGACCGGTGGACCCTAGGGGTCGATTGCTTCTATTGTTTTATTTAGGAAAGTTTGTATTTTTAATTTATTTAGTTTTTCAAATTTTAAAATGCTTGTAACTCCTCCACACTAACTCCGATTTCAAAGTATTATATATGAAAATTGTCCAGAAATCGCTACGAATGCAATGGTGAAGTTTCGTAGCCAAATTTGGACGTTTGTGAAAAAATTATTTTCGCTCTTGTTTTATTTAATTCAATTTTTTTATTAAGTTTCGGCTTAAATTTTCGGGTATTACAACACTGTCACCTCATCTATGCACCTTATCATTGTCATCTCATCCACTACCATATCCACATATAATAGATATAAAGATGGAAAGTTAGATGGGACTAGAAAAGGTATGGTGAGTGAGTAATATCACTAATGATACTGTGTCAACAAGTAATTTAATTATCACTTATAATCTACACAGCCTAAGGATGTTCATTTGTGTGCGTGTACTACATATAAAGGGTTACAAATTATGAGGTAATAACCCTTAATGCACGTAACCATTACATGAGCAAATATTCTCAATGATAAACCGATTAAGTTGCATCGCACCAAGTATACATCCAATGCATGAGCAAACAATCTCGATGATAACTTGCATTAAAGCATTTAGTAACCTCCCTGTTAATGCATGTATCCTACGCTCATTATCATTAACCTATAGCAAAAAAGGTCGATCACCAATTTGACTGCCCCATGGGTGCAACAACTTAACCGCACACTCATCCTACTATTATGGACCTCTTCGTCTCCTCTCCTCCGAAGTCAGTAAGTATGTGATCGAAGCTGACTACAATAACAATAAGAGCATCTAATTGTAATATAAACGCACGCCGCGTTGAGTGTCATGTAATATAGTGTCATGAAGTATGAACCTAGGTACGTCACTAAGTGTGAAACAAGTCCAACATTTTACATAGCTTTATGTCGTTACATGAACTAATAAAAGTGTAGGAAGTGGCAACGAGTTTCCTCGAACTATCTTACTTGGCCTGTAGTAGGTCTAGTTTCAACCAGGGCTGTTTACAGCAATTCAGATGTATAAACCCAATGTTTAGACATATGGATGTATTTTTAGACACCTGACTTTTAGTTTGGACGTCTGACTTCTGTACTAAAATGCCAATAGGAAATCAAATGTCTGGTTCATGGTTTTAGCTGCCTAAACGAGCTATATTTTTTTATGTTTTCATTTTGTTGTTGTTTACCTTTTCTTTTTTCTTTTTGGGCTTAAGTACAACTTTTGAATTTGTATAATTCATCTTTTAAACAAGCATTTTTATATAATTTCAACCTTATTCATTCCCAAACTTTTTACGTAATTTACTCCATTAACTGTATATGTATTCGACGATTTATCCACGTATATTCAATTTTATCTAAATTTTATAGAATTAGGTCAAGATGATTTTTAAAGGATATACCCATAGATTCACTTTTATCCCTCTAAATCGGTTCAAATCTACCATATAAAACTAGATCTTCGAAGTTTTAGAGGTGAATTCTAATCAATTTACCCTCCTCTCAAGTTTCAACAATTATACTATCGAATCATCACCTAGGGTTTTTCAATTGTCTTAATTCATAAAGATCTTCAATTAAAATTATAAAAATTAGATTAAAAAAATCATATTTTTAATTCTAAATAGATATATAAATGAAATTTAAATACTTATCTACATCATACTCATGTCGTAGATAAACCCACTCACCTTGTATGCTATTTTGAAGAAATCTCCTTCTCTATTCCGATTTGATTTGGCATTCTTCTCCACTATATAGCTTGCAATTGTTTTTATTTTCTCACTCTCTCCTCGTTTTAATTTGATTCTCTTAGTTTGTTTTGAAGGAACTTCATTTACATTTTTTTTCGAAGAGATTTGTTTTAGGGTTTGAGGAAGAAGAAGAAAAATAAAGAATAGAAGGAGCATCTACAAAATGAAATGAGATGAAGGATCAGGTGAATTAGGGTTAGAAAAACCATTTATAAAGGCAACGAACCCGAAATCCCCTCGGCCCCTTACCCAGACCTTAACCTGTTTCGCTCCATAATGCATGCTAAATAAGTAATATGTTTCTCTTTCATCTCGTGTCTGTTTATGATGTCTTATATGAATTTAGACAAGAAAAATCTACTTATCACAATGGAAAAGTTAAATTTAACAAATTTCTTCATTTTTAAAAAAATTAGTTTTTCAACTTTTTCAACTTTATGTAAATTTACCAAAATGCACTTTTTAATCAATTAATTATTTTTATTTATTAATACAGGGTGTTACACCAACCATCGATCTCATTGGAACAATTCTATCTAGATTTGATTTGTTTAGCATTAAGTGTTTCCCAACTTCTCGATAATGAACCCATCAAAATCAAGGCTTATGTCTCATCATCAATCTTGCAATTCACGGTTGTTAATTGATTCACAAATGCTTTAAAATCATTAAGGTGCTCTCCAATTGAACAACCTTCATTAAGCATTAGATTTAGCAATCTTCTCATAAGAAGAGTCTTGTTTGTTGTAGAGTTCTTTGTGCAAATTCCTTTTAATTTTTTCCAAATTGCATAAGCAAATGTTTCATTAGCAACAATATGAAACTCCATATTCTCCAAAAAAAAATCAAATAGCCATCATAGCCTTCTTAACCAAACATTTTGTTTCATTATACCACTAGGTCTCTCCCTATTCTTCTCCAATGGTTAGTGAAGATCATTAAAAAAAAGAAAATTCTCCATCTTTGTCTTCCATAACCCATAATTTCTCCCATTAATTTTTTCAATACTTATCTTTTCCATTACCAAAATTTCTCCAGAAATTTTTCTGTAATAGGCTCTGATACTGACTATTAGGGTTGTCTCAAGGATCCCTACACAACTAGATTTAAGAAGAGAAAACAAGTGAAGAAAAACAACAAACAAATAATTTACTTCAAACAAAACTTAATTAATTCACCAAAAGATTACAAAGAAAACCCCTAAAGTTGAGATGAAATCTCAATCAAAAAATTCTTAATATAATGACTCGCCTTCTCTCTAATCACGATGGACCATATAAAAGCATATTTATAAAAGCCTTGATAAAATGCCTTCTTTAGTCAGATGATTAAGAACTGATTGATTACTTCTATCTCTCAAGATAATTCAATTCCATGTAGATAATTTCTCGCGTTTTCTGTAATGTAATAAAAAAGGCAGTTAATATTCTTCAATCACTCTCCAAAATTTATAGAATCTATAAAAGAGGCCATATATTCGATTCACAATTCTATATTGACTCAAAATATCTCCAAAATTTTAAATTTTACAAAATTGTGTCACTGAATCTAACAAAAATACCCAAACCATGTATATAAGCTTAAAAAGCAACTTTAAGACCTTAAACAAGTACAACATTATTGATATGATAGGCTAAAAAGTTACCCATTAAATTTAGGTTTTGAGATTAACATTGACTCCATAATTTTTAGATTTATTAGTAGTACAAGTTTATGTAGATGATATTATTTTTGGTTCTACAAACAAAGATTAATGTGGTGTATTTTCAAATATAATAAAAAGATAGTTTGAAATGTCACATATGGGTGAACTTAATTTTTCCTTGGGTTTACTAATTGAAAAACTTGTTAATAATATTTTCATATCAGAAATAAACATTGTAAAGATTTAGTTAAACATTTGGTATGGAAAATACTAGGTCTAAACTAACCACATGAGCACAAGTTACACTTAGATAAAGATGAAATGGGAAAGAAGTCGATCAAAAACTTCATAGAGGTTTGACGAGCTACTTGTTTATTTAACTATAGAACATATAGATATAATGATGAGTGTATGTTTATATGCACGTTTTCAATCAAATCCCAAGGAATCACACTTACATGATGTTAAATGTATTTTGTGTTACTTTGCAGTTATTACTGAATATGGCTTTTTTATCTGAAAGGTTGTCCATTTGAGTTAATATCACATAGTGATACTAACTTCATAGGCTGGAAAACAAATAGAAAAAACATGAGTAACACGTGTCATTTTATATGCAAAATTTTAGTATTTGGGTTTAGTATAAAGAAAACAATATATTATTATCAACTTGTGATGTGGAATATATATGTGTATGTGTGTGCGCACGCGCACGTGCATATCTTTGGCTTGCATTCAAGTTATCTATATGCAATGAATGTTAAAATATTTTTGTATTATTATTAATAATTGTGGAAGTTAGGGACACATCTCCCTTTTTAAAACTTATTTGTTTCCATCCCTCCCTTTAGAAACTACTTTATATATCCCTCCTTTTAGAATTCCCTTCTTTTTTACTTCTCCCATTTCTAAATTTAAAAGTGGTTGCCAAGATGTTTATTGCGGACGGTTATGAGTTATGGACATATAACCTAAGAGCACATATTAAGGTTAGTAAAATTACCCAAATACCCCTTGAATTTCACCTACTTTTTTGAAAATAAGGATGTATCTTATAAAAGAATATTGGAAACGACCTAAAGATAATTTTTTATAATTATAAGATTGTATGCCAAAATTCCCATAATAATTTATCGTGATAATACAGTGCAATTAACTTATCTGAAAATCTAGTTAATAACTTAAGGACAAAACACATAGATTTAATACATCACTTTTTACAAGACCATATACCAAAATATAACTTAAGTTTAGATTTCGTAAATACAGAGAATAAAATCGTAGATATTTTTACAAAACCTCTATGTGAAAATACATATGTAAAATTGAGACATGAACATGGTATATGTTCATTAAATGAGTTCAGGTAAGAAAAATATTTTTGTATATCAGATCTAATATTTACATCTTAAGAGAAAAGGCCAAAAATGGACATGGACATAATCACACTTAAATGGTAATTTATACTACACGTATAATAATTCAATAAATTGTATATGTTTCACTCTTCTTAAATTTATCGTCTATTTTTGTTGATGACAAACTGGGAGAAAGTTCGAGTATATTGATATAAAGAGTACATAAACAGTGAAGAGATATAATTAAGTGGGAGTATAGTGTTTATTGTTTATATAAGTTGTGTTGTTATCATCATCAAAAAGGGGGAAAAAGTTAAAACCAATATTTTGTTATTTTAATGGTAACAACCATACGACAAAGGTAATAACATGTTTATAAAATTTTACAAGTTAATAGTAAGCATTGTGGTACCATAACTTGAAGAAAAAGATAGATCGATATATTTGCAACACAATATCATTTTTTACAAGAACAATTATTAAAATACAGCAAAAAAAGACTTATAGAGAGAAGAATGAGCTTTTAACAATATTCAATGGTGTTAATCGGCCAAAAGGAGTTCAAAGAAACGCTCGAAGATGGACAAGAGAGCTACAAGTCAAGAATGTTATTTATCAAGTTCATGTCAAGCATTTAAAGTTTAAAATTGTAAAAAACCCACAAATATCCTCCAAATCACATCAAATTTTGACACAATACTACATTTGTCTTGATGGAACCGAGCCGGTTGGTAGAAGATAAATTGGGTTAATTTAAAAAATCCCTATTTAGATCTTTATTGGGCTTATGAAGTCTAAATTTATTATTAGATTCGATCTATTTGTTCAAATAAAAACTAATTTTAAATTTTATAATTATGAAGATAAATTATCGATCTTTATCGGGCTTATGAAGTGCAACTTTTCATATTACGTACATAGTTAAAGGTATTGAGATTTACACCACAATGGACACATACTCCTTTTATATATGAATTAGCTATCCAAAACATTATTTTCAAATATATGCATATATATATGTGTGTGTGTGTGTGTGTGTGTGTGTATGTATGTGTGTATGTACGTACGTATATGTATATTTCAAAAAAAATCTTTTTATTAAATTTCTTAATAAATCTAAATTTATTTTGACTAAATCAACAAATCTAAATTTATTTTGACTAAATCAACAAATCTAAATTCAAAATTTTGTTTCCGAAAGATCAATTTATTTGATTTGGTAAGACAATAAAATTAGATCTAGATCTACGAATTCAAATATATATTACATATTAATAATTTAAAACAAAATAAATAAACATATTTTGTAAATATAATGTGATGCCTCCAATTATCGAACCCCATTTGAAGCGCCGAAAACTGGAGCGTTAACCAAAACAAACGAACCATCTCCCCGTTAATCTCATAATATAACCGTGAATTATAGTGTTGCTTATAAAGTGATCAGGTAAGATGTGATAGTTTATACTTAGTCAATAACATATATCTCTATCAGAGTGATGTATAGTTGTTGACTTAACTGATGTACATATACAAAATCATAAGTAAAACCGACAATGCTTTTCCTGCTTATCTATCCCATAGAAGAAATCAATATCCACCTAACCTACAATCTCATTATACAGATATATGTATATATATAAATATAGGATGTTATATGGATGGAAATTGGACAATGTGATGGTACCAATCTGATTGACCCATTACAGGATGTCCAATGTGATTCTTTCTACTAATTAATAATGCCCAACTAATGTAATTATATAAAAGGGTTACCTACAATTACAAAGTTAGTACCATGATATATAATTATAATCAACATAACATGCAAGAAAATAAAAGCTAAACAAGCTAAAAAGCTCATTACTATATAAATTCATGCTCTTCACCCGCATCTTTGAGTTAATACATATACAATAATAATATGTAACACATATTGTTACCATGATGTAGATAATAACAATGTTGGTTATAAAGCTCCTATCTGCATGCTGTCCTAATATGGTGCGCTTGGAAACCAAAGGCTTACTGAGCTCTCAAAACAAACTGAGTAAAACTACGGTACTTTGCACAATCAAATGACATATACCAATATGACATTTGTTGATGCAATACAGAAGTCACACTTAGTAAGTGGGTAGAACATGAGTAACTATATCTTAAAATTCCAGTCTAGCCCTATTTGGCACTATACTGATGTAGATATTAACAATGCATATTCAAATTATCATGGTACACAGGTAAATGTCACACAACACACTAATTTACCATACTCATCTCTTAGTACCCATTTATTGTCTTTAATGTCCACACATATTCATTTGGGTTTTGATATTTTATTTATTCTGCTACTTTCAAAATCATTTTCCAAACATTTCCAAAACGTATTCCTTATATTTCCAAAATTCTATATTCCCAAAATCTATACAAAACCATATTTATTGGAAATCTATAAATCTATACTAGAAGCTGAGTATGCAAATGGGAAAAGTACTCGGTTACGCAAACGGAGGGCCCCTTGACATACAGTCTCTATGGTACCCTATATAACATTCAAAATCTTAGCCATGTCTCTATCAATTATATTGCACTTAAAGTTACGATCAAAAATCCAAGGAAAAGCCTGAGTAGCAGACTGTTTGACCAGTGACAATAAGGCTAACATGTCACGGACCCAGGGAGCTATCCCATGGTCAGTCAGTTAAGATGGATATTAGCCTTTCTGGTATCACACTAAAATTTACCACCAAAAACACTCTCACATCGAATGGATCCCACAAGATCTACTAGGTGCAATTCTAATCACACGGAGTCTGTCCCATCGTACTCACTTCCTAATCCTATGCAATATCAAAAAAGGGTTATAATTATGTATAAAAATGTCAGTGCTTATAGTTAATCAACAGGTGGAAATGAATATCGCATAAACATATAAAGGAGATAATATCATGGTGTCTTAATAGCAGGATGGGGTATTTCCCTACAATATCTTGTTAGTAATAATAATTTAATATATTTTCCACATAAGTAAGGCATGTATATTTAAACTCTAGTGTGGACCATCTTAAATATTATCAGTTGTGCACTTATTTAACTATCGTAGGCATAGTATTCCTTATCCACAGTATACTATTCAAATCTATACTTGTAACTCATATTCAAATACATAACAACCATATCAAATGCATATTTATGTTACAAGCGAACCAATTTGGGTAGTTATGGGATTTTCACCACTCGTGATAATATCCTCATACTTAATTTACAATTAATTGATTATCGGAATACAAAGCTGAGTGTAGATATAGTACTAATACACAGATAGCTCATACTATCTCATGTTGGAAGCTTATCTTCCACTTTACACGGTATTCTATATTTTCAGTAACTAAATTCATTATTCAAATGTCCAGTTGTCTACCAATTATTTTATTGGAATAATACGTTTATATTCTAAATTCCAGTTTATCCAAATGATATAATATATACAATAAAATCGATAGATGTGTATATTACTACAACTGTTAATTGTACATAATAAAACCGTCAATGTATGCTACAAAATATTACTAAAATGTACATAATAAAAGTTGCTTTGTGTACTTTATCCCATATATAAATTTTTACAATATAAAACAGGCAAAGTGTACTTGACCTTACCATTATTCGTACACGGTAAAATTGATGAATGTATACGAATGTTATATTTCTAACAAGAGTAGTTTTCGGATTTGTACTATTCATAATAATATTTTCTTATCAAATACTCAAATGGTAAATTAAATATTCCTAACCAATAAATAGAATATTCGGTTAATGGATAATTTATAAATATTTGTAACTACTGGTAGTCATACTAGTGGGCAGATTTCTATCGCTATTATGAATGTTAGTAGCCATACGAATGGTAGACTTCCATTAACAATACAAGATTAATCCCACTATCATTAAGACCCATTATACCAAATTATAATAAACAAATAATATTCCCTAAAATTATAATCAGAGTGGTTTACGGAGGTCAATAAAATTATTGGGTCACTAATTATATCGTTAAAAGGTCATTTGCATCTTAATTACGAGATTATGTACACTAATTATCATCTTTATCCCATAATTAAATAATTCTTCAAATATATGAAATAGTTATACCAAAATGATCTATACTTCGTAACATACCTAATGACATGAACCACGTCTCGAACGGATCTCATACGAAGAATTTATTCCATTTACAAAATTTAAGGGCTTATCGATAATTTAATAATTCAGGTATATGAATTTTACCTAGCAACATAAATATAAAATTACCAAGGACTTATCAGAGATTCTCCGCCATCTTCTCCATTTTCCTACACCAAACTACGACGTAGCTTTAAGCACCTAGTTGTTCCATCTCCGGCCATTAAAAGCTTCAGCATCTTCACCGTTGTTCTCAGCATTATGAGACATCTCTACCCATACCCATTTTGTCAAGCTCAACACTTCCTCAATGACCAAAAATCTCACCCACAACGTTAGCTCTATCTCATTGTAGTCGCTATCACATGCAACCGAACCCTACAATACAACCACCATTCTTATGAGCACAAAAAATCGCACTAAATGTATATAAAATGTAAGGTCGATCTCCTCTACTATTGGTCAACATCGGAACCCAAAACCTTTGACTATGAACTACTTCTAACTCCAACCAACATCGACACCAAGACTTTCTCCATTCTTCCTAGCTCACCAAGCTAAACAGTTTTGTACCTATGTTTTGACTTCAACTTTGGTCGAAAACTCGACCTGAACATTGCATCTCCTCCTCCACGCTGAGATTTAACCATCTAAGCTATGCCGGTATCTTCAAACTATTCTACACCATCTAGTATATTAAGTTAGTAGTCTTGTCATTCCAGCCAGAGCTCCAAAACCCATTGTCATACTTGTTGTTTTCTCCATTTCTGACCATTCTATCACCTCAGGCAATGAGAGAGGGTTACCTATAGACTCTTTTAACCATGCCATGTTAAACCATATCATTCACAACCACTCTGGTGTTGGTCGAACCCTAGTCTAATAATGTAGACGTGAATGAACTCACCACCACCATCTATTTTCTTGTCGAACTCAAAAATGAATGATATCAGGAGATAATTCAGGTCGTTCTCTACACTCTCCTCAACAAATCATGGGTAGATTCATATTGTATGAAGAGTTATTTAGGAGATAATGTTTTTTATATAGGAGTTGACATATATCTTATGTTATATATAAGCCATAGTTTATTTATATAGATTTTGTTTTGCTTCATAATGGTGGAAAGTGTAATGATAAGAGTGTATTAGAGAAGTATACCCAGGTAGTAGGAGATGTGTAGTCATGGTTATCCAGATGGATCAAAAGGAAGAAGCTAGGCTTATTTATAGTAATGAATATATTGCATAATTAGTCCTTCCCTTCTTTGATTTGTACAAAAAATTCCATATGCAAAGTCAAATATTTTGCCAAGTGTTGTGTGATTTTTCCAAACATCTCGTTTCCTTCCATTTGTTACTTTAATCATCTTGAAGAAATGCACATTACTAAGATTGTAGGAGAGAATGGAAAGTGCATTTATACATTTATTTTATATATAAGGGCCTATTTATAGATCCATTCAGTGCATGCGACGTCCATTTTCTTTGTTCACTTGTTAAAACAAAAATACATGTTCGCTCTACTTTGTGTACCGATACTATTTCTAGTTTATTTTAATTTATCAACCTTTAAATTTTACATCAAACGCACCGAAAAACATTGACGAGAAGATCAATTGTTACAGATCTCCTCATTAACAAAATTGTGTCCTGGCAATTTATAGTATAAATGTCAATAAAATTCGCCTTATGACTTGATAAGATTAATGAACAAACTTTTATGTTTTAGAGCTAGAGGCAGCATCTGAAAAAAAGAGTAAATCTTTATCCCTGATCGAAGAATATATGGGCAAAGTGCTTGATGCCATATAGGCATAAAGGGATGCAGAAACCCTCATGGCCAACATAGAGGAAAAGGTAAAGGTCGACATTGAGCCCACTCTGGTTCGTTTCTATGCAAACGTTATTAAATTTGAAAATCTAAAGTGGCTTGATAACGCATACACTGGAGCATTAGCCATGGCCTGAGAAGAAATCGTTAAGCAAGAGAAAGAACATTTAGGTGGAGTCGAGGTCAATGAAGATGTGCTAAAGGCCAACCTTTTTGACAGTAAGAATTTGGATGCACTTGTCATAAACCAAGTAATGTTAGCTTATGAGGCCTCTAATCCCGATCAGGTGCCTACTAAGGCCCTTCCCGAATCCAACTCTAAGGCTTTAAGTGAAAGTTCAACTCCAATCTCTTAGGGAGTCTTAGCAGAAACGACCAACTTAGCGGTGGCTATTTCTAATGCCGTCACTTCTATCACATCGGGGCCTCTCATTTGTCAGCCCATTGTTCCTTTCTCTGAAGCTTTTAGAATTTTAACCCATTTGGTGACTTCGATGGCAACGACTTCTTCAATATCCTCAGCTCATGTTCAATAAAATCCCGAGGAGCCTAGTTATAAGCTGCCTAAGTCCGCTCCAAAATTGCTAGCTTTATCTCGCAATGTAGAGGAAAGTCTAACAAGGACTCCTCACACAACTTCTATTTCTACCAGAGGTATACTACTAGGTTTTTCCTTTGATCAAGAAGGCTCAAATGATACACGTCGATGTTTCTAATCTTTATTTTTCACTTTCTCAAGTTTCAAGTCCACCTGCCCTTGCTCCTTTACATGATGTGTATCAAGCTCCGACCCCCAAGTTACAAAAACTTAGTCTGTCATCATTTCTACCTCGATTACAATCTCAACTTCTTCAGCCAGTTCCATTTCCAGTCCTGATGCCGAAAAGATTCATGCACTAACTAAAGAGGCAAAAAACGATCCTCACATGACTCAGGGCGATGAAGGCGTAGCCGTCACTGGGGCCACCTAGCATAAATCTTAGCCATTAATGATAGAGAAGCAGACCTCATAACTCAAGAAGGTTAAGGAAATTAAGAAGGAAAAAGACGTTGATGATATTCCTTCCCCACTCTCGGTTGCTTTGCCGACGCCATCACTCGTCATTCCAACTTCTGCACCTACAACGGCTAGCATCCAAGTTGAGGCCCCTAAATCTCTAGAAAGTGGTTATAATTCGAATGAGCACCCCGATGGTCATCTAACTGGGGGAAAGGGAGCGAAAAGCAAGAAAACACATGCTTCAACCTCTCCACAAAGTAAGAGGAGGCATAGAAGGAAGATGAAGAACGATTATATGTCATTTTCTCCTGTTGCTATTTGTTTGTTTTGGTTTCTTTCGTTTTACCATGTGTGTATATAAGTCGCTGTTGTGCAATTATGACCCTATTTTTCTTTCAAAGGTTTTATGTTGAATAAACATGACTTCCTTTCGGACTCTCATCTTATTTTATTTTTCAATCTCTGTGTATGTGCAGCTATATACTTCGTTTGATTGAGTTTGTAATAATCATATTTGAGTAAGTGCAATATTATTATTCACCATAACTCTATATGTGGGAATAATCTTTCGCCATTGCTTAGTAATACTTTACTATTTCATTTTATTTATTGCTGCCAAAGCACTTCTTTGTTGGCTAAACGAATTGTAATCGCTTCGCAAACCCCGTGGCTTATATTATTTACCTTTGGCCAGGTTCCGTTTGATCGAAACAAAGGTTGTAGTGACACACCGCTTCCTGTCTCTGGGAAGTGATGCTTTGGATTTCAATCTCTTGACATCCGTGCTCAATTTTGCCTATCTCTTGGCGATGATAGTAAGTACTTATCGTAACTGCAAAAGAAGATCAAATTTCGTACTAGGTCCTATCTCCGAGATCCAGCATTTCAGATGCATGTCTTGGGCATCGTCATTAGACTATGGCTGTCTTTGGGCATTGACATTAGACCTTACTTATCCCCAGGAATTGGTCAAAGATCAAATGTGGAGGGCAAGTCATTCGATCAACCCTAATACAATTATATTCTGGCGACCCGATCATGGATCAAAGAAGTTCGTTGGTGCCTATTTCTAGGCACTAATTTCAGACCTTGCCTATCTTCGAGCATTGGTCGAAGATCATATGCATAGGGGTGAATCTTCTAATTTACCCCGGTTTGTTTATACTCTTAACAACTCGGTCATGGATCGAAGGAGTATGTCGCTATCTATCTCCGGGTACTTAGGTATATGCATCTTCAAAACATAGAATGTTTAATTTTACTGTTATTCACACAGCATAAAATAAGACTTTTGAGCATACAACACCATCAATCCCTAAAGCCCTCTTCCTTATTATATCATAGCATGGTTTGATATTTACAAAGATAGATCTAAGTAAAATAGCATCTCAAGTGCTCGCTATTCCATGCTCGTAGAATTGAGATTCTATCAACGGTTGCCAGCTTTAAAGTTCCATCTTCAAGCATTTGTTCAATTACAAAAGGACCTTTCCAATTTGGGCCAAGTGCTTACAGACTAGGAAAGACTCGTTTCAAAATGAGATCGTCTATCTCAAAGGTTCGGTTTTTGACCTTGGCATTGAATTGTCATGCTATTCTTTTCTGGTGAGCACCTACCCTAAAATAAACTTCTTCTTGCTTCTCATCGACCAAGTCGAAGGACTCAAGCTTGAATTCCTTGTTCATCTTGGGATTGTAGTGAGTTATTCGACGAGAAGGAACTTCTTATTCAATTAGAATCACGGTCTCTGATCCATAGGCTAAAGCAAATGGAGTATGGCAAGTCGCGTACTTTGAGTCGTTTGGTAAGCCACAATGCTAAGGGTAATTCATCAACCCAGTTGTCCTTGGCCATCGTCAACCATTTCTTCATGATGGATATGATGATCTTGTTCACCACCTCCACATGTCCATTAGCATACCGGTGTGCTACAACTGTACATTTCCTTTAAATTTGACACTTGCTGAATAAATCTTTAAGTTCTATGCTTTTGAATTGGTGTTATACCGCAAGAATTCCTAAAACATAATCATCATGGATTAATGAAATAGAGATCTCTCATGGGATATGCATAAGAGTTATTGTGGGACATAAGAAAACAATATCGAGGAGCAACCTTATCAATTATCATGAATGAAATGTAGCTATGAAAGGTGAAGAAATGTAAAGCTATTGCATAGAGAAGTCATATCATTGTGACATGATTTTCAATGGACATCATGAGATAATTGACAAATCTACTGAGTTATCGTGTGTTAAACTTGAACATGAATTGTAGAAGCCATCGTGATTTGAAGCATTGAAGCCATCATGATGAATCCCATAAAACTATTATAATGTGAAGTACTTAAAGCCATTGTGAGGAATTTATAAAGCTATCGTGGAACAAAGAGTGAGAAGTAATCGTGAGGTGCTCTCATGGAGCCAACGTGATGTAAAGATTGGAGAACTATCATGAAGCAATATGTCAAAGACTTCATGGAGCATTTCTTGGAGTCATTCATCAGAGCCATCGTGGGACATTTGTTAGAGTTATCATATAACATTCATCAGAGCCACCGTGGGACATTCATTAGGGCTATCGCGGGATATCAAAACCATCATGAAATAAAGCACTAGAGCCATCATAAGTATATGAGAGGTCGTACGAGACAAGACATTAGAACGCCTCTCAAGAAGAATCCCTCAAAGCCATCATGGTATATTCTTTAAAAAGCCAAACAAAATGGATTTCAAGGCTATCCTGAAATGTCCTCAAGGTCATCGTGAGTCAAAGGTAAGAGTGACCAAGTCTTGGTGAAAGAAGATAATTCAAGCTATCATGATTTAAACACAAGGCTCCATGAACATAACCATATCTCCACCGCTCACCCACATCATGTAACATGTGTTTCAAATCCGAAGGCCGAAATTCTCTATTAATAGACATGTACCCCCTAAAAAGGGGCGATTTTTTTAGAATGTATCTTCTTCCTCATTTTCATTTTTCTTTGGAATAAATAAAAAGGCTTGAACAAAGGATGTTAATGGCCGATTAGGTCAACTTGATTTCATGATTTAATAAGCAAGGACCCAAGCAAATGACTATTTGCATAAGTACCTTCTTTGCTCTCTTTCTAGCGTTACTTGACTAATAACTCTATCTTACTCAAGTGTCCTCATTCTCTAGGAGATACACATTGTTTTAACTTAAGTTTAGTACTAACATTAAGTGGTTCTTTCATTGAGAGTTGAACTCAAAGCTTATTTGTGAACTTGTCAACAATTATCCTTACATGATGGGAAAATCATCTAAGAATGTGAACGTTCAAGTTCAAGAGGAAGAAATACATCACGTCAATCTTAAAAACAATATAAGTCCTCAATTCAATATGGAGAATACTGAAGAAGGACAAACATCACTTCAAAGGAACCGCCTAGAGAGGAGAATGAACTCCAAGTTCTGAAAAGGTAGTTGGAAACTATGCATGAACTTAACAAACAATTGTTTTCCCAAAAATCTTTAAGAACGTCAAAGAGGACAAAAAAGTGGGAAAGGAAGAAGTTGAATCTCCACAAAGGAAAGCATAAGAATCGAACTTGAAAAGCAAAAATGTTGGGAAAAGCGCTTTGGGATCACAGAGAAAGGAGGAAAATTACTTGAGACAAGGGCCCAACAGGAATTCATGGTCATTATATGAATAGTCTACAAGCTCCGCTTCATAGAAACAATACAAGCCAAAACAAGAAAATTATGAAGAGGATGAGGCATACTTGAGAGATCTAGCTAACAAGATGACACGGGATATGGTAGATTTAAAAGGAAAGAGAACGATGGATCCTAAGGTCAACAACAACTTTAGAGGAGCGTCGTTCACAGAAAAAATTATGGTTGTGCCCTTACCATCTTATGTTAAAATTCCATTTGTCAAGTATGATGGCACTACTGATCCGAATGATCATTTATGGCATTCAAAATACCAAATGGACCTGTATGATGCCCTAGGGGCAATACGACGTAGATTGTTCCCAACCACATTCTATGGAGTGCAGCAAAATGGTATTGACGCTATAAGTAAAAGATTATCTATTCTTGGGAGCAAATCGCATATGAATTTTTGGCACAATTTTGTAATTTAAAAGAGCAAATAATTGATGCAAGTGTATTGGCTAACATTAAACAAAAACATGGGAAATTATTAAGGGGTTACTTGAAGCGGTTTAATGCGGAAGCTAATAAGGCTGAAAATGTAACTGATAGGGAAAATTTGATGATGGTAAATCTGGATTGATAGAAAACACACCTTTTGAGAAAGAACTGTATATTCATGGATGCACAGACTTACAAGATTTTCACTTTCAAGTCGACAAGTTTGTACCAATGGAAAGAGATTTCAAAACAAGAAAAATCTAAGGGAAAAAGGAAACTTTGCATTTCCAAACAAGAAAGGACAATGGGATGAATTAACCAAGACAAACTATGTAGTACTGAGCCAACATATTTCCTATATATATGTTGTAACCAAAGATGAAATCAATTATCCAGTGTCCTTCAAGGCAAGAAAAAACTCATAACCAAATAGAGGAGGGGACTATTGTGCTTTCACAAAGTGAATGGGCATCAAAATCGATGAATGTCGAGTTGTAGCTGAGATTATTCAGATTATGACCAGGAAAGGAGTCCAGAAATTTTTTTGTCAAGACTGACTCGAAATCCTCACACAATGAGAAACCACCAGCTAACAACACCAACATCTTGAAAAATGAGCACCCTTAATATTTTTTGCAATCAATCAATCACATTGATGTTATTCATGGATGTCCATACACTGTAGGCTCAAGTAAAGGTTCAGGGAGTAGGTATGTGAAGGAAGCCAAAATGTGCATATTCTCGATAAGTGAAGAGCCACCCTTGAAGTCTTTCAAGGTTTCCATTCCAACACTGGACTTGGTAATAATCCCAAAAGAGCTAAGAGGAGTTAAGCACCCTTATAATGATCCCCTCATGATAAACACCCAAATTGGACTTCTTCTGGTTTCCGAGATCCTGATAGACATTGGTAGGCGGTAAATGTCATTTCCAAGAGCACCTTTGAACTAATGGGGATTCCAAAGGAAAATCTCGATCCGAGCCGAGAACCAATCTTTGGGTTCAACAATAAAGGTTCAACTTCGATTGGCCAAATCAAGCTATTCATTCAAATTGGCACTCCGTCATACTCAAGGATGTTTGAAACCCTGTTCGTAATTATGGAATAACCCTCGTACTACAATGCATTCTTAGGGAGACCAACACTAAATGAAATCGATGCCTTCATTTCAACAAAACATTTGTTAGTAAAACTTCTTTATAAATCCAGATAGGGAATCGTTCGCGCTAAGTGATTTAGCTCATGTGAAATGTATTTCGTAGCTCTTAAGTAGTATAATAAAGTGGGGGAATCTTGTTACGGATCCGAATTAAATAACTATAACCAAACTAAAGAGCCCTTTTATATTAGTCCACATGAACTGATATCCAAAGCAAATAAGTCACCACTTCAACCAAATACAAAACGAGCGACCAACAAGCCGATCAAATTCATAACAAGAAAGAGAAAGCATAAAGAATTAAACCAAGTTATTTAAGACAAGAGTGAAAATTCATAAAAAGTAGCTTTAGAAGTGGATTCTAGGGACAGAGGGGAGAATGCACGATTCATAGAGGACTTAGAGGAAATAAAGCTAGACGCTCAAGATTCTATGAAGATTGTGAAAATAGGCAGAGGAATGAACAAAGAAACAAGAGGGAGACTGGTTTCATTTTTACAATCAAGCACGGATGTATTCAAAGGACTTACGTCGACAGTGAGGGAATATACCCAGCTGTAATATCTCATGCACTTGACATTGATCGTAAATTTGTTCCAGTAAGACAAAAGAAGAGGCTTTTTGACAAAATTTGAGCTAGACGGAGGAGGAAAGAGGTTATTAGATAACATATTTGTTAGAGAAGTTTTTTACCGAAAGTGGCTAGCAAATCCAGTGTTAGTTAAAAAGTCAAATGGAAAATTAAGAATATGTGTTGATTCCACAGACCTAAATAAGGCATGTCCGAAGGATCGTTTATCCACTTCCTAGGATCAATCAATCCGTCGATGCAACTAGCGGTTATAAATTGCTATCCTTTATGGACGCTTATTCAAGATACAGCCAAATTCCAATGTTTAAGCCCGTTGAGGAACATACTAGTTTTGTAACAGTTTGAGGGATGTATTGCTATAAGGTAATGCCATTTGGGTTGAAGAATGCAGGAGCCCTATATCAACAACTTGTGAATAGAATATTTAGAGACTAGATTAGGAGAAGTATGGATGTTTATGTGGATGACATGTTAGTAAAATCCGAAGAGGAAAACAGACATGTGAAAGATATACGTGATACGTTTAACTTATTAAGGAAGTACAAGATGAAGTTGAACCCATAGAAATGATCATTTGGAATTCAGTCTGGTAAGTTTTTGGGATACATTGTAAGTGCAAGAGGAATTGAAGCTAATCCCAATCAAATAAAGGCCATTCGGGATATGGCACCTCAAAATACATGTAAGGATGTGATGGGATTAAGTGGATGAATTGTATCCCTCAATGGATTAATATCCAAGGCAATGGACAAATGCATTCCTTTGATGTAATCAAGAAAAAAACCTTCAAATGGGCAGAAGAATGCTAAAAAGGTTTTCAGGAGTTGAAAGATCATTTAGAGAAGCCACCGATACTTTCAAGCCCCATGGAAGGAGAACATTTATTCTTGTGTGTGACTGTTTCAGAACATTCGAGCAGCTCAGTCTTGATGAGAGAGGAAAATGACATTCAATTCCCGGTTTATTACACAAGTAAAAGGTTGAAAGATGCTAAAACCAGGTACCTAGTTATAGAAAAGCTAGAATATTGTCTATTATTGATGACCCAAAAGCTAAGGTCGTACTTTCAAGTGCATCCGGTAAAGATTTTGACCAATTACCTATTAATACGGGTCCTTACTAAACCTAAAGTATCTAGAAGATTGGTAAAATGGGGAATGGAGTTAAGTCAATATGACATTTGGTATTTACCCAATACATTAATTAAAGGAAAATCCTTAGCATACTTTATTACGGAGTGCACGGGATTTATCAAGGAACAATTAGTAAAGGAGAAAAAACTTAAACCAAAATGGAAACTATACATGGATAGAGCATCAAACGAACAAGGTGCCGGAGCAGGATATGTTGTGATTACTCACGACGGACACAGATTGCATTATGCCATGAAATTGGGGTTCTCGACAACCAACAATGTAGCTGAATATGAGTCCGTGAACACGGGATTAACTCTAGCATGACAGCTCAAAATACCAAGGATCAAAGTATTTAGCGATTCGCAGCTAATGGTAAATCAACTAAATAAGACATTCCAAACTAAAGGTTCTCACCTAGCTCGATATGTCAAAAGAACCCATGAGATGCTAGCCCAACTTGAACTTCTTTTCCATACGCTAGATGCCAAGAGAAACAAATGCATAAGCAAACTCTTTAGCAAAATTGGCATGTTTGAGAGGGGAACTTAAAGTCAAAATCATTCCTGATGGGTTCCAGCTAGATCCCAGTATCGAGGAAGGAAAAGATGAACTAAGCAATGGAGTTTTAGTTTTGACTAGATCTCAGACTCAATAACAACCGAGCTATGAAGAAAGTTTTCAAGGAAATAATAATAATGGAACCCCTCGAAAAATGGCTTCCCATGAAAACCGATGCACGAATAATTGGATGACACCTCGGTTGAATATCTTGAGAAGGTGTTATTATGGAAAGAGAGAAAAGAGGCAAGGAAGCTAAGGCACCAACTTCCCTTTTATACCATAGATGATGGAATCCTATACAGGAAGGGGTACTCGATACCTTATTATCAGTGCGTTACAATGGAACTAGGAGGGAAATTGATAAAAGAAGCCCATGAGGGGTTTTTGGAGATCGCTCTAATGGGATAATGCTAGGAAAGAAAATCACGAGGCAAGGATATTATTGGCCATGAATGGTGGAAGTGTCTATGAATTATGTAAAAAGGTGTGGCAAATGCCAAAGATTTTCCAAGATACCACGACTTCCTCCTAGCAATTTAACAACCATTGCTAGCCCTTGGCCCTTCGATGTATGGGAAATTGACTTAATTGGACCTCTCCTAGTTTCAAAAAGGGGAGGAAAATTTGCAATAGTAGCCGTCGACCACTTTACTAAGTGGGCAGAGGTTGAATTGTTGCCAAATATAAGTGGGGAAGGTTTTGAAGTTCGTTATAAAAAACATATTCATCGGATTTGGGCTTCCAAATAAAATCATCTTCGACAATGGAACTCAATTTGGAAGTGAAGACTTTACCCGTTTCTATGAAATGAACGGAGTAATAAAGAGTTTTTCATCAGTAGAACACCCTAAATCTAATGGGATAGTGGAAGCAGCGAATAAGACCATTAAAAGCAACTTGAAAAAGCGATTAGGCAAAGCCAAAGAAAATTGGGTAGACGAACTTCCCCTTGCCCTATGGTCCTACCGAACTTCCACAAAAACTACCACTAGGCATACCACATACTCTTTGATAGGCGGATTTGAGGAAATGTTTCCAGTCAAAATTGAAGTCCTATCATGCCAAAGAATTGCTTACACTTATGAAAAAAATTCAAGAAATGAAGAGAGAATCGCTTGACCTACTTAACGAATTGAGAGATCAAGCTGCAATACAAAAAATCGAATATCAACGAAAAATCTACGAATACTATAATTCTAAAGTGAAATAAAGATCATTCAAGAAAGGAGATTTAGTATTAAGAAGAGTGATGGCAAATAAAAAAGGCCTCATAGACGGTCCATTGGGACCAAATTAGGATGGACAACTGGTCATTCATGAAGTTATTCCCTCATGGACTTATCGGCTAAGCAGACTGATGGAAATGTAGTATCAAGGACATGTAATGCCAAGCATTTAAAACCATACTTTAAACATTGGATGAATAAAGTGGATTACCAAAGAAACGGTGCCCAAATGATTGCTCCAGGATTGAGATGGCTTATGTTCAGCTTAACTTCCACGAGGTCGGTAAGATTTGTTGAGCAGAAATACCCCTCAAACTTGAAAGAAGACAACCGCCTTTGGTCCTGTCAAAAAGCCTGGCTAGAGCAACCATCCAAGGAGTGATGGTCAATTAACCCTTTGATCTTTCTGTCAAGCTTGGTCAAAGCACCCATCCAAGGGAGATGGGCGAAAAAACTTTTGGTCCCACCGCAAGGTCTGATCAGAGCAACCATATAAAGAGTGACGATCAATTAAGCATGTGATCCCACCGTTGGGCCATTATAAGGCCTTTGTTCCATCATAAGGCCTGGCCAAAGCAACCATCCAACGAGTGATGGTCAATTAAGTCTTTGATCCCGCCGCTAGGTCCGGTCAAAGCACTTATCAAAGGGAGATGGATGAAAAAGAATTTGGTCCCACTACAAGGCCTTGCCAAAGCAACCATCCAAAGGGTGATTGTCAGTTAAGCTTTTGATCCCACCATCGGGCCTGGTCAAGGAACCCATCTAAGGGAGATGGACGAAAAAGTCTTTGGTCCCACCGTAAGGCCTGGCCAAAGCAATCATCCAAAGAATGATGGTCAATAAAGCCTTTGGTTCAGTCCCAAGTCTTGGCCAAATCAACCGTCTAAGGAGGGATGATCAATTAAGCCTTTGACCCCAAAATCGGGCCTGATTAAGCCACTTGTCCAGGGGAGGTGAAAAAGAAAATGAGAAAGAAGAAGAAGAGAGAAAGCAAATGTCATCAAAACTCAACCACACGATATGTAGCAAACAAAGTAATTAAAGATTCTTCTAATGAAACAAACTGCTCAGAAATCAAGAAGGTTAGAATAAACTTCGATAAAAATTCTTACTCCTAAAGTAGAAGAAAATACTTAAGCTAAAGAATAAGTGAACTTTTTATATAAAGGAGGAGGCAAGTGTTATAACCTAAGAATTCCTAGAAGGTAGTCATCGTGGATTAACGAAATGAGAAGCTCTCATAGGATATGCATAAGAGTTATCGTGGGACATAAGCAAAAGATATCGAGGAGCAACCTTATCAATCATCGTGAATGGAAATGTAGCTATGAAAGGGAAAGAAATGTAAAGCTAGTGCATAGAGAAGTTATGTCATCGTGACATGATGTCAATGGTCATTGTGAGATAATTGACAAAGCTACTGAGGTGTTAAACTTGAACATGAATTATAGAATCCATCGTGATGTGAAGCATTGAAGCCATCGTAATGAATCCTATAAAACTATAATGTGATGTACTTATAGCAATCGTAAGGGATTTATAAAGTTACCATGGAACGAAGAGCTAGAAGTCATCGTGAGATGTTCTCATAGAGCCATCGTGATGTAAAACCCGAAGAGCTACTGTGAAGCAATACGTCAAAGCCTTCGTGAAATAAGATAATTCAAGCTATCGTGATTTAAACACACAAGGCATCATGAACATAACTGGATCTCTACTCATACACATCATGTGACACGTGCACAAATCCGAAGGTCCAATTATATATAAATAGACATGTATCCCCTAGAGGGGGGCGATTTTTTTGGAATGTATCTTCTTCCTCATTTTCATTTTTCTTTGGCATAAATAAAAAAGCTTTAATAAAGGATGTTAATGGCCAATTGGGCCAACTTGATTTCATGATTTAATAACCAAGGACCCAAACAAATGACTATTTGCATAAATACCTTCTTTGCTCTCTTTCTAGCATCACTTGACTATGAACTCTATCTTACTCAAGTTTCCTCATGCTATAAGAGATAAACACATTGGTTTAACCTATGTTTGCTATAATAATTGGGTTCCATTGTCAGTGATGTTCTTCTGAGGAACTCCAAATCGACATATAATGTTCTTCACTGCAAAGTTGATCACTTTCTTCGTAGTGATCATGGCTAGCAGTTTTGGTTTAGCCCACCTTATGAAATATTCAATTGCAATGGTGTCATACTTTTCTCCACCTTTTGGCATCAATAACACACTGATTATATCAAGTCCCCAAGCTGTAAATGGCCATGGGATGATTAATTACGTAAGCTCTGTGGATGGGGCTCAAGGAATCTTTGGAAATCTTTGGCATTTATCACACTTTCTGGTGTAATCAGCCGCTTCCCGGTTGATTGTTGGCTAAAAGTTTCTATAGCGTAAAATCTTCCTTCCCAAAGTATGCCCCTTAAAGTGATCACCATGACTTCCTTCATGCACATTAGCAAGTATTTTTTTGACTTCTTTCTTAGTGATGCATCGTAGTAGGGGAACAGAGAATCCTCTCATGTACAGTACTCCCTCCTGAATGATGAATTGTTGTACTTTGCACAGGAGTTTTCTTCATTCGTTTCTCCCATTGGGGAGAGTTCCCTTCAACAAGTATTCATTAATTGGACTCATCCATGACTACTTCTACATTTCAGCCTCCAAAATCTAATCGACATCTATTTGGTCGATGCTTGGAGCCGACAAAACCTCCATTGGAACCAGTCCTATAAGCTATGCATCCCCAAAGCTGGCTAGCATGGCCAATGAATCAACTTCATGTTCTCCTCTTTGGGAATGTCAGTTATCGTGTAATGTTCAATACATTTCGAAGTTCTAGAATCTTCGTCACATAAGGGGAAAGTCTTGCTGCCTTAGCTTGAAATTCCTTTTTCACCTGGTAGACTACCAATTGAGAGTCATTGAATATTTGCAATGTTTTCACTTTCAATTCTTTCGCTATTTTATGCGTGGCGGTCAACACTTTATATTCTCCTTTTTTCCATTATTGGGAACTCAAGCTTCAAGAAGTAGCATATCGTTTTTTTCTCCTGGGCTAACAAGATCACTCTTGTCCCGGAGCTATGTTCATTAGATTCTCCATCTATATACAATTTCCACTAAGTGGGTCGGACCATATCCACTTCCATTTCTCCATCTTGGATGGTTAACTCGATAATGAAATCAGCCAATGTCTATCCATGTGTCACCCTCCTAGTTTTGTAAGTAATATCATATTGGCTCATTTTATTATTCCACTTCAGTAACCATCCCGGAGTTTTGGGTCGGTGCAACACTCGTCTCAAGGTTGATCAGTTGACACTTTTATCGAATGAGCCTTGGAGTATGGTCGCAACTTCCTCGAAGTGATCAACAAGTAGTACGCTAGCTCCTCTAACTTCGAATAATTCTTCTATGCTATAGTGGTGCTTACTAATATGATATAAGGGCCTTTGAATTCTGGACTCCTCACATACCAAGATTGCACTCAGTGCGTAAGTAGACACTACCGAATAAATAAATAACTCCTCTTTTTCCAAAGGCTTTGGTAAACAAATGGTTCCTCGATGTGATCAAGTTAGTCTTGGAAAGATTTTTGACATTCCCCAATCCAAACTTACTTCCCTTTCTCTTTCTTTAGGCCATCAAAGAAAGGTACACATTAATCTGTCACCTTTGAGATAAATCGATTTAGTGCAACGACCTTTTCTTTCAAGCTACATATTCCCTCCTTGTTATTGGGGACATCAACATCTTTCAATGCTCTTATCTGCTTTAGGTTAGCATTGATTTCCCTTGAATTCGCTATGAAACCTAAGAATTTTCCTAGTGTGACTCTGAAAGAAAATTTTAGTGGGTTAAACTTCATCCCATACTTCTAAAGCACATCAAACATCTCTGAGAACTCATGCATATGGACTATCGATCGCTATGACTTCACTAGCATATCGTCCATGTAGACCTCAATCTTTCGTCCGATATAGTCTTTAAATGCCGAGTTTACCAATCATTGGTAGGTGGATCAAGCGTTTAAAATGGCATCACACGGTAACAATGAAGTCCTAAATCAGTGATAAAACTGGTGTGCTCTTGATCTAGAACATGCATTGCTATTTTATTGTATCTAGAGTATGCATCTATGAAGGATAATAGTTCATGTCCGGCGGTCCATCAGTGAACTGATCTATTCAGAGCAGTAGGAAACTATCCTTTGGGCATGCCTTAATCCGATCTGAATAAATGATGCATGTCCACCATTTTTCGTTAAGCTTCTCAACCAATACAAGATTCAATCCCATTCAAGGTATATAGCATCACTGGTAAAACCTTCGCCTTCAGCTTATTTACTTCTTCTTTTAATGCAGTGGATTACCAGGACCCAGGCTGTGCCTCTTATTCTTCATAGGAGGGCATCGTGGGTCCACATTCAATGTATGGCATGTTATCTCTGACTATATTCCACACATAATGGAATGTGTTTAGGTAAACACATCCAGGTTTGCCCAAACAAAGCCTACTAACCCCTTCTTCATCTTTATGCCAAGCCAAGACATGATCTTTATGACCTGAGTGGGGCCATCCTTATCAATCAGAATGTTGATCGTCGGCTCTACCAGGGCTACCCTCGCATCCTCTAGCTCTTTCCTTACATCCGTAGATTTGTGAAATTTACTGTGATGTCTAAGTCAGAGCTTAGGCAATGGTTGCTATGAGTCAGTCAGCTTGATGCAAAGATTCTGCACCTTTTCCTTTTTCACATTGTTTCATTTCTTTAAGCTCCATGACGTAGCACTCACAACTAGTACTCTAGTCTCACTAGATAACTCCTAACCTGTTCTTCATAAGAAATTCATCATTAAACATCACAGGGCCAGGGCCATCCTGAAACTAGCAACGACTGGTCGGCCCAAGAAAGCATTATAATTAAAGTACGTATCAATCAGAACGAAGGTCTACACCCGCACCATCTTGTGGTTTCCTTTACCAAGTTCCATTGACAAATCAATGCAA
Source organism: Allium fistulosum (assembly GCA_030737815.1). Taxonomy (NCBI): domain Eukaryota; kingdom Viridiplantae; phylum Streptophyta; class Magnoliopsida; order Asparagales; family Amaryllidaceae; genus Allium; species Allium fistulosum. The sequence goes on from CM060903.1 coordinate 498,337,887, forward strand.
CTAACAAGCTCTGTAGCCTCTTTGGTAAATCCATAGTTCGAGATTTACATGGTTTCAGGTCCTATGCACTCATCCTCATCTTATCAAATGTTTTGTTAGCCAGAGTATTTACCGAACTCCTATAAAAAATGAGAACTCGGTGCATAGTAGCCGACCTAACCATGTTCGTAATCACCAAAGAGTAAAGCGTCGGTGCTTGCACCCCATCTGCATCTCGATCTCTAACTACGATATCATCAGTCATCACTTTTATTTGTTTTGCTGGAACTCCGTCTTCCATAGCAAAACAACCCTCATACACAACATGCTTTAAAGAACTTCTACATCTCTCCATCTCATTTTTATCTTTTCTTGGCTTGATGACGTCCACTGATGATAATGTTGATTATAACTCTCTTTTCAGGCTACCTAGGTCCATCACGACTATGCCCAGCTTGATTCTGTTAGGCCATCTGCCCTTAGGGTCTATTGTTCATTTCCCCACCATCATGTGGGTCTTTAACATACTATTGTAGCTTCTTTTTCCTGATCAAATCTTTGATCATATCCCTCATATGCCCGCACTCGTTGGTGCTATGCCCATGTATCTCATGGAAGCGACAATACTTCCTTGAGAGCTTTTCTCCTTTAGATGACTCCTTTCAAGATGGCTTTATATAAATTTTTAGTTCTTGTGTAGCAAGGTAAATATTTTTGATAGTCTCTTTCAAAGGGGTATAATCTTCAGGCTTCAGATATCTCGGACGCTTCTTGAAGTCTGGCTTCTTTCCACCAACGCCCTAATTGCTTCTCCTCTGGTTGTTGTTAATTTCCCATGTTGACTGCAAAGTTCCCAATGCTCTTACCAAGTTGCTTTATAGCAACGTTGCTCTGCACAACTTCACTCGATGATCTACCAATAACTTTTCAAGCAACCAAGTCTGCCTCTTTCAAGCGTAGAAATTGTTTGGCCTTTCGATAAAACTCCTCCATGGTGGATGGTCGTTTCATCCTTAGTCGTTTGCCAAAATCTGTATCTAGATGTATCCCTTGGATCAACGCCATCAACATGGTATCCTCATTCATGTTGTCCATATCGGTCATAGTAGTATTAAATCGACTTAAAATCCCTTCAGATTCTCTCCAGGACCTAGATAGATGCCTAATAAGAACATTACATCCTTTGGTTGTGCGGTGTGGAGCCTAAGCTACTCCATAAACTTTCTTGCTAACTAATCAAACAAAGATATGGATCTCGGTGCGAGCCAAGTGAACCACATCTAGCTATTCCATCAAAAAATATGGGAAAACATCAACACCTCAATGCATCCGTCGCTCGAGCACCATCTATGTGCTATTTATACTTTAACAGATGTTGTGTAGGGTCAGAAGTCTTGTTATTCAGTGCCATCATATGCATAACAAACTTACATGGAAAACCTTCCTGCAAAACATCATCACTGAATGTGGTTAGCTGGGTGCCAAGCCTCATTCATCATTACTTATGTGCTGGTTTTCAATCACCAACTCCCTTGCCATTTTAGCTATATACTCCAGATCAGTTGGATCAACTAAATGATGATCATCAGGGTCTACCCCAAATGTTTGGCACCATAAATGCTTTAAGTTAGTTTCATATATTTGTGTTCCCCTATCTCTGGGAGAACCATTCATCTAGCTCTTTGTTGTCTACATCTTTCTTTAATGGTTCAGTGGCGTACCATTACTCAGACCACGAGCAACCTACTCAACAACAGCTTCAACTTCCTTAGCAAGTTCATCACCTAAGTCACCATCCACAAGTCGACCTCTCAACTTGGTACCTAACATGATGGCTCGGTGTCGAATTGTAATTTGTCAATTGGGGCAGACCCCTTTTTGATGTCCCAGCTTCCCCACTTCTCATCTTCTGCTTTCCATCTCTTTGATTCCTATCTGATAAAGAACTCTTTCTTTTGAGTTAGAAGATGATGATTCTCTATGACTCTTCTTTCGTCTTTGGGGTAGTTGAGTCGTTAAAGGAAGGCTATTCTCCATCTATTTCAGGATAGCATTATGACTATCTAACATTCTTCTATTCATCTCGATCATCATTTGATCCAAATCTACCCTAGTCACCATCTCTGGTGCACTTGGAACTTCAGCAGTAATATGTTGATTTATTTCTTCCTTATATTGAGAGCCTTCATTTTTAGCATCGTTGGTTGGTCTTGATGCAGTTGATTTTTGCTTATTGTGCCAAGGTGCCATAACTCTTCCAGATCCAATGATAGACTTTCTGCAAATCTAGGTAATCAAGGATCTTATGACTACCACTTTCTAGATCTAGCTTGTGGATAATAGTAATTCAAAGTTTCAAGATGGATCCGCATATGAGAACCTCAACTCATTCTTAGTAAAAGCACCAAAATGATTGCACCAAAAAGGGGATAAAAACCCAATCGAATATTAAGTAGCAACTAGAGAAATAAAGAAATTGAAAAGGAGGCAACACACGCAAAATTTATAGTGGTTCAGCCCAAATCAATAGCCTACATCCACTGTCAACTTTGTTGATGATTTCTACTTTCTTCTTCAATAATGATTTTACGACTCGGTTGCTTATAGCTCGGGTAAGGATCCAACAAAGAGTCGGGTAAAATCTATTAATTCACAGAAGTGATAAAAAAGATCTCGTTTATGTGCACTCCTCCTCCTATTTATAGACGAAGATCAATGAATTTTGCTCCAATATTTGCTACTACATTATCCACGTCCGACAGGAGACTCCAAAGGAAGATCGTGGCCAGGTCATCATTTTGGAAGTCAACACGGTATTAATTGGTGCTTCACAACTTGATTTCAGGTTATGGTGTCTTCTGAATTTGCATTTTTTTGCTTTGTCTTTAATCCTTTTGTGCATGTTTACTAAGTCGTTCGTCAAATCCCTAGACTCGGTACCGAGTTTAGTTGTTGACTTGCATTTGTTCCTTATGCTCTCCTCCATTTGACTTGTCTGGGCAATGGTTAAGCGCCTTCAAGTAGCAAGTAGGGTAAACACCTATTCTTTGGATTTCACCTTAATTCTGGTTTCCAGACTTGCACTCCTGGACTCCTGGTTCTATTTCATGACTATTTAATGGTTCTGACTTGTCGAGATATTGGTTGGATAAGAATGAAAATGGTGTTCTAATGAAATGTTAATTTCATATTTAAATAAATTCGTAACCTTAACCTTCTTTTAGTCAAACTGCCTATAAACCAATAATTTATACCCATTTAAAAATCCACCCACGGTCCTTTATCCAAATTTAATTTATTCTTATAATGATTTTTCTTTTAAAAAAAATTACTTTTCAATTTAACACTTATAAAATAATAGTTTTGTTTCCCAAAATAATTCCTAGAATTTTGTAAATATAATTTATTTTTCCCAAATAAATTTCCAAACAACTTTTGAATTGTTAAAACATAATTCGAACTTCAAATTTGAATCTTAAATCAATATTCTTCTTTTGATATCAAATAAATTCAAAATTATATTTTTATTGAATTAAATTCAATAAAAAACCAAAATTATTTTATAAATCCATTTATTAATTACTTCAACCCTTTTTTGTAGTCAAAATAATTTTTCATAATCAAATCCAATTAAAATTCAAATTTCCTTAATTAAATTCCAAAATCCACTTATTCGTCTAAATTCCCAATTAATATCCCAAAATATTTTTATTATAATTAATCAAATAGCAGGATGTCACGGACTCTCCTCCTTAAAAAAATTTCATCCTTGCAATTTATCGGATAATATTGTAACTTATTTCTATACATTCAACTATTTCTATACATCCATGCACACAATACTCGATTAAAATCTAACATCCATGACCCGATAAACTTATAGTGGTTTGGCTAAACTCTAGCCTATGTGCACTAGAACTTTGTTAATAATTTAACAAAGTTTGACAAGTGTGATTTTATGAATTGGTAGGTGATCATCCAAGAAATTGCTATATCGGTACATAATTATAGAATGCAGAAAAAGGATCCCAGAATGTTGCCTCTCATCTCCTATTTATAGCCGAATATCAGTGAATTTGGATCCACCACATTCTCCATGTTCTAAAGAAGGTTTCTTGAAAAGATCGTGGCCAAATCAACAGGCGGTTTCGTGGTTTGATACTGACCAGAGGGCTTTAGAATGGTAACGACCCGAGTCTTGGTTCATTGAACTTGAGCGTTTAGTTTCTTACTTCTTGGAACGATGGGTATGGATTGATTAACATGAAGTCAGTCCATACACTTATGCACATATGAATTGATATCTTGGATCAATAACGATCCATGGATCCTTTGATCATTCGTCATGAATTCATTTATGTGGCTTGAGTAGGTTGTCATGGTTCCATATTGACTTGGCTCCGAGGATCATATGTCTTGCATTTATCTTAGTCTTCAATTGATTTGAGGTGGAATTGGTTTTGACCAAATTTCTTGGACCAGTACCCAACAAGGGGTTCGGATCGCTACTAATCCAAGACTTGGTCTTGGATTTTGTAGTATGCACTTTGTCATCCCATTTCTTTAACAAGTAGATGGTTTTTCTAAATAACTTGGAAAGTTTTTGGTTACATCTCTTGAGCATCACTTGGAAATTGAATTTTAGATTTATCGTTCTAGATTTCATAATTTCTACCTAACCATTCGATCGTGCTGACTCATCCAAATATAATTTGGTCACAAAATTGGATAACATTTTCTCCCCAAAATATACCTTGGGTTAACAAGATATGCTTTGGATCAAGACAAACCATTGACCTCAAACTTAGTCTGGAATGATGTCTTCTATTTTTCGAATTGCTTTTACAAAGCTGTACGTCTTTTTCGGGTTGTTATGTTATTTCAAACAGTTTGGTCTCATATCCATTAGATGGTACAAGGGTTGAAGCATGCTACTCTTGTTTGTCACTTTGATTCTGGAAAAGTTCTCAGCGGTCTCCTCTTTGAATTGGTCAGGTAAGGCTTCATCATCCGGAGCATTCTTCAATTTAGCCCTACATAATTCTCTTTCTTTTTTTCTCTCAATTATTATTATTATTATACATTAGTCCAATACCGATCCATAAGCCTTGGAATGGTACCCAATTTATCCGTATATTTTTTGGATCATTTTATACTTAACCAAATTAGGGCTTTTCCTTTCTTTTACTTATTAATTTTGCTCATCCTTCTGCCTTCGAGCTTAAGTCCACCATTGTCGAGCCATCGTTTTCGCTCTCCAACATTACCATAAAGCAAATTGGGTTAACTCAAAGCGCGTGTAGGAATTCCCTAGGAACGACTCGATCAATTCAATTGTACATTTCACTTCGGGTCGGTTCTAGGTCACGCTTGAGTTGAACTCGAGTTTTTTGAGTAGCTAAGGTTCCTCAAAAAGTTTCTTCAAACTTCCTTAAGTTTCTCAAAACATTTCAAAAACTTTAGCAAGGACCGAGAAAGTGGGGTTTTCAAGCGACTTATGGATGAGTTGAGATCGATGGTCATGCTCATTGGCACGATTTCAGATAACGGTCACATTGAACGTGCTACAACATCTGAACGGACAGTTTATAAATCTTATTAAATCAGACACTTCGCTTCGGTTTCCCTACAAAGGGAAGTCATGTGGCACTCCAGATGATAGTTTTTGCTATCATAAATCGTATGATAGCAAATAAAATCTAATGAAGGGTTCCTTTGTTCGACGGTACTCACTTGCCGGCACGAGCGAGCTTTTATATAGATCTGGACACTTGACACACGTACTACATAGTTTCAATTGTATGTTATTGCCCCTCGTCGATGTATAAGATCTGGTTAGTCAATAAACATTGGCATCCGTTAGGTCTTACACATCAGCTATATAGGGCTCTATTCCAGCATAGAGGTTAAAGTTTTAATCCTGCATGACCTCCCTTATGTATGAATTTTTTTATAGTATTGGATCATAGATGTTCTTTACATCTCTCTGTGATAGCAGTAGGTCCGTCGACATTAAAATATGTCGAATCCGATTCAGAATCTAGTTCTTCAACAGTGCCTATCACGAAGTCTACTTCGACACCATCTCAGCCTCAACCATTTAGTTATCCAATGAAGCAACATTTAGGGATGGATCCTTTTGTGTCGTTCGAAGACGATTCAGTAAGGGTTTCTCCCGATATTGATATTGGTGACACCTTTACCTTGACAGATCCTTAGGATTGTCTAGCTACAAAAGTAGACGAGACATCTCTCAGGCGAATATGCAAAAGACATGGAATTCCTTTCGAAGATGTATTGGTCCCCTTTCGTTTTCAATGGGCACATGATCCACCTCAGGCGTATACATCGTATAATCGATATATGTGCATGGTTGTATGTATTTCTGCTTTCAACCATTTTATCTGATTGATTATGCAATACTTTAAGCTTGCCCTAACCCAACTGCACCCAAATAGTTACACTTATTTGCATAGCATGTATACGATCTTCATTCTCTATTTGAAAAGGCGCCCGCTGCAAAAGAGATTCGCTATCTATATGGCTTTACTGGCCAAAAGGGGACCCTTTAAGTTTACCTTTTTAGAGCCTTCCAAAGGCTATCGTATAGTTTTTGGGCTTTGGAACAAGTTAAGGTATTTCGAGGATGAGTTCTTTTTAGTGCATTATCTGTCTGGCTTTGCACAAAAATGGTTATCTGGATGTAATTATTTTCACCCTCTGTACTGATGAAGTTTACTTGATCTTGATTGTTAATTGTTTTTATTTCTCATTAATGTAGATGATTCAAGGAGATCTGGCAATGCAAGTTTAGCAAGAACTCTTTCGGCCCTTCAGAAAATTCCACTTAAAGAAAGAGACATAAGGCTCCTTGTTACCAATTGAAAATATGCGGGCATACCAATTATAGAAGGTCACATCTTAGGCCATGTGTTGGTGGCCTATGAGGATGTTGAACGTACATAGAAGGCCGAAGCTTATGATAAAGAGAGCCAAGAAGTACCCGTGTACAAGATTCTGTTATCGATCTTGGAATGGGGCAAGGAGTACGAGACAGTGACAAAGAGAAAGATAATGATGAAGGTGGTGATGAGGATATAGATCTTGGCAGCGAGTCTTCTAGTGATGAGGTTGGTGATGCTCACATGTCACTCATTTCCCGACGCCCAAAAATAAACATTATCTTATCCTGCACACCTTTGCAGTCTCCACCAGCTTTTGCCATAAAGGAAACAACCATCCATCTATCAGGGGATATTTATGGATCCTTTGGGAGTATACCGGATGAACTTGGTTCTTTTGGTCTTGGAAACATTGGTATTGGTGACATCGGTTCTCCCACTTATTTTCCAACTGGTGTGCTCGAAACTCGAATAGGGGAAATAACCCCTTTAGCAAAATCTAAGTCCACGGTCCATGGGGGCATTAGGACACATTTGTACTACGCAACACTACACTCTTATGCTACATTTTCTATCTTTCCATCTTACTAGTACTAACTAGTTTGTATATTCTTTTTAGATTCCATGAAATGCAAGTATCTCTTTGATAATCGTAATTACCATAGAGGCAAGTGCAAGAAGCTCGGATCATCAGATCGTCCTCATGAATCATTCCACGAGTCATATTTGGGTAGACGTCAAAGGTGGGATTATAGTAGGTAGGATAAATACTATAGGCCCCATGATAAGCATTATGGGGAATCTGATAGATTTTTATCTCCCTGCCATAGGTCTTGCTCCCTACTGCCAAGGAGTATGGACAGATTTTTGACAAGGCTTAACCCCGTCCCTTCTATTTAAGTTCCAATTGCTCAATTTCAATCCTACCGACAATACAATTGGTGTTATCTTCTTACCTGCCTCTGTGTGAGCAATCATCTGGGCTTGTGTCTTCTGACATTTCCAAGCGAAGGTCTGGGAAGGAGTAGCCTCATGCCCTAGTCACCACTACAGAGACCGAAGTTATCACGAATCCATATGTATCCATTATAAAGATTGCCTTTTCAAAGCTTTGTCTCGATGACATTTTATTCATTCCTTACCTAAAATATATTCATCGACATGTTGGTCCTAACGTTCTGCCCTGTGTAGGCAATGTATACGACTGATATCTCAAGTGGAAGAGGATTTTCAAAGCCATTTCCGAATTATCTTACAAGAGAAAGGTAGCCTTTTAGGGGATGGAGCATCTTGAGCAAGACAATAAGTGCATTATTGATGCTCTTGAAAAGAAAGTTAAAGAGATTAAGGCTTTCCCAGCTGAAGCCAAGAAAAAGTTGGAGAAAAAGACTAATCCTTTGAAGAACAATGCCAAACCCAGCTAAGACAAGTTGAGGGTGCTCACCATAGGAGTCATAATCTTACATTAGAAAATGAGAAGCTCCAGAAGACTGTGGATGAGAAGGTAGAAACAAAGAGTCTGAAGGAAGCGCTTAAGGTGGAAAAGGAGAGAGACGATGCCCTCACTCAAGCACAAGTTTACTGCAACGAGTTATTAGATACTCGTTAGTTGAAAGACAATGCCGAGGCCTGGGCAAGAACAGGTGATAAGTGAGTCAAAGCTACTGAAGACCAAAATAAAACCTAAAATTGAGCTTACCCTCGTGTAATTCTATGCAAATGTCATCAAATTCGGGAATTTGATATGGTTGGATAAAGGGTATCCCTAGGACTTAGCTATAGCTTGCGAAGAAACCTTGAAGCAGGAGACGGGGTTGAAATCAATGAGGAGGAGTTGAATCTTAACCTTTTGGAGTAAGAAGACATAAGGGCGCTCGAGGCCGCCAGGCTCCTCCAACTTTCTTAGGTTGTCCCTCAAACTGGTGTATCTGCTGGGGTACAACTCGAACTTGGTTTACAGGATCCAGACAAGATTTTTAGTTTTGCTTCCCAAGGTCCTATGGTAGGGACCTCGATGCCAATTGTGGGTATGTCTAGTGTGGCCACTTTTCTTACATCGGGACTGCAGGCTACTGAGGTCGTTTTCCATCCTCTTTGTTCTACCACGACTACTGTCGTTAAGGCAACCTTCGGTACTTCAACTGTTTTAACATCCTCATTGGACATCAAATATAACCCTAAAGACCCACCTTTCATGGGTAACAAATCGCTCCCAAAAATTGCCTATTTTATCTCCTATCATGAAAGGAGGCTCTACTGGTACTCCATCTTATATGACGTTTGTATCTCTATGAGGTATATCATTAATGCACTTTTATCCGAGATGGCTCACATGACACAGGTTGATGTCTCTAATCTCTACCTTTCTGTTTTTCAAGCTTCAGGCCAACATGCTTTCATGTCCTTGCCCAAAGGAGGCTTGCCTTCAGGCACACAAGCTACAATAATCGAATCAATCACCGTGTTTGCCTCTGTCCTGATTCCAGCCTCTTTGGTTAGTTCCACTTCGGGTCCTGATGCTCAAATGATCCATGCTCTGGATGAATAGGCCATCGAAGATCCTTGTGAGATACAATGGGACAAAGATATTGTTATCACTAGGGAAACTGAGCATATTTTTGGGACTTCAGTTTAGGAAGAGAAGAACCTGTACTATAAAGCTCAGGAGCATTAAGAAGGAAAAGTTAGATGACATCCCTCCTCCTCTTTCAATCTTGTTGCCCATACTGCCAGTTCTTGTTCCCATTTTTGCTTCTGCTTTCAGTACCATTAAAACTGACGCTTCTGGATCTTCGGGAGTGACAACGATTGGGATACCAACCCCCAAGGTTATCTGTCTAAGGGAGGAAAAGGTGAGAGATCAGGCAAGAGGTAGACTAACATTCTTCCGGAGAAAGTGAAGAGAAAGAAGAAGAGGAAGAATATTTAGTTGTAGTTTTTGTTTTGATGTTGCATGCTTGTTTGCCTTTAGGCTCATGTACATAGGCCGCTATTGTGTAGGTACAACCCCTGCTTTTGTTTAAAAAGTTTGTCAATAATGAATAAAACAGTTTTCCTTTCAAAACTCGATCTCATTTGTCTATGTACTATAATTTACTTAGCTTTATATACTAACTACGATTGCATTTGAATCAAAGTATACTAACCATCCGTCGTAATTATACATGGATGAGAGAATTATTGCCTGTGCTTAGTTAAGTTAGCAATTTCTTTTGATTGTTGCCACTCAGCTTCTATTTGACTAGCGATAAAGTTGGATTTACACATCACCCCTTGTTGTCAAGGAGTGGTATCTTAGATATTTATCTTCGGATATCCATGATCGATCCTTCCTATCTTCGGGCATCGATTGCGATTATCCACCTTGAGTGGTGGTTTGAACGTCTACCTCCAGACGTTCGCATCTAATCTTGCATAACTCTGGGCGTTGATCACATTTATCTAGGAGGATCACTCTCCCATTATTTCTTGTGTCCGGGACTTAATAAACAAAATGCCTGTCTCTGGGCATCGCAAGTCAACCTTTCCAGTCTCTGGGTAATTTTCTAAGGCCTTGCCCATCTTCGTGCAAAAGTCTTAGGTGTATCATCTCAATTGATAACATTGTGTTTATACTCCGACACCCGGATATCTAGAATGATAATGCTCCTAAAGTCCAATCATTGATTACAAAATTCGATCGGTACCTATATCTAAGCACCAATATACCTGCTTTTTATACATGTAGAATATTCAATTTCGTTGTTATTCACAATGCATGGTTAGGCTAATAAGAACACAAATCCATCGATCCCCAAAGCCAATTCATTTTAAATTCACAAGAATAGCAGACTCTGCCTTGTTACATCAGAGCCTAGTTAAGTATTTAGAAAGATATATATTCAAACGAAATATTGTCGTAAATGTCCGGTATTCCACGCCCTTAGAAGTGAAATTCCATCAATAGTTGCTCGCTTGAATGTTCCATCTCCAAGCTTGTGTTCAAAAGCATACAAACCTTCCCAACTCGAGCCCATATTCACTGGACCAAGGAAGATTCGTTTAAGGACAAGATCACCGATCTTGAAGGTCTGCCTCCGGACCTTTGCATTATAATGTCCAGCTACTCGTCTTTGGTGAGCCACAACCCTTAAATCGGCATTTTCATGCTTCTCATCGATCATATCGAGGGACTCGAGTAGGAGTACCTCGTTTGTCTTGGAATCATAATGGATCTTCCGATGAGAAGGCAGTTCTAACTTAATCAAAATCATGGCCTCGGATTCGTTCGGCCAAGATGAATGGAATATGGCCGATCGCGGAATTATGAGTCATTCGATAAGTCCGCGCTAGAGATAATTCATCCACCCACCCGCCCTTGGTCTTCAGCAGTCGTTTCTTCAGGATGGACTTGATTATTTTGTTCACTGCCTCCACCTATCCATTTGCTTGTAGGTGAACTACCATTGCATATCTCTTCTCTATCTAGTACTTGCTAATGAAATTTTGAATTCAGCACTGTCAAATGCCAGCCAGCCATCTGGATGAATTCAGCGCTGCAGAAATATTTGATTTTTCCAGTCTTCAAGATTCAATCGACATCAATCTATCGATGCTCGGAGCTGATAATACCTTCATTAAAACCAAATCCATGAGTTTCGCATCCTCAGAGCTGGCCAGCTTGGCAAGCGAATTGACCTTTGTGTTATCTTCCCTTGGAATATGCATTATTGTGCAGTATTCAATGTCATTAAATAGTTCCATAACCTTCATCACCTCACTCGGGACCTCGTAAAGATCCATCGCCACTAATGGACCTGGATACTAATATCAATCGCTCAGCATCTCGTAAAGATCCATCTCCACCGTATCACTGAGGAAATTCTATTGTGCGCATCGGCGATCTCCAGTCCATGAGATCCTAATATTTCATGGATTTTTCATGTATGCCAATCTTATACATACCTTAGTCTACTTCGAATAAGCTTCAACGCACCACCTAGAATTTAGGCTCCATGAACCACCACCCTGTGAGAAATGCGGATTACGGATCTTAAGGCTGGAATAACACTAGATGAGGGTGAATAGTGTTTTGTGGATTTTCTAAATCCTTTTGAAACTTATGTAAATTTAATTACCAACAAATGCAATTCACAGACATAGATATAATCACAGAATCAGACACAGATGCAAATAATAAATATAAGCAGTAAAGGAAAGAACACACTAGATTTTATACTGGTTCGGAGTTACCCTACATCCAGTCCCGCCCAAACGTACAGATTTCTTATCAAAAATAATCTCTCAGATTACACCCTCGATTTCAAGGCCACGAGGTACACCCTCCTGTATTCGAGTCCGGGGCAAACTCTCTTGATTTACCAGACCACAAGATCGCCTAATCGATTTTTGGGGCAACAATCACACCCAATTGATTTCGAGGCTCAACTGCACCTTTTACTCAACAGTTTGATTTACAAATAATCCTATAACTCTGAATAGCACTGAGATCTTACGGAGAGAGTGGTAGAGAATCAAACAAGAGATAATCAAGTTTGATTCACTTGGTATTTTGGCAGAGTATAGTTTGGAATTCTTTAGAATAAATGTGGAAGATGAAGAGGAGAGAAAACAAGTGAAATCTGATTAAAAATTCGTTTAGAACTACTGGTATTTATAGGAAATCAACAACCATATCTATACATGAAAGGATACGACGAATAGACACTTCTTTTGAAATTTTGAATTTTGAATTTTAACGGACACCATGTCGACATGGGGGGTTGAGGGATGTTGACATGCTCTAGGCAAAATTGATGATTTTGATTTTCTTATTAAAATTGGTTTCTATAATTTTGTCAAAACGATTTCTAAACTTTGTAAATATATTTGAATATAGTTTAAACATATAAAAGAGTTTAGAAATTAATTTTTAATATATATAATCTTAATCTATAAAGCGATTTAAAATCTGGGTAAATAAATATTTTCAAACAAGAGATAGTTTAAAAACAAACAAAGTTTAAAACAAGAGTTTATTTAAAAACAAAAACAAAGAATATTTTAAGGCTAAAATATATTGAAAGGCAGTTTTGAAAATCATTTTGAAAAACCATTTTGAAGTAGTTTTGCAAGCTTCTTCCTGCAGAATATCTCATCACATCAGGACTCAAGAACTTGTACAAAACCACGATGTTCGTAGGTTTGTAAGCCACTTGTCATAGGTTTGTAAGCTACTTGTCGTGGGTTTGTAAGCCACTAAGAAGGTAGAAATGAGTTCCATCCCAAATGAAATATGGAATGAAGATTTCCATGCTATTATGAAGTTTTAACATAATTCTAGACTCAATACTTATCTTGTACTATTAAAATCTTGAACTTTTGATAACTTGATTTCTTGATACTCATGAGTCTTCAATCTTGATATTCTTTAAATTCATCAGTCTTGTATCTTTATACTGTACAGTCTTCATTCTTGGTACATGCATGTTTATATCCTGCATATACATATATACATATATCTAAACTATAATGTTATTATTTATATTTTATAACAAGTCCTAAGGTTGTTGTCATCAAAACAATCCTTCTCAAGGACTAACAATCTCCCTCTTTTTGATGATGACAACCTATGTTTATAAAAGGGGCATTTCACTAGAAGGACAAACTTTGCAGTCCAATTAGTTTCTAGGACATACATCCGTAGAAATTAATTTCAAGGCCAAAGTCAACAGAATAATTACGTTTAAGGACAAAGTCAGCAGTCCAATTACTTTCAAGGACATAATTTCATAGGTTTTTAGGCCTTAGAAACTAATTATTTTGCATTTTGTCCTTAAAAGTAATTATTCCAGTTGTGCATCCTAGAAACTAATTGCACTAGCTAAAGAGGCTCTTGTGGCTAATTTCCACTTTATAAAATATACTTCTCCTTCATTAACTCCCCCTAAAACTAATAAGTCCATCTTAATCTAAGCCTAACTACTCTAACTATTCTATTTTATATTTCTCCCCCTTTGTCATCAACAAAAACAAATCCTAAACTCATATAACTCCCCCTTAGTCTTATATTCGAGCACCTGTGACAAATTAAGATGGAGTATATATATATAATAACATGAGTTAATTAATGAAAACATAACCAATTATGATAGATTAAATCCAATAAACATATACTATGTTTCATATAATTCTATACATTCCATTCAAATCAATTCAATTCTAATCAAAGCAAATCAAATCAAACAAACCAAATCAAACAATTCAAATCAAATCAAACAATTCAAAAATAAGCAATTCAAACCATAAGGAGATCAAATATTTTTAGGAACTTCAACCCATCCTTCTTCTCCAAAGATAGGATCCTTTTTAATATCTTCCCAATCTTCATTATCTTGAATTAAAGTTCCTTCAGGATTTGCATCGAGATCATCTTTTTTTAGGGCAGAAATCATCAAACGGAGGGCATCGAAATGCTTCTCTTATTCTTTTATCATCTGCATTTGACTTAGTTCTAAGTGCCTTTGATTGCGGAGAATAAAAGTAAGTATATTCTTGAATGATTTGAGAGTTTCTTTAAGATTTTCACTTAGAGTTTGAGAAGAGGAAGCCATTTTTGATAAGTAGTTAAAAGATATAAATAGAGATAAGTAGAAATGAAGAGATTACAAAATTCTGGAAGAAACGGGTATTTAAATAGGCAGAAGTTCGTTTAAAATGAATAGACATGAGTTAGTTATTTTAATTTCAAAATTTAAAAAAATAACCAAATCAGACAGTTATATGTCGACATAGTGGTTTAGGGTATGTCGACATGGGTATGTTAATCTATGTGTCTTCTTTGTTTTGTGAATAAGTATGTATATATATATATAAACTTTATATAGTATACTAACATTTATTCCAGAGACACGATAAAGTAGAGAAACATAAGATAGATAAATGAGTTAATACATGAGATACTTCATAATATGATAAAAGAGCAATACAAGTTCATACAAAATAAACTAGTACATCACATCCTAGTTTTTAGAATGTGCTAGAGGATGAGGAGGATGATGATAAGCCAAGTTTCCGACCAACTTTAGCAAAGAACTTGTTCATATTAGTGGTCATTTTATCCAATTTCTTACTAACGAATCTTTTGAGAATCCGTTGATTTTCCACTATGATCTTTTGATTTTTGAGGAGTGTTTTGTTGGAAGGATTGTTAGGATATTCAATACTTTCCAAGGACGTATCTTCATTTTCTTCTTCAATTTCCATTTCCTCCCCATCTTCTTCCTCCTCATTTTCTTCCTCCATCTCTTCATGTGCCAACCTTTCATCCTTTTCGGCAAGAGATTCATATTGTTGAAATATGAAAGGAATTTTCATAAGAGAAATATTGGCATGATTAAACACTTTTCTTGAAACAAATTCTTCCCTTTTGTAATCAACATCAAAATAATTAAAAATCCGAGTGAGATAGATTCCATGATACAAAGTGTTCTCACCCATTTCCAAATTTTTAGGGCGAAGTTCATCCATAATCACTTGCGCCCAATTAATGTCATAATGACCAAAAATGGAAAAAAGAGCATTACAAACTTTTAAAGTCAGGTTATTGAAATTTCCCGATCTAGGAGTGATAGTATGTTGTAAAAGAAGATTAACAATACGTGCTTTCGGACGAAAGTTGCGATTTTTAAATTCAAAATTGTCGTCTCCTTCGAAAATGTGATGAAATGTCTCACTATCATGTTCATCAATGTTAAAGTAAAAAGATCCATTCTCGAATTCTTGCAATTGAGAATGTTGCCCAAATTTTCACAATTTAAAACAATTTTAGTGTCTTTGACACTACTCCAAATTTCATTTTCATTTCCTTCATGAAAACCGCGATTCAAATTTGCATAAAACATTTTAACAAGATTTGGATAACAAAAAAAATCATTTTCAGAATTGTCAAAAAGACTAAGAATATGGTTCTCTTCAAGAAGAGTATTGATTTCATATGTAGAGAAATCGCTAAAGATAGCAAACTTTCCCGTATGAACTTTTCCATAATTAGCATAGCTTATATAAGCCTTGATTGCTTTCGGATCATTATAGAGATACTCTTTGATGGTTTTAGACAGCCTCATTGTGGATGGAGTGCTTAAAGAAGCCATTTTTGAAAAGAGTAGAAAGTTTGAAATAGTGAAAGAGAGTTTGAAGTTTAAAATGAAAGTGAAAAGATATGATAAAATAAGGGAAATAAATAGATATTCAATAGTCATGTTCTCTGGTCAAGAGGTACCTTTCCAGAACATTGGAGTTGGTGAAAAGGTGGAGGGAAGTTCAAAGATTTGAATTCAAATTCAAATTTCAAATTTCTAACTGGGATGTCGACATCATGGGTAGGACCATGTCGACATGGGTCAGAGAATTCATGTGACCTATATTTTCCTATATACTTTAATCTCTATATATTTATATATTATTTCTAATGTCTATATATTTTCTGGAGTAATATTTAATATAATAATATTACTTTAATAAAAAATATTATAATATTAAAAAAAAAAATTAAAATTCAAACAAAAACAATTAAACAATCAATCAATTTTGAGCAAACAATTTCAATCAATATATTGTAAACGTGTACCTTTTTCTAGATTTGTATCTCTGAGATCATTGGAATCATGAATAGCCGCAAAGTACATATTTGAATTTTCTGTCTTCTGATCATCATCGCTTGAGTCTGAGTCTGAGTCTGAATTATCTAGTGTAGCGGTATACGCTCTCTTTCTTTTCTTTGTATAATCATTGCTTGTAGGAAACTTTTGCTTATCAGGGTGCGGACAGTCTTTTTTGAGATGACCTGGTTCGTCACAGTTGAAACATTTGACGTGGTTTGGTACTTCATTATGATTTCCAGAATTCCTATGATCATTCTTTTTGAAGTTGTTCATCTTTCTGTATTTTAGAAACTTCCGAAAATTCCTTGTCATGAAAGCTATTTCTTCATCATCATCACTTCCCGATTCTGATCCATCTGTTAATGCATTGAATGCAATTAACTTCTTTTCGAATGCCTTGCTATCTCTTCTCTCTTGCATTTGTGCTTCAAACGACATTAAATTTCCAATCAATTCTTCAATCTTTAAAGTACTGATATCATTTGCTTCTTCAATTGCAAGAGTTTTCTGATCCCATTCTGGAGTAAGAGAATTTAGTATTTTTCTGACTTGATCTTCTTCGGAAAAACTTTTTCCCAATGATATTATAGAATGCACAATATCCTGAAATCTAATATACATGTCTGAAATGGACTCATTAGAATTCATTTTAAATAATTGAAATTGATTCGTGAGTATGGATATTTTGGTCTGTTTGACTTTGCTTGTTCCTTCATGGGTAACTTGCAAAGTTTTCTAGATATCATATGCAGACTTACAAATAGATACTCTATTGAATTCATTCCTATCAAGTGAACAAAATAAAATATTCATTGCTTTGGAATTTTTTTGTGCGATAGTCTTTTTCTCAGTAGTCCACTGTGCAAAATTAATTGTATGTTCAGAATATTTAGTCTGTGTGATATTCCAAGTGTCTAATCCTATTGATTGTAAATATATTTTCATTCTACATGCCCAATATGCATAGTTACTCCCATTAAAAAGTGGTGGTCTGAAAGTAGACTGACCCTCTACAAATGAACTAGTGATTGTGTTAACGAAACCAGTGTTGTAGCCATTTTTAAAAACTTTTCAAAATTCAGATTATGAAAACTTTGAAAACCTTGCTCCGATACCAAATGTGAGAAATGTGGATTACTGATCTTAAGGCTGGAATAACACTAGAGGGGGGGTGAATAGTGTTTTGTGGATTTTCTAAATCCTTTTGAAACTTATGTAAATTTAATTACCAACAAATGCAATTCACAGACATAGATATAATCACAGAATCAGACACAGATGCAAATGATAAATATAAGCAGTAAAGGAAAGAACACACCGGATTTTATACCGGTTCGGAGTTACCCTACATCCAGTCCTGCACAAACGTACGAATTTCTTATCAAAAATAATCTCCCAGATTACACCCTCGATTTCAAGGCCACGAGGTACACCCTCCTGTATTCGAGTCCGGGGCAAACTCTCTTGATTTACCAGGCCACAAGATCACCTAATCGATTTCCGAGGCAACAATAACACCCAATTGATTTCAAGGCTCAACCGCACCTTTTACTCAAGAGTTGATTTACAAATAATCCTATAACTCTGAATAGCACTAAGATCTTACGGAGAGAGTGGCAGAGAATCAAACAAGAGATAATCAAGTTTGATTCACTTGGTATTTTGGCAGAGTATAGTTTGGAATTCTTTAGAATAAATGTGGAAGATGAAGAGAAGAGAAAACAAGTGAAATCTGATTAAAAATTCGTTTAGAACTATTGGTATTTATAGGAAATCAACAGCCATATCTATTCGTGAAAGGATATGACGAATAGACACTTCTTTTGAAAATTTAAATTTTGAATTTTAACGGGCACCATGTCGACATAGGAGGTTGAGGGATGTCGACATGCTCTAGGCAAAATTGATGATTTTGATTTTCTTATTAAAATTGGTTTCTATAATTTTGTCAAAATGATTTCTAAACTTTGTAAATATATTTGAATATAGTTTAAACCTATAAAAGAGTTTAGAAAGTAATTTTTAATATATATAATCTTAATCTATAAAGTGATTTAAAATCTGAGTAAATAAATATTTTCAAACAAGACATAGTTTAAAAACAAACAAAGTTTAAAACAAGAGTTTATTTAAAAACAAAAACAAAGAATATTTTAAGGCTAAAATATTTTGAAAAGCAGTTTTGAAAATCATTTTGAAAAACCATTTTGAAGTATTTTTGCAAGCTTCTTCCTGCAGAATATCTCATCACATCAGGACTCGAGAACTTGTACAAAACCAGGATGTTCGTGGGTTTGTAAGCCACTTGTCGTAGGTTTGTAAGCTACTTGTCGTGGGTTTGTAAGCCACTAAGAAGGTAGAAATGGGTTCCATCCCAAATGAAATATGGAATGAAGATTTCCGTGCTATTATGAAGTTTTAACATAATTCTAGACTCAACAATTACCTTGTACTATTAAAATCTTGAACTTTTGATAACTTGATTTCTTGATACTCATGAGTCTTCAATCTTGGTATCTTTGATCTTTAAATTCATCAGTCTTGTATCTTTATACTATACAGTCTTCATTCTTGGTACCTACATGTTTATATCCTGCATATACATACATACATACATATATATATATATATATATATCTAAACTATAATGTTAGTATTTATATTTTATAACAAATCCTAAGGTTGTTGTCATCAAAACCATCCTTCTAAAGGACTAACACACCCCATCTAACTTTTGAAGGAAGCTTTGTATGGGTTAACTAGCCTTGCCCTATTAAACAAACTAACAAATAACTGTGGCGTTGCATAACCCTCCTTCTATTGACTGCAAGGGACCGATTCCGAGCTTGAGAAATATGCAACCCCTACACTAGTTTATAGGACCCAAGTACGCCAGTATACGTACACTTATTACAACTCAATTGGGTACTTAGGCACCAAGACTTTCTGTGCTCCGTTGCATAAATCCAATCTCACTCACCGTTGATTTAGGTTTCCTAGTGCAATCAAGGCAATAACCCCACTCTAAAACTTGATGCAGACCTAATTTAACTGTGCATGTTTTGCCTTGACATAATTATAATAGATATTTATAATTATGACAAACAATTTATAATTAAGGCAATAAGCACAGTACAGGACTTGCGGTATCCCTCTTATATGAAATTGTACACTCATCATGGGTTATATTGGTTGGATATGTTTATAGCATCCCAACCCAGTCTAACGACCTTTATGCATTGGTCCACTTTAATTATAACAAATAACTTATAATTATTCACACCGGTTATAAACGCATATCCGAGGCTACTTATATACATATTTCATATTCATGTATATTTATTCATCTTTTGTTTTCTTTATTGCCTCCGCATCTTTTATATTTGATTTTAATACTTCAGTCTAACTATGCGTTTATCTGTTATTTCATTAATTTCATTTATTGCTTCTCAATTTCATATATCAATATCGTTGCTACAACATTCATTAGTTCAGCCTTTGATTTCTATTCCAATTCTAATTCATTTTCTTTCCTATAACCCGAACTTACTTTTATTCATTAGTTTCCATTTTATTAACCTTGTAGATATATTTTTATTTCAATATTCCACCTATGGGATTTACTATATTGTAATAAATTGGAATTAAACTTTATCAATTAATTGTTATACAATAAATTTCCATATCTTATCTAAAAGAGGTGGTTTGAACGGTCTTTATAAATAATAAGGAATTCTCCTTTTATTTATTGAAATAGATAAAATACGGTAATCATCCCTATTTTATACATCTCTTTCTTTTGTAAGCATATATTTATTCCTCATCATTTTAAACATCGCGCTTTTATGAATTTAGACTTGATAATATATGGAAATCTACTTGCAACTATATAAATTCCAATAAACTAAAATCTCACTAAAATTCCAAAAGTAAAATTAACTTTATTTTCAGTCTCATTCATTAATATCAAATAAAATAGAATCTCAATTCATTATGTTTTTAGTTAATTAATTCATCTCAAAACTGATAATCAAAATCAATTCGCAATTATAAAATTAAATCTAATCATTACATAATTACAGAAATAAAACTAATCATGACATAATTATAGAAATAAAACTAATCATTACGCTTTTGTAATTATTGATACAAATTTATAGGCAAGATTACAGTCTTCAACATTTCATATATATGAATTCATTGCAATTTAAATTCAATTCTCAGGCATATAGGAATAGATATGTAATGATATAATCTAGTATTATATAAAATTATATAATATTACCACTCACCTTTAATTAGCGCTTCCAAATCTCCAGATTTAATCCAGATCTGACTTTATTATCTGTATTCTCCACTTTTTGACTCCCTGTTCGGATCCACAGATAATATTTACACAGATCTCACTAGAAATGGAATTAGAGAGAAGAGATTTGGATTTAGATTTATTAATTAGAACCAGATCTAAAAGTTTATCTTTTGATGAGGCAATCTGATTTGAATCTAACTTCTATCCTCTATCCTTTTTATATTCTTCTCCAAAGTGTATACATGCAATCTATTTTATTTTTGTGTATTTAGAATTTTCTAGAGGAGAAGAAATGGTGACAGAGCTTCCGCGCTTAGTAGAAAAATAATGAGTTGGAAGTGAAGCCCTAGGTCCTAACTTATAGAGGTTCAAATCAGCGCTAACGGTCAGATTGAATTAAATCGGATCTAGGCCACACGGCCTAAACGAACTACCACCTCCAAAACAAGGCGGGTGGACCGTCTCTCTCCATGATCGACCGCTCATGGTCGACCTAGCTAATTCATGGTTGACTTAGCCCCTTTCAAAACGAGTTAATTTGACCGTTAATTAATTTTGTTTGATTTATTTCATTTGTTTCTTCCGTTAGTTGATTGCGTTGATTAGTTTCTCTGTTAATTGATTCATATTAATTATTTACCCATTTTATAAATCCTCTGAGATCTTAATTTGAATGTTAACAATTATTAACCTCTAATAAGTCTTAATTGATTTTATTACTACAATTAGATATATAATTATTTCTGACGCTAAAATTTCAAATGTTAATAACTTTCTCGTTTGAACTCCGATAGGAAAAGTTTATATATGAAAATTGATCAACGAATCGCCACGAATCCAATGGTATAAGTTTTGTGGCTAAATTACAACATTTGTAAAAATTCTGGCTTCACTATTTATTAATTAATTTTTTAATTAGTTATCGTAAAAACGTGGGGTGTTACAAGATGGGTGGTCTTTCTAGATGACCAAACAAGGCTAGAAATGCATCTTGACACTCAAGCATCCATGCCAAATTTATTTTTCCCTTTTCAAGGACACCGAAGAATGGTATGCACTTGCCTATAGCCATTGAGATAAATTGACTCAACACAACTACTTTTCCATTCAACCTTTGCACCTCCTTTATTATTTTCGAGGCTTCGACGTTCCTCGGTTCCTTAATTGTTGTGGATTGGCTTCTATTCCCCTTGAGTTTAATATGAAACCAAGAAATTTCATTGATGCGACTCTGAACGAACACCTTAGTGGGTTAAGCTTCATCCCATATCTTCATAGCACACCAAATATCTTTGATAGGTCTTCCAAGTGGTTCAACAATCGTTGCGGGTTTGCCAGCATGTCATCCATATAGAGCTCCATTATATGCCTGATCTGATTCTTGAATATCGAATTTACCAATCTATGGTAGGTCGATCTTGCATTCTTCATACTGAATGGCATAACAAAGTAGCAATACTATCCCAATTCAGTAATGAAGCTAGGGTGCTCTTGATCTGGAATATGCATTGGAATTTGGTTGTGGCCAGAATAAGCATCCATGAATGATAGAAATTCATGGCCAGTTGTTGAATCCACTAGCCGGTCAACCTTCAGCAGTGGGAAGTTGTCCTTCGAGCACACATTATTCAAGTCTGGATAGTCGATGCATGTCCACTATTTTCCCTTAGGCTTCTTGACCAGCACTGGATTATATACCCATTCGGGGTATAGAGCATCGCGGATAAATCTGTTAATTTTTGGCATATCCAATTCTTCTTTCAACGTAGTGGATCGCTCCAGATCCACATAGCGCCATTTCTACTTCACAGGAGGACATTTAGGGTTAGTGCCATTCTCTATAGGGAAATTAAATTGCCAACCACCACGGGGTTAGTGCCACCCAAAAACTAGCAAGGGGCGGATGACCCAAAAAAGCATTTTTTGAAAACATATCCATCACAGCCGGCACTCCCATGTAGTTACCTTCATCTAAACCCACCGACAAATCAACATACCCAATAGGATTGGCAGCCTCTCCGGTAAATCCCTGTATGTGGGACTCAGATGGCTTCAGATCCTAGCCTTCCATCATCAACTGATCATTGGCGTTCTTAAATAAGATATCGACAGAACTTCCATAGTCGATGAGAACATTCCTCACAATAGCCGGCCCAACCATGGCCATTATCACCAAAGGGTCAAGTATCGGTCCCTCGACCCCATCTACATCACGGTTCCTAATGACAATATCATATATCATAGTCTTTAATTGTTTCGTGGGAGCTCCATCTTTGGAGGCAAAGCAATTCGTCTGCACCACATGTCTCAACGAGTTCCCATTATCTAAAGAGCGATGTATTGAATCGGTACCAATCTGAGGTAATGGGTCAGTACTGACTTGTGCTCTGCCAATCTGAGTTCTACTAAGTCCAACATTCAAAGTTCCATTCCCCTTCCTCTTCAATTTTTGATTTCCTCCCCTATGATTCTCGCCAGATGAAGAGGAAATATCTTCTTCTGAATCAGAAGGCGCCAATTCCTTCATGTTCCTTCTATGACCTGGAACAGAAGGGTCATTAAATCCAAGTTCTCTTTCATTTGTTTCACCATAGCATTATGAATTTCAACTAATCTTTAATTCATCTCTCTTATCACTCTGTCTAATTCAACCCGGGTAATCATTTCTAAGGCACTTTGGATTTCAACGGTTCTGGGTTGGTTGGTTTACTCTCCATGCTGAGAACCAGTGTTTTCGGCATCATTGGTGGGCTTCAAGGTAGTTGATTTTTCCTTGGTATTTCTTGAAGCCATTGCTTTGGTAGATCATATGATAGAATTTGGCAAAATTCAAGTAATCACAAATCTTTGAAATAGAACTTGTAGATCTACTTCATGGATTAAAGCAATCCAAAGATTGAAAGTAGATTTATATAACAAGAAGTTTGAGCTCTCAATAAAAACCCCAAAATGTTTACACCAAAAGTTAGCACAAATACCCTAGTAATTTAGAAAAGAGAATAAAATGAAGAAATTAAATGGAAAAGGAGTAACAACAGTACACAACAATTTATAGTGGTTTGACTAAACCCTGGCCTACGTCCACTTGAACTTTGTTAATGATTTCTTCAAAGTTTTATGAGTGTGATTTGATGGATTGGTGGTCTTGGACCGGGGATGACCCAAGAAATTGCTATATCGGTATAGAATTATAGAATGTAGACAAAAGGATCCCAGAATGGTGCCTCTCATAACCTATTTATAGCCAAATCAATGAATTTTCCTTTACCACATTCTCTCTATTTTCTCCATGTTATGAAGAAGATTGCCCGAAGAGATCATGACCAAATCAGTATGCAGCTTCTTGGTTCGGTACCGACCTGAGGGCTTTAGATCGGTAACGACCTGAGTCTTGGTTTGTTGAGCTTGAGTGTTTAGTTTATTAATTCTTAGAATGATGGGCATTGATCGGAGGCAATCCATGCTTCTTGGTTGGTTTTCCTATGGACTTTGGACATTGATTAACTTGAAGTCATTTCTATGCACTTACGAGTTGATCTCCTGGATCGATGATCCAAGGATCCTTAGATCATTCATCCTGACTTCGTTTATATGGCTTGATAGGTTGACATGGCTTCCATCTTGACTAGGATCCTAGTATCATATTGCTTGCATTTTTCTTAGTCTTCAACAGATTTGAGATGAGATTAGTTCTGAGCAAATTTCTTGAATCAATACCAAACCAAGGGATTCAGATAGTACCGATCCAAGACATGGCATTGGATTTTGTAGTATGCACTTAATCATCCCATTTCTTCTAAGAAGTAGATGGTTATTCCAAAGCATTTGGCAATTTTGTGGTTACATCTCCTGAGCATCACTTAAGAATTGAAATTTGGAGCTATCATTCTAGATTTATAATTTACTATCTAACCATTCGATCATTCTGACTTGTCCAAATATGGCTTGTTCATAAAGCTGGATGACAATACCTTTCACTTAGAATATTGTTATGTCGCAATTTCACATTCTAGTGTTAGGAAATCCCTATCGATATGTTGGCCAAGCGTATCAAGCAGAATTCAAAACTAATCAACGGATAATGCAACGATCCGTATTTTTGGCTATTTTAAATTATTAAATTTAAGATGATTATTGGATAAGAATTTTTTTTGAAAAGAAAAGGTTCTTTATTAATGAAAAATAGAACCTATAATAGAAAGATTCGCCTCCTTAAAAAACCTTACCATTGTGGTAAGGAATAAGAGCATGACATCCTCTATATAGTCACCTCTAATATAGGAGTTTATAATCACACAAACAAGAAACAAATAAAATACAAAAACACATGGCCTATCTATATAATAAAAGAGCTTCGTGAGACAAACAGGAGACAAAGAGTGGATGAGATTTATTTTTAGAAAAGGACATCGGATGGTTGAAAAGTTTCTGCTAAGTTGTGGATTGGCATAATGTGCTGAAAATATGGGATTCCCACTACTTCGACGCGTGTCCAGAAATCACTTTCTACAACTGTTCCCACTCCCATGTCCTAGATTAATTTTTTCTTCTTCTTTCATCGACACAAACTCTCTCCCGTACAAAGAAATTCAAAGTTTGAATACTGGTTATTAAACTATTGATTCCTAAATAGTTCTTAATTTACACCCACGTCAATCGGGTATTCATTCTCCTACACTTCATTTGCAGGGTTTGTTGCTACATATGATGGTACTTCCATCTTCTCTTTTTGCTCATCGTTTGCTTATATACTGTCAAATTGATGGTTTACTCAACAAATTCCACTTTTCCATTTTCTTCTTTTCGAATTACGAATTTTTAGCATCTGTTTATATGTATATATATATATTGATTAGTTCATGGGTTTTATCTGCTTTTTTGTTATATCCGGTTATGCTTATAAACTATTTGTGAAAATGGGAATATTAATATTTTAACCATTTATATTAAATTTAAGGAAATATTTTGAATTTTACTAACTCTTTCACTATTGAAAACATTGTTTTACACATAAATATAAAATTATTTGAATATTTTTGCAATTAACTTTAAATATAAAGGCATTAGATGTTTTGAATTTTACTCACTCTTTTACCACAAGCCACGCATCAGTCTTAATTAAAACTTAAAAAGTGATATTTTCCTATTGTATATTTTCCTTTGAATTTGAGTATTGTTATAACTTCATGTACACGATAACGTTTGTTGTGTTGTTCAGTAAGAACTACAGGAGAAGGAGGTCAAAAAGAGCAGTATTTTAAGAAGATGTAAAATAGAGTTAACTACAGGAGAAGTTCTTTGAAAGGGCTAATTCCATTTCAGACCACTTAACAAAGGTATATGTATACATCTTTTATCTTCAGAAGTTTTAACCTATGCTATTACCAAACATTACAGTGTCTTTGGATATGTTCGTACAATAACATATCCCTTTTTTATTTCCCTGACCGATGGAACAAATTTCGAAATATTACGATGACTAGAAAATATATGCTTTTGTTATATAGGATATGAAGTCTGCTGTGACATAGTAAAATTGTGGATAAAAAGCTTATACTACTATTTTGTTTTACGGACCACACATTTAATCACATGGATATTGAAAGATGTATCGTATTATATCACACTTAAGCAGTTCTACAAATCTATTTAATTCTTATACTGCAAACTTGATATAATTGTCAAGGTACTCTTAAATGGTTTTTTAACATAATGTTGAGTGGAATACACTAATAACAAAATTACAATAAATATGAACACAAATAACATGATTCTATATCAAACCGAGAATCAAAAGACATAGAGATAATGTTAGCATCGTCTTGAACTACTGTTTATCTTGATCTGGTTGCCTATATCCTATATTGTTGAAACTGATAAAATTTACTACACCTTGCAAACTTCTTAAATAACTAATTTTACTGTACTATGCTCACATATTTCTCTATTATTTGACATAGGAAAGATTGAGAAAACTTCCCAATTCGAGGATTCAAGGATCCTTAATTTAAGAAGAATGTCAGGTATGCTACATTTTTTTCATTTTGCTCTTATGCTTTAATTCCTTAACAGTACTAATATTATGTGAATAGAAGATTAGTCATATTATACTATATGTGACATTAATTTGTGGCATGTTCTTTTCATATGTACATATATACATATATGTGTGGATTTCACCGCTCATCTTTATGAAATAGTTGGTTCGTGTTACTCACCCTACAGACTGAATTTATAAACCTACCTCACAAATGATTAAGAAGAACACAATTTGGGTGGGTGCTTTATTGATTTATGTTAAATACTCAACTTTTTTAATGGAAGAGCGATTATCAAATTGTGAAGTGCATTTGATATTACTAACTATTATAAAAAGAAATGGCTCTCGACACGCTCGATAGCTGGCAATATTTAACTATACAAATAACCCAATATTGAATCCTATAGTTCGATTAATCGGCAATCTTCAAAAAAAAACATAAAGAAACTATAACTACCTAAAATAGTTGCATATAACAACATTATACATAGTTATACATAGGAAAATGTGATATAAGTGTAAGTAAAAGAACAATGGAGAGACAGATGTACTTAAAATGGCTAAATAGCTGTGGCTTGAAACTTTCATCAGTTCATGGCTTGATAGTTGCATGGAATATGTGTAAGTAAAAAAGCATAAATTCCTATAGTTGCATGGCTTGATAGCCGTACTTAAAATGCTGTACTGATGCATGGCCCGAAGAGAGAAGCACATGTGAACTGGTGAGTTGGTGTAATCCAATGGAGAGATGATCCTAAACAATCGCATGACATGAACTAATGTTGTTAACATGTTACAACTCTGAACAGGCATGGAAAAAACTGGGCACACGGCTGCACAAAACTGAGTTGACCTCCTTGAAGCAGCGTGTCTTTTTTTTATCATTTCTTGATATTATAGTTACATTAACTAACATTCACTGAAAATTGATTATTGAACACTTTTTTCTGTTCCAAATTATGTCATCATTTTTACAATAACAGTACCGCCTAGATTATTGAACTAAAAACAATAATATTGATTTACTAAAAATAATAATATTGAGTTTATTATATTATATTATAAGCTTGAGCAGTAATAGGTGAACTGGATGAATGAGTATTTGAATTGGCTAAGTGTACTGTCTAAATGAATGATCAGAATGGATGGTTAACTGGGTGAGCTAAGTTGCATGATGACTTGCATAGAAATATGAAGCAAGCCTACATTGCAGAAGGCAGGGCTACTACCCAACTGAAGAGAACCCATGATGTAACAGGGTATTTTTTTCGCCATGATTTCTTTGTCAAAGTTATATTGTTAGTATTCTTAAAAGTCAAGTACATTGTCCATGTCTTGCATGAACACTCAAATATATACTATTAGAATCAAACACCTTTTCTCTTATTACTTTCATCATTCAATTTAAGTAAACATCCAATTTTGACATTCTCTAGAAACAAATGAACAAAAAATTATATATTTTGCATATTTTAAGCATGATTGAGCTTTGCTGGTTAGTAATATAGGAATCGTAGGCTGTTTTTTGATATTATTTGGATTCGACGGTAATTTGAGAAATTGCACTATGTATCTTTATATTTGTCTTTTTTTGGGGTACCGCATTCCGTCTATCATAGTTACCAACATGACTGTAAACTCATCTAACTATGTATGAAACTAAGACATTTCAAATGTAAAACAGTAGTGAAAAGAACCTATGCAAATTAAGTTGCATTTATATTTTTTGTATCATCGTTTTTTTCCACTAACATAAACCTTAATATTTAGGTTAGCTTTGCAAATCTAATGGTTGCATGTATCATATTCATAACAGCTAACTTTCTTTTTTATAAGATGCATTTTATTTTTTTTCAGGGTTGGAGCTATACGTGGTTTACAGAAAAGAGGATGAAGTTAGGGAAATACTCAGTATAACAATTAGCTATGATATATTTTACTATAGTATTCAAATATGATTTCAGACAACAAAAACAAAAGGCAGATTATATGTTATGCGCACCCTGTATTTAACAATCCTATAACGGTCCTACGATGGATTATTGTTATTGGTATATTTTTTTACACCAAATTTTACACTGATTAAACTTTACCTTAGTGCAACGTGTAACATCATTCATTACATGTGATGCAAATTTTATATCCGTGCCATCGGCACGGGCTTTATACTAGTACAAAATAAAACAACAAAAATCAGACGGGCCTAAATCTTAAGCCTGAAATGCCGCACACCCCCAACTTCCATTGAAACGACCCGGTCCAGCCCATAACACACCATCACAAATACGAACCCCTTAACCCTAATACCCATTGCACCGCCATTAGCATGTATCAGCTAACTCTATACCCCATCGAAGCAGCAAATTTATCTCTAATGAGGTCGCTCGCCGTTGATTAAGTCGGCGATAAAGCTACAGCCTGACATCTAACTCTACAAGCTTCAATCGAACCTCCCTCGAGCATCCCTGGTGTTCAAATCGCCTCCTTACCTGTTCAACCCAAATGTGGTGAATGAGTGAGCTGTTGTGACAAACACCAAATCGCGCATTACTGATTTTGTGCGAAATTGAAGTCGGAGAGCTGACAAGTAATTTCCCAAAGACATGGTAGTAAAAGATGGGACTTCAAGTCGATGCAGTGTACAACTCCATAGATAAGTACTATAATCGCAAGTTGTGAATAAATGATTATGGTTTTCAGTGTACTCATTACACAGAACACATGTATCATTAGTGCTAATACCCCAGTTTGCAAGCCGATCGACGGTAGGCAGTCGTTGTAAATAGGCTAAATAAGTAGTGTAGGAAAACTTTCTTACTGATTTACTATGCCAAATTAGTCTAAAATTGTCATCGCTATATGTTGATACTCTTATGTCATTCCACACTTTAGAGAACACAAATGTTTTACTGTCACAGATTGTCCAGTAGTCCGTAGTGTTGTCAGGAATTATTTTCACGTTATGTATCTACGTAGCTACTTCTCTAGTCTCTGTTAACATCTGAGGTTGGAGCTGGCCTTCTTGCATAATATGACAAACTTTGCTCTTTGTTGTGTTGCTTAAATAAATTATGTTCCAACCTAGAATGTCAACAAGAGATTTATGGTTTATCCAAGGATCAAACCACAACTCTATGTTTTCTCCATTGGTAATTACTCTGGTCATAATGGAGGCAGCGACGTCACGTTGTCGTAAAATAGATTTCATAGTCCCAGAGTAATTGTTATCAATGGGGAGTACCCAGAAATTTTCTCTAGCCATGTATTTAATCCTCATCCACCTCGACCACAAATAGTCAGTAGTAAGTAAGTTCCACAGAATTTTAATTCTTGCAGTCTTATTCAAATTTGTAAATCTGCGCAGACCAACCCCACCTTCAATTTTTCGTTGGCATAAGTCTCCTAAGCAATTTTATGGAGTTTTCCTTTCCAAAAGAAATCAGCACATAACTTATCCACTTTATTCAACACTGATTGTGGCAAATTATAGATCAGCACATAACAATCGAAGTTATAGTACTATGAATTAACTCTGCTCGCCCCGCTGTTGTTAAAAGATTGCAGTCCCAACCTTCTAACTTAGTGCTTATTCTGTGTAGCAGGGGTAAACAATGTGTTGGATGAATATAGTCCACTGAAAGTGGGAAACCATGATACTTCATAGGTCAATCATGTTCTGGCATTTATAAAATGGTAGCAATTTCAGTTTTACACGTTACACCAACACTAAAAAATATCTGAGATTTTGTTTGGCTTATCTTTAAACCCACAGTTTCTTCCATAGTAGTGAAAATCTTGTTCATATGAATAGCATTAGTTATGTTAGCAGATAAAAATACCATAACATCATCAGCGTATAAAAGATGCGAAATAACCGGTTGTATGCTAGAAATAGGTTGTAGGTGACCATCATAAAATCCCTCTTTCCATCAATAGTGGAAAAAATTCCATAGCGATGCAAAATAAATATGGGGACAGTGAATCTCCCTGCCAGAGTCCCCAGTTGGAAGGAATAAATCCTTCCGGTCTTCCGTCAATCATAATCGAAAACGTAGGCGTAGATATGCATTCATAAATAAGCTCCACTAAGGATGTAGGAAACCCATAGATGTAAGCATATGAATTACGAACTCTCGATTAACCATATCATATGCTTTTTGAAGATCAATTTTAACACACATTTTCTGTTTACCTCGCTTATGGAAATCCCGGATAAGTTCATGAGCTAATAAAACATTTTCACCAATGTTTCTCCCCCGTATAAAAGATGACTGATTTTCTACAATTAAACAAGGAAGAAACCGTTTAATTCGATTACAAATGATTTTGGACACTATTTTATAAAAGATATTAGCACAAGAAATAGGTCGATAATCTGAAATAGTTTGGGGCTTATCCTTCTTAGGGACTAAAGTAAGAAAATTATGGTTAACTCCCTTCGGTAATTTTCTGCTCTTGAGTATTTCTGACACGACATTTAATATGATCTCCTGCAGGTCAGTCCAGTGTAGTTTGTAAAATTTAGAGGAAAATCCATCAGGGTCTGGACTTTTAGCATCATCGATCGAGAAGAGAGTTGCTTTAATTTCATCTGGAGTGATTGGGGAAGATAAGTATTCTTTTCCCACATCGTTTATTGTCATTCTAGTGTTAATGGTTGGGAAAAAATTCATAACTTCACTATTAAAGAGCTGGTGGTAGTAATTTAAGGCTTCAGCCTTTATACTGCTGCAGTCATGTGTAGTGACCTTCCGCATCCATTAAAGCCTGGATTTTATTCCTATGTCGGTGCATTGATATTTTAGCATAAAAATACTTGGTATTACTGTCACCTTGTTGTAGCCACAAAACTTTACTTCGTTGTCGTAAGAATTCCTATTGCTGTTTGAGCAGGTCATTCAAATGCTGACCAATCAAATATAAGTTGTCATAGGCACCTCAGTTTTCCGGATCCTGATCCGCGAGATAAAACATTGTGTCGTACTCAGTTTGCATATTATTTATGTTATCTTCCTTAGCTCTTAACCGATACTAGGCCTTCAATTCATTTTTTACTGCTTTCAGTTTGAAAATAAACCTGTAAGCATATGAACCCCGAGTATCTTTTGACAAACCAGTGGAAATGCATTGATTATACCCCTCCCTATAGCACCAATTGTTTATGTATCGAAAAGGGGCACGCTTTTGGTGCTTCTGTTGTGGTCTAAAGGTTACTAATAAGGGGGTATGATCACTAATTGATGATGGTAGAGCAACAGTAGTGAATTGGGGGAACATAGACATAAAATCTACATTAACTAAAACCTTGTCTATGTTGGTCGCAATTCCTCTACGCCGCCATGTAAATTTGCAGCCCTGCAAACTAGATTCGACTAATCCATAATTAAAAACACAGTTCTTAAACGAATTTAAATAGGAGAAAGGGATTAGCAAACCTCCCTTTTTGTCCTTCGGGTTAAGAGAATTGTTAAAATCCTCAATTACAAGCCAAGGAGAACCTATAAATGAGGTGTCGTCCCGAAGCAAATCCCACAGCTTTTGGTGCTCCGAAAAAGAATTACTGGCATAAACACATGTACAATAAAATTGCAAACCTCCTTTGTTAGATAATAACATGGTAATGTTGTTGAGATTTGCTAAATACAGCTTGTTCCCACACAGTTGTATCTGGTAAAGTCACAATGCGTCCTTTGCTGCCTTCGTCATTATTGTGAATAAGAGTCCAATTAATAAGTTTTTGATGAAACTTGTTTAAACTAGCAGTAGATAATTTTGTCTCAACCAAGCTTATTAGATTAAGCTTGTGAGATTTAAGAAGTGTAAATACCTGACTAACTTTGCCGTCGGTATTCATACCTTTTATATTACACGTCATTATATTCATTTACCCGTCGAAGAGCTCCTTGTTGTTCTTTTAGGAGGAGCCTTATGCGTAGTTGTGGGATTTGCGTCTGTCACACGCCTTTGATCCTATATAGGATTCTTCATAACCATGGGGGAGACATTGATAGTAGATGTGGACGAACTACCCGTTTCTTGTATTGTATTAGCTATTTCATGTATGAAATTCTATGTATCTTGCTGACAACTGTCTTGTTTATCTTTCAGTTTTGCACAAATTCTAGGATCAACCTCAGTAGCCAAGAAAGAAACCCGATCAGTCGCAGCGGGGGGTTTATCACTGGAAGTGTCCTCCGGTTGGTCGGAAATCTCATTGAGAACAGAAAAAGTATTGTGTATATTTAAATTTGCTGTAACACTGTCATAAGATGTGCATGTATTTGAAGTTTTGAACCTTCAGGACTGTTGTGTTGTAAAGGAACTGTATAATTCTGTTGTGATACTGTACTATTAGTCTGCTGTGGTAATTCTGTGTTAGTGTTGCACGTTACTTTATCTTTAGGTCTCCATTGTTGTGAAATAATTGTAGAACAGTTTGCCTCATTATAACCAAAAGTTTGACATGTTGAACGGGGCTTAATTTTCTACTCATATTCAATCTGAATATAGTCACTATCTCCATTATATAACTCCATAAGTATTGTCTGCGGATATGTAAAGTGCACATCCACTTCAATCAAACCCGAGCATAATGGAGTCTATTTTCCGTAGCCGTGTTAGAGTCTATACGGATGGGATTGCCAAGTACACTTGCAATTCTACTAATCCCTTCATTATTCCAATACTCAAGTTTAAGATCCATAAAACGTACCCATATCGGAATAGTGGAAAAGGAGTCCTTAGTAAGTACAATACCAGGTTTCAATTTTTTTGATAATCAAGATTGTGGATCCAATAGTGTAAGGACTCGATCGCACTATTTTACTATAGTCATCAACGTTATAGAATTAATAAAGATAAATCCATTCTTCTTATAGAACAAATCGTACGTACCAATAGGTTGCCATATCTTGTCGATGTAACTTTTAAAATTATTGTACAAGGGCCGCGTGCCCAAAATGTAAACAACAAGTGTATTCCTCCATTTATCTTCTGAAGCCATGAAAACCGATTGTGGCAACATACACTTTCTATCCGTTCCCTCTGTAGTAGGAGCAAAGTAGGACAGATCAGTAATTGCTTCATCACGTTGCGTAAAGCATTCCTTCATAGTAGAAGCCCAAGATTTAGCACATGTGGTGTTCAGTTTTGATGTTGAAGGTTCCCTGCTATGTTCCAGCCCTGGGAAATCTGGATCGGCGGCAAAAGTACGATCCTGTTGATCGGTAACTGAATATGGATGTGGAGCGCCGGATGATGGGGACGGAGGTCGTCCAGGCTGAGGCAGTGACCGAATATCGAGCGGTTTTGGTGGAATAACTGTTCCCTCCTTGGAGTCTATGTTCACCGTGATTTTTTAGTTTTTTTTTATTGGATACGAATGGGTAGAAATAAAAATTTAATGATTTATTATTGTATTTTATTGATTATAATAACATTTTGAAACAAACAATTCCGAAGATTTTGACGATAACAAATATTGAAATGAAATTCTATATATTTAACGGGTTTATAATCCATAGTTGGAATTGAATAATGAATGCTGAATTACTGAAAAATGGTAGTGGTTATTATTATTTGAATTCAGGTTTAAAAGTTAAATTTTATAAGTTAAATAACTTATATTGAAATATGGTGATTTATGGGATAATTAAATTGTTTAAATTTAATATTGGAAATTATTTGAATAATTGAATTCTGAATTTTATATGAACGAAAATGTTTTTAAAAAAGTTGATTTAATTTTTTTTTAAACGACAATGAAGATTGTTAGCTTTTAAAATTGAATTTTAAAGTGATTAAATTAAGTTTGGAAAATTTCTTGTTTTAATTAACGAGTAAAAATAGCCATTTTGGCCACTTTCTCGGATTTCGACGAAACTAGTTTCATCGGATCTAAAATAATGAATTATTATAGGATTTCAAGTTTCGTAGAATTCGGACTTGTCGTTCGGCCATGCGAGCTTGAAACGCATAGAATTTTATTTCAGAATTTAATTAAAATAATTCGATTTGAAAGGCTATCTTCTACATACGATCGAATTAGGCTTCAAAACTTGTTCCATTGTGTTCGGAATGGGGGTAAAACATTATAAATGCCAGGCGGCAAGCTTGGCTTGGAGCTCGAGAAAATTCGGACGTCTTTGGTTAGATATTTTCTAATTTAAAAATAATAATATAGATATTTTTATTTCCCCGGTATTTTGTTCATAGCCACGCCCTAGTCTCGTATATTTTTCCCCCTTTATCTCTTTTCAAAATCATGCATCTGAATATAAAAAAACAAAGCCACGATCTCGACTTAGGCATGGAGGATGGGGCATCGCGGCAAAGGGCCGAAGGCAACTCGGGTGGAGCGATGGCGAGGGGATCAGAGCGCGATAGGGGTGAGGTCGAACTGCTCGTGTGCGTGTTTCTGACCTCGACGATGAGGCGGCGGATCCTCGACGAGGGATGTGGATCGGCCTTCGATGGTGGGTGGGCGTTGCAGTTGTGGTCGTGAGTTGGGTTCGTAGTGGCATGACTTGGCTGTAGCGTGGGCTGTGGCGATCGATACATAGAAAAAAAGAGTGATAGCGCGAGCAAGAAGTCACAATCTTGAACGTGGTGATGGCGAAGTGAGGCATGAACGAGATGTTGATTAGGTAACTAATTTTCCTTATTAAAGCATACATTAAATTAAATTATAAATGTTAATGTTTAATGATTCGAATCTCTTCGTACGATATCGGATTGGCATGCAAATTTTTGCTTTGGAACTATATCGATAAGCTCTACGCTATGGAGCAGATTTCGTATTGATTTGGCTAGTTTGAATTTCTCTGATTCAAACAAAGGTGAGTGTTTTATACGCTCATGTCTGACTAATATATTTTCATGTTAGTAAGATTTATATCGTGAAGTGATTTAATTTATTGATTGTTGTTTAATAAATTTAATTGACATTTGAATTAATTAATAGGATTTGAATTGACAGTTAAATTGAATTAGAAATAACTGCTAGAAAAATCCCCGATTATCGATAATTGGTTGAATGTTGTGATTTTTGACTGTTGGATGATGGATTGAGATGGATGCTATTGATTGATATTTTGGATGTTTGGATGTTTACTTATGTTTAGTATATCCTGTTATCATCCTGTATTTTATTTTCAGTATATAAACTGTAAATTGAATTATTTTGAATAAATTAAGAAATAGGTTGAAATGATATATACCTATGGCATTTATTTTGGATTGAAATGATATATATCCATCCCTGAATTAAATTGGAATAACTGGTTCACTTGGCCATAGGATAGAAAATTATATACGGACACCAGATTGGTTAAATTAAATGATTTTAAAATTTTGATTTGAAATTATTAAAATGATTTGGTTTTAGGAAATAAAAATCGAATTTATGGAAATCGGATTATTTTCGAACTGGAGCTCGAAATACTGAAATTTAAATTTGGTAAACGAAATTGTTTAATTAATCGAAGTTGAGATTTTTAAGTGATAATCGAAATATGATGTGAATTTCAGAAATTGATTTGTTTTAAAAGATTGGACTTTTATTCGAATTTCGAATTTTGCTAAGTAAAAGTGATATAAAACGAGATTTCGAAATTGAGCTCGGAATTGAATTATATTTGAAGATTTGGATTTTAAATTGGATTTTGAAGTTAAGTTTGATTTAAGTGTTTTGAATTGATATTTTGGAAATCGAACTCGGAATTGATATATATCAAAATGGTTAAATTTGAGAATTAAGTTTTAATTAATTTGGCATTGGAATTGAAATTAATTTGAAATTGGAATTTAAATTAATTTGGAATTGGAGTCGAAATTAATTTGAAATTGGAATTTAAATTAATTTTGAATTGGAATTTAAATTAATTTGGAATTGGAGTCGAAATTAATTTGAAATTGGAATTTAAATTAATTTTGAATTGGAGTTGAAATTAATTTGGAATTGGAAGTGAAATTAATTCGAAATTGAATTGAAATTAATTTGGAATCGAAGAAAAAATCGACTTGAAATTGGAATTGAATCGATTAAATCGAAATGGAAATTGGAACTGATTTGAATTGGGAAATTTGGAAAGTGAATCAGTTTGACTTTGAAATTATTTTCAAATAAATTATTTTAGTATAAACTATTTAAAATCTATCTTCTTAAATATTCAAATTATTTTGATTTCTCAAACTATTTTACTATATAACCATTTTCAATACTCAAACTATTTTCTATTAAACCATTTTAACTATTTAAGCTATTTTAAAACTATTCATACTATTTCTTAAAATTTAAACCGGTCAAGGGTGGAATGTTTATATTTAAATCTTGGATTTAAATGCGAATGAGGTTAAATTGAAGTTATAACCTAAATTGAAATTTCGAAACATATTTTGGAGCAAAATCAAGAAACTAAGGCAAAAATGATACGGTATATCTTAAGTAAATATGATGATTTCAAAATGGATTTGATTTTGAGGCGAATATGATATTTTGATATCAAATATGAATAGTTTTCGAAATGTAAAAGAACCAACCGGTGTGAAAAATGACGTTTGGTTGTTAAAGAGGCCGGGGCCTCTTATTGGCATACTCTCTGTCAATATTGGAACCACTTTGACAACCGTGTACGCGGTGGATGATATCCATAATGTAGTGGTTGAATTGGCGAACGTTTACTGGAATGAAGTTGGAGAACAATGATGGATAGTCTTGACACTTGTGTCATAATTAAAATGACTAAAACATGAGTCTATGTCTAGCAAATGAGGTTAGCTACCTCTAGCGACGTTGATCACTCGTATTACTATCGTGATTTTGTACTCGATGGGTGCACCATTTTTGTTCGGATTGATTGTCGCGGTCGGCCACGGATGGGTTACGACCAGGCAGAAAGGGTAAACTGGTAGAATCCTACCTTGGGCATTGCCTCACGTGCCTTTTCATATTTATCCTTATGCGAGCCCATTACGACTTTGGTTTAGTACTATAAAAATGTGTTAAGGTGGATCAATGTAAAGCCTTAATGCTATTTTGATATTTATTTTACTGATAGACTTACCTATTATAGAGTATGCTATTATATATAAATAGTTCAACGGATCATTAGGAGATGGAAAATCCCTTAACATCTCTTAAGTTATTGCACGCACGTTATACACTGGATAGGAGATGTAAATCCAGTAAACATCTCTGACGCTGTTACACTCATATTTATTGATATTGATTTGACTTACATAAGAGTATGTTAGTCTTGACTCGAGTGTTTTATTTTTTCATTACGCTCGGGTCAGCCCTGAGTTTTAGTGCATTGAAGATTATTCTTTAGAGGACGAAGACGAAGATTTGGTATATTATTACTATTATTATTCTCTGCATCATGCTATTCTATTGCATTTTATTTATCCTTGATGTATATAGATAACCCTGATAAATGTTGTATAGATTATAATCAAGTGTATAGTAAACAACTTCATGAACTGTTATTTGATTATTATATTTTATCAATCCGCCGTGAGATTTTGTGTTTGCTTTCTTCTTCTTTTCTTATTTTTCTTAATTATCCCCGTTGATTATCTACGTTCCAGATTGTTTAAGTTTGACATATGTGGATTTATTGTCGATTTAAACCTTCCGAAATATGGATCGTCACAGTTGGTATCAGAGCTTTGGTTTAGCGATAACCTTGACTTTGTAGGGTTTGACTCATTAGAGATAGGGTAGTAATACCCTAGAATGAGTCTGTTGAGTGTGTATATATATGAGAGAGCATACTTGTTAGTGTTATAAAATGTTTTATATTGTGTTTGCTTATTAGTTGAGTTGTTTATGAATTCTGGTCGGTGCGTGGGATGCCATGTTATCGATAGGGGTTTCTAAACACTTAAACGAGGCAAGTCGACATAAAATTGTTTTAAAATCGAGTAACTGAAATAAATTTACCTAAATTATATTATATATATAATGATAATTTTTAATGAATGATATTTGTTAGGAGATGATAATATTTAGTTTTCATCGATTATTGGTTGAATTAAAATAAAACGAATACTTTGTGAATTTTATTTCACGAAGTCGATAATTAAATTGAATTGAAATCTAATTATAATAAAAAATTGTTTGGAATATCAAATTTGTAAATTAACAAAATATTTTCATAATGAAGTAATGAAATTGTATGAGTATATTTAAATATAGCTTATAAATAGAAGAGATATAAAAGCTGAGAATTTTATAATTTAAACCCTGTGATTTTTCAAAAAAAAATTGTTTTCCAAGCTTTAAAAATTAATAATAGTATTATTTGAAAGTGTTTTGACTAGAAATATATTTTGAAATGATTTTTGAAAGGAATAAAAGCATTGAACTCATTTAGTAGCTGGGAAATAATTATGGGGATGACTGCAGCATTGCCAGTGTTCATTTTCGAGTTTTCGAGTGAGAATTGCTACCGAAAGAAATTTATTTTCGACTAAAAAAGTTTAATGGTGAAGAAAAAATATATTCAATTATGATTTGATAAATATATGAAAATTGTTTGATCTTATAATTGAAAATAGTATATAAGGAATAAGTTTATAACTTGTAAATTTAAAATAGTATAGAAAAGAAATAAGTTGTAACTTATAAATTTGAATAGGAAAATAAAACCAAATTTAAAATGGTTAAATTTTTGGTTAAGAAAACAGAAGAAATTTTTTTTGAATTTGAGAAATGAAATAAAATAATTAACTTAAGGATAGTTAAATAAAATTGAGTTAGTGAAATGAAAAATAAAATGAAATGGAGTCAAGAAAGCTTAAATAAAAGTGAATTGTATTTGAAATGAATTAGAGAAAATAATAAAATGAAATTTTAAGTGAATAAGTTTGTATAACTTATAGATTTGATAAATATTAAGCTAAAGAAAATTTTAATTGGTTGAATATGAATGATAACGAAACACGAAAAAAATATTAACTTAATATTAAATAAATTGAATTAGATTTGAATAAAACTAGAGGAATTGGTAACATGAACACTTGAGCTATAAAGTGAATTAATAAATGAATACGAACTTGAATTTTTAAATGATATGTAATTTAAGTGTGAAAGAAATAAAATAAAAATAAATGGGTGTAAGAAAATTTATATGAGAAATTGAATTTGATTTAAATTGAATGGAATTTTTTTATCAAATTCAAATGGAATGAGTTTCAATAAAAATTTTTGAATGTTAACTAATATAATATAGAATAAGTTATTAGAATAAATTTTAAATTGAAGTTAATTTAAGAGAAGTTGAATGAACTGATCGTGAAAAAATTTATTAATATGAATTGGAGTATAAAATAAAATTTACTTAAGTAATTTGTTATATGAGTTTGAATCAATGAATAAACTAATGAAGTGGATCAATTTATAAAAAAATTTACTGAAGTAAAATTATTAAAATGAATTTAAATTTGTGAAATAAACTAATTAAGTGAATCAATGGATTAATAGAATTTAAGTTATGGAATAATAATAAAATGAGTTGCAATTTTGTAAATGTTAATAATAAACTTAAATGGTTTATAAATAATATTAGTATTAAAATACTAAGTGATGA
Source organism: Allium fistulosum (assembly GCA_030737815.1). NCBI lineage: Eukaryota > Viridiplantae > Streptophyta > Magnoliopsida > Asparagales > Amaryllidaceae > Allium > Allium fistulosum. Next base: position 498,378,350 of record CM060903.1, read on the forward strand.
TGAAATAAATTTAGCTTAACAAGGTTAAATGAAATGAAAATTCATTGGATAATAAATAAAAATGAATGTCATTAAAATAAATATTAATCAATTGAAAGTAAATCGATTGAATGTAAATACATTAAATTATAATCAATCAAATGTGAATGCAATGAATATTGGTTGATTGAATAAAAATGGATTGAAACCAAATTAGTTGAATGTAAAATTAAAAGTGAATGATTTGAATATAAATCCATTGAATGATTAAGGAAATGAGTGTTTATCAATTGAACGTGAATAAATTTAAGGTGAACCAATTCAATTCAAAAGAAATCCATGTGAATAAATTGAAAGCAAACAAATTGTATATAGATGAAATAAATGTCAATGAATTAAAAGTAAATCAATTTAATATTGATAGGAAATGAAAGCATAGTAAACTGAATATTGACATTAGGAAGTGTGAATTGGTATTGTTGTGAAAAAGATTGGATGTATATTGTTTGTTGGATGTTTGTTTGTTGCATTTGCTATATTCGTTTATGGTTATTGCATAATCCATGTTATATATCGATTTTACTCTTTATATATATGTTCTCATTTGGTTATTGAGTATTTAGTAAGTACGGAAGGGCGTATGCTTGCTTTTGGAGCTTGATTGCGCATTAGGTTGCTTTTGCTTGCTTAATACGAGCGAACTCGCTCGTATTATTAATAATAAGGTACGTACCTCGGATTACACACCGCGATTTTATGTTTTTGCCCTTCGGGATGCCTCATCATTGAGATGAGATGTATATTTGATTATATCGGGTATATTTGTGTTATATATTATATTGTAAAAAAATTCCGATCGAGCCGCGCAAAGGAGACTCTACCGAAATTTTCCGTAAATCCGGGAGTTAGAAATTTTTTGAAGTTTTAACATTTTTATAGCTTGTTTTTATATATAAGTTATATTTTCCGCAAAATCGGTAGCAGAGTGGCATAGTAGAAGCGTAGTAATAGTTTTGCAAATAAGATGTTTATGTTTATAAGTTAATTATTTTGAGAAAATATCATGTATGTTAAATTCTGTCCTTAACGCCTTTTCGAGGACGAAAAGTTTTGAGTGGGGGAGTATGCAATGATCCGTATTTTTGGCTATTTTAAATTATTAAATTTAAGATGATTATTGGACAAGAATGGGTAGAAATAAATATTTAATGATTTATTATTGTAGTTTATTGAATATAATAAAATTTTGAAATAAACAATTCCGAAGATTTTGGCGATAATAAATATTGAAATGAAATTCTATATATTGAACGGGTTTATAATCCATAGTTGGAATTGAATAATGAATGGTGAATTACTGAAAAATGGTAGTAGTTGTTATTATTTGAATTCAGGTTTAAAAGTTAAAATTTATAAGTTAAATAACTTATATTGAAATATGGTGATTTATGGGATAATTAAATTGTTTAAATTTAATATTGGAAATTATTTGAATAATTGAATTCTGAATTTTATATGAAGGAAAATGATTTTAAAAAAGTTGATTTAAATTTTTTTTAAACGACGATGAAGATTGTTAGCTTTTAAAATTGAATTTTAAAGTGATTAAATTAAGTTTTGGAAATTTCTTGTTTTAATTAACGAGTAAAAATAGCCATTTTGGCCACTGTCTCGGATTTCGACGAAACTAGTTTCATCGGATCTGAAATAGTGAATTATTGTAGGATTTCAAGTTTTGTAGCATTCGGACTTGTCGTTTGGCCGTGCGAGCTTGAAACTCGTAGAAATTTATTTCAGAATTTAATTAAAATAATCGATTTGAAAGGCTATCTTCTGCATATGATCGAATTAGGCCTCGAAACTTGTTCCATTGTGTTCGGTATGGGGGTAAAACATTATAAATGCCAGGCGGCACGCTTGGCTTGGAGCTCGAGAAAATTCGGACGTCTTTGGTTAGATACTTTCTAATTTAAAAATAATAATATAGATATTTTTCTTGCCCCAATGTTTCATTCATAGCCACGCCCTAGTCTCGTATATTTTTCCCCCTTTATCTCTTTTCAAAATCACGCATCTGAATATAAAAAAACAAAGCCACGATCTCAAATCGATCTCGACTTAGGCATGGAGGCTGGGGCTTCACGGCAAAGGGGCGAAGGCGACTCAGGCGGAGCGATGGCTAGGGGATCGGAGCACGATAGGGGCGAGGTCGAACTGCTCGTGTGCGTGTTTCTAACATCGGCGATGAGGCGGGGGCTCCTTGACGAGGGATGTGGACCGGCATTCTATGGTGGGTGGCGCACTGCAGTTGTGGTCCCGAGTTGGGTTCGTAGTGGCGTGACTTGGCAGTAGTGTGGACTATGGCGATCGATACATAGAAGAAAAAAAGAGTGATAGCGCGAGCAGGAAGTCACGATCTGGAACGTGGTGATGGCGAAGTGAGGCATAAAAGAGACGTTGATTAGGTAATTAATTTTCCTTATTAAAGCATATACTAAATTAAATTATAAATGTTAATGTTTAATGATTCGTATCTCTTCGTACGATATCGGATTGGCATGCATATTTTTGCGTTGGAACTGTATCGACAAGCTCTACGCTCTAGAGCTGATTTCATATTGATTTGGCTAGTTTGAATTTCTCTGATTCAAACAAAGGTAAGTGTTTTATACGCTCACGTTTGACTAATATATTTTTATGTTAGTAAGATTTATATCGTGAAGTGATTTAATTTATTGATTGTTGTTTAATAAATTTAATTGACATCTGAATTAATTAATAGGATTTGAATTGACAGTTAAATTGAATTAGAAATAATTTCTAGAAAAATCTCCGATTATCGATAATTGGTTGATTTTTGTGATTTTTGACTGTTGGATGATGGATTGAGATGGATGCTATTGATTGATATTTTGGATGTTTGGGTGTTTATTTATGTTTAATATATCATGTTATCAACCTATATATTATTTACAGTATATAAAACTGTAAATTGAATTATTTCGAATAAATTAAGAAATAGGTTGAAATGATATATACCTATGGCATTTATTTTGGATTGAAATGATATATATTCATCCCTGAATTATATTGGAATAACTGATTCACTTGGCAATAGGATAGAAAATTATATACGGACACCGGATTGGTTAAATTAAATGATTTTAAAATTTTGATTTGAAATTATTTAAATGATTTGGTTTTAGGAAATAAAAATTGAATTTATGGAAATCGAATTATTTTCGAACTGGAGCTCGAAATGCTAAAATTTAAATTTGGCAAACGAAATTTAATTAATCGAAGTTGAGATTTTTAAGTGATAATCGAAATATGATGTGAATTTCAGAAATTGATTTGTTTTAAAAGATTGGACTTTTATTGAATTTTGAATTTTGCTAAGTAAAAGTGATATAAAACGATATTTCGAAATTGAGCTCGGAATTGAATTATATTTGAAGATTTGGATTTTGAAGTTAAATTTGATTTAAGCGTTTTGAATAGATATTTTGGAAATCGAACTAGGAATTGATATAAATAAAAATGGTTAAATTTGAGAATTGAGTTGAAATTAATTTGGCATTAGAATTGAAATTAATTTGAAATTGTAATTTAAATTAATTTGGAATGGGAGTCGAAATTAATTTGAAATTGGAATTAAATTAATTTTGAATTGGAATTTAAATTAATTTGGAATTGGAGTGAAAATTAATTTGAAATTGGAATTTAAATAAATTTTGAATTGGATTTGAAATTAATTTGGAATCGAAGAAAAATTCGACTTGAAATTGGAATTGAATCGATTAAATCGAAATGGAAATTGGAACTGATTTGAATTGGAAAATTTGGAAAGTGAACCGATTTGACTTTGAAACTATTTTCAAATAAATTATTTTAGTATAAACTATTTAAAATCTATCTTCTTAAATATTAAAATTATTTTGATTTCTCAAACTATTTTATTATATAAACCGTTTTCAATACTCAAACTATTCTCTATTAAACTATTTTAACTATTTAAGCTATTTTAAAACTATTCAAACTCTTTTCTTAAAATCCAAACTGGTCAAGGGTGGAATGTTTATATTTAATTCTTGGATTTAAATGCGAATGAGGTTAAATTGAAGTTAGAACTTAAATTGAAATTCGAAACAATTTTTGGAGCGAAATCAAGATATTAAGGCAAAAATGATACGGTATATTTTGAGTAAATATGATGATTTCGAAATGGATTTGATTTTGAGGCGAATATGATATTTTGATATCAAATATGAATAGTTTTCAAAATGTAAAAGAACCGACCGGTGTAAAAAATGACATTTGGTTGTTAAAGAGACCGGGGCCTCTTATTGGCATACTCTCTGTCAATATTGGAGCCACTTTGACAACCGTGTATGCGGTGGATGATATCCATAATGTAGTGGTTGAATTGGCGAACGTTTACTGGAATGAAGTAAGAGAACGATGATGGATAACCTTGGCACTTGTGTCATAATTAAAATGACTAAAACAAGAGCCTATGTCTGGCCAATAAGGTTAGCTACCTCTAGCGACGTTGATCACTCGTATTACTATCATGATTTTGTACTCGATGGGTGCACCCTTTTTATTTGGATTGATTGTCGCAGTCGGCCACGGATGGGTTACGACCAGCCAAAAAGGGTAAACTGGTAGAATCCTACCTTGGTCATTGCCTCACATGCCTTGTCATATTTATCCTTATGCGAGCCCATTGCGACTTTGGTTTAGTACTATAAAAATGTGTTAAGGTGGATCAATGTAAAGCCTTAATGCAATTTTGATATTATTTTACTGATAGACATTACCTATTATAGCGTATGCTATTATACATAAATATTTTAACGGATCCTTAGAAGATGGAAAATCCCGTAACATCTCTTAAGTTATTGCACGACGTTATACACTGGATAGGAGATGTAAAATCCTGTAACATCTCTGATGCTGTTACACTCATATTTATTGATATTGATTTGACATACATAAGAGTATTTTAGTCCTGACTCGAGTGTTTTATCTTTTTATTACGCTCAGGTCAACCCTGAGTTTTAGTGCATTGAAGATTATTCTCTGGAGGACGAAGACGAAGATTTGCTATATTAGTACTATTATTATGCTCTGCATCAAGCTATTCTGGTGCATTTTATTTATCCTTGATGTATATAGATAACCCTGATAAATGTTGTATAGATTATAATCAAGTGTATAGTAAACAGCTTCATGAACTATTATTTGATTATTATATTTTATCATTCCATTGTGAGATTCTGTGTTTGCTTTCTTCTTCTTTTCTTATTTTTCTTAATTATCCACATTGATTATCTACGTTTCGGATTGTTTAAGTTTGACATGTGTGGATTTATTTTCGATTTAAACCTTCTGAAATGTGGGTCATCACAGATAAGTTAGCATAAACAAATTCCCAATACTATTCTACCCTCATAAAACAAAATTATTTAATACCCTTGTGGTTTATCTCTGAAAAGCACTGGGTTCTATTTTATTCAGATTTAAGTGGGTTCATAACCCTTCAAGTGATACTCCTTTTTCAAAATCCGTATTGTGAACTAAACTTTCGAAAACAAAATGAATAAACATGCACTCAATAAATTAAACAATTACTCAGCAAAAAGAAAGCTATTTACTTTTGTTGGGCTACTCTAATCACTATTGTATCCTTCTACTCAAATCCATTTCATCACAATTATATTTGTGATGTATCTCTGTTATGGAAATTTGATTAGGGTCTTATACAATTTCCCAAATTGAATCATTTCCAATTTATTTTTAAAATCACCTAAGAAAAAATATTATATCACTAAATCCAATAAAATGAATATCACAAAATTTTATTATCAAAGAAGGTGGCTTTTAAGACTGAGACTTGCTTCCCTTTATCATGTACCGAATCGGGTTCCTCAATCGTGAATATCTTGCCCTGGGTTTCTCTTTTGGGCTTTTTGCACTGTCTTACTATATGAATTATTTCATCATGGTTGTAACATTTCTTTAGTTGATTATATTCTTGCTTTCTGCACTCAGTTTCATAGTGATCCATGTTTCCACAATGATAACATTCCATCTAAGATTTATCAACCGATCTCTTTTGTTCTGGTTGTCTTAGTTGAACAAGTTTCTTATTTTTCTTGAATTTCCAGTTCTCTTTTTAAAAGAATGGTTTCTTTTCCCATTGAGGTAGTTGAGTAGATTGCCCACGTGAGGCTGAATCATGCTTATGTACCATCTCATATCTCAATGCAATATCAACTATAATTTCGAATGGACATCTTACGTGAGTGAGTAATTTAACTCTTAATTTAGCATTTAGTCCAATAACAAATTTCTCATTCTTCTAAGATAATGAACCAATAAATGTTGGTCCATACTTGGAAAGAGCATTAAATTCATTTACATAGTCAATTATTGATGAATTATTTTAGGTTAGATCGATTAATTTCTGAGTAGAGCTACTATTTTGGCTTTAGATATAAAATAGGCTTTAAACAAATCTTTAAATCATTGCTAAGTTATATTTTATTCTGGTGTTGCTATTATGATGGCATTGTACCAGTCTATAACACTTGATTGTAACTGGAGAGACGTCGGTCTACTTTTCTCTTGGTCTGTTAAACCGACGTCGATCTACTTTTCTCTTGGTCTGTTAAACCCAATTCATTGAAAATCCTTTCGTAGGATCTAAACCAAGTATGCACACTCATAACTTCTTCATTTCTCAAGAATGGCTTTCCTCCCAGGCATACACATTTGTCGCAGAGCCTTATGAATTCATTATGAAATTTAGACTCAGTGCCCATATCTTGAACATGACTCATAACTTCCATCTACTGCTCCATTGTCAATAGGACATTTAGATTTTCCGACTTTCTTCTTAACCGTTTAGTGATCTAGGAGATACACATGCTCTAGGTATGCCGAGTTGAACCATTTTTTGATAAACAATGCTTATTACTTGTTAGATAAATACTAAATAATATATATAAAAAATTCGCTAACAAATATGTATATTCATGAATGCGTACATAAATTCTATCCCACTGTTCTTCCCTAAGAGCACTTAATCTTAACTCATGTACTACATACATGAGTTATTTCTAACTCTACCTAGGTTATACCGAATGGGTCACAACTTATGACTGACTCTTCTATAGTCAATTATGTTCTGATTCCTGATTTACACAATTTTAAAACTCAACCTCGGCTCTAATACCATAACGTAACCCCTGGGCTCTAGTGATCAAACTATCATTGGGAATTTGTCGCCCGATAGCTCAGATCAAAGGGCATGGAATGAGCTATCTCCCATATACACTACTTTGGACAACACAAATATGTTTCGATACCTAAAAATAGCTGAAATAATATGTATTACGTCTCAATGTAGATAATGTACAATGTGACGACCGCCCATGACCCCTGCACCGAATCTAGAGATAGAGCGCTGTAAAGTGTGCCAGGCGACCATGGACGATTGTCAAGGTAAGATTTAAAACAACAAAATCTATCGTATTACTCACAGCGCATGGACAAAATACAATAGAACATATGTATAGTGAAGCTTTACAGAACAAAATAACATCATATAAAACTCCATAATAGTTGAATACAAGCATCCACATAGTCAATACATCCAGCCTCACTACATATCTCTCAGAGAATACAAAACAGCGGAATATCCAGTACATATAAGAAGATAATATGCAACCCTCTAGCTCGTCTTCGATATCAGCATCGTGAGAAGAGAACAGCACCTGTCACCTGCTACCTAGTCTGCCCGTCCCAAAATGGACGAACATCCCAAGGCAATAAGAATTAAAAACATAAAGCCTTGAGTCAGACAACAGTCTTAGTGAGCAGTAAATTAACTAACAACATACCAAAAGAGCATAAAGGAAAAGGAATAGGAATACAACCCTCCCACTCCAACCTCATTCTACAGTGATAGCCTCCAGACACACACTAAGCAGAAGCAAACATAGCAGAGCATACAATTTAAAGTAAAGCTACTATCACTCGAGTCAAGGGCGATGTTTTCCAAGTACCAAGGCCTAAATCAGATAAGCACCCAGAAAATACCGCTCTTGAGTCCGAAATGACGTTACAACCAAACATCCATGACTCTGGCTATCACTGTTATCATTGCTTCGACATCACCGTTAATTGAATGACCGGCACATTCTTTCAGCCGTCCGTCAAGGGCTAATGGAAACCCCGGTTCTAGACATAACTCCCGCACGTCGTCGCAGCCCGTGCCTAGGACTATCGAATCTGCCCAGAGTACTCGACCATCAACAGTTGGCCGTTGGGACTATCGAATCTGCCCAAACGTACTCTTGCTTAGAGCATGCTAGAACCTTCAACAACGATGCTATCCAAGCCTCCTAGTCATCCTCCTCGACGACTATTCTCATCCATTCATTATCCTCAACTCGAATCATATCACCGAGTTATCAACATGCTTGGAATGATCCCGTCTGGATTAGACCAAGTCTTCATCACATGATTGCCTCGCTTCATTACATCCTCGCAAAGCCTCATCTCATCATCACATCATCAAATCTATGCATAAGAGCTTCATCATCCCGCTACATATGCCACGAGCAGCTTTTCCAATTCAAGAGCCTTTCCCTTAGCTTTTGAATCACCTTTGATCTAAATCTAATCATCAATCATCTAGTTCATAACAATCAATCAAATCAAACATCAATCCAAGCAATCAAGCATTCAAAAATGATCTAAGTAGACAATTATAACAATAATGGCATTTTCGTAATTAAAGAGTTGAAAGTCCAATAAGCATGAAAACATGGATTATATCTCTACAAACTTGATGAATGAACTTGCATAGGTTATCATATGATAAAATGGATGTAACATCATCATGAACAATGGATCTATATGGATCTACACTTAGGATGAAGAAAATGCATGGAAATCACTATTTTAACACCAAATCGAGCCAACAATCTGATATACTCCTTTGGATCCGTGTGAGAGATAATCACCACTCACCAAATCACCTAAACAACCCCAAATCAACACGCTTCAGATCTGGACAGCAAAGGATCAAGCTTGATCTATCACAAATCCGCTTCAAATGAAGAAATCTCTCTTGAAAAGATGAAGATCTTCAATCTAAGCTCTTGAATCTTCAATCTTCAATCTTGATCTTCGATTTGGATGGATGGAAGCACTAGATTAGAGTGGAGAAAGGAAGTGAAGAAGTGTAGAAGTCGAGCTCTCAAAATGGCAGCACTTCGTCGCTTCAAAATCCGGATCCCAAAAATGAAGAGAAGCTCTCCTATTTATAGCAGAAAATACCCTAAGTCGTAACTCGGCTATCTTCTTAAGTCGCTGCCGACTTAACACTATGCCGACCTACGACCTAAAAACCCCCACGACTTAACAGAGCCTCCGACCTATCAGAGCTTCCGACCTAAAATTCTCGACCTATCCAAACCTTACGACCTACGACCTAACTGATAAGCCCTCACGCGACTTAACGCACCAGGTCTCAACGAGATACAACTTAACTCCTAGGTCGCTCGCGACTTAACACACAGGCTACGACCTAACACCAAGCCAGAACCCAGCGACCTACGACTTAACAGGTTACGACCTAATTCCTTAAGCTTCCACGCGACCTAACATAAGTCGCGAACAACTGGGATGCGACCTAACTCTACCCAGACTTACGACTTAACTCCTTAAGTCGCTAACTACTACTTAGGTCGTTGCCGACCTAACTACACTAACTCGCTAACCCTCTTAAGTCGCTCAACCCTATAGGTCGCTAACTCCTATAGGTCGTCCCAACCGACCTAACAACTTAATTACTAAGTCGCTAACCCGGAACCACTAGGTCGCTAACTTTCCCAGCCGACCTAACACTTAACAAAAACTTAGGTTGCATAATTCTATAGGTCGCTCCAACTAACCCACGACCTAAACCACCATACGACTTAAGACAATACGACCTATTTCTTAACTCGGTCAAAACCTTAAGTCGTTCCAACCTGCCAACCGACTCAACCCACTCCCCCCTTCCTTAGGTCGCCGCCGACTTACCCCTTAAGTCCTTAACTCGCCCAGACTCATCACTAACTCGTCCAGAACTCCTATCTCCTAAGTCGTATACGACTCACGACTTATGCTAAGTCGTGAACGACTTAGGACTTAGGCAAAATTTGCCTAAAATCTGAAATGGCCCAAAACGCTAAAACTCCAGATTTGACGAACTTTTCGATCCGTGAAAATACGGGTCGTTACATACAAGAATTCTAGAATTGAGTAACTCACATATTAGGAACACGTATATGTAAATAACAAAGGTATCAATATAATAGTGGAAATGGTAAAATATATATAACTCAAAATATGTCTGATAAATGGACTACTCAAAATATATCACTTTAAACTCTACAGACTGCGTACGGTCCAAAAACTGCCCACTTCTAATGTCTATATAACAACTACCAACCTTGAAACACGTCCAAAGCTTCTAACATCATCTTAACTCCATCATCTCTTTGAATGATTCGAATAGTGCTGCTGATCTTGACTTTTAGGCATGTTTGCTAAACTCAAACATATTAGTACTCCACAAAATTCTTTTTCAAAGAATTTAAATATAAAATATCTTCTCTACAATTTAAATTCAAAACCCACCACTTAACTTGAATAATATTCAAGTTTTATGTTTTTAAATTATCATTTATACTTTAAAATTATCATGATAAATCGATATAAGATCAAAATATTCAAATTCAAATCTTAAAACATAAAAACTAATAGTAAAAATTTATTACTTTTGCTCCTGGTACTAATATTCTTCAAAACACATAGGAAGTAAACCTTGAAACCCTTCCAAAGTCATTCAAATATCACAAACCATGATCCAAAGAGTTTTAATATGAATTTGAAGTGCAATTATGACTTAAAATCACCACCATGGTTCAAAACAACCAAGAGAAAGCAAAAACACACGGACTGGTTGAAGTTCTGGGCATTACTGCGTAGAATTCGACCAGTCCAGTCGACCCTTGTGTTTGGGGCAGTCGACCGGTGTTGTCATTCTCTAGGTGGTAATGCCCAAATCATCGCCACCTTTGGTCGTTATTTCCTAGATTTTGATAGTCGATTTCAATCTGACTTTGGGAGCTCTTCACACTACATACTCTCCTCTATATTATCATTTGAAAATGTAACAAAGTCGAAGTAATCAAACAATAAAGCATAAGGCAAAGTATCCTAACTTATCTACTATAATAAGAAAGGAAAACATGTTTATACTCACATCCATTTTGCTTGTTAAAGGAATGAAATCCTAATTCCTTGACAATGAAGATGAAAAGAAAAATAAACTTCGTTAATGGTAATTTCACAAGAGGAGGAAGGAGCGGGAATCGTAGGGTTTATATAGTATTTGATGGATTTGGCTTGGTGGTTAGATGTTTTAGTACATTAAAATATTATGATGGGTAATTGGATAAGAATGAAAATGGTGGTCCAATGAAATTTTAATTTCATATTTAAATAAATTAGTACCCTTAACTATCTTTTAATTGTACCGTTTTTAAACTTTATACCCATTTAAAAATCCACTCAAGATGTTTTATCCAAATTTTATTTCATCCTTATAATGATTTTTCTTTTTGAAAAAAATTTACTTTCCAATTTGAAAATTTATAAAATAATTATTTTATTTCACTAAATGATACTCAATATTTCATAAATATAATTTATTTTGTCTAAATAAATTTTCAAACAACTTTTAGATATTTAAAACACGATTCAAACTTCAAATTTGAAAATATTATTCTTTTAATATCAAGTAAATCCAAAAATTTACTTTTATATTAATAAAATTCCAAAATTATTTTCTAAATCCATTTATTAATTATTTCTACCTTTTTTCAGGTTAAAATAATTTTCAACAATCCAAATCCAATTGTGTAACAACCCACAAATCCGCACAATTCAAGCTGATAATAAACCATACATGTCCAACCTAAATTTAACGGAAAGATAAATAGTTATGGGGAACCAAGAAGAAAGAAGAAGTGAAGAGAAGAAGAAGAGAAAAAGGAACTGAAAACAACACAGAATCTCACAATCGCAGCGGAATAATATATTATATGATATCAACGATCTTTACAAAAGAGAAACTGTTATATACATACATCAAGTCAGAGCACACAAATAACCAATCATCAGCCTGGACAGTTATAACAACCTGCCCATAAATACTGATAATTTCAACAACAATGGAGCGGAAAAATATCAAATACGGGAATATGACCTGAAGACCTCCAGCTCGTCTTCTAAGCTCCAACGCATCCAAAAGCAATATGTAAATATGCTCGGTTTGACTCGAGCATTATAATAAAATAACACCCGAGTCAATCTAGTAAACCGGTGTAACATCTCCCATGGAGGCCTAAAACTAACGACTACAGATGCTGCAGTCATCCATAGTTATTAATCCTCGGCGACCAAATACGGTAATGTTAGATACATTGATATAACACAAACATATGGATATGGAAAATTTTAAAATCAACAAACAACTTTCTCATTCCATTACAAAGCATTTCAAATTCATTACATAATCCCAATACGAGAACCACGTTAAGAGAAAATATAATTATTACAACATACGCCAAGAGCGACATACGAAGATGCCTCCTTGGATGATTAGAGTATATAACTAGTAAATTAAACAACTTTTCCTTAACAACAAAACACAGCGGAATAGAGAAGAACTCTAAATAGCTATCATGCCTCATGCACGTCTCCAGAAGCAATTCGTCTAAAGACGTACCTGAAAACCTCAACTCTCAAACTACTCAAAACGAATTGAGCACCCTAGAGTTTAAGGGGAAAACATAAACTTTGAGTCATACATAAGCCTAACATGAATAATAATCTATCATCTCAAACCATTTAGATATCTAGTGAGACCATGCCACTTAGCGGAACGGGTTTTCCCCTCACTAGTATCTTATCCAAAACTTTATCAAACCATATACTGTGCTCCTGCATCAACAATGGTTAAAACATAGCATTTCAAAATATTATGATGATATGCAAACAAGTAAATCAATTCTGGATTACTCATCCGCATTCATTTCTGACTATCTGTCTCAGTTATAGTTTCAAGGGTCACTATTAACCTAATAGTTTTCATGGGCTGACTAATAACCTGTTTAATGCTAATGGACTCCTTGTCCAGTTTCATAGTTTTCATGGGATCACTAAGAACCTATTGGCCCCTGCCAATAACTTCATTGTTTCATGGGTTCTCTCTGAACCTATTGGCATCTCAAATAACTTCCCTCTCATCCTATTTTTCATGGCTGACTATGAACCTATTGACATTTGTCCATAACTTGATCTGGATATAGTTTTCATGGGTTCGCTACAAACCTATTGGTCGCTGTCAATAACTCTTTCTAATAATAGTTTTCATGGGTTTACTGTGAACCTATTGGCCCCTGCCAATAACTTTTTCTATACATAGTTTTCATGGGTTCACTATGAACCTGTCTATCTGACAACTTATTTAATCGGTGTTTGGGCATCCTATATTTTGATCTTCCTGACCACCATGATGCGATTCTACTCATTCATAAGTTAACTCAATTTATATTCACTACTGGGTCAACCTAGCTGGTTATTATGCTCCCTTTTTCCCAAATTACAGTTATGGGTCCATAATAAAGTGAACATCTAAACTAGAAGAAGAAAACACATTAACATAATAATCACCAACATCTGTGGTTTAATATCCCTGAAATCATTTTCATACAAAACTTGGTTAATCCCTTTAATTTATTATTTTACCAAGGAAAGCTTCTTCAAAAACTCCAATTTAAAAAAAATTAAAAGCTCTTTTATAATGCCATGGGTTTTACCTTAAAAAATTAAGATTGAGTTCTTTGTTTTGAATACTAAGGCTTTCGAAACCTTTAATCTTTACTTTCGAAACCATTGGAAAACTTCCTTTCGAAAGCATTCAAACCTTCTTTTCAAAGCTCTAGACACCTACCTTTCGAAACACTTTAAAGCCTTTCTTTTGAAACCTTTCGAATGTATTAAATTATCACCATTCAATTATAGAAGCATAGCTTCAAAACCATTTGAAAGTACCCTTTTCAAAACCATTGGGTTTAATTTAAAACATATCTTATTGGGTCTAAGTGAATACAAGCAAAAGTACCCCTTTCGAAACCATTAAGAAGAGTTTGGGGGAAAAACAGATGGCTTCGACACCATCCTTGCGAAAGCTCAAACCATTTAAGTAAAATGTTTGAAGGATAGCTTCGAAACCCCTTTCGAAGCCATTGCCTTTGAAACCCTTGAATCCTTTCGAAAGCTTTAGGAAGTGGCTTGGTGCAAGTTTAAAACATAGGCTACCTTTCGAATTGGTTGATGACTTCAATCCATTCGAAAGGCATAGGGACGGCAGAAGGTTTCCACTTGGTCGAAACTACTCTTTTTGAAAGCATTGATTTTAAACTGAGTAACTCATTCGAAAGCTACTATTTAACAAGAAGCGGCAACCCCTTTCGAAAGCAATTTGAAAAGATACCTTCTAAAGCATATGTTTCGACCCTTTCAAAAGCATTTGGTAAAACAAGCAAGCGCATTTCTTTAAAAAGTAAAACAAAGGTTTCGACCCCATCGAAAGCTATGTTTCGACACCATGCCTTCCACCGTTCTCCAATCCACTACGTACCATCATGTGATACCTTGCGTATTGGTTTCAGTTTAGTTGGATTCGACTTCGTAGGTTTCGACTTGATTGAAGGCGGAAGCATAGGGTCGAAAGGTGGCTTCTAAAAGAGGCAGAACCCACTTTTTTGGGTATAGGTTGATTTTATGCCATTTAAAGTAATTACTTTATAACTAATCTACCTATTTGTAAATATTTAATTGGTTGCCATAAACTTTTCAAATTCTTTACTAAAATAATTGCTACATAATTTCAGATCTAAACGAAGATTAATTTTAACAATTAAGTCCTTCCATTAAGCAAAACAATTAAAACAATTAGATCCTTCTCCTAAAATAATTTATTTTCCATAGAAATTGCTTAGGAAAAATCCCCAAAAATTACAGAAATTCACTTTTAATATTATCTAACATATAACAATTTCAGACCCAAATTCTTCAAAAAATAACCGAAATTAATTTTTAAACCCAATAATTCACATTTTTCTTTTGAAAATTCATAATAAATTTTTCGTGGCTTGGAAAATTATAAATTTGAAAACCCATCTCCAAATCATGTTTTACATAACATATGATTTCCTCATGGCATTCGAAATTCATTATAATCGGTTTTACCCTTAAAACCGTATAAGACTATATTCAAACAATCTTGTTTAAATCAAACATATTATAAAATCCAAGTATATCATCATCAAAATCATCATTATAATGGATTTAATCTTAAACCCGAAAATCAAATGATTATATACACAAAATAGAGATGATTTAGATTATTATTCACCTTGATTAGGATAAGGACTTTGAGATTTGATTGAGATTAAACCCCTTACTTTAATTCCTTAGCTTTTGACTGATTTCCCCATTTTCTCACTCCATAGTAATAGCCGGCTATTCTCTTTTTTATTTATGTTTTTGTGAAATAAAAAAATGAACGTGAATGGGAAATGAAACGTGAATATAAGGGTAATAGAAATGTAGGTGGCAATTACCCTAATACCCTTGTATTAATTAATTAATATATAAGCCATTTATAAGCCCATTTAGATAATTAAGCACGGCCTTTAATTATTTATTCAAATATCAATCCTCTTATCACTTTAATGTTTACATTATTCTATTTAATTTATCTAATTAAATATTCTGAATAATGTTATCAAAATTAGGGGTGTTACAGGCTCCCCTCCTTAAAGAATTTCGTCCTTGAAATTCAGTAAGGACTAAATACTAAAAGAGCAATCATCTGTAACAACTCCTAATAACCATACTAGCCTACCTGACTAACAATTATCTATATAAATCTAATATAGACATACCCTCATAGCAGATCAGAATAAGTATCTCTAATCATGTCTTCTGTCTCCTAAGTACAATCCTTCTCGTTGTCGCTCCACTGAACTTTCACCAACTTGACTGTCTTGTTCCTCAACCTTTTCTCATCTCTTGCTACAACCCGAACTGGTTGTCTAACAAAAGTCAAATTAGGCTCTACCATCAAATCTTCCAACCCCGTCAAAGGAATAGTAGTCTCTGGATCATGCACGTGCTGGCGAAGATGAGATACATGAAATACATTATGGACACCTGCCATACTGCTCGACAACTCAATATGCGAGCTTTCTGGTCCTCTCTATAATCTGGAATAGACCAACATATCTTGGTGCCAGTTTCCCTGACTTTCCAAATCATACACACCCTCCATTGATGATGCTTTAATGAAAACCTGATCTCCAACTGAGAATTATAGGTCTTTACGCCTCTTATCTGTGTAACTCTTCTGTCTGGACTGAGCTTCCTTCATCCTTTCTCGAATCAACTCAATCTTCTCCATCGCCTCTCTAACCAAATCTGGACCTAAGACCGATCTGTCTCCAGTCTCCAACCAACATGTTGGTGATTTGCATGGCCTTCCATACAAAGCTTCAAAAGGCGCCATTCCTATACTAGTATGATAACTATTATTATAGGAAAACTCAACCAAATGTAGGTGATCTTCCCAAGATACACCATAGTCCAATACACAAGCTCTCAATAAATCCTCGAGTACCTTATTGACTCTCTCTGTCTGCCCATCTACCTGAGGGTGATATGCAGTACTCATACTAATCTTGGTACCTAATACTTCCTGTAGACTCTTCCAGAATTCACTAGTGAACAAAGCATCTCTGTCACTGACTATACTACTAGGAATCCCATGTAGTCGAACTATGTTCTTCATGAACAACTTAGCTAAAATAGGTGTCGTCCTGGTTGACTTAACTGGAATGAAATGGGCACTCTTGGTCAACCTGTCCACTATGACCCATATACTTTCATTCCCCTATTTGACCTCCATGGATATCGAATCCTATTTTCAAACTGGAATCTCTAAAGGTTGAAGCAACCCACTCGGCTTCTGATGTTCGGCCTTCACTTGTTGATAGTTTGCAAACTGCCTAACCCACAAGCCAACAACCCTATTCATACCTTCCCAAAAGAAGATCGCCTTCATATCTTGGTACATATTGGTCCCTCCAGGATGAATCGTAAACTTGAATCGATGACATTCTCCATGAACTTCTTTCCTTAAGTCCTCAACATTTGAAACACACAACCTTCCCTTCATTCTCAACCATCCTCTCTGGTCCAGACTAAAATCCTTTAGATCATCGATCTCGGTTCCAACTTCAAGCCTTCTAATCTTCTTAGCTAATAATGGATCCTCCTTCTACTTAGAAGCAATCCTTTCGATCAATACTAGTCGAACTTCTAAACAGAACAACATGGCAGTACTTTGACTAGAACTAGCAGTCGGTCTTAATTGCACACTACAAGTAGTCAAAGCTTCTAAATCCTTCCATTCTGTCAGCATAGCTAACACCACATTCTGATGTCTTCTGCTAAGAGCATCCGCTACCTTATTACCTTTCCCAGGTGTATACTCTATCCCAAAATCATAAGCAGCCAAAAACTCCAGCCACCTCTGCTGTCTCATATTCATCTCCTTCTAAGAGAATAAATACCTTAATGACATGATCTGTGCATAGCTCAAATCTCTCCCCTAAGAGATAATGTCTCCAAATCTTCAAGCAAAGATCACCGTTGCCAACTCCGAATAATGAGTAGCATATCTCACTTTGTGAGGTCTAAGCTGTCGTGACGTGTAGGCAATGACTTTACCCTTCTGCATCAACACAGCTCCTAATCCAGTCCCACATGCATCGATATACACCACCATCCTTGGTTTTCATCTGGAATTACTAACACTGGTGCATTGGTCAACAAATGCTTTAACTTAAGGAATGCTTCCTCACATTTGTCGGGTCAGACAAACTTCACATCCTTCCTTGTTAAAACTTAGTCAAAGGTGCTGCTATCCGCTAGAAATCCTTGATGAATCTCCGGTAATTGCCAGCAAATCCAAGAAAACTTCTAATCTCAGTCATCGTCTCTAGTTTCTTCCAATTATTAACAGCTTCGATCTTATCTAGATCGACTGACAAGCCCTTCTCTGAAACCACATGACCAAGAAACTTAACCTTTTTCTTCCAAAAATAGCACTTGGAAAACTTCACCTTCAGCTGATGTTGCCTCAGCATCTCAAGCACTACTCTAAGATGATCCACATGCTCTCTTTCATCCTTAGAGTATACTAAAATGTCGTCTATAAATACCAACATGAACCTATCCAAATACTCTCGGAAAACTCGGTTCCTCAAATCCACGAAGAAAGAAGGTGCATTCATTAACCCGAATGGCATTACTAACCACTCATACGAACCATATCTAGTCCGTAATGCTATCAAAGGAATACTGTCCTCTACCACTCTTAACTGATGGAAACCTATCACCAAATCCAACTGGGAAAATACTCTGGCTCCACACAACTGATCAAATAGATCATCTATTCTCGGCAAAGGATACTTATTCTTAATCATCCTATCGTTTAACCTACGATAGTCGATACACATTCTCAATGACCCATTAGGTTTCTTCACGAACACTACGGTCGCTCCTCAAGGCGAACTGCTTGATCTAATAAAATTCCTTTCTTCAAGATCCACTAGCTGCACCTTCAATTCCTTCATCTCGATCGGTGTCATCCTGCTAAGTGGTCTACCAATAGGTTCAGCTTCTGGCACAAGACCTATCCGAAACTCAACAGCTCGATTTAGCGGTAGTCCCACAACCGGCTCAAAGACATCTGCAAATTCTCTTGTTACTTGAACCTGACTTAACTCTTCTCCTACTTCCATAACACTTAACAAAGCATAACCACTCCGGTCAGAATTCTCCACTAAGAATATAATTTGGTTATGACTATCAGGGTGTCTTAGTGATATCTCCCTATCCTAGCAAAATATCTAAGCCTCATACTTACCCAACCAATCCATACCCAAAATGAATCCGAAAACTACAAAATCGAAAACATACAGACTGCATGCAAACTTATGACTTAATTAGTCAAGTTCTAACTGGTCACATCTTATCCCTAGAGTTGCATACCCTCCTATTGGATTCGTAACCTTTAAGGAAGTAACAAGGGTATGGGTTCTAAGCATAACCTATTAACCAAATTCTGAGATATAAATGAATGTGATGCACCGGTATCAAATAGTATCCTAACTGGTATACTCTGAATCAAAAGCGTACCTTCCATCACAGTCTTCCCTTTTTCAGCTGCAGTTGGCCTAGCAGATGATGGTCTAACAGCAAAAACCTTTCTCTTGTCCGCCCTGACTGGTTCTGGACACTGATTCTTATAATGCCCAACTTGGTCACAATTAAAGAACTTCACATTCTTCTTTTCTACAGCCTTCTTCCCCTTGCCTGACCGGCACTCATGAGCATAATGACCTTTCTTGTCACACTTGAAACAAACTAAATCAGCATTTGCCTTCTTGGCAGCCTCTCCCTTCTGGGCTCCCTTCTTCTTAAAGAACTTTCTCTTCTTTCCCTGAGAACCCTGGATGTCAATCGGCTTTTCTCTCGCACAAATAGCAAGCATCTCCTCATGTCGGATTTCCATCTCCATAACTACATTACAAGGATCACGAAGATGTGTCAGGGTAGCCCTAGCAATCTCAGGCCTCAATCCCCGAATGAACCTCTCATTCCTCCTGATGACTGTGTCTATAGTAGCATACCCATATCGGGACAACTCATCAAACTTAGTAGCATACTCGATTACTGACATCTCTCCCTTCTCCAAATCCATAAAATTTCTCATCAATGCTAACTTAGCAACTTCAGATAAAAACCTCTGTTCAAATCTTCTTTGGAATTTTGCCCAAGTCAACTCTTCTTCCGGAACTCCGACAGTAACACTATTCTACCAATGAAGCGCTGCCCCCTACAACTGCCTAGAGGCCTGCCTTCTCTTCTGCTCATCCTCCAAACCCAAATCAGTGAAGATTCTCTCAAAGTGCAACAGCCAATTCTCAACTTCTGTAGCATCCTCCGTTCCCATAAATGACTTCCCACCAAGACTGGTGTAATCTATGCTTAGCTTAGCATAATTATTCCCAACTAGAGCCACAGGATTATGTAACAACCCTGTATTTTGTGATTATTTTAATTATATATTTTAATTATTTTAAATTAAATTTCCTGATTTGAAAACTTTATTTTATTTATTAAAATGGATAAATTTTGTTATTTTAAATATAAATTTTGATTTCTATGTGAATTATAATTTCAAACATGATTAAATAAGATATTTTCCAGAAATGTGAATCTTGGTCAATATGGTCAAACTTTGACTTTTAATTTAAAATTTTAAAATTTGAATTTTTGAATTTTATCTTTTATTATGAAAGCAAATAAAATTTTAAGAATAATGCTTTTCGTTTCGTAAAAATCTGATTAATATTGTGAAAGTTATGCCTTTTTAACTATTAAGTGTAATTTGTTGTATTTAACAAAATTGTTTATTTTAAATTATATAAATAATATATTATTTGGTCATGTAATGTTCTAATTTATATTTATATGGGTAAAATAACTTGTTATGTATATATTTTGGTTTTAAAACATTTTAAGTGTAATTGACATTTTCCAGTGTCAGCTGTAATTTTGTTTACAAATTTTAATTCCTAGTTCAATTAATTAAAGAAATTCTTTATTTATTTTTCTATTTCCTTAAGATCTTATTTTTTTCTCATTCTCACTTTGTTTTGTTCCTCATTTATCTTATTTATGTGACTTTTATTTGTTTTAGAGTGAAGTAGAAATTTTTCTAAGGCTAGTGATTATTTATTTGTAATTTTTGAACCTTGTTTCCAATTTTTAAGCAATTTCTTTAATTCTTTTTCTATTTTCTTTAAATTTAATTATTTAATTCTATTTTATATTATTTTGTTTCAGTTTTAAAAGTAAATTACTGATTTTATTTTGTTTTAAATTGAATTAAAGAAAAGGAAATATGAAAGGTTTTAAAAGCTTGGAAACTTAAGTCTTTTCACCTCCCAAAGTCCTTCCACTTGCCATAACCTCTCCATTACTCCTTTAGCCGTGACTTTTCTTTTTGGCAATTCACGTAAAAACACTCTTCTCACCTCTCTTGTCACGTATGGTTTCAGATCTGAAGAAGAAAGTTTGGTAATGTCTTCTTTTTCCACTCTTTTCTTCTCATTTAATTTATTGATTTTTCCTTTGTAGTTTGTCTTGCCTCTTCTTGCAATTGTTCGGCCTTAGCTCCTCCACCACCTCCACCAGTCCCTCCACCACCTCCACCAGTCCCTCCACCACCTCCTACCACTCCTCCTTGGCATCATCACCACCTACCACTTCAGATCCATCCATGGCCGAACCCTCCATGATGACAAAACTCCACCAAAATGCAAACAACACCTTAAAACAACCATAGCCGAGCACCCCCTTGATCACCACTCCATTTTCCACCACCACCACCTTTGGCCGCCACCACCATCTTGTACAGACCCTACCTCACCACTCCAGCCTCTGACCTGAGTTGTACACCCTCTGGCCGAGCCTAACCACCCATGGTCAAGCCTAAAGTTTGACCAAATCTCCAGTAGTTTGCCTAGAAACCCTTCACTTACCCTATGTTGTAACTTCCTCCATCATGTTCTACCTTGTAGCCTTACCTTTTCCAGACTCATACCTGATCCAAACCAAGTACAAACCTGACCTAATTGATCCCCTAAGCCATGCAAACAAGTAGAGAAAGCAAGGCAAAAAATTTCGTATTCAAATCGCTTTTTGTTTCAATGTTATTCAAATTCAATCGTATTGATTTTTAACTATTGTTTTGGTTTTGTTTTTGGGTTGTAACATAAGATCTATAACTTGGATCTTGCTCTCCACTCAAGTTCATAGCTTTGTCACTGTGTTCTAGTTTGGGTTGTGTCATTTTAACTTGCATCTCCAGCAAAAGAGGTAAGTAAATCTCACCTGACATTTATACTTATGCAAATGTGAATTGACAACAATTGAATGTGTAGAATGTTATATTATGTTATACCTGCCTGTGATTATTAATTATATGATGTTAACCATGTTATTTTACATGTCATATTATCTATTACTGTTATTTATTGTTAAACTGTTCATTTATACCTGTTTATCACACTGCAAGTTCTATGTAGATTAGATTCACTATGGGTTGAAATGATACATACCCGAACGGACTTTAGAATAGGGAAAAATCGTTATGGGCTGAAATGATAGGCCTGAACGGTTTTTTATTTATTTATTTTAACTTGGGATTGCGGGTTTGAAATGATAGAACCCAGATTTTTGCTTTCTAAACTGCGGATTGAAATGATACATATCTGTATCACTTGACCTAGGTTAGAAAACTATATACAGGCCCGTGGTTATTTTTATAAAGTATTTTGAATAATTTAAATATTTTCAAAACTGTAAATTATGAAAATTTGATTTAAATTGGATTTTTAATGTTTAAATAAAGAAATTTGGATTTTTCTAGAAGTTAAAAATGTAATTTAAATAAATGGGAAAAGTGAATTTTTGAAATATAACTTAAGTTAGAAATTTGGAATTTTGGTTTTAAAATGATATTTAAGTTATATAAATAAAATGGAAATTTAATTATATTTGGAAAATGGTAAATATGATAATTTGTTTTAAATTTGAATTTAAATGATTTAATGAAGTATTATTGATTTTTTCTATGTATTAAAATGGTTAAATAAATGAATGCTTAAAAGTGTAATTTTAAAATATAACTTGACTTGAAAATGTGAATTTGGTTTTATTAAAGGTTTAAGTTAATTAAATAAAATTGAAAATTTAGTTAAATTTTTGAAATGGAAATAAAATTTAAGTGTTAAGTTTATTTATTAAAAATGTGAAGAAAAGAAATTTACACTTGAATTTGTTAAATAATTCATTGAAATTTGATTTAACTGTAACGGATTTATTTAATAAAAATCATGTGTTAAATGATATATTATATAAACATTTTTGAATGATAAAAACATGATTTTTAAAATGTTAAAAGGGTTTAAAATGAATTTTATTATTGGCTGGAAATACACAAAAATCTGGAAATGACTTTTAATAGCATTCAGAAATGCTATGGTTCCAGAACTTAACTAAAACTTAGTAAAAAGAGGCTATAACAGCATTTCTGAAATGCTGTAGTTGCTGTAGTAAATGAAAAGGCTAAAGAACTTAATAAAGGGCTATTACAGCAGTTCTGTAAACTGCTGTAGCTGCCTGCTGTCTTTGCTGAAATTTAATAAAACCCTTATTTTGAACTTAAGCTATTACAACATTTCTGGAAAATGCTGTCTCTGCTGTTTTTAACTAAATTTCAACTAAAATGAGATATAACAGCAGTTTTTAAAGTGATGTCTTTGCTGAATTAAAATGTTTTCAAGTATAACCTATAACAGCTTTTTCTAGATGTTGTGAAAGGCTGAAATTTTCAATGTTTATGGGTTTTAACTTAGTAAATGAACTCAAAATGGTTTGAAACTTTGGAAATTGAATACTTGACTTGAAAGAATAATAACTTCACTTTTAAATGGTTAAATGAATTAATTTAATTGGAATATAAACTATTTAAAAGGGTGATTTGATAGAAAAATAAATGAATGATATTTTGGAATTTAAAATGTATTTTATTTGATAAATTGGATTTGAATTCAAATAATGATTGAAAGAAAGTTTGAAAAGATATGATATTTTGATAAATTGAAATGGTTTGTAAATGATTTAATCTTTATTTTGATAAAGATTTAGATTTGAAATGATACTAAATTTTTGAAATACAAAATATTATTTTGAAATACTATAACCACGGGTATACTTCTCTGTATGTCATTTGATTTCCTGATGATGGCTGTGATGCACATTAACACTGTTAGTTGCATGGTTTATTTCGATATGGACATTTCTGTGATATTGTCACTACTGTTTAATTGATGGTTTTATGGATCCTTAAAGGATGGGCGATCCCAAGCATCCTCTAAGTTATTATGCATTGCTATTACAGTTCACTTGAGTTGGTTTACATTGTATAAGTATATATGTCCCGACTCGAGTGTTTTGTGTTTTACTTTACGCTCGGGTCAGCCTGAGAATCACAGCTTTGGAATTTATCTTCTGGAGCTAGAGATTTGCTGGAGCTTATCTGTCCATCTGTTATTTCTTATCCTCTAATTCAGTTATTTACTATTCGGTATCGTCTCTGTATTATTGATTTATGTATCCTAACTTCTATTGTATCTATTTTGACTATGAGATTTTATATATGTTTTTGAGAGTTTGTATATAGTAGCTTCATGAACTACTATGGTATTTTATTTCCGCTGCGAGTTATTCTGATATTCTGTGTCTGTGATTCTGTATTTGATTTTATTTGCTCCAAATTTTATTACAATATGTTATTTTGAATTATTCAAGTCAGACATGTGTGGATTATTGTCGATTTGAATGGTCCAAAATAGTGGGTCGTTACAGATTAGCTCCTCCAACATTCCCAGCAACACCAGCAGCAGCTCCTGCTTGCATCAGATTGACGAAGAACTAATACATCGCCCTCATATCCACTGGTGGATTTCCAACACCCACATTGGCATCTGCATTTTGGTTAGCATTAGCCTGTCGACCCGGGTTCCTCCTAGTGGGTCGAACATTGTGGTGCTTCCTCCACCGAGATTTTCTCTTCCGTTTCCTGCCTCCATATCTTGTTTCTCGTAAATCTGCATACGAGCCTTAGTAAGATACCTAAGAACTGTCTAAGAGAGAGGGGAATACGTACTTATATATATATATATATATATCAAATACAAGTATGCTACCATAGCATTATCCCAAACCCCAATCTTATTTTCTGATTCATTGGATTATCTTTCGAAAAATATTTTAGGTTTAAATTTCTTTTAAGCTTCATAAACCTATGCTCTGATACCAACTTGTAACATCCCCCACTTGGAGGCCCAAAACTAACGGCTACGGAAGCTGCAGTCATCCATAGTTATTAATCCTCGGCGACCAAATATGGTAATGTTAGATACATTGATATAATAGAAACACATGAATATGGAAAAAATTTAAAATCAACAAATAACTTTCTCATTCTATTTCAAAGCATTTCAAATTCAGTACATAATCCCAATATGAGAACCACGTTTAGAGAAAATATAATTATTACAACATACGCCAAGTGCGACATATGAAGATGCCCTCTTGGATGATCAGAGTATATAACTAGGAAACTAAACAACTTTTCCTTTACAACAAAACACAACAGAATAGAAAAGAACTCTAAATAGCTATCATGCCTCCTGCAAGTCTCCAGAAGCTTATTCGTCTAAAGAGATACCTGAAAACCTCAACTCTCAAACTACTCAAAATCAATTGAGCACCCGAGAGTTTAAGGGGAAAACATAAACTTCGAGTCAGACATAAAGCCTAGTATGAATAATAATCTACCATCTTAAACCATTTAGATATCTACTGAGACCACGACGCTTAGTGGAACGGGTTTTCCCCTTACTAATATCATATCCAAAACTTTATAAAACCATATACTGTGCTCCTACATCCACAATGGTTAAAACATATCATTTCAAAATATTATGATGATATGCAAACAAGTAAATCAATTTTGGGTTACCCATCCCCATTCATTTTTGACTATCTATCTCAGTTATAGTTTCTAGGGTCACTATTAACCTAATAGTTTTCATGGGCTGACTAATAACATGTTTAATGCTTGTGGACTCCCTGTCCAGTTTCATAGTTTTCATAGGTTCACTAAGAACCTATTGGCCCCTGCCAATAACTTCATTGTTTCATGAATTCTTCCCGAACCTATTGGTATCTCCAATAACTTCCCTCTTATCCTAGTTTTCATGGGTTGACTAGGAACCTGTTAACATTTTTCCATAACTTGATCCGGATATAGTTTTCATTGGTTCGCTACAAACCTATTGGTTGCTGCCAATAACTCTTTCTAATAATAGTTTTCATGGGTTTACTATGAACCTATTGGCCCCTGCCAATAACTTTTCCAATACATAGTTTTCATTGGTTTACTATGAACCTATCTATCTGACAACTTCTTTAATCAATGTTTGGCATCCTATATTCCGGTCTTCCTGACCTCATGGATGCAATTCTACTCATTCATGAGTTAACTTAATTTATGTTCACTACCGGGTCAACCTAGCTGGTTATTCTGCCCTTTTTTCAAATTACAGTTATGGGTCCATATTAAAGTGAATATGTAAACTAGAAGAAGCAAACATATTAACATAATAATCACCAACATCTATGGTTTAATATCCTTGAAATCATTTTCATACAAAACTTGGTTAATCCCTTTAACCTATTATTTTACCAAGGAAAGCTTCTTCAAAAACTCCAATTTAAAAGCATTTAAAAGCTCTTTTATAATGCCATGGGTTTTACCTAAAAAATGAGATTGAGTTCTTTGTTTTTAATACTAAGGCTTTCGAAACCTTTAATCTTTACATTGAAACCATTGGAAAACTTCCTTTTGAAAAGCATTAAAATCTTCTTTTCAAAACTCTAGACACCTGCCTTTCGAAAAACTTTAAAACCTTTTTTTCGAAACCTTTCAAATGTATTAAAGTATTACCATTCAATTATAGAAGCATAGCTTCGAAACCATTTGAATGTACCCCTTTCGAAACCATTAGGTTTAATTTAAAACATATCTTATTGTGTCTAAGTGAATACAAGTGAAAGTACCCCTTTCGAAACCATTAAACAGAGTTTGGGAGAAAAACAGATGGCTTCGACACCATCCTTTCAAAAGCTCGAACCAATTAAGTAAAACATGAACCATTTAATTAAAACATTTAAAGGTTAGCTTCGAAACCCCTTTCGAAGCCATTGCCTTCGAAACCCTTGAACCCTTTCGAAAGCTTTAGGGAGTGGCTTAGAACAGGTTTAAAACAGAGGCTACCTTTCAAATTGGTTGATGACTTCAATCCATTAGAAAGGAATAGGTACGGTAGAAGGTTTCGACTTGGTCGAAACTACTCTTTTCGAAAGCATTGATTTTAAACTGAGTAGCTCATTCGAAAGCTACTATTTAAACAATAAGCGGCAATCCCTTTCGAAAGCAATTTAAAACGACCCCTTCGAAAGCATATGTTTCGACCTCTTTGAAAGCATTTGGTAAAACAGGCAAGCACATTTCTTTAGAAAGTAAAACAAAGGTTTCAACCCCATCGAAAGCTATGTTTCAACACCATGCCTTCCGGCTTTCTCCAATCCACTACGTACCATCATTGTGATACCTTGTGTATTGGTTTCGGTTTAGTTGGTTTCGACTTGATTGAAGGTGAGAGCATTGGGTTGGAAGGTGGCTTCTAAAAGATGCGGTACCCACTTTTCTGGGTAAAGGCTGATTTAATGCCATTTAAAGTAATTACTTTATAACCAACCTGCCTATTTGTAAACATTTAATTGGTTGCCATAAACTTTTCAAATCCTTTACCAAAATAACTGCCACATAATTTCAATTCAAAATAAAGATTAATTTTCACAATTAAGCCCTTCCATTAAGCAAAACAATTAAAACAATTAGATCCTTCTCCTAAAATAATTTATTTTCCATTGTAAATATCTTAGGAAAAATCCCCAAAAATTACATAAATTCACTTTCAATATGTTATCTAACGTATAAAAATTTCAGACCCAAATTCTTTATAAAATAACCAAAATTAATTTCTAAACCTAATTATTCATATTTTTCTTTTGAAAATTCATAATAAATTTTCCATAGCTTGGAAAATTATAAAAATTAAAACCCATCTCCAAAATCATGTTTTACATAACATATGATTTCCTTATGGCATTCGAAATTCATTATAATTGGTTTTACCCTTAAAACCGTATAAAACTATATTCAAACAATCTTATTTAAATCATCCTAGGGATTAGTAGCAAGTAGCCCTTACATTTTAAAAGGCTCAATTTGATTACCTTCAAGATATTCTAATTCAAAATGCTTATGCATGTAACAACCCATAAATTTTAACAAATATTTTAAATTAATTTTATTTGAAAACTTTGATTTTAAATCATTTAAATTGAAATTTTGGAATTTTCCAATGTAATTGTGGATTTTGTTTCTAATTTATTTTCCAAATATATTAAAATAATGATTTTCTGAAAATTTTATATTTTGATCAACTTGGTCAAACTTTGACTTTCAGTTGGACTTTTAAATTTCTAATCTTTTTCTTTGAAGCAGTATTTGTTTCTAATATTCGTCCTGCTTTTCGTTTCGTCGAATTCTGTTTTATACTTTTTAAAATTGATAAAAATTCAGCGTTTAACACGCAATTTTTCTCTGTATTTTATTGTTTATCTTTCTATTTTATTTTTCCATCTTTTATTTGTTTGGGCTTTGAATTTTATTTCATTGTGTTGAGCTTGTTTTGATTTGGGCTTGTGATATTGGGCTTGGAAATTCAAAGAGACTTTAGTTACTTGATTGATGCCTTTACATCTTCTGGCCGTTCAAAAGAACTTTCTCACTTCCTCCATTCACGTACAAAACTTTCTTATCTCTTCACGTCCTCATTTTATCACCTGAAAGAAAAAATTTGGCAGTAAGTTCTTCCTCCTTTCTTCCTCTTTATCGCTCTCTTCTATTTTGTGTTGCAAGTGTGTTCGGCCTCTACCATATTCACCATCACTTGCCGACCATTTCCATCACCACCACCTCCTGTACGGCCAGCACCACCAGCACCATCTCCCCTTCCATGGCCGTGACTTGCCTTGACCAGATCATCACCATTCCATGTATAAAACCCTAACCGGCCTCCACTTATTCACCACTTCTCTTCATGTTTGCCTCGGCCACCATCACCTCCTCTTCCTCCAGCCTGGCTGTGATCATTCTCTGACATTAGCCGCACCACTTAATGATGCTAAACCTGACCAGAACCATGCAAGAACCCAGACCGAGCCCATATGCCTAGTGCCGAACCAAATAGCCAATGACCTTTCACATGCCATGACTTCTTGCCTCTTTGCATTCCACAACCCCTACCTCTTCACCTAACTTTGCAGTGCCTTCCATTTTTCTGACCATGGCTGTGCATTTTAGGCCAACAATAGGTCAAGGCCGAACCATTTTTGATAGTGGTCGAGCCATTTGTGATGTGGCCGAACCACTTGCATGGGTCAAAGCATCTTGTTCCACTTTGTTCTTCCTTTTGTATTGTTAATTCTTATATTCTTTGGTGATTAATCTACTTTTATTTGCTGTTTTATTTTGTTGTTGCAAGATCTGAATCTTGGCTCACCATCTTCTCCTCGAATCTAGTCGTGCTTTTTCGTGCTTTGCGGAGTTTGAATTGTGTTTTGAATTTGATCTCTAGCTTTAGAGGTGAGTTTATCATTCTCGACAAATCGTACTTATATAAATGTGAAACAATGTCACCTGAATTGTAGTAGTTGATATGCTATGTTATAAGTTCACACCTGCCTGTTATCTGACATTATATAATGATATAACCTGATTTTATACATATGCATCACCTGACATCATATGATATGTTTTACTGTTTATTTATTTTCTGTTTCTCACACTGCAAGTTCCTTGTTAGTATAGAATCACTATGGGTTGAAATGATACATACCCGAACGGATTTTAGAATAAGGGAACATCGTTATGAACTAAAATGATAGGCTCAAGCGATTTTCATTTTATTTGACTTGGGATTGCGGGTTTGAAATGATAAAACCCGGAATTTTAATTCATTATGGATTGAAATGATATATTATCCGTATTCACTTGACCTAGGTTAGAAAATATTATATAGACCCGTGGTTAATTTAAAATGATTTTTCTAAAATTATTAAGTATGGTTAAATGTAAAAATTTGAAATTTTGACTTAAATTGGATTTAAATGATTTAAACAGTGATTTCCTAAAAGTTAACATTTTATAAGTTGATAAATGGTTTAAATTGTAATTTAAAATTTTGATTTAACTTAATAATTGAAATTTGATTAAAAATGGGATTTTAGAAATTATTAAGTATGTTTAAATGTAAAATGTAAAATTTTGACTTAAATTGGATTTAAATGATTTAAACAGTGATTTCCTAAAAGTTAAAATTGTATAAGTTAATAAATGGTTTAAATTGTAATTTTAAAATGTGATTTTACTTAATAATTGAAATTTGAGTTAAAATGGAAATTTTAAGCTTAAATTAGTAATTAAAATATTTATTTATGA
This sequence comes from Allium fistulosum, assembly GCA_030737815.1. Taxonomy (NCBI): domain Eukaryota; kingdom Viridiplantae; phylum Streptophyta; class Magnoliopsida; order Asparagales; family Amaryllidaceae; genus Allium; species Allium fistulosum. The sequence continues at coordinate 498,408,798 of CM060903.1, forward strand.
AATGGAAATTTTTAGAGTAAAAGAAAATATCAAGTTATTTTTTAAAATAAAAGTTAAGCAACTTATAGTGAATTTTGACTTAATGTAAATGAATTATAATTTAATTGGGTATTTATTAATAAAATGTTATTTTATTAAAATTATAAGTTAAATGATATCAAAATAAATAATTTTGAAAGGTGTGATAAGTTTGATAAGTTAAAAATGATAAAGGTTGAAGATATATTGTTTATAATGTCATAGTAAAACTTATAACAAAATTTGTAGCATTCCAGAAATGCTGTGGTTTCCATGTATTGTTCTCCAAATCTACTATTGTCCCTACTGCAGCAGTTTATAAGTGCTACAGATTCTGAAATGAACTATTTCCAAATTTACACTATAATTACAGCAGCAGTTTCTGAATTGTATTGTTTTTCAACATATCATTATACTTACAGCAACATTTTCTAAGTGCTGCGAATGCTGAGAATACAATGTTTGAAATATTATAATTGAATAAACGAACTTAGAAATTGCTAAAATTTTGGGAATTTAATATTTTATTTGAAAGGATAACGACTTCATATTTAAAATGGTTTAAATGAATATGTTTTGATTTGAAATATAAACCATTTTGAAATTTATAACCACGGGTTATAATAACGGTTGGATGTTATAAAGTGTGGCTAGAGGTGGGCAATTGCTGCAGCTTTGCGCTACCCCAGTCACATTAACACTATTATTTTGCATAGTTTGCTTTACTTTAGACATTACTATGATAGCGTTCATTACTACATAGTAGATAGTTTAACGGATCCTTAAAGGATGGGCGATCCCAAACATCCTTTAAGTTACCTGTGCATTGCTATTACAGTTCACTTGAGTTGGTTTACATTGTATAAGTATGTATGTCCTGACTCGAGTGTTTTGTGTTTTGCTTTACGCTTGGGTCAGCCTGAGTATCACAGCTCTGATCCATCTTCTGGAGCTAGAGATTTGCTGGAGCTTATTTATCTATCTGTCATCCATTTCCAATTCGGTTATTTCCTATTCATCTGTGTTTATGTATTAGTGACTTATGTATTCAGACTTCTGTTGTATTTGTTTTTCGGACTATGGTATTTTGTATCTGTTTTGAGATTATTTATATAGTAGCTTCATGAACTACTATGGTATTTTATTTCCGCTGCGAGTTATTCTGATATTCTATGTCTGTGATTCTGTGTTTGATTTTATTTGCTCCAAATTTTCTTAACAATCCACTATTTTGAAGTATTTGAGTCTGACATGTATGGATTTATTGTTGATTTGAATGGTCCAAAATAGTGGGATGTTACATTTGGTATCAGAGCCAGGTTTTAGGCAAACCTTAACCTGTGGAGTAAAAAATCATTAGAGATAGGGTAGAAATACCCTAGAATGAGTGAAATCAATCTCAGAATCATTTCTTTATGAGAGAACGTATTTTCAAAGTATAAAATGATTTTCAAAGGATTTTTCAAAGATTATTTTGATATAAATTTTCTTGTTTTGAAAGCAAAATTTTTCTAGACCTTATTCCTTTCCTTGTCCACCTTGTTAGTAATTTCTTTGATTAGGATTATCATCGATTAAGATTCCTTTGAATTTTGGAACGCTCCCACTTGCTCTAAAATCCATTCTTGTCTTACCCTATTTGTATTCTTTTGATTCTGGAGCATTCCATAACTCCACAACCTCTATAAAACTCGGCGATCCCGCCAATCTTTGAATGATTTGTAAAGGGGTGAAACTCCCTTATAATTGGTATTGATTCACCGGAGATTTCTATACCCTCGGTTTAGATGCTTCTATCTTTTGCTATGTCGAATTCTACCTCTGACGATCGAATGTCGATTTGCCTTAGAATTTTGCATCGATCATATTCCTGAAGTCACGGTTGACCCGGTTAAGGTCGCCCGCGATTTATATATGCTTGTCCATCTCCTATTTTGTAATTAATTATCTCATCTTCGTTCGAGCCTATCTTCGAATCTGAATTCTATTTGATTAGAGTTGCTCTAATTCGAATATCTATCTTTGTTTTGAAATCCATTCTTGAATCATCCCTTTAAAATTTATGTTGTTTGTATTTTAGAAATTGTTTTATATATCGAAATTATTATTTTGATAAGAATGATTATATTTTATATATAAGAGTGAAATGTTTTAGATAAGAATTATATACCTTTTAAAAACGAGAATTTGAAGTTTCGGAAGGATTTGAAATTTTGGAAATTATATAAGAAATTGATTTATATAAAAATGATTTATAACTGAAGGGTTTTGAATTTGAGATTTGAAAGATTGAACTCTGGCATTTTGAAACTGGTTTGAAGATTTTGAAATATATAATAATACGATTTGAAAGTATTTTCCGAATAAGAAATGTTTCAAATGACTTTAAATGAGTTCCAATGATTTCAAAGAAATTTCAAAGAAGTTCTCAAGAAAATAGAAGTCCATAACCCACTTATGTCGTTGGAGAATGATTTCGGTGATGAGTGCACGCATCATCGACATTGATTTTCGAGTTTTAAAGTGGGGGAGAGGCCACTTTAGTAGCTTTGCTATGCGATTGATTTTGTGAAACCAATTTTGACTTCAAAATTCCAAAGTATGATTTGATATTCGAAAGATATATGCATATATATTTGAAACAGTTTGAACGAGCCTGGTGTTCAGTCCTCGAGTTTTGGATTTGATTTGGTATAACCCTAACTTTTGAAGTTGATTTACCGATTTGTTGCTAATTTCCAACTCTTAGATTGGAAATTTTATTTCTTTGACTATTTTGAATGTTCGAACACTTCCAAATCAAGGTTTAATTTTCAAAGCTAAGTAATTTTGAAAAGTATAAATTATTTGATAAAGTATATAAGTTTAGTTTTGTATGTTTACATATGAAGTAATATGATTTAAATAAGTTTGAAACTGTTTTGTTAAGTAAATAAATAAGACTATTTTGAATTATACTAATATGAATTTAGTTTTAAAATATATTGAATAAGATTTAGTTTTAAATGTTTTACTTAGTAACATCTTTTATAAAACTATTTATATATATATATATATAACAATAATAATTTTCAAAGGGTAAAGTGGATCTTTCAAATAAAAATAAATAGTTTAAAGGATTTAAAGGGATGGTTATAAACTGGGAAATCATTTTTGGGGTATAATTGATTTTGAGAAAAAGATTTGATTTCGAAAATAGATTGGGATTTCAAACCCAGTATTTATTTGATATCTATATATTTTCAAATATAGAGTTTATAATGATTCAGGTTGGAAAGATGAATTTGAGATTGATTTGAAATTATATTTATTTAAGAATTATACTTAAATAAGTTTGATCTGCAATTTATTAAAAATTGAAATTTCAAGATATGATTTTTATAACTTGGATTTGATTAAAAGTGACTTAAATGCATATTTCAAATTTATATAAATTTAAATGGGATACTTTATTTATTTAAATTTGAAAATTGAGGTTGTATTTAGATGTTATTGAAATGATTAAGTAAATATTTCAAACTAAATAATAGTAAAGTGAATTTGAGATATAAATGAAATTATCAAATTTAGTTTGAAATATTGAATATATAAAGCTTTGAAATATATTGAAATTGAAATGGTTTATTTTGTGATTCACATCTGTATTTGAAATCGATAAAATTTGAAATGGTTTATTGAGAAATTGAATTGAATTGAAATTTGAAGATTTGAGATTGGATTAAATTTGAATTTTGGAATCTGAGTTAAGTTGAATCGATTTGGGGAATTTGAAGAAACTATTGTATTATATAAAGTATTTTAAAACTATTTTATATTATTTTATAAACTATTTTTAATATAACTATTTTTAATATAAACTATTTTTAATATAACTATTTTTTTATATAAACTATTTTTAATATAACTATTCTAATATAAACTATTATAAAAATACTAATTATTTTAATATAAATTATTTTAACTTATTACTATTTTATTTAAATATTTTATTTTACAAACTATTTTATTTTATATACTATTATTAATATCTAAACTGTTGAAGGAAAGTGTTATGATTTCCCAAGTTTGAATTTCAAAGTATTATGATTTCCAAAGTATTATTATTTCAAATTATTTGGGTTCGAAAGTATTATATCCTTGAAAGTACTATGATTTTGGAAATGAATTTGTCTGACATAAAATATGTTGATTTGGAAACAAACTTGGATTATTTTCTAAACCTATTATCTTGGAAACTGAAGATATTTAGTTTGGAAGAAATAATTTGGTGAAATCGTATATGATTTTGAAACTGAACTGATATTGAAACGAATTGAAATTGAGAACCTTATTTTACTAAATACTTGATTTGGGAGTTATCGAACTTATATAAAATTGATTTGTATAAGTATGATGTTGATTCAAAAACTATTGATTTGGAAAGGTACTCAATTTGAAAAGTGAAATCTTATATAATCGAAGTCTATATAAGTGTGATTTGATATACTATTGATTTTGGAAAGTATTTGATTTGAAATGAAACCTTATATATAATGGAATTTATATAAGTATGATATTTGAAATTGATTTGAAAGGGTATTATATGATACATATTTTCGAAGTAAAGATATGGAAAGTGCCTTCTGCTTGATATCCGCTTTGTGGCCACATTGTGGATTCATTCTATTGATATTATTCTCTCTGATTTGGGTTTTCCGGATATGATACACGAGTGTTCATTGAATTCCATGGCGTTACCCATGGTCTTATGAACTCGACTGCATAGCGTAATTCGCAGGGGCTGTGACTGCCTACGAGTACTGATGTTTCCTGGGGGATCCAGGCGTAACCATTGTGTATCTGCGATTCTATGGGTCGTTTTGTAGCGTAATCCGCAGGGGTTGTGACTTCCTACGGGTACAGATGTTTCCTGGGGGATTCAGGCGTAACCATTGTGTATCTACGGTCTACAATTGTTATCACGGCGTAATTCGCAGGGGTTGTGACGGCCTACGGGTACGGATGTTTCCTGGAGGATCCAGACGTAACCATTGTGTATCTGCGATCCATGATTCGGTTTGATTCGGTTGATTTGTTTGGATTGTACTTTCCATATCGGTTTTGAAGGTTTTTCCAGTATTTTCACTGGTTGTTGAAACAAGTCTACTAAATACTTGGAGAAATCTAGCTTTGCGCCTGATCAACGCATGGCCAGAGTCTGCAAGAATGAGGATAAACTTGTTGAGACATCGAGTTATAAAAGTATTTTCAAAAGGAAAATTTGTTTCGATATAAAAGTATTTTGATAAAGTATTATATAAAGGATATTTTGATCAATTCTCTTTCTAAATAATTTAAAATGTTTAAAATATTGTTTGTTTATATACTACATGGTTTAATAGTAAATTATTAGTGTTGTAAATATTTTAGAAGTTATTAATTAAATACAATATATTTAAAGAAAATGATTATTGATTTATTAATAATGTTGAAAAGTATCTTGAGATAAATTAATAAATTTATGAATTATGGATTTAATGTTTTCAATAGCTTCTTTGTAAATATAAGTAATGATAGAAATAATTGTATTCAAATAAGTTTTCATATATTTATAAAGGTGTTATTTAAACATATAAATGATATTTATAAAGGAAGCAAGAAATTTTATAAATGGGTTTACCAAAATTATTAAATATTAATTACTTTCAATTGAAATTTATATAGTTTTAAATTAATTGTTTATCCTTGTCTTTCAACTTATTTTTCTTTCTAGTTGTTTCTATTCTCCTACCCTCTTCCTTTTCGAGGATGAAAAGTTTTGAGTGGGGGAGTGTAACAACCCATAAATTTTAACAAATATTTTAAATTAATTTTATTTGAAAACTTTGATTTTAAATCATTTAAATTGAAATTTTGGAATTTTCCAATGTAATTGTGGATTTTGTTTCTAATTTATTTTCCAAATATATTAAAATAATGATTTTCTAAAAATTTTATATTTTGATCAACTTGGTCAAACTTTGACTTTCGGTTGGAATTTTAAATGTGAATTTTAAATTTCTAATCTTTTTCTTTGAAGCGGTATTTGTTTATAATATTCGTCCTGCTTTTCGTTTCGTCGAATTCTGTTTTATACTTTTTAAAATTGATAAAAATTCAGCGTTTTACATGCAATTTTTCTCTGTATTTTATTTTTTATCTTTCTATTTTATTTTTCCATCTTTTATTTTGTTTGGGGAATTTTATTTGATTGTGTTGAGCTTGTTTTGATTTGGGCTTGTGATATTGGGCTTGGAAATTCAAAGAGACTTTAGTTACTTGATTGATGCCTTTACATCTTCTGGCCATTCAAAAGAACTTTCTCACTTCCTCCATTCACGTACAAAACTTTCTTATCTCTTCACGTCCTCATTTTATCACCTGAAAGAAAAAATTTGGCAGTAAGTTCTTCCTCCTTTCTTCCTCTTTATCTCTCTCTTCTATTTTGTGTTGCAAGTGTGTTCGTCCTCTACCATATTCACCATCACTTGCCAACCATTTCCATCACCACCACCTCCTGTACGGCCAACACCACTAGCACCATCTCCCCTTCCATGGACGTGACTTGCCTTGACCAGATCATCACCATTCCATGTACAAAACCCTAACCGGCCTCCACTTATTCACCACTTCTCTTCATGTTTGCCTCGGCCACCATCACCTCCTCCTCCTCCAGCCTGGCCGTGATCATTCTCTGACATTTGCCGCACCACCTAATGATGCCAGACCTGACCTGAACCATGCAAGAACCCAGACCGAGCCCATATGCCTAGGGCCGAACCAAATAGCCAATGACCCTTTCACATGCCATGACTTCTTGCCTCTTTGCATTCCACAACCCCTACCTCTTCACCTTACTTTGCTGTGCCTTCCATTTTTCGGACCATGGCCGTGTATTTCAGGCCTACATCAGGTCAAGGCCGAACCATTTTTGATAGTGGTCGAGCCATTTGTGATGTGGCCGAACCACTTGCATGGGTCAAAGCATCTTGTTTCACTTTGTTCTTCCTTTTGTATTGTTAATTCTTATATTCTTTGGTGATTAATCTACTTTTATTTGCTGTTTTATTTTGTTGTTGCAAGATCTGAATCTTGGCTCACCATCTTCTCCTCGAATCTAGTCGTGCTTTTTCGTGCTTTGCGGAGTTTGAATTGTGTTTTGAATTTGATCTCTAGCTTTAGAGGTGAGTTTATCACTCTCGACAAATCGTACTTATATAAATGTGAAACAATGTCACCTGAATTGTAGTAGTTGATATGCTATGTTATAAGTTCACACCTGCCTGTTATCTGACATTATATAATGATATAACCTGATTTTATACATGTGCATCACCTGACATGATATGATATGTTTTACTGTTTATTTATTTTCTGTTTCTCGCACTGCAAGTTTCCTGTTAGTATAGAATCACTATGGGTTGAAATGATACATACCCGAACGGATTTTAGAATAAGGGAAGATCGTTATGAGCTGAAATGATAGGCTCAAGCGATTTTCATTTTATTTGACTTGGGATTGCGGGTTTGAAATGATAAAACCCGGAATTTTAATTCATTACGAATTGAAATGATATATTATCCGTATTCATTTGACCTAGGTTAGAAAATATTATATAGACCCGTGGTTAATTTAAAATGATTTTTATAAAATTATTAAGTATGTTTAAATGTAAAAATGTGAAATTTTGACTTAAATTGGATTTAAATGATTTAAACAGTGATTTCCTAAAAGTTAAAATTTTATAAGTTGATAAATGGTTTAAATTGTAATTTAAAATTTTGATTTAACTTAATAATTGAAATTTGATTAAAAATGGGATTTTAGAAATTATTAAGTATGTTTAAATGTAAAATGCAAAATTTTGACTTAAATTGGATTTAAATGATTTAAACAGTGATTTCCTAAAAGTAAAAATTGTATAAGTTAATAAATTGTTTAAATTGTAATTTAAAATTTTGATTTAACTTAATAATTGAAATTTGAGTTAAAATGGAAATTTTAGGCTTAAATTAGTAATTAAAATATTTATTTATGAAATGGATATTTTAAGAGTAAAAGAAAATATCAAGTTATTTGTTAAAATAAAAGTTAAGCAACTTATAGTGAATTTTGACTTAATGTAAATGAATTATAATTTAATTGGATATTTATTAATAAAATGTTATTTTATTTAAATTATAAGTTAAATGATATCCAAATAAATAATTTTGAAAGGTGTGATAAGTTTGATAAGTTAAAAATGATAAAGGTTGAAGATATATTGTTTATAATGTCATAGTAAAACTTATAACAGAATTTGTAGCATTCCAGAAATGTTGTGGTTTCCGTGTATTGTTCTCCAAATCTACTATTGTCCCTACTGCAGCAGTTTATAAGTGCTACAGATTCTGAAATGAAGTGGTTCCAAATTTACACTATAATTACAATAGCAGTTTATAAGTGCTGCAGTTTCTGAATTGTATTGTTTTTCAACCTATCATTATACTTACACCAGCATTTTCTAAGTGCTGTGAATGCTGAAAATACAATGTTTGAAATATTATAATTGAATAAACGAACTTAGAAATTGCTAAAATTTTAGGAACTGAATATTTTATTAGAAAGGATAATGACTTCATATTTAAAATGGTTTAAATGAATATGTTTTGATTTGCAATATAAACCATTTTGAAATTTATAACCACGGGTTATAATAATGGTTGGATGTTATAAAGTGTGGCTAGAGGTGGGCAATGCTGCAGCTTTGCGCTACCCCAGTTACATTAACACTACTATTTTGCATAGTTTGCTTTACTTTAGACATTAATATGATAGCGTTCATTACTACATAGTATATAGTTTAACGGATCCTTAAAGGATGGGCGATCCCAAGCATCCTTTAAGTTACTTGTGCATTGCTATTACAGTTCACTTGAGTTGGTTTACATTGTATAAGTATGTATGTCCTAACTCGAGTGTTTTGTGTTTTGCTTTACGCTCGAGTCAAACTGAGTATCATAGCTCTGATCCACCTTCTGGAGCTAGAGATTTTCTGGAGCTTATTTATCTATCTGTCATCCATTTCCTTTTCGGGTATTTCCTATTCAGCTGTGTTTATGTATTAGTGACTTATGTATTCAGACTTCTGTTGTATTAGTTTTTCAAACTATGGTATTTTGTATCTGTTTTGAGATTATTTATATAGTAGCTTCATGAACTACTATGGTATTTTATTTCCGCTGCGAGTTATTCTAATATTCTGTGTCTGTGATTCTGTGTTTGATTTTATTTGCTCCAAATTTTCTTAACAATCCACTGTTTTGAAGTATTCGAGTCCGACATGTGTGGATTTATTGTCAATTTGAATGGTCCAAAATAGTGGGATGTTAAAATGCTGGTTCGAAGTGGTTTTCGGATAACATATTCGATCCCGGTCTCTTCGATCTGACGACGTTAGTTTATAAATTGGTCAACATTTGATAGTCTGTTATTTAACTATCAAATAAACAAACAATCCAACCAGAGATCAAATTTCCAAAGGAAGCAACACTAGTTAAGCACCGAGTAACACTAAGCCTCTTTAATTAATCTTTTCATTAGTTAAAACACATTCCAAATACTTACCTCAAAATATCTTTATGAAGATATATTCTCAAAACTACCTTTAATCTTCCATATTTGGGAAAACATTTCCATATACTTATCTCAATGGTATAAGTATATTCACTAACCATTTCATTTTAAACGTTTAGACTATGCCCTTATATACTTAAATCTGTAATAAGTATATTTACACCTTCCGAGGAAAACTTCTATTTTCCCAAAACAAACTTTATTGGATCAAATCGAATGTTCTGTAAAACATCGTTACGACAACCCAAAACGCTAGTATAGAGATCCAATTAGTCAAATTTAATATTAATTTCTGATGTCGAACTCAAACTATTTATTAGTTAATAATGAAGCCAATCAAGTTGGGGTACCATTACCTCTCAAACCTTGAATGAACGACATTCTTAACTTCAAAATGGATGTAAGTTACACACCTCGAAACTTAACATCAAATATAGGATATAGATATAAATCTCGTATACTATAAAAAACATCTTCTTTCGGAAATCATCTACTATAACAACATTGTTATAGTCTATGTCTTCCTCACTTTCTCGAAAACATCTACTATCACAAAATGTTGAAATCCATGTCTTCCTACCATTTAGCGCATTTTAAATCACTTTTAAAACCATTAAACTCCATTTGAAAATATCACTTTCAAAACATTTCTTTAAAAGATTGTTTTAACTTTAAAAACATAAATATATTCCCTTGATAAAAATCCATACTTAAGTTTCAACATGATCATTTCCATATTTAAAAACTATATTCATAAATCTCTTTATATTTTATAAACTTCCTTTTTATAAAACCCTTTAATTTATAAACCCCATTTATAATTCAGTTCCTTTATAAATCTCACTTATTCATAAATCCCATTTAAAACATCAATTACAATTCCTTTTTTAAACGTTGCCTCCGTATGTATAAATTTCTATTATAATTCCTTCTATTTATAAAATATCATTTAACATCTCCAAATTTACCCTCACCTTAAATTTCCAAAATAGAATCGACTATTTTCTAAAACAACATTCCATATATTTTTATAAATTCACAATTGTGATTTATTTTTCCCAATTTATCCAATGATAAAAGTTTCCTTTTAATTTATAAAACACCGTTTATAAATCTATCCTTTTCATAATGAAATAGGATTTTACACATCTTCACTTAATTTGTAAAATGTCACATTTAAATATTATCACATTTATAAATATCCACATTTATAAATAAATCTTGATGTGTGTGTATCACTTTATATAAACGGTTAATAAGTATTTATTCCAAAATATCTCTATCTTCCTTTTAAAACTATATTCCTTTATTATAAAAGATGGACTTATTTTTAAGATTTTAAAAATCTTTATTTTATAGTTCAAAAATCTCTATTTAAAATATTTTATAAAACTATTAATTTATAATATCTGAAAATCATACTTTTTATTTAATTTAAAATAAATTCCTTCTTTTAATAATTCAAGCATAATTATTAAAATATATAATTTTTTGAAATCACTTAAAATCCTTTTAAAAGCTAAATCTTCACTTTATAGTATTTCGAAATACTAAAAATATGACCTAGTGCTACTATAGCACTAAATAGGAAAATATCGTCTGTGTCATCAAATATGGCATCCAACGCGTCATATATCAAAATATATAAAAATAAAATCAATAGTGTGAGGAATCCAGTTGGATCCCTCCAACCTATTCCCTTGTATCACATTCAGTATATAATCATAAAATATAAATCAACCGCTTCGAGGCGGAATCGTATACAAAATATCATGCGCTCATATATGGGAATGTAATAGGGTCTCATCCGCTGTAGGGGCGGGAATATATCCAAACCAACTAGTAAAATAGTAAATCATCCAAACAAGCAACAATAGTCATAAATAAAATTATCCACACTAATATAAAAATATAGCTGGGCCTGAGAGGTGAGTTAACTCACATTGATTTCAGTAATCGCCAAAACGCTCTGATTTGAATTAAAATTTGGCAGGCGTTCAATCTTAACCTAAATTTCTTCTAGCTCCAAATCCATCCAATCCAACTCCAAAACGCAGTATTCGCTGATACGATCGCAACACAACTTGCCCAGTTCAATTTGGACTTTACACCTCATATACAAATTAATAAAGTTTTGAGATTATTTAAATTATAATTAACTTAAATGAATTAAAATTTTAACTCAATTACCATTCCCTCTCTCTCACGCACGCTCGTCCCAGGCAAAAAAAGCGATACCACGTTTTCGTCGATTGCCGCCGCCATTCGCCGCCGCGATCCACGCCGTGCACCGCCCCTCCTCTGTCATGCCCTATGCCTCAAGTCTCGTCACCTATAGTCGCCTCCATCGCTAGAAATCGACCAAAGAACAAACGTCGTTCAAGGCGAACTGTCACCGCCATGGTGATCCGATGACGATCATAGCCGTTGATCTTGCTCATGTTGTCGTGCTCTACGTTTTGCTAATTGAACTCGAAGCCTGAAACGACATGTGGTGACTCCGGTCAACGTCGGTTGTAGGATGGCTTTATTTTAATAGCGGTGGTTGTTATAGAGAGCTATGGTTTCTTCAAAAAAATGAGTTATGATGTCCTTATATAGAAACTTTCGCTGCACTATTCATGCGTTGAATTTTCGAACTCCAATCGAGGCGTGCCGCTTGGCATTCTATATGTTTTATCCCTATTATGAACATGATAGAATATATTGCGAGACCTAATTCCATCGTACATAGAACTTAGCTTTCGAAATCAAATTATATTAATTTAAATTCCTTTAATTAATTTCTACACGTTTCGAACTCGCACGACCAAACGATACGTCTGATCGCCACGAAATTCGATGGCATGCTATAATTCTCTATTACGGATCCAATGGAACTAGTTTCGTCCAATTCCAAGACAGTCCCCAGAAGGCTACTTTCACACATTGATTAAAACTAATTATTAATAAATCATCTTATTCACTTTTAGATTCAAAAGTTTACTATCTTTATTTTATTTAAATAGAATTTAAATCAACTTTTGAAATCATTATTACTCATATTAAAATCAAGATTTAATTATTTAAACAATTCCAATATTCAAATAACCTTTATATTTGGAATTCAAGTTATTTAACGTATAAAATTACTATTCAATATTAAAATCAATTAAATATTCCAAATTCAAATGACTGAAATTTTAGAACGTTACAAATTGAATAATATTTTCTTGAATTAAATTCCAAAATCCACTTATTCATCCAAATTTTGAAGTAAAATCTTTAAATATATTTATAATAATTAATCAAATAGCAGGGTTTTACAAAGTTATTCCAACCCTAGAAAGGCGTGGAGTCGAAAGGGTGTCGAAAAGTCATAAGAAAGAATTATGGCGTCAAAATGGTATCGGAATATACTGATGCCATCTCGACACCTAGCATTAATCTGACCATATAATAAAGATGTCGGCATGGTGTCGGCACTTTCCAACATCTTTCCGACGCCAAAAGTAATAATGTTAGGACGACTTGGTATTTTCAAACGCCTGCCTGACACTATTACTATTTTGGTTGGATAGCATCAAAAACAAAATGGCATCAGAAAACAGCCCACGGATGGCGTCGTAAAGGCGTCGGAAATTTTTTAGACCAAAAATAGAGTCGCCATGCAATGCCATTTTGGCATCGGAAAAACCATTTGATGTTGTATTGAACGGTATTTTTCTTAGTAAAACCCATTCAAGGTTAATTGATCTTTTTCGCTTCTAATTTTTTAAATGAATTTTTAAAATTTTAATATTATACACAGGTGTTTTGTTACCAAAAACAGGAAGTTGAGATTATTTTGAGAATGTTTATATACATTTTCTAATCTTGAAATTTTGCAATTTCAACTTGATTATAACAACTTTATATTGAACTTGAATAATTTCTTAGTTACTTTAAAGTATTTATTTCTTATAAAATTATTTGTAAAATTTTAATAATATTTATCTTTGATAATTATTTAATCCCTTTAGTCTCATATTTTATGTATGAATGCAAACTTTTACAAATATCTTCAATTCAGTTAATAATTTATAAAACCAGTAAATGGAAAAGAGTAAAATAAGGATAATAAAATATAAAATTAATAATATTCGAATCAATATACTAATAAAATGGAATGAGAAAAAATTGGGTACAAAATAGAAATAAGATAACGATCATTCCAATTCTTTAAAGCAGAATATTATGAGAAGATTTAATAAGTAATCATGTAAAAATGATTTATTTTTACTCAAATTTATGAAACAAATGTTTTGTCAAACATCCGTACACACCACTGCATTAATGTGATAATTTTAGCAATTTTGTTAGATTGTCTCCCATAATGATTCTTTTATACAATGCATCGCAAGTGCCAAAACACTCATTAATTCTTTTGTATAAAACTAACCCTGCGTAGCATTTGTATAAATTAGCTTACCACTTTTTTTATAAATTTTTCATAGCAACAAAAAGTTCAGTTAGTCCATCATTTAATAAGTAAGCTACCTGTAATTCCTTTAACATTTTTTTCTTAAAATTGTACTACTATCTTTTTGTAAATCTAGTATAATTTAATATTTAAATTTACTTGTAATTATAATTTTGTAAACCTAATTTTACTTTATATTTTTAAAATTTTCTAAACAAAAATATTTTCATTTTGTATTTATTAAACCATCTTATTTTTGACCAATAAAGCTATTTGCATTTAACATTTAAAAAATATTCCATTCCTAATTATTAAGCTATTCTCATTTAATGTTTGAAAATGTATCATTTGTAAACGATAAACCCATATGGCTTTACCTTTATATACTACCTTTTCCTATATTCTTTTTGCTCACATTAACCAAAATAAATGATAGTCAAGCCAGTCCATAGGCATAGGTAACGTAGGCTATCACCTAAGGCCTTCGTTTTGGATGGGCTACATATCTTATTTTTCTAGTTTACAATAGTAGTAAAAATGTTTATGGTTGAGTGTTTAAGAATCTAAATAATTTGTTGGAAGGGTTAGGCTCACATTTACCTAATTTTATTTAGTTTCAAAAGAAAAATCATCTTAGGCCTCTAACCTACGTGGTAATATGTTTCTAAAATTAGATTTTATTATTTATGAAATGTGGATGGGTGTCATTAGTTTAAAATTTGGAATTTATCCCTGCAAAATTTGAAAGTTGTCCTTGGTGTGTATAAGAGAAGTTGGTTGTCCTTTAGAATGAAAAGAAAAACAATTAGAAATAGGTATTGTAATATCCCTCATTCTGAAACCCAAAGATGGAACTTCAATGTGCTGCAGTCATCTTAGAATTATCTTTCGACGATAAAGGTAGGATCGGTTACATTAAACAGTCATTGATAAACATAGCAGATACACACTAAAATCAAGAAACACAATATTACAATTTAAGTTTAACAATTTAGTTCCAAAATTCATGCCCGTGCAGGGATCAAAAATATAATACATCATAAATAATAATGTTATCCCTAACATATGAAGATGCTGACATGAACACCTAGTACTTTGAAACCAAATAACAAATAGTACTCCCAAGCCTCCTGCTTCGTCCCTAGCTCCCTTATTCATCTGCCCCCAAAATGCACCCTGCCTAAACCCATAAAATCAACCTACTTGAAAAAATACCCAAGAACTTATGGGGAAATCAGTGATAAAAACACAGGTCAAACATAAAGTCTGGTATGAGTAACATAATACCTTAAACATAAAATATAGTAAGACCACGCTGCCAAAGAACGAAACAAGTTTTCACCTTACTATAACAAAACATTTACTACAAGGTCAAGGTTGTCTTAATTAGGCAAAATAGTCATTTCACCGAATCTGCCATTAGTTATCATACACATTCTAACCGAGTTCTGAAGTACCTGATTTTAGGCTGCCATTAAGGCCTTATGCCTTCATAGCATCCTGAATTTCATTAAACTCATTTCCAGTTTCGATTTCAACTTAGACCATACACCATGCTTTAATATTTAGGATGCCACACATGGCCTCACGCCTACTTCGCTTTCAATTTCGATTTCCGCTTCAGGCCTTACACCTACACTTTCGTATTTCGGTTACCACCAAGGCCTTAAACCTACTTTGCTTTTGGTACTTGACTTCCACATTATGCCTTACATCTTTTACCGAACCTTTGGTTTTCACTCTAGGCCTTACACCAATTGTGGTTGGATGCCACCTTAGGCCTTACTCCAAAATTCATCTACGGTTGCCACTTTAGGGCTTACACCTACATTCATTATTTTGGCTGCCATGTCAGGCCTTACGCATATGTTTTCGTTTGCGGATGCCACTAAAGCCTTACTCTTCACTCTTTGGTCCATTGACTGCCTCATCGGGCCCTACGTCAACTACCAAATACATTATATAACCATTTGCTATTAGGCTTTACACTTAACTATTTTTTGAGCTAACAGTTGGTCCAACTGCCTTTTGGCTAACAATATTACTCTCACATTATCATCAATGTTCTAAATACTAGTTTCAACCATATTAAGCCTTATCATAAATTCTCCTCCAGAAGCTAGTTTGTTCTAGTTCAATATCTTGTTGAAAGCTATACTGCCTTCAACAATCACTATCTCTTGGTCTCGTCTGGGGAAGCTTGTCTTAGTTTAGCTTATGTGACTTACGACATTCAAATCTTTAAATTTATAAGGTTACTTCCTCTACTCAAAATTAAGCCTTAGTTCTCTACCACCTTCGGCGCTCGGCCAAAAAATTTGGTTCATCAATCCTAGCCTTTTACTTAACATTTCGTACCTTCTTACTTAACCCTTTATACTTGAGATTCAGGATTATTTGACTTTCGGTTCAACACCACATCCTTCAGCGCTGCCTCTTGATATACATTGGGAACTGTTCTCTACATATCTGACACTAGCTTTACATCAGTCGACTTTGGATTAGCTTAACTTGGTCCTTCCTTACCGTTGTTAAGTACTTTACACACACGTTATAAAGGCTGCAAATGTCCTTTAACCCATTATTAAATACTTAATTTAATTAAGTTACCTCGCACCCCCAACGCATCTGTCTCTTGGCACCCCATTCATCCCTTTGGCTATACCTAGTTACTTCCAGAAATTACTTATTTCATTTCTAGGAAAACAGATAGATAATATTTTCATGTGTTTTCTTTAATAAAATTTCCCAAACTCCCTATTCTAACTATTTTCCATATTATGCAGCATTCAATTTGATTTATATCAATTTATTTTCTTATGGGAAAATTTTATAAATTAAAACCCATTGCTAATAATATATTCTTGTTATCATATTAAGTTTTCAAGTCAAATAGATTATAAGGAGCATGAGAATCAATCATAATGAATATGGCCGTGAGAAATTTAGAGAAGAAATGGGATTAGAGAATATATATTACTCACATATATATTTCATAGTTGATTGATATTTTTAGTTAATCTTCTTAATTTCATCTTCTTTGTTGTTTTCAAAGCTTCTATTTTTGTTTTGAGGGTAGAATGAACTGAAAAGATGAAAATGGTTATCTTTATTCCAATGAATAACTGGGCCACCGGCCCATTCCCATGTTCTTCAAAAAATTCTTTTTAGTTAAGCCTTATAAAACAATAATCTTGATAAGTAAATGGACACCCAAATATTTATCACATTTTATTATTCCATTTCATGATTAAATTATTTAAACCCTATTCGCATATTTAATTATTTATTAATTTATGGGTGTTACAGGCTTTCCCTCGCATAGGAATTTCATCCTCGAAATTCAAATGAGGTGTGATAATGATTTCTAGGCTTTCCCACGCCTAGTCTTGCATATCCCTTATAAGTTCTCTATCGATATTTCTCAAAAAATGTACTAGTGCATCTACCAGTACATAACAAGATCGACCATTATATCAAATGTATATGGTTTGCAACAAACATAAGAAACATTCATGCTAACCTAAACAAACAACTCGGGATGAGTCTTCTTGACTTTATCCACAGTTTCCTAAGTGCAATCATCCCGGTCCTCACTCCACTAGACCCGAACCAGCTTCAATTCCTTTTTTCGAAGTCTCTTCACATCTCAGTCTACAATTTGAATGGGTTTCTTATATAAGTCGTGTTTGGTTAAATAACCAAGTCATTCATAGCTCTAGATTTAATACCGCCTAAGGGTCTTGGACACACTACCTCGAATTGATACATGAAACATATTATGGACCCAGCAAAAGCACTCGACAATTAAACTTATAAGTCACTTTTCAAACTCTCCTTAGTATCATAAGTAGGCCGACATATCTCGACGTCAACTTTCCGGCCTTTCCAAACCTCATGCCGCTTCTCATCGGCAGCACTTTAACCAACATATGATCCCCTAGATCAAATTCTAAATCCTTCTGCCTTCTATAGGCATAGCTCTTCTGCCTTGATTGAGCATCTTTCTTCTTTTACCGAATTAACTCAACCTTCTCTGAAGCTTCTCTCACAAGATCCGGTCAAAGAACAAGTCTATCTCCCGTCTCGCACCAACTTACTTGCGACTTATAAGGTCTTCCATATAGCACCTTAAAAGGTATCATCCCAGTACTAGACTAGTAACTATTGTTATATGAAAATTCCACTAAGTGCAGATGATCTTCCCAAGATGAATAAACTCTGATACACATGCTCTCAACAAGTCTTCCAGCACTCAGTTGACCTTCTCGGTCTAGTTATCTTTCTACGGATCGTAAGCAATACTCATGCGCAATTCCAAACCCAAGGCACTCTATAGGCTGCGCCAAAACTCACTGGTAAACAAGAGTCTCGATCACTAACTATAGCAATTGGAATTCTATGAAGCCTCGCTATAGTCTTAACAAATATCTCAGTCAATTTAGCCGATGTCCTTGTAGGCTTTACCAAAATAAAGTGGGCACTCTTAGTCAATCTATCCACTATCACCCATATACTATCGTTCCCTACTATAGTCCTTGGCAAACCATTACAGAGTCCTTCGAAACCGAATACCACTTTCACACTGGAACTTCTAAAGGCTGCAAATGTCCACTCAATTTTTGATGTTCTGCCTTAGCCTACTGACATGTGAAACATTTTTTCACACATTCCTTAACATCTCTCTTCATCCCTTCCCAGTAAACGCTCTATTTATACTTCGGCGCATCTTAATGCCTTCAGGATGTAAAACAAACTTTGAATGATGACATTTGTTTAAGGCTAATTTCTGAATATCTCCACTATCCAGAACATAAGATATTCCCTTCTTTCGAAGCCAACCTTTCTCACTAATACCCAAACCATTGAACTCTTTGATCTTGGCATCACTTTTCAAGCCTTGGATCCTTTTAGCATATGAGGAATCTCCCTTCTATCTTTTGGCAATATTTTCAATGGGAGCTGGGTGAACTTCCAAGCATGATAATGTCCCAAAAGTTCGACTTGGACCAGCACTCGACCAAAAGTGCACATTATAAGTAGCCAGAGTCTCTAAAACATTCCACTCTTCAATTATAGCCAAAATACAACTATGCTGCTTTCAGCTCAAGACACCAACAATCTTGCTTCCTTTCCATGGGGTATACTCTTTCCCAAAGTATATGATGCCAAGAACTCCAACCATCTTTGTTGTTACATGTTTAGTTCCTTCTAAGAGAACACGTATCTCAAAGACTTATGATCAGTAAATAGCACAACCCATTCCCCAAAAAGTTAATGCCCCCAAATCTTTGGTGCAATGATAATTGTCGCTAACTTGAAATGATGAGTTGAACACTAAACCTCATAGTGTATTAACAGCCTAGATGCATAAGCTCTAACCTTGTCCTTCTGCATCAACACTACTCCTAACGCTGATCCTGAAGCATCTGCGCATACTACCATATATCTGTTCCCTTCTGGCAATGAAAGAAACAGAGCTTCTATCTACCAAAGTTTCAACTCTCAGAATGCTACCTAGCACTCTCCATCCAAACACTTTCATTCTTTTGAGTAAGTCTCGTCAATGGTGCTACTATCCTAGTGAAGTCCTCAATGAATCTCCAATAGCATCCATCCAACCCTAAGAAACTCCTTATCTCTGTAATAGTCTAAGGTCTCTTCCAATCATTCACTACATCGACTTTCGAAGGATCTACAACCAACCGCTCCTTCGAAACCATATGATCTAGGAACTTAACTTCATGCTTCCAGAAATGACACTTGGAAAACTTTTCCTTCAACTTGTACTATCTCAAGGACTCTAATACCATTCTAAGATTCATGATCTTGTTCATTCATAGAATAACTGCATATCACCGATAAAGACCAACATAAATCTACCTAACCGATCATGAAAGACTTGGTTCATAAGATCTATAAAGAATGTTGGAGCATTAGTTAACCTAAAATGATGGAGCTAGTTGTATGCCCTATGGGAAATTCTATAATTTATTGAAAATTATTAACTCTGTAGTATAATCTTGTTCGAAATAAAAGGTATTTTTTCTTCTATTATATACTTGTCATATTGTGATATTTTCATATATTATTTAATTTAAGTACATTAAATGGAAAATCCCTAAATGATATGTTATATGATCATAATTACAATGTGTTGTAATCACGATAAATTTATCACATTAAACATAACATACTAGTTTAAAATTTCCTAGTCAAGATGTTTCAAGGCTGGATATTAATGCATCCATTAAGACTAGTGTATGTAAGGCTCTCCAAATGTTAGGCAGTGTATTATTTATGGCTGTTAGGGGCCCTACGAGGTTACGTACTAATTGTTATTGGATAACTATGCAATGACTCACTCGAGAGTTTTTTTGTTGGTTAATATAACTAAGGTCAAGCAGAGAATCTCAAAGTGGCCATATTACATAGTTCTCTGGACCTGAGAATACTATTAAACTTCAATATGAATACTCCTCTTTGATTATAGTTAAATCATGGTATGACGTCCATCGAACGACTATTGTTGGGTCTGAGTTTAAGCATTGGAAGTGAAACACTATTCAATAGAGAATTCGTCTCCGTGAGTACATGAAGTCAATATCACAGTCAAATATAGTCAAGTTAAAGTCAAAGTCTCTAGCCAGAGTAGTAAGGTTAATATATATTTTTCTTATTGAACCAAGGACTTTGTAATTGGACTAATCGAGCTGAATGTTGACGATATTAGAATTTTTATCGAAACCATATTCCATAACTCCTAAAGTGATATGTTTAACGAAAAGCTTTGGTGTAAATAATCGTTACTGCTGGGTAGCGGTTAAAATAGTAAAATTGGATTTTTACCAAAAAGACGTCTAAGCGATAAACTTGGCCAAATTATCACACCGCTAGCTGTTAATCCCCTTTTCGACTCACGACCTAAGAAAGTATGCCGAGTTAAGGTGTTTGACGACTTAAGAAAGTATGCCGAGTTAAGGTGCTTACCGACCTAAGAAAGAAGACGACCTAACAATCTAAAGGCGTAACCGACTTAAGGAAAGCTCCGAGTTAACAAGATCTCCGACTTAACAGGCTACGACCTAAGGAGAGATCTGACCCAACAGTTGCCGATCTAACTACTGAGAAGAGCTGCCGACTTAAGAGGTGTGCCGAGTTAGGAGCCTGCCGACTTAAGGTAATCTGTGACTCAAGAGCTAAGACCGAGTTAAGAAGGATGCCGAGTTAGGAGCCTGCCGACTTAAGGTAATCTGTGACTCAAGAGCTACGACCTAATGAAGATTCCGAGTTATGAAAGGCTCCGACTTAAGAAGGTTCCGACCTAACCCAATTCCTTAACTCGCCACCGACCTAACCCTATTCCTTAACTCATCACCGATCTACCATAAGTCGGTTACGACTTAAATACTTAGAGAAAATTCCTGAGTCCAGATCAGCTCCTATAAATACCCCACCACTTCCAACATGAGGGGGACTTTTGGGCAATTCATTTCTAAAGCGCCGTTACTCTGTCGAACTCTCCAATCATTCAGCAAACAAGGATCCTCCAAGCATTCAAGACACTACAACAAACTTCGAGAGAAATTCCTAACATCCGACATGGATTCATCGAGTTTCATCGCCGAAGATTGAGCTAGTAGTCAAGATTGCTTCTTGTGATCGAGTTGTACTGTTTTCATAGGAGATTTGTATCAATTTGTAACCAGATTCAATAATAAAGAGATTCAAAGTGGACGTAGGCTAAATCTCAAGCCGAACCACTATAAATTGCTGTCTTTTACTGCATTTCTGCTATTTTTCTGCTTGATTTCTGTTCCCGTTACACGGGTGGTGCTTTCACGATCTTACTACACACACTGGGTGTTGGCGTTCACATTTTAACGTTAACATTTTGGTGCTTTCACTGAGAACCCAACTCAGGCTGCCACTCACCATTGCTTCTCAGAAGTTTGCTGAAAGAATTTCCCACAAAATCAGAAGTTTATCAGACATAATGGCTCCCGGAAGGAAACGAAAGTCTGTCAGAACTGATGATGACCGTGACAATACTGCCACTTCTCTCTCTCCAAACCAAGCAGCGCCGAGCATCGGTGTTACGCGACAGGAGTTAGATGCTGCTGTATCCGGACTGTACCAGCAGATTGAAACTCAGAATAACCTGATGATGGAAAGGCTGAATGCTCTATTTGGTACGAGTCAAAGACCAGTAAATAATGAGGGAAACTTTGCTAATGCTGCTCCCAATTCCGAGGGAAGAAATATTCCTCACGGGGGATCAGGTGCTGCCGAAGGGGCACCCCTCCAGGCCGAAGGATCTAGGCCATCACTAGTTCTTCATGAGCATTTACCTGGACAAACTCCTGAAAAGATGGCTGAGGCCTACTCTGCGAAATCTCTGAACAATGAGGAATATCTCTCTGGTATGATCAAGCAAATAATGAAAGAGAGCATGCAAAGAGATGAAGACGAAAGCGAATGGGGATTCGCACCAAGTAGAACTCCGTTTACCGAAAAGATTCTGAAAGCTGAATTCCCTAGAAAGTTTGTTCCCCCCACTATTCCTGCTTATCGGGGGACAAGTGATCCAAATCAGTTCTTGTATAAATACGATTGGCATATGACCGGCGCAAGGGCAACCGACGAGATAAAGTGCCGATATTTCCCAGTCTATTTAGAAGGGGTGGCGCTTCTCTGGTTTACCAAGCTTCCAGTCCGATCTGTAGATCAGTTTTCCGATCTCACCCGAAAATTCAAAGAGCAATTCAGGCTATACGCTTCAAGGGCAAAAGATATAATGTCACTGTCCAGTCTTGAACAGAATCCGGGAGAGCCTATTAAGTCATTCTTGAACCGCTTCAACTTAGCTCTGGCAGAAGTCGATAATGCAGAGCCACGAATGATCTTGACCTATTTGATGCGTGTCGTTGACAAATCGAGCGAATTTGGGAAATGGCTAAAGATGAAAGAGCCAAATTCGCTCGAGAAATTCTACAAAAAGGCTGACGAATTTATACGCCTAGAGAATCTTTCCGCACCAGCTAAAGTTGTGACAACGGTGGCGGAAAATAATGCTACTACTCAGAGCAAGAAAGAACCGGCAGATCAGAAAAGGGAAAGTAACGGTGGGAAAAGGCAGAAAGACTTCAAAAAGCCCCGTTTTGTTAAACCATCAGACTTTACTCCTCTGACCGATACCCCGGAAAATATCTTCATCGCCACTAAAGATGCTGTTGAATTTCCGAAACCACCGGCCGTGAAAGTTGGGAAGAATGCTGTTCAGAGCGGAAGATTTTGCAAGTTTCACAACCAACCAGGGCATGATACCAATGAGTGCCGCCATTTGAAAAGTCTGATTGAAGAATTGCTAAGAGAGAATAAATTGCAGCAATACGTCAAGAGGAATAGAAAGGACCCATCTTCATCCAGCCAAGGGCAGTTACCTCCAACTAATTCATCTGATTCAGGAGAGAGGCCAGCTGGAAAGGAAAGACCTGTTATTAATGTGATCACAGGGGGGCCTCACCCGGCTGGCAGGAGTTGGGGTGAAATGGAAAGGTATGCAAAAGCTTTGAAGTATGCACCAACCGAAGAAAGTGTCTTAATCCTGGAAGATGTTTCACCTCTAAAGCAGCAAAAAACTTTCCATGATGATATTATGTTCAGAGCCAAGGATTCTGTTAATGTGGAAGCTCCTACTGAGGACCCTATGGTTGTCTCTGTCGGTATTGGGCCGGCTATTGTCAGAAGAGTGTTAGTTGATAGTGGTGCCTCATGCAACATCCTCTTTAAAAGGACATTTGACCAAATGAAAATTCCAATGACTGATGTACATGCTTCTTCACACAAGATCGCCGGATTTACAGGAGAGCTGAAACAGCCGATCGGAACAGTGGACTTGTTTGTTGAAATGGGTGAAGGACCCAAGAAATTGGTTCGCAAGCAAACTTTTGTAATCGTGGATGGATTCTCCGCCTATAACGCTTTCTTGGGCCGGCCTACTCTTGCTGCTTTCAGGGCCGTCCTCGCTCCTTGGTGCTTAACAATGAAATTTCCTACTGATAATGGGATTGCTGTTATTAAAGGAGATCAAAATGCAGGACGAGAATGTTATCTTGTAGAACTCCGAGAGGCCAGGAGAAAAGAAATGGGGAAAGATGCGGCAGCTCCGCTCCGCATCAAGGAACCGACCCTGTAGCAACTACGGAGCGGCCCCTGTACTGGAGAACACAGCAATGCAAGAAAAGAAATGGATCCCAGGAAAGCCAGTACAGGGGAGAATAGAGTGGTACCCGTGGAGGTAACAGTACCAGTATCTGTAGACCCGAAAGACCCAAATAAAGTACTCAATGTGGGTTCACAGCTAAGTATAACAGTTCAAAATACACTGATATCATTCTTAAAAGCCAATCTAGATGTGTTTGCTTGGTGTCATGCTGATATGTGCGGAATCTCTCCTACAATTGCTGTTCACACCCTGAATGTCGATCCGAAATTCACGCCAGTGAAACAGAAAAGAAGAACTCAAGGTCCAGAAAGGTCAGCAGCTTTAAAGGAAGAGGTAGATCGTCTCCTAGAGAATAATTTCATCAAGGAATCCACTTATCCAAATTGGGTTTCAAATCCAGTACTGGTTAAGAAGGCAAATGGAAAGTGGAGAGTATGCATTGATTTCTCAGATCTGAACAAGGCTTGTCCCAAAGACTGCTTCCCGTTGCCTAGAATCGATCAACTAGTAGATGGGACGGCTGGACATGAGTTGTTATCTTTTATGGATGCCTATTCTGGATACAATCAGATTATGATGAATGAACCAGATCAGGAGGACACAAGCTTTATTACAGATGTGGGACTCTACTGTTACAAAGTCATGCTATTCGGTTTAAAGAATGCTGGGGCAACATACCAAAGACTTGTCAACGCTATGTTCAAGCCTCAGATTGGCAAAACGATGGAAGTCTATGTTGATGATATGTTAGTAAAGTCAAAGAAAGCAGTAGACCACATGGATCACCTAGCAGAAATGTTCTCAATTCTTCGGAAGTACGAAATGAAGCTTAATCCATTGAAATGTTCATTCGGAGTAGAGTCTGGGAAATTCCTGGGTTTCATTGTGAGCGCTAGGGGCATCGAGGCCAACCCTGCTCAAATCACAGCTCTAAGAGAGGTTAAAGCCCCTAGAACAAAGAAAGAACTGCAAAGTCTTAATGGAAAGGTTGCCGCTCTTAGTCGCTTCATTTCCAAAGCCACAGACAAATGCATTCCCTTCTTTGATGCTCTAAAGAAAGGGAAGAAAATTTTCGAATGGACTCCTGAATGTCAGAATGCTTTCGATCAACTGATTCATCATATGAGAACTTCTCCGGTCCTTTCCAAGCCTAGTGATGGTGAAGACCTCTTCATCTACCTGGCAATTTCATCCCATGCTTTAAGTGCAGCACTCGTACGAGAAGATATGAAAATACAACGTCCAGTTTACTACATCAGCAAACGGTTCGCTGGGGCTGAAATGAATTATTCAAAGATAGAAAAACTTGCTTATTGTCTGCTAATCGCTTCCAGAAAGTTGAGGCCTTATTTTCAATCTCATCCTATCAAGGTCCTGACTGATCAGCCTTTGAAGCAAGTTCTGTATCGTCCTGAAACCTCGGGTCGTCTCTTGAAGTGGAACATAGAACTCAGCCAATATGACATCACTTACCGTCCCCGAAGAGCAATTAACGGACAAGCTTTAGCAAATTTCATTGCAGAATCCACTGACAAAGGTGACAGTAAGGAAGAAACCACTGACTGCATTCCGATACAGTGGAAGTTGTATGTTGATGGCTCAAGAAACGATTATTGTTCTGGGGCAGGAATTGTGCTCGAAACTCCCGAAGGACGATCACTATGTTATGCATTGAGGCTGGAGTTTCCTTCGACAAACAATGAAGCAGAATATGAAGCCCTTATTGCCGGATTAAAAATCGCCAAGGAATTAAATATCAAAGTGATACAGATTTTCAGCGATTCTCAGCTCGTTGTTTGCCAGGTGAAGAAAGAATTTCAAGCCAAAGGAGGGAATTTGCCTGCATATTTGACAAAAACTTCCGAACTCCTCAATGATTTAGATCACTACTCAATAAGCCACATACCCCGAGAGGAAAATATGAAGGCGGATTCTTTAGCAAAGTATTCAAGTTCCGGAGAAGCTCAATTACTAGGATTAGTTCCTGTAGAAGTTCTGTCAGCTCCAAGCATTGATGAAATGGATGTTGATTGGCTTATGACTACGTCTCAAGAGCATGAATCATGGATGACTCCAATCAAAGAATACTTACTCAGTGGTTCCCTGCCAGAGAATTCTAAGGAACGTCGAAAGTTATTAAGAAAAGCATCGAGGTATATAATTCAGGATGGCCGATTATACAGGCGGGAATTTTCAACCCCACTACTCCGATGTGTAACTAAAGAAGAAGCCAAGACAATCTTAACAGAGGTGCACGGAGGAGAATGTGGAGACCATTCAGGTGGTCAAACACTTGCAAAGAAAATTCTCCGATATGGATACTTCTGGCCAGATATCAATCGAGATGCTGCAACTTTTTCCAGGAAATGTGACAGATGCCAACGATTTGCAAAAATCCCAAGAGCACCCTCCACTGAACTCACACAAATGGTCAGTCCATGGCCATTTGCCATTTGGGGGATAGACCTAATTGGACCATTACCGATCGCCAAGTCAGGAATTAAATATGCTATTGTTGCCGTTGATTATTTCACCAAGTGGGCTGAAGCTGAACCTTTGGCCACCATCACTTCTAAAAAGATGATAAATTTCGTAACGAAGAATATCATTTGCAGATATGGTGTGCCACAGAAGATAATCACCGACAATGGCACTCAATTTGAAAGTGAAGAATTCCAGGATTTTTGCAAACGGTTCAGAATTCGAAAAAGCTTCTCAGCAGTGGCTCATCCGCAGGCAAATGGGCAAGTGGAAGCAGTTAACAAGATCATCAAGTCAACCATCAAAAAGCAACTTGAAAAAGCAAAAGGTGGATGGGTTGATAAGCTTCCATTAGCACTATGGGCGTACAGAACGACTCACAAAACTGCGACTGGGCACACTCCATTTTCACTGGCATACGGATCTGAGGCAATGATTCCAGTAGAAGTAGAGGTTCCTTCACATAGAAGAGTTCATTTCGATGAAATCGAAAATGAAAAACTGCAACTTGAAGCGCTTGATTTTCTTGATGAGAAAAGAGAAGAAGCTAGGCTCAGAGTTTCAGCTCATCAGCAGAGAATAGCCAGGTATTTCAATTCCAAAGTTCGCCAACGCAGCTTTGAAGTCGGAGACTTGGTTTTGAAAAGGATCATGACAGCAACTGGTGTGTTTGGGCCAAACTGGAAAGGACCATATGTCATAGGCACTAAACTTCTTGATGGCACTTTCAAACTCATAACTGTTGAAGGAGATCCGATCCCAAGGGCCTGTAACAGCAACCATTTGCGTCCTTACTTTACCTGAAAAGAGCTCAGCTCAAAATTGTAAAATGATGATGAATGTATCAGTTGTATTGTGAAACATTGTAAATCAGTGTAAATGAATGAAAGCTATAAAGTGGACGTAGGCCCGATTTTTGGCCGAACCACTATAAATCTTGTGTTCTTTACTATTTCATGACGCCTGTTTTATTTTGATATGTAAATACTTTAAATGTATCGCTAAAATATCAATTCAAAATTGCAGGACATTATAACAAGGCTTGCTCATCACAAAGCTAAGCAACTTTCATAAATCAGCTATTACACGAAAACCAAGCCGCAAAAAATTTTGTCCAAATTCAAATCCCAAGCAAGGAAAACTTCACATAAAAAGTTGGCGACTCCACTGTGACAAACCTTTGTTCACTAGTTGAGATTGCCGTTATGAATAGACATCCGACTAGATAACTTGCGTTTGTCTCGTGAAGTCGTTCAACAGTGAAGTCCACTTCTTCGGATAAAGCAATTTACTTGTAAGAGGAAAAGAAGAAGATGTGCTTGGAAACGATAATAAGAGAGCGCTAACAGGCAGATGATGAGTGAAACTCGCCAACCAACCAAAGCCCTCTAACGAGGCACACCAATAAATGGGAGTGCTTTCCTCAACCAAAAAGATCGGTGGGACTACCGAAGGGGCATCCTGTTAATTGATTGCGGTCGTTTGTACAAACAAACATCCAATCAAGCAACTTACACCTGCCCCGCGAACCCATCCGACCATGAGAAAGTATCTCCCAGGCACTCAAAAGCCCTCTTCGGAGGCACAAGCCCTCTTCGGAGGCACATGACCTCTTCGGAGGCAAAAGCCCTTTCCCAAGGCACTGCAAGCCCTCTTCGGAGGCACATGACCTCTTCGGAGGCAAAAGCCCTTTCCCAAGGCACCGCAAGCCCTCTTCGGAGGCACATGACCTCTTCGGAGGCAAAAGCCCTTTCCCAAGGCACCGCAAGCCCTTTTCGAAGGCACAAGCCCTCCTCGGAGGCACAAGCCCTTTTCGAAGGCACAAGACCTCTTCGGAGGCACAACTCTTTAAGAGCAGCCCTCTCCAGAGGCATGTCCCAAAATAAAATGCTTAAACAAAAAGCATCGTCCAAAAGCACAGTTCAACTCCCAAAGGAAGGAAGGACTAACTTGTTCATCTAGAAAGGTTCCTCCATAAAAAAAAAGGGGGTTGAAAAAGGCTACAAAATTTTTTCATAAAAAGTTCATTTCACTTCATAGGGAAATTCACTTCTTAATGAATAAAAGTGGTTATCCCCGAAAGTTGAAGCGTTTTTCAGAAAGAGAAAATAAAAATTCTTCTAAAGACTGGATATACTCTATTAAAAGCGGAATAGTTGTCCTCTAAAGTAAGAGTATTAGTCTTAAAAAAAAACTAGGAATATTGCAATGCACTTATGGCATGGGGGCAATACTGTACAATTCAATTACATTAATGAAAGCAACATGCCACAAGTTCGTTGCAATACCACGGAAAACAGATGTGGAATAAATGCATTCTCAAGCGCAGACAGAAAGTTTGCACAAATAAGAAGAATCGTTTGTTCTACACTTAAAATAAAAGATAGATCATTCTCACATACACAAGAGTTTGTACAAGTAAAATAATTGTTTTATTTAGTACTATGAAAATTCTTTACATATGCAGATATCTGAAAAAGTAAAAGCGAGGACCGGTACCCGCACAATCCCCGGTCAATACATGCAAAGAGCAAAAATAAAAAGTAGAAAATCCAGCTTGATTATTCCTTCTTCTCACCACCCTTGGAACTCTTTCCCGGTCTGATGATTAGCTTTTGAAGTCGTTGAGAACGGGCAGGGGCAGAAGGAGAAAGCGGTACAGCCGGATCAACTACTGCTTCTTCTTCAGTGGAAGTCTTCTTCTTTTTCCTTACAGCACGCTTCCCCTTCCTCTTTGAAGAAGACTCACTCCCCGGAGTAGTCAGCAATGTTGAAAGCTTTGTATCGTCGTCAAGAGACCGCTCCGGGGTCTTCTCAATGTCTTCAAAATCCTCCGCCTTCTGTTCCTGAGAAGCAGCCGGATCATCCAAGCCTTGAAGAGCTTCGATTTTCTCTGCCTGTGATCCCGGTTGGGAAGCAGAGGGAGGAGTAATTTGGGAAGACAGAGGAACAGCAATCGAAGGAGTGAAAGCTTGTGTAGTGCTTGGTGCCTCCGCTGTAGAAGAAAAGAAGTTAAAATCAGCATCCCCCGAAAATAAAGAAGGCATCGGTTCATCAAAGTTTAAGTAACATGTAAGAAGATCATCGAATTCGGCTAAGTCAAATGACTGGTTCATTAGACCCGAGATGACACCAAGAGTACCTGGAGGAGTTGGCTTTACAAGATCCACCTCGAACTTCTCGGCTTCAATATCATCCAGTGCCTCATCTTCAGTAGGAGTAGTTGCAGTCTCCTGGGCAACTTTGGCTAAATGTAGAGAATGAGGGCTGGAATCTATAATATTAACGTCGGCTGAAGTGGAAGTCTGAACGGGGGCAGCTAAAGGAGCTTCTTCTTTTGGAGGCTCTTCTCCTGCTGTTTCAGCTCGTATTTTGGCAAGTAGCTCCTTCCCCTTAACAAGAGCGGCGTGATCCTCATCATTGAGATAGCGCTCCTCAAGTTCCAGCTCATTATAGCCAGCCCCGCCAAGCATATCCATCGCGACTTCCCACACTTCAGCCAATGTAATTTCATAATCAGGACCAAGAAAAGCGAGGCTCCCACGACCCAGAACGCTGTGTAAATAAAAGTCAAATAAGGTAGAGCTGACGTCTGCTTTCGTCGTCTCATGTGATTGCTCAGCCGCTTCCTTTTCGGCAACGGCAGCGATCCGGCCAGCGGTAGCCTCATCACGCTCTACCTCAACTTTAGCAAGTCGAGACTTTAGTAACTCAATCTCCATGTTCTGGGAGGTGACCTTTTCCCGCAGTTCGGCGTTTTCTGTGCGGTACTTCTCATTAACGTGCTGTTCGGCGGCAAGCTTCATTTCTACATCTCTTTGTGCAGCATGTGCATCCCGCACTTGCTTCTGAAAGACTTCTTCTTTTTGAGTATATGACGCAGAAGAAGAAGCGAGATTTTCCTTAAGCTGCTTAACTTCAGACGCAAGCTTTGCATTGTCATCTACAATACTTGTCATTTCCGCGTCATGCTGCTTACGCCATTTGTCCCATTCTGCTTTATCATTCTCCATCGTCATCATCGCCTCAAGGTTAAGATGGTTGACCCTTTGAAGTTCATCAACCAACTTCTGCCATCCAGACATTCTTTCAATATCAAGCTTGACAGCGTCGACATTTCTCAGCATTGCCTGCTTATCAATCGAAACTATATCCAAGTCAAAGCGCACCCCTTTTAGGCACCAATTCGGAAAACGGCTCTGAAGTGTTGGGGGGCCGTCTTTGACTTGATATTGCGGTCTGCTAATGATAGTCTGAATGTCAGATTTCTTCAAAGGAGGAGAGCTAGCCAGAATATCAGAAGGAATGGGAGCGTCAGTCTATTCAGAAATTTCAGACGCGTCAGTCGGTTTAGATCGTTTGCTCGGTTCATCGGCAATCTGAGTATTTCCCTTATCATCGTAAGACTTCCGCTTATGAGAGTAGTCACTCCTATGCGAAGAGTCATATCGCTCGGCATCTTTCCTTCTTTGCCACTGATCGTAATCCCGCTTCTCCTGGGCTTTCCTTCGAGCCCTCTCTTCATCTGTTTCTTTTGGGGTATCAAGGTACTTCCTAAAGTCATAGGTGCCGCGGCCTCCACGGTACTTGAATGAGTCATAATATGAACCTGTACGTCCCATTGGAGAACCTGAAAGCAGAAGAAGGGTAGAATTTAGAAATTTCCAGGAAAAAGAGGATAAATGCTTATAAGTGCTGAAAAGTCCTAAGTGTGTGTGGCGTGCAAACTACATGCGTCAAATTACAGACCACGCTTTAGTGTGGAAACAGAGACGATTGGCGTAGTAGGCATTTGGGTTTGTTTAAGGATAGAAGTCGCCTCGACAACGGGAGAAGTCGCTTTTTGATTGCTATCCCCGAAAAGCTCTTGGGAAGTTATCATAATGTCACTCAAGCCATCAAAGGTGTCGTCGCCCAAATGTTCGGCAGATTTCTCCTTCTCAACTTCCACATCAATTGATTTTTCAGAAGCTCGAGGATTCTCTTCTTCCTCAATAATTGGGGGAAGTGCCGACTTGCCAGCCAATCCTACAACATCAGTGGATCCAGAGCACTTTATCAAAGCAGTATCCATGACAAGTGTTTTTGATGCAGCTTCTTCCGCAGAAACTGGGGCATTTGACGCCTCTGCTTGAGAACCCGAAGCAGCCGATGTTTCTGCATCAGAGCTAGGAATTTCATGAATTCGAGTCGACCTGGAAGGGTGCAGAAGCCCAAATTGGTGCAAAAGCTCATCATCTAATAGAAATTGGATACTCCTCTCCTCTACAGGCACCGCCATAAGCCTCTCGAAAGTCACTTTGTGACTGAGATTTTTGGAAGGAGGAGGAAGTGCTGAAAAAGAAAAAAGAGCGAAGTTAGCACTTGATAATCCGAACTTCGGTAAGTTTGAAAGAACATAAGAAACAAATGCAGGTAATCTTACTCCCTATTCTCCAAATAGCATAAAACCCAGGAGGGCAGCGAACATAGAAGAACGGGCTCAGGAAACTGTGAACACTTTCAGGGAGACCGGTGATCAACTTACGATTTCTCGCACTCCTTACAACTATGATGGAGGGATGATCTTTATTTTTGGCAAAAGTACAAAGATAGCGAATTTCTCCGAAGGTAGGGAAGCGGCCCAGTGTTCTCCTAAAAAGCACGCATAGTCCCAGCAAGATGGCGTAGCCATTGGGATGTAACTGAAAAGGGGAAATAGATAGTTGGAGAAGAAGTTCTCGAATGCAGTCATTAAATGGGGGATAGCCCCGCTCAAGCACATTTGGCGGTTAACTGCGACAAAGCCATGGGGCGGTCTGTCAGCAGTATCATTTATTTCGGGAAGCAAAGCGTCAGCCTCAGCAATGCCAAACTGGATGCATAGTTGACGAAAGGCTTTATGGCTCAAAGTAGTAGGAGTCCTCTCTGGAGGATCGTTCAGCGGGATAGCAACTGGAAATACATCTTCAGCTTGCTCTGTTCCTTCTTGTGGAGAAGACATTCTACACAATCAGCTGAATGTTCAAATGTGAAGGTGCACGTTCCCTAAAAGTGTGAAGTGTTGTGCAAAAAACTAATGAAAATAAACAACAAGCATAACTGGAATTAAATTAGTTGACAATCAATCGATTACAGAATTTCAGAACTTGTCAATGATCAAGTGCAGTGTTAATACAGACAAGTCAGTTTCACTTGACTATTATGATTTTGTTTTAATACTTCACTTGAATTGGTTATTGTACAGCATCTCGTTCATATTCATTTAATTTAACTTTCTCGTTATCAACTAATCCGTCACTCGATGTGGGCAGTCGGTGATAGTATATTCGTCCCAGTATTTTGTGAATGTTGTATTAAGCAGGATTGTTAGTTTGCAAAATTGAAGCAATGTGTAAAATGCATGCAACACAGTTCATAGTTCAACAGTTCATAGTTCAACAGTTCGAATTTCAGGCACAGTTCAAAAATCATCTGTTGGGTGGCCGAAAGCTTAAGTACTAACTCGGTGACGACCTAAGGAAGATTCCCTATGGGTCAAAGCCAGAAACCCTCTAAGTCCTAACTAGGTGATGACCTAAGGAAGATTCCCTATGGGTCAAAGCCAGAAATCCTCTAAGTCCTAACTCGGAAGCGACTCAAAACCTAGGTCGCATGAAACTGCTAAGTCGGCTCCGACTTAAGTCAGGAAAGTCACTGGATCGCGTGAAATCCCTAGGTCGTGACCGAGCCAATACCTCAACCAATTTTCTTCCCTAACTCTTAACTCGTTAACCCAATAGCCTGACAGTCAATAACGATCCTCGTTCCATCACACCATTGGACCACCCAAGGAGCCAATTCAAATCAAATCAAATTTGCTGCGAATCCAATGTATTACTGCCCTATTACAATTACAACACGGTCGATGGCGATTGACGAACAATCAAAAAGTTATGCACAATGAATCGCAGCATCTAAACACAAATGGAAGTCAAAAACTAGGGAGTTATCGATTCGACAGTGAGCATGGGTGAACGATGACCAGATCGACTTACGAAGTATAACAAGAAGATGATCGGCGATTGGATGGTTGGAGTTTATCTCTGAAAGCTCTAAAGTGCGTCAATGGCAGATTCGAGAAAAGGAACAGATGAGGAAGAGGAAGAAGGATGCAACTATTTATATGCTGGAAGGCGAGTCGACTTGCACGGTGTACGACTTAAGGCATTTGTTAAGTCGTTACCGACCTAACCAAAGAATTAAGAGAATAGAAGCATACGACCTATGGCTTAGGCATATACTTCGAGGGGCAAATGTTAATCCCCTTTTCGACTCACGACCTAAGAAAGTATGCCGAGTTAAGGTGTTTGACGACTTAAGAAAGTATGCCGAGTTAAGGTGCTTACCGACCTAAGAAAGAAGACGACCAAACAATCTAAAGGCGTAACCGACTTAAGGAAAGCTCCGAGTTAACAAGATCTCCGACTTAACAGGCTACGACCTAAGGAGAGATCTGACCCAACAGTTGCCGATCTAACTACTGAGAAGAGCTGCCGACTTAAGAGGTGTGCCGAGTTAGGAGCCTGCCGACTTAAGGTAATCTGTGACTCAAGAGCTAAGACCGAGTTAAGAAGGATGCCGAGTTAGGAGCCTGCCGACTTAAGGTAATCTGTGACTCAAGAGCTACGACCTAAGGAAGATTCCGAGTTATGAAAGGCTCCGACTTAAGAAGGTTCTGACCTAACCCTATTCCTTAACTCGCCACCGACCTAACCCTATTCCTTAACTCATCACCGATCTACCATAAGTCGGTTACGACTTAGATACTTAGAGAAAATTCCTGAGTCCAGATCAGCTCCTATAAATACCCCACCACTTCCAACATGAGGGGGACTTTTGGGCAATTCATTTCTAAAGCGCGGTTACTCTGTCGAACTCTCCAATCATTCAGCAAACAAGGATCCTCCAAGCATTCAAGACACTACAACAAACTTCGAGAGAAATTCCTAACATCCGACATGGATTCATCGAGTTTCATCGCCGAAGATTGAGCTAGTAGTCAAGATTGCTTCTTGTGATCGAGTTGTACTGTTTTCATAGGAGATTTGTATCAATTTGTAACCAGATTCAATAATAAAGAGATTCAAAGTGGACGTAGGCTAAATCTCAAGCCGAACCACTATAAATTGCTGTCTTTTACTGCATTTCTGCTATTTTTCTGCTTGATTTCTGTTCCCGTTACACGGGTGGTGCTTTCACGATCTTACTACACACACTGGGTGTTGGCGTTCACATTTTAACGTTAACACTAGCTAAGGTAACATGTGAACGCTACTCGAATTATTCGATATTCCCCGCAATTGAATTTACACCTTTGAGTCGCACAACCATACTGTTGGATACTCCGAAATACCACACGCTTTAATTGGTTTATAATTGTTGTAAATTAATTAATAATTATTAAATTTTAATTATTAAATTTTAATTATTAAATTTTATTTGATTTTTTGATGCCGTTAATATTTAATAAAGTGGTTATATAAAAGTAATATATGTACGTATCGATATATAATATCGATAAATATTTAAATTAGATTTAAATCGATTAATTATTAAATGAGCTTGGGATCTTTAAAAGCCCGTCTATAACCAATCATGGCCTGTTATAATATGAATGGGAGAGGTGTTTATGTGTTCAAAAGTAGTATTGAAAAGGTATAAAAGGATTGAGTAAAAAGGAGACCTTTTCTCCATATTCACCGCTTCTTTTATGCTACTTAAACCACCTACTTCCCATTCTTTTTTTTCTTTTTCTTTTTAATAAAAGGAACTCTACCACCTACTTCCCATTCATTGTAGGTCTATCCTCTTGCCTACTCCAACCATGAGTTGCATAAAGTAATGACCAAAATTTCCGAGTGCAAAACTCAAACTAAAAGAAAGGTGGTGCTGGTCTCTAGATCGTAGCAAAATCCGAAGGCCGGTTCGATTAAATCGTGGAGTTATTCAACCATTCAAGGTGTGAATCTTAGGCTACTTCATAAGGTAATTATCTATTTTAAATTTTAACTATATATTACATCAAGTCGGTATAGTTTAGATCCCATATTTCATACAATGAATTATATATGCCTTTGTATTCCAATCTATTGCTTAATATTGTTTTAGAAATTAATGTTTATAAAAAATTATTCTAAACAAAATTATAATGAAATTGTTTTTTACCATAATTTTTTATAAAAAATTGGATTTGTAAACTTATTTTTATTAGTTAAAATACTTTTATAATATATTAAATACAAAGATATATGTAAACTACATATATCAATTAAATTGTATTCATCAAACTCAATGTACAAATTCTTAAATTTCTTTGGAACAAAGGAGATGACCTTTGGACTAATTTGGGAAGTCAAAGCTTCTCCTAAAACAAAGATACACATTTGGCTAAGCCTTTATAACAGATTAAACAAAATTGTTTTTAAAGAAAAATAACCTAATTCTGGACCAAAAAATGTGCTTTTGTAACTCAAACCTAGAAAACACAACACAATTATACTAAAATTGCCTATTGACCAATTCCATTCTCACAAACACTCTTCATAATTTTGAATATACCTTATCTAACATGGATTTTAGTTGTGACCATTACTATAATGTACTTAGAAATCAATATATCCATTGTTTTATAATTTTGCTGGACAATGTTTACACAATTTCTTATTGGCATCTTTGGTTCGAAAAAAACTAATGGATGTTCGACGATACTAGCACCCCTTTTGATAACCTAACTTATGCCATTGCATTGTTCACTTATAACTGAATCGCAAACCCTAACTACAAGTTAGCTAAATATATTATATTTAAGAAATTTCTTAAAAGTGTAAAAAGCAGGATTGACACCCTAAAGGTGAAAATCATTCACAACAATAGGAGATTTAATATGGCTATAAGCACCGATCTAGTGGATCCTAGTAACGAAGTTATCAACTCACACACCTCACGCCTGCTTGATTACTAAGTTTACTATATATTTATATGCCTTCACCCTAACATACATATATGTATATACATATTCATATATACATATATATGTATAGGGCTCATATCTTTGTTGAGTTTTTCAGGTTAAGTAGGACATTATGATTTGATAGATTATGCCCGTCTTTGATTGGTTTCACCCGGTCATAGATCGAGGCATCTATTTAAGCCAATCACGTCGCACATAGTGCCCAAACCTCTTATGTATTCTATCTTATTGGTCTATGTGTAGAGTAGAATAGGTTAGTTCTTAGTATTTCCATTGTTCTCTGGTTTATTGGTCTAGGAGTTTTTCCTTTTCTTGTGGGGTTTTTTTCCAATTTTATGTAAGGGGAGTTTCTTTGCTACCTACAAGGCTTGTTGGCAGCACCTATTTTGTTTTTGGAATAAAATTACATGAGTGCTCTCCTCCTCAAGTGGATGGCTCATTTTAATTAGAAATAACATATATCAATTTATTAATAATTGTTTTATTATATAAGAAAGGCCTTCTTTTAAGAAAATTAATTTCTATAAATAAATAATTAACAATTTATTTTAAAGTCATTACACACACAGATATATATATATATGTGTGTGTGTGTGTAACACCCCGTAAAATAAATCATAAATAAATGGAGTAAGGGTAAATTAAATGTGATAAGGTAGAAAATGGAGATTTTATAAAAGTTGGAATTTGACCATGAAAATTATATCGTTGCATTTGTGGCAAAATTCTAAATAATTTCCATATATAATATCCTGAAAATGGAGAATGAAGAAGCTATGAGCGTTTGAAGTTTTCAGATTTAAAATAATTTGAATATGATTCAAATAAATAATTAGTTCCCTAATTTGAAATTTGAAATTAATTGTGATTAGGCTTCGGGGTTAAGTAACCTTAAAAATTAGCAATTAATGTTAAAAGTTAACTAGGGTATGAAATCAATAAATAATCAAGCAATGGTACAATAAAATTAGTACCTTCCCAAAATAATCGACCCAACAACTCAAAGGGTCGACCTAGAGGTCGACCGCAGGGGTCGACCGCTTGGAGCAATGGGGGTCGACCACTTTCTTATTGTGGAGACTATTTTGATGAGTTGTACATTCCAGATTTTTCTGTTTTTTATCTGTTCTCATTCAACGGTTCTGGTGAGTTTCCAACCATTATAAATTAGACCCTAGATCTTTCACTTTTATCCACAAATATTTTGGGAACAATAGCAAAATTCTACCATTGTTATCTCTCCAAATTAGATTCAAAAACTCCATAGATAATTCAGGTAAGAATTCAATCCATTTCTAATTATTTCTTCTTCCTCCAACCAATTCTTATTCTATTCTCCTTTAGCTATTCTGAATCTAATAAATATAGACATCTTCCCTATTGTATCTGTGTGTGCGTGTATATATATCCAAAGAGAGAGATTCTAGAAGAGATTGTGAGGCATGCAAATCAAAGGAAGGCGAGGCTAAGGTTATTTTGTGAGTAGAAACCTTAGTATTTCTTTTTCAGTAATTGTTTAGTATATCTCTTTTTGGATTTGAATATGCCTAAGGGATCTTAGGATTGCAAAAATACGGTAGATAAAATCCCCCATAATTCCTTTTTATTTTGAAATGTCAATTCTATATTGAGATTCTCAATTAGTTACATTAATTTGATGGAATTCATTTTGTTTGTGCAATTTTTAATAAGTTCATAGTCTTTTCCACTTCTCCTTCTTCTTTGGTTCAAACTGTAATTCATCAATGAAATAAGCGGCTTAGATTACGAGATCTATTCATAGTTTACACTATTTATTCTTACCTATTTCTTTGTAAAAGATGAGTTAGATAGAATATAGAGTTTAGATTGCAATTCCTATTATTTAGGATATTCCATTGAATTCGGGTAATAAATTGAGTTTATATTTTGTTTACAAGACTGTTATTGCAAT
The DNA here is from genome assembly GCA_030737815.1 of Allium fistulosum. Taxonomy (NCBI): domain Eukaryota; kingdom Viridiplantae; phylum Streptophyta; class Magnoliopsida; order Asparagales; family Amaryllidaceae; genus Allium; species Allium fistulosum. The sequence continues at coordinate 498,447,524 of CM060903.1, forward strand.
TTTGGTTATGAATATTTATTCCCAGTTTTGGATATTAGAATCCCTTATTTTGTTATGTTGAACTTTTGGGAATTTGAAGAAAAAAGACTTGTTATAGTATTTGGTTAGGGAATTGACATTTAACGCTAGTTTAGGGTGTAAAATACATGCGTTTAGAATTTATTAAGCGCAAATATTTATTCATCTTTATTAGCATAATTAATGTATAATTATTGCGTATATGGCGTAGTTAATTAGGTAATTATTTTCATTTATTTACCCCATTAAGAAGGTAATTGATTGTTAGGTGAAAATAAGAGGAAACTCTTATATGGGCTAATTATTATTTTAAGGCGTAATAAGGAAGGTTCCTTATCAATCTTTTTTATGAAACGGTGAGATGAGTGTGTGTGTGTGTGTGTGTGTGTCTATATATATATATACATACACACACACACACACACATATATATATATATATAAATACATGGGGAGTATTTGATTTATGGCTAAGTCACAAGGTTGCGAGGTTAATAGAGCTACATGACAGAAGTCTACTCTTCACTTTGAGGCTACCAGCAATTGTGTACACTTTGATTGACGGGAGATATCCTTATGATAAATATTGGAAATGATGCGAGGTTAGTCCCAAATTCTATAAGGGAAATTTGTCCAGCTAATTTGGCTACCAGTTTCTACGAATAGTCGGACTAATTTGAGATGTCATTATAAGTATGGGCCATAAGACAAAGGGCCCGCTTCTGGGTCTTGAGGTATAAAGTGGTTGTTTGAGGGCTCGCCTCTTTTCCCAAGTTGAAGTATTAAATGGTCAAGGGGTTACTTTAAGTGGTATCTCAATGTGGGTCCGCTTCTGGAAATAGGTATTAAATGATGGGTCTGCCTTAATTAAGGTATTAAATGACCAGAGTCTGCCTATTCTCCACAAGAAAGTATTAAGTGGCCTAAGAGATTCCATATGATGTTAGCTAAATAGTACCTGTGACGACCCACATTTCGGAAGGTTTAAATAGATAATAATCCACACATGTCCAACTCAAACACTGAAACATAGATAATCAATGGGGTTAATTAAGAAAAATAAGAAAAATAAGAAAAGAAGAAAACAAATACAGAATCTCATATCAGAATGACAAAATATAATAATCAAATAAACAGTTCATGAAGCTATTTATATTATACATTTGATTATAATTTATGCAAAATTTATCAGATTTATACATACAACAAGGACAAAATAAATAATGCAGCAGAACAACATGATGTAGGAGATAATAATAGTAATAATATGCCAAATCTTCGTCTTCGTCCTCAAGAGAATAATCTTCAACACGCTGAAAACTCAAGGCTGACCCAAGCGTAATGAAAAGACAAAACACTCGAGTCAGGACTAAAATATCCTTATGTGAGTCAAATCAATATCACGTATAACATGAGTGTAATAGCATCAGAGATGTTTATGGGGTTTCACATCTCCTATCCAATGTATAACATGCGTGCAATAACTCAAGAGATGTTATGGGATTTTTCAACTCTTAAGGATCCGTCAAAATATTTATATATAGTAGAATACGCTATATATATAATGTCTAATCAGTAAAATAAATATTTTTCTTAGCATTAAGGCTTTACATTAATCCCTCTTAACATGTTTTTAAGCATTGTCATACAGTTTGCATATAACGCCCCAGTAGCACATCGGGGGATAGGGATGCGTCGTGATACGACAACACTAAACCAAAATCATAGTGGTCTCGTATAGGGATAAATGTATGACAAGGCATGTAAGGCAATGCCCAAGGTAGGATACTATCAGTTTGGGTCGCAGGGCTGGCGGTAACACATCGTAGACATGAACGCCCACCGCATCCATCCATCCCATATCGAGTCAAAGGGAGGTCATCCCAAAATGAAGGTGCACCAATTGAAACCAACAACAATGAAATAGTATGGACCAAGTCCAAAGAAAATCGAAGAACGGATGTCCGCTAGGGTTATCTAGCCCGCTTGGCCCTGTCAAGCCGTCCTGTTTTAGTTATTTCAAATTGGCACAAGTGCTGGGGTCTATCCATCATCGTTCTCTTTCTTCAAATCTAGCAAACGTACGCCAAATCCAACCATTTCATTCTGGAGTCTCCTCCGCGTACACAGTTGTTAAAGTGGTTCCAATATTGACAGAGAGTATGACAATAAGAGGCCTTGGTCTCTTTAACAACCAAACGTCGTTTTACACACTGGTTGGTACTTTTACATTTCGAAAACGATTCATACTTGATATCAAAATATCATATTCGCTTCAAAATATCATTTATTCCAAAACCATCATATTTACTTCAAAACTCAATTCGAATTACAATTTAGGTTATAACTTCATTTTAACCCAATTCACATTTAAATCCATGATTTAAATATAAACAGTTCCCACTTTGACCAGTTTGAATTTTTAGAAAATAGTTTGAATACTTTTAATAGATTAAAATTTAAAATATTTAAAATAGTTTAGATATTAAATATGGTTTATATAGGAAAATAGTTTGGAAAATCAAAATAATTTGAAAAATAGATTTTTAAACAGTTTAGGTATTAAAATAATTTATTTTCAAAATAGCTTCAACTCAAGCTATCTCTTTCCAATTCAACAAATCTGGACCTAAGTCCAAATTTCCATCAAATTGATTAAATTTCAAATTTCTCAATTTAAAAATCATTTCAATCTCAATTTAATTCAAATCGATTCAATTCCAATTTCAATTCGAACCAATTTCAATTTCCACTTTAATCCAAATCAGCTTCAATTTTGATTTCAATTCTCAACTCTAATTAATTTCAATTCCATTCTCAATTCTAAACCATTTCAATTTATATAAAGTTCAAGTTCGATTTCAGAGTATCGATTTAAATCATTAATTCAAATTAAATTTATGGTTCAAATCTAGATTCAAATCATCAAAATAATTCAATTCCGAGCTCAAATTTGCAATATCGATTTTTAATTATTTTCACCAAAGTAGATTTCAAAGTTCGAATAAAAGTTCAAACTTTAAAACAGTTAATTTCCATAATTCAAATCATATTTCAGTTATAACTTCAAAATCTCAAATTTCATTTTTAAACAATTTCGTTTAACAAATTTTAATTTCACATTTCAAAACTCAAATTCGAAACTAATTCAATTTCCATATTTCAATTCAATTTTATTTTTATAAAATGAAATCATTTGAATAAATTGAAATCCAAGAATTTAAAATCATTTAATTTAACCAATCAGGTATCTGTATATAATTTTCTATCCTATGGCCAAGTGAATAGTTATTTCAATTTAATTTCAGAATGGATATATATCATTTCAATCCAAAATAAATGTCATAGGTATATATCATTTCAACCTATTTCTTAATTTATTTGAAATAATTCAAAAAATAGTTTATATACTGTCAAATAATTTACAGGGAGATAACATGAATATATAAAATAAATAAACATCCAAATCATCCAAACTATCAACCAATAGCAGCCATCACAATCAACATCCAAATCAGTCAAAAATCGCAATAATTTACTGTTTATCAACATCGGGTGTTTAACTGGCAATTTAATTTCAAACTGAACTGTCAATTTAAATTCATATTAGTTCAATTCAAGTGTCAATTTAAATGTCAGTTAAATTACCAAACAACAATCAATAAATTTAAATTACTCCACAACTTCAATTTAACTAACATAAAAATAATTCGGTACTTCGTGAGCATTATAAAACACTCACCTTTTATTTGAAACTGAAAATATTTCAGCTTTAAATAAATCTCGCTTCGATCTCATATCGTAGATGACGTCGATACGGTTGCAACGCGGCTCGTTTCACCCGAAACGGACCTCGTATACAAAAGTTACACGATAATTAGCGCAACGATTATAATTATAAATTAACTACCAAAAAAATTAACTTAAAAAAAACATTACCCACTCATCTCCTCTCACAACAGTAAACCCATGTACACACTCCCTAGGCTCGAGAAACCCATACGCACGTGATTCCACCTACACGCACGGCACCTCACTCGACCGAAGCTCGATCGAGAACCACCATCGCACGCGCCACGTCCTCCTCCACCATCGCTGCAGCCATCTTCACATAATTCGAGGAAACCCGCGCCGCCTTCAATCTCAGATTCTGGCGAATCCATGCAAGCTTGCGACGATCCAACCGTTCAACATGTAGATCTCATCGAGATCTACAATTTTCCTTTTGAAATTTTTTAATTCGCTGCATGGATGAAGATAAATCGATGTAGAAAGGTAAGGAAATAAAGACCATTAAAAACGAAGAGAGAGCGGCCGCATTTTCAGAAGTTAGGGTTATGAACCAATGAGGCTTAATATATAAATCTTTGATCCGATACACGCCTAAATTTTTCGAACTCCAAACGAAGCGTGCCGCCTGGCGTTCTATATGTTTTACCCTTATTCCAAACATAATGGAACTAGTTTCGGGAGCCAATTCCATCATATTCAGAAGATAGCATTTCAAAATTAAATTATCTTAATTAAATTCCTTTAATTAATTTCTACGCGTTTCAAGCTCGCACGGCCAAACAATAAGTCTGATCGCTACGAAACTTGAAATCCTATAATAATTCACTATTACGGATTCGATGAAACTGATTTCGTCGAAATCTGAGACAGTGGCCAATATGGCTATTTCCACACGTTAATTAAAACAAGCTATTTTCCAATTCCGGTTTATTCATTTTTAAATTCAATTTTAAAAGTTAATAATCTTCATTCATATTTAAATAAAATTAAAATCAACTTTCGATATCATTTTCATTCACATCAAATTCAGGATTCAATTATTTAAATACTCCCAATATTAAATTTTAATAATTTAAATATTCAATAAGTCACTATATTTTAAATATAAGTTATTTAACTTATAAAATTTACTTTTAAACGAATTCAATGATAAAACAACTACTACGCTTAGTTTCACTTCTTATTTTAAAGTATTCCAATAATCCAATTTCGATAAATTCCAATACTAGAATTTCAATAAATCCCAATATTAGATTTCAAATGAATTTTAGTTATAAACAATTATTTTATTTTCATCTAAATAATTCAATATTTATTATTCAATCCCAGCTATTGATTATAAACACATTAATTATATTGAACTCCATTTTAATATAAATAATTTCTTAAACCTTATCAAAATTATTATTTCAAAATTTTATTCAAGTTCATATTCAATAACTACATTAATAAATCTTTAAATTTATTTCTAACCAATTTTTATTCAATAATCACATTAAATTTAATAATTTTAAAATAGTTAAAGATACGGGTCGTTACAGTACCATTTAGGAGCACGCCTTGAAAATATGTATTAAATGATGGGGTCTACCTTAATTAAGGTATTAAATGACCAGAGTCTGCCTATTTTCCAATAAAAGGTATTAAGTGGCTTGGGTACCGTCTCTCACATTATTAGCTATTTATGACGTATGATTGGGATATGGGATTCTAGAAACCTGCTTCTAGAATGGAAGGTATTAAGTAGTTGGACCCGCCTCCTTTTCTTATAAGGAAGTATTAAATGGTTTTATGTTTATAGACATATTCTTATTTTGAAATATACTTTCCAAGTACTGAAAAGGTAAGACTCGAGGTTTTTATTCACCAAACACTTGTTGTTCTAACTCCCACCTCATTACAACACAATTTAAGGATGGAGTAATGGCGGTAACGATGCTTATGGGGAAGCTTGGTTTGTGGCAGCATTTATCATTATTACTTGCTTTTATGTGTACCCATGTATATAGACAATTGTTGTAATGGATTTATGATGCGATTTGATGGTATTTTGCATTATGACATTTTATGGTTTTGAAATAAATGGGTATACTTTGCTGTTATATTTTATTCCATCTCCTGTGAGCTCTGAAAGATTAGTTATGGCTTTGTATTGTTATTCTTTTTCCAACCAACAGCCTTTTTTAGAATGGATCTAAGTTTCGATCACTATAAGAAAAACAGTCTTTTATAGCGGCATATAGCCGCTATTAAACACAACTATAGCGGTTTGATAAACGCTGTATATTGACGTGTTATAAAAAAGAATTGCACATTTATAACACAAAAAAACCGCTATAAAAGAGCATGATTTCATAGCATATATATACCGCTATAAAATGTGTAGATACAATAACGCCTATTTGCTGCTATCCTTTGACAGTAACCTCATACATTGCATTATCTTTTTATATGTCATATAGTTATAACGCTTTTTAGGAGCTATGCTTTATTTTACTATATATTTGATGCCCCCACTATTACATTTTAATAATAACAATCAAATTGAATCTTCTTTAAATAGATAACAATTTGGACAATGTATGAACGAAAGAAATATAATAATCAGCAAATGTAACGCATATTCATGATAACAAAATAAAGTATTAACTAACAAAAAATAAGTTCAATACATGAGTTACCAAATTCAATACATATTCATGATAACAAAAGACAACATAGTTCAAAGTTAACGTCTACAAGTACCAAATGCATCACTAAGAACTTGAACTGCTCAAAGCCTTTCTTCATGCATGTCATCCTTAACATAAAAGATGCAAAAATACTTTGACCCTACATATTGTAAAGTTGAGAGCAGAGCTCGCAAGTTGCCTTTTTTGCTAGCCGCCCAATGTCTTATTTCAGCATCCACTGTTTCATTAATTCTCTGGCAAGGGATGAAAACACATAGAACAAGACTGTTAAATAGGTTTTTATGCAATGCAATAATCGAAACCAATTTAAGACAGAAAGTTAAGTGAAACATTACTTATACAGTAAAAAATACCTTGACCTTAAGCTCTGCAATGACACCCTCCAGAGTTTTTGTGCTCCCTTTTTGTGTATCTCGCAGCAAACACAAACCCAAACTCAGCAATTTCATAACTCCATTATTTATCAACGGATTAACAAAATTTTATGATTTTATCGACAAGGAGGTAAAAGATCAGTTTTGTTATCACAGCAACTACACAGAAATATTGAACATCCAAATCAGTTTTGGTGCACACTACAATTTTAATTGAATATAGAGTACGCCTATTTTCAAAAACATATTAGAATTAAATAAAACCATAAAACACATCAAAAACCACTGTTGTACTTGTAGAAAAGCTTTCAAGAAATATTATATAACTTTAGTAATGGTTAATTTGATTCCTTCAAGAAGAGATGCCAACTGATCTCGTTTGCTTAACTTCAATCCATATGTATTTATATTGTATCATAGTTGTCTGTGGTGCAAAAAAAGATTCAAGAAAGGTTGTTGTATGAGTTTATTACCTGTTCATAAGGAGGATCTTTATGAGCTGGAATTAACTGCGAAACAAAGTATCTTGCTTGAGAGCTTCCTTCCTGCAAAAATAAAATGATAAAATTATAAGAGATATTACTAGATATTTGAATTAACAGATTTCTAATATGAACTCTCATAAATGTTTGTTGGATTTCAGTAGAAGCGTGTCTTAAACATGTAAAGCAAGCATAATAACCAAACAAAGACTGTTTTTTATACATATAATTTGCAAAAGAAAAAGAAATCTTCATTGATACATAGGAACAAAAGAGCGTGTAGAACCTATAAACACAAGTATTTTGTGCATTTAAGCTATTCTTAAATGTTTATCTTGTAAGAAAAACATATGACTATATACCTATGATATGTTCAACATGATTCAGCAAAGTAACAGGTGCCACAAAATTGATTAGTCAAAAGCTAAAAAAACATGCATCCCCAATACCCAAGTATTTTTTTGTTTTGTACAATCAAATAAACCATGGAAACTGGAAACATGACAAAGTCAAAGGAAAATTATAAAAAGAAGGGAAGTGAATTACTTTGAAAGCAAGGATGCATGGAGCAGGAAATCTATGTTCAGTGAGCTCATCCACTAATGTTCTGCAAGCTGCTAAAGTTGTCGCACTGTTTCCTTCTTGATATGCCAACTCGGTACCCTACACAAGTTGCAAATGAAATTTCATATACAATTAAAACACATGAAACATCAGCACATCAGTATAAACCAAAGATGCTACTTTGTCTTACAACTACATGTGCATCCCTTTACACATGAAATAAAATGGAGTAAGATTCCATGGCAACACTTTAGCACCCCTATCATATTTTGCTACACTCCCAAATGCTACAAAATTTTGTAGATTTGGTCGTAACAAAATTAAGTTCATCTTCATAAAATATGAGCTCATTTGAGTTTTTTGTATCTCTGTGTGTGTGTGTTTTATCGGTAAACATTGACTTATAATTTTGATAGGGCTGGCAGTTTTGAAGTCATCTCATCTCTATTGACATAGCTTTCAGGTAATAAACTTGATTGAATGCATAAACCTCGTTTGTTTTACATCAATTGGATGCCTAAAAGGGCTATGCTTTTATGATGTATGTTTGTTTTCTTTTTTGACATAACAATATAGTGAATCAAACATCCCATACTTTATGATTGATCTTAGTAATAGTTATAAAGGTAATGCCTTAATATAAATTTATTATGATTGATCTTAGTACATCAGTTAACTTTGATAGTTAAGGGAATGATTTATGCCAATAGAACTATATATATCATAGTATTATCTGTTTTCGTCTTAATATGATATTATCTATTTTAAGTTGGATGCTTAATCAACGTGTGAATATCCATACAGTTTAACATTGAGCATAAGTATAGGTTTTATTCCCTGCAAATATCATTTTCTACAGACTTCACATAAGTATACACATGCATAACTTTTATGCATGATCGTGTAACAATTACTATAGTTAAAGAGCATATCTAGCCGCTTATCCAAAAAGTTGTAATTATTTAAAATCGATATTATAATATTTAAAATAAACACATATTTCAAGAAAAGGTTGTAACTTGCTTGCTTACGGTTGTAATTATTTGTAAAAAGGATGACAATTACACAATGAAATGCTCATCATTATTAGTTTTATTTTATCGTTGAAAATTAATATATTATTAATTTAAGGCTTCCTCGAAAATGTTTTCAAATGGTTGTACTCGACTTACAATATTTACAAAGTGTAATAGTACTAGTCATGGTAGAATTCTGCTTGTACCTTGTATTCTTTACGTCAGAAGTGAAGCAGTCGCTCGTTTGATTTACTCTTTAACATTGTCTCTTTTGTATATTAGGAATAGTAACCTAATTATGAAAGGTGGTTAAAATTATGGATTATTAAGTTATTTTCACTATTTAATGTTTGTTACGTGATTGAATTTCTGCTAAAATTGGAATAAATCACATCCAATAGCCAATGAACTGGTGGGTTTTTGTAAACAATGAAATGGTGTTAAACGTTACATCAGAGCTTAAAAGAAACCAGGTCTCTAGGTTAAAACAAGGAAATAGAGTAACGAAAAATGGTTTGGGACAAAATTAAAGTTCAGCATGGTCTGTAGAAAATAAATTGTGGATGACCTACGGAATTAGATATGTATTAATTATCTATGCAAATGCTTGGAATAAGAATCAAACTGAATGCTAGACCTCATGATATTCTAGTTCAAGTGTTCAGTGGAAAACGAAATTTGAGTATTGCAAGTTATTAAGGAGAAGTTATTTGTGTCATAAATTTCGTATCATCCATGTGCCTCAAGCTAGTTAAATAATTCATTGAGTTTCCTAATAACTCTTTACTTCTGAAAAATACATACCTTTCCTCACGGTATATGAGCTATTCGCTTGGTTGATGACTGACAAACTAAACTGTGCAAATCTATTCCAGCCAAAAGGCAATTCTGCTGCATCAGCAACATATAGATACATGGACAAGCTATCTACATTATTTCCTTTAGGCAAAATCAGCACTTGCATGTTAAATATAACAAGATTAACATTTATTTCTGACACCCATAAATTAAAATTCAACATACCGGAAAAAAATGGTGTACCATTTATAATCTCCTACAGAAAATACTTCTGAATAGTGTTTTCTTGCGTTCAATCTTGAAAAATTCTGAATCTTCCATACAAATTTTTTTATTGCAGGTTCTTTTGCCTCCTGATTCTCACCTATCAATCGATGCCTACAAATTCAATTTGTATTATTAGGGTATTTTTCATTATGATATTCTTCAATCAATCTACCGGTACTGCAATGGAGTTTCTAAATAATTGCTCAAACAAACTATTTCAAGTTGCACTTAACTTTAACTACAACATGTTTTCAACCAGTATTTACCAACAAATTTAATTTTTCATTACAAGATACAACTGTAATGATGTGGCTTTCTAATGTTTGGTTGACTGTTGTTAATGGTAAGTGGCTTCACATGTTGCGTACCCACTTTCTTTCTGGATTTTCAATTTTAATAATTTGCTAAATATAGGGAAGATGGATGCATCAAAAATCCATGACTAGATTTCCATTCAACTAGGCAACTGATCAATTTGTGTGCATAAAACAATGATATATTCAAGTCTATAAGAATGTGTGTCCTGATGAAAAACATGTATACCATAGTAATGGACAAATCAATTCTTATGTCCACATTATTTGATTATGAATTCAATAAAAGATATATTATGCAGTCTAATATAATGACATCAATGGAGAAATATATCCACCTCGCCTTGTTGAACTACATTATATTTACTGACAAAATCAGAATAACAATTAAGGTCCATCCTTGGGGTTTAAAAATATGATTTAAATACAAATATGAGAGATCAAGAAATAAAAATAGAATAGGCAGAATAAAATACCAACGCACCATCAAATGTTTACAGGTCTAACTTTCTCGGTCCTAGGCACATGCCCTCTCCATTTTCATTTTTGTTCTTCAATCTTCAGGCTTCAATAATGATGTTTTGCAACTCGGCTTGCAATTTGACCTTTTAAAACAGTATAGATAACCAAAACATTATTAATATATCAGGTTTTAGACATTATAGATAACCAAAGCATCATCAATTAACAAATCTAAAGCAAAAGGACAAAAACAAGCAAAATAATTGAAATTGCAGTGCTTTAAATGAGGAGAGAATTTCTCAGCCGAAAGGAATTCTTTTTGAACTAATTTTAATGGAAGTACACGAAAAACACAAAAATAAATGGAAGGATAATGACGGAAAATCGGTAAAATGGAAAAATACCCAACCATCAACTAGCTCGCCTGAGCACGAACCTTCGTCACGTCAACCTGCACGCATCGCTCCACCTGCTTTGTCGCCACCCGCCATCAGCACTCGCGAGCTACCCTAGCCTCGATTCGCAGCCCTGCTCGACTCTAGCTCGCTCGATCTATGATTTTGAACAAAAAGTGAATTAGGGTTTTACTTGATTTTGGCTGAAGAACGAGAGTAAGGAAATAAGTGTCTTAATGTAAGAAATTAAGTATTTGGTAAGAAACTTGAGAGGGTTTCTGCTTTCTTAGAATCGCTAACGTAATTTGGAGGAGGGAGATGCGCGCGTTTTGGAGGGAGGCGGAATGGTTTTGGAGGGAGAGGGAAAATAATTTGGGAAGTTGGAGGGAGATGTTTTGGGGCAGCGTTACACGTGAAGGGGAAGGGAGATGCGTGCGTTACACCTATAGGAAGAACAAAAATCAACCGGTAACTAGATAATTAAGGGTCAATAATAACGCTTCAGAATAACGCGTTATTAAATAGCATTATTAATATCATATTTTGTTGTAGTGGATGGGCCTTTCTGGATCGAAATTTAGGCTTGTTCCAAGATGGGTTGTTACATTTGGTATCAGAGCCTAGGTTACCCGATCAACGGGAAAAGTATACTATACGTATGAGTGGTGTATTTTTTATTTTTGAAAAGATTTTTCAAAAGATTTTTCTAAAACTCATATTGTATATATACTTATTTTGAATTTACGCTTAACTCTATAAATTTCAACTATAGAAACAGCCGCTACTATGTTCCGAAAGGGTGGACAAAGGAACTATGATTTGGAAAATAAATAGAGTTAAATTTATACATCTTTGTAGGACCTGGACTTCCTTATCATTGTAGGCCCTATAAGTATTAAGGTAATAGGGATAGGAACTATAGATGGAAAGGTTGATAGGAAATAGATGACCTTAAGGAAACATCCGTTAGGCTGATAGTTAATACAGATAAATTAACATTTATGGAGATAACAAATGAAGGTGTTAGGTATTAATAAAATTCGGAAGTAAGGAAAGGGGCAAACTTCCATAAAAAGAAATAAATTTATCACCATAAAGAGGAAATTAGATTTTTAAAAGGTAAAGTACAGGGTTTAAAAGAAAGTACAAATTTTAATCCTACCTTTTGGAATATAATTTGAAAAAAAAAGGTTTCTTTGAAAACCCCTTGAAAATTTCAAAAGTACCTTTCAAAGTATTTTAAAATGAAAATCTTATGAGTTAGAAATTTTTTATAAAATTGATCTTAGGTGACTTTTAAATTATACCACCGTTTGTTTTATAAAAAGTTTGAAAAGAGCTTGTAAATTTAAAAGGGTTGGCGAAATATTTTGGTAGGTGACATTAATTTACAAATTTGGTGACTTGAGAAGTTGAAAAGAAAAGTTTCCATTTATTAACTTCTCAATTTAAAATTTTATTGAATTAGAAAAGCTTTCAAAGTTCTTGTCTTTGTATTCTTTTGTTTTCCTATGTTATATTTCCTATGCAATAAATGTAAAAGTTCTTTCCTCCATAACTTCTTAAAGGCTGTATAAGTTGGAAATTTTTGGAAATATAAATATGGTTTTAGACAACTTCGGAAATATACCATCATTAGTTTTAGAAAAGTTTGAAAAGGTAATGCAATTTTTAAAAGCGGTGAATTTCTTGAAAGACAAAATGTTGGATGGTTTAAATTGTAAATCAATGCCTTAAAAAGTTTTTATTTGTTAACCTTTTTAATTTGATTACAAAGATTTCAATTTCTGGTTCTTTAATTCTTCTATTTTCCTTGTTTATAAATCTAAAATTTCTTTCTTTAAATCTCTTTTTAGGGGTTTATAAATAGAAATAACACCTATTTTAGAATAGAGAAATTGAAAATAGAAAGAAAAGAATGTTCGATAGGATAGGTAAGGAGGACATTCCCATATATGTAATGTAGAGAATAATGGTTGGAATTTAGGTAATAATAGAACTGTGAATTCTAGTAGATGAGATATAGAAAAAATTAATAGAATAAGATAGAAGTTATCTTTATCTACTCCATCTATTTTTCTATCATATAAAATCATAAAGGGTATCTTTGACCATTGATTGGATTTTTAAATTAATTGGATGTTTTGTAGAAGGAAAAGCATTTAAGTAAAGATAAAAAGTTTTATATATTTTCCCTAATTTGAATACAAAAGTTATTTGAGTAGTAATAATATTGAATTTGATAAAGAAAAGTGTTGCATGATATTTTAAAAGTTTTTGAACAAAGTTACGAGATATATTTCATCAAATAACAGCATATTTGAGTGATAAGGTAATAAATATTATTGTATGCTTTAGAAGGAAATAACTGTTACTTTGAAATGATAATTGTGGAAAATTTACTATTTTGTAAACAATAATCCTTATAGCTAGAAAACTCTTTGAAACAAAATAGTATAACATATTATTTGGAAAAATAATTAAGTTTTGAATCTTTTGTGTTAAAAAATTCCTATTTTCAGAAAGGAGTAAATCCTTATTTTAATAAGCTACTAAAAGGAAAGTTTTTCATAAGTTCTTTTTTGAAAAATCATGTGAATTTTGAATGCCATAAATTAGAAAGTCTAACTTTTAAGAGAAAAACGTTTGATAAGGAAAATTCAAAAAAAGTAGATTATTTTATTCCTATTTGGAACAAAGGAATCTTGAATCTTTGATAAAGGTTTTTTTAAGTCTACATTTCCAAAGATGGAGATATTGAATTTGATACTTCATGTTTTAAGTATTGCAAGAAATGAAGTAATAAATGCTTATTATTAAATAAGTTTATTTGTATGAAGATATTTTATTTTGTGTGCAAAAGTTATGATTTTATAATTTTTATGGAGTAGATATGGATCATGACCTAGGTAGGATAGACTAAGGTTTTAGGATATGAATACAATAGAAACAGAATGTACAACCTGATCTTGAAATTTGAAGTTAGTCCCAAACCTCTATTTAGAGAAGTTGGTAAAGTGTAAAGATATTCCAAATCTGTAATTAGGTTGTGAATTAGGCTGCCCATAGAATACGAATTTCTATATTTTAATTTTGAAGCAGTTTCCGTGTAATTTCCATAAATTATCCAATTCCAAAATACATAAAAGTGCATTGTTTAAAGTAACAAGAAATACACAAAAAAGAAAAGAGCTGTGTAAGAGATGGATATTCTTTTCCATTGTTTACATTTCCTATTTCAATGAGAAGAAAAAGAAATAATTTGTTGTAATTTCAAACAAAGCAAAATCCTCACTTGTGGTTAATTTATGAGAAATTATGATGGTAATCTTTTTGGAGGAATAGCTTCGACAAATTAAAAATATGGAAATGAGTATTCTAGTTGTAGAATTAGTAGTTAAATATAGATAGCATAGGTTACGACTACATGCGTATTAGTTAGTAATTGATAGATTAGGATTTATGGACATTAATCACAAATCTAGCAGGTAATAAATTTGTGATTAATGAGAGGAAAAAAGAATCTAATGGGGACTGATTAAGGAAACTTGAATGGCATTTGTGGAAGAAATAAATTTGTGAAATGAATGGATTTTAGTAACCTAAAGAAGGTTAAAAAAATTAAAGAAGGAGAAATGTCCAATTTTGATAGTAATGATCAACTACTATGGATATTACTTAAAGCAATAAATAAACCATTTTATTAAAGACCAAAGAAGGGAAATTAAGAAAATGGATAGCAACGGAATGAAATATTAAAAATAGCCTATCTTAATTTAGAAAGGAGTGTTAGGACCCCAACACCATTTATATTAATTGATAATAAATGGAAACTTCCAGTAAAATTTTCTTTTGGAGTTCTTGGATTATAGTCGCTAGTTATCTCTCTTAGTTATTGGAAAAGTGGATGATGTGGTATAAGATATATCATCGTTTTATTCCTGTGTAAACTTTATGAATGGGATTTAAACCACTTGAAATATGTTGGGAAGTAAAGTAAATAAGGAAATCTTATGGTAACACTTAACTAGCGGTAGACCATAGGTATAACTGGAAGTTAATAAGGAAATTAGGTTAGCAGCCTAAAGTGAGTAAATGTTTCAATCCCAAAGCTTTAGATTTTGGGAAACTCAAGGGATTTAGCTCACAAAATGCCACCATGCAAGGAAAATGAGAAAATGTATAGGAATAAGAATGGAATTTCTTATTGATCAAGGATTAAGAAGAAGGTGGTAGAAATTTTCCAATAGAAGCAGTGGAACCGCAGCACTCCAACACAGCTTTATGGAGTTGCACTTTGCATCGTTATTAATAGGACCTTTAGTTTACTAGCAAATTTTGGAGGATTTTGCAAGTAGCTTTAGGAACTAGCTTTAGTAACTTCGTTGAATTGGAGCTGCTTACCGACTGAAGACCAACGGACAAACTGAAGGAATGGATGGAAACTTGGAGGATTTGTTAAGAGCTTGTATTTTGGACTTTGGAGGACCTTAGGAGTAGCGCTTACCTTCAGTAGAATTTGCGTATGATTATAGCCATCAATAAACGATTGGCATGGCACCCATGAAGCATTTTTTTGGGAAGCCATGCAAATCGCCAAATTGTGGGTGGGAAAACACCGACAAATTCTACTCAGATTACATCTGTATTGCGAGACTTCAAAAAATTAGAATTGATTAGGCCATGCGTGGAGGTCGTACGATTTGGATAGTTGGAAAAGTTGGCACCAGATTCACTGGGTTCTTTCCCAATATTGGGAAAAGACAAGAAACCTTTTATGTTGGTCGGAGTCTATGATGTTTTTTCATTTGAGGACCTTCGTAGCAGAGCAATTGTTGTAGAGCCTAATCAATTTGGGGATTTTAAGATGGAGTGTGCAGCCCGACACTAAGTGGAATTCCTTGGTATTCATGGTGATGCAACGTGATGTTGTGTTGTTGATGGGTCATGGCACGATGCAATAAGCAGAATCAGGTTACCATTGAGAGGTGGACATGGATGCAGACGATGAGACACCCCACCGAGTCGGCATTGTGGGCTCCCCCTCGATGCGTAACTAGGATACATGTAATTATAGTTGTGGGAAATATAGTTCCATGGTTGATATGATACGAGTAGTCGTAGTGTGGAAAAACTTAGTACCATGGTTGAGAATTGTAGGTAACCTCTATGTAGAAATAGTTTTAGTAACTATTAGCCAATCATTAGTTTTCTTGAGGTTCGATTAATTGTTCGACCCTAGGTATGAGCCTACACAAGTTGTATTATTGGTGTGTATTGAGCTACTACTAAAGTCAATTGCATATGATCACTATATATTAATAATGTACTCATTCACCAGACTTTTATCGAACCTACTCCTTTCCTTTCTTTTTGCCCTACCATAGGAGAATAGGGCAGTAGGTAACAGGCGCAAGATCTGTACGTAGAGAGACAGCTTAGTATTGGAGTTGCTATATATTTTCCATTTCTCTCCATGTATTTACTTATCAGATTCAGTACTTAGTATTTATCAGATTATGTATCGTATTTCTGTGCATTATGGATTTGACTGTGTAATGTTTTCTAAGATTGTGTTTTGAGATATTTTTTAAGATGTTTATTTTCTGTATTTATATTTTGTTGCCTTCCTCTATGAGATCTGAAGGTGTAGATCTACTTAGATCATATCTGTATATTCTTAGTCTTTGTATATTCTTAGTCTCTGTAATGTTTTACAAACTCGATAGTTTGTACTTCTTGGCACCGACGTGAGTTCGACCTTAGGCTTTGGATCGGTGTGTCAGGAGGTGCAGTTGTCAAACTTTTTATCGGAGCCTAGGTTCTAAAAATTACTGAGTAACTAGGTACGTATTTGAAGAAGTTTTGAAAAAAAGATATTTTCCAAAGGTTTTCAAAAAAATTTCAAAATGGGTTTTTGAAAAATATATATAGAAAAATATGTGAAGTTTTTCAAAAAAGTTTCCAAAGATTTTATATACGTATAACATGAAAAAACACTTGTCCTTATTCTACCAGTACTGTCTGTGGAAAAGTTGCTAATAAATTCCTAAAATCGCAGATAGAAATGATAAGTGTTCCTATTGGCTCTAGTGATGTAGTTGAGATTCTGGGCATGAACGTCCTGATTATGTTTCGCCGGTATCTGCAAGCAAGAGGACAAGCCAAGTTTAACCCTAATGGGACCTATACAGTGCGTGTTATGTGCAATTCCTACTTGACCACCTACCACCGATTTCGCCAAGCTATGTAAGGACTTTGGCAGTCTAGGAGGAAAGTCGGGTATGGGAACCGAGTCGTATGTGAATTCAAGTGCATGGATCTACACCTATGCGAGGGTTTTTAGATTGATGGGTCTTGCTGATGAGGTGAGGAGACAACTTGCTGCTTGGTATTTATAAGAAGAGGCAGTAAACTGGCAAGATGTAGTAGTAGCAGAGACTGATGAGGAATAGATTACTTGGGGAGTTTAGAAGACGTTTTGAGATGAAGTTTCTTTCCAGAGTAGAGGAGAGAGTATAGTTGGAGAAGTTCACACACTTGCGGAATGGAGAGATGCCAGCAAAGGAGTATGTAAACTAGTTCAATGAGTCGGCTGGGTTTGGGATGGAGAAAATAAATACCCTCACAAGAAAGCTTTGAAGTGTGCTAAAAGGCCGAATCAACCTCTTCAAGGTTTGGCACTTAGTCATATTCTCATTGGTGCAACTTATGAGGGTTTGGTGGAGATGGCTTTGTTGAAATTCGTCTCCAATGAGGAAGTGAAGGAAGAACCAAGAAGTCTAGAGGGAAGGCGCCACAGCAGAATCAGCACTAGGGCGAAATGAGACCTAAGGGGTAGATTAATAAGTAGGATATGAGTGTAGGAGATGTGGTAAGAAGGGGCACTTTGCTAAGGAGTGCAAGGCAAATATCTCAACGGTCCAATGTTACGAATGCAATCAACTGGGGTACATGAGAAGGGAGTGTCCAGCACCATATAAGGCCTTTACCTGGGTAGTAGCATCTTATGCACTGGATGTTGTCCCCAGCACAAGTGTGCCTCCAGTAGCGGATAAGGGGAAGAAGGTCGTTATTGAGGGTGTGTTAACTCTATTTGGTTTATCCTTTCGTACCTTATTTGATAGTAGGGCATCATATTCTTTTGTTTCCAGTAGACTAATATATGAGTTACACTTAGACACTAGCATAGATACAGACTTGGTAGTTGTATCAAAACCTGTTGGAGGATCAGCTTATTTGTCTATGATATGTAGTCGTTTTAAATTATTTATTTTCATGGTCGAGTTCGATTGTGATGCTTTGGCTTAGGATTTTTTGGGTTTTGTTTTATTTAGGCATAGATTAGATGACGATGTATGGGGTGATCCTAGATTGTGATAGGAAACTCATTAGGTTTGTTACTTGTAGTGCGCACAGTTTAGAGGTTTAATACAATCCTAGAGGTTCGGTTGTGTTGAGTTTCCTATATTCATTAGACCTATTTCATGAAGTTAGATCCAGTGCCTGAAGTTAGAGACTATCCAAATGTATTTTATGAGGTTACCGATCTCCCGCTCTAGAGAGAAATCGACTTCCCAATTTATCTAGAGGAGAATGCCAGACCAGTCGCCTTACCCTTGAGCCATATGGCTCTTAAGGAGACATGAGTTAAACAAGTAAGTGAGCGAGCTGTTGGTGAAGGGCTTCATTAGGAAGAGCATTTTAGAGTGGGGAGCACCAGTTATCTTTTCCACTAAGGCAAATGGTTCCTTGAGGCTTTACGTCGATTATAGAGAGATAAATAAGAAGATAAAAAAGGATCGTTACCCATTTTCCTACATAGTCGATCTCTTTTTCTAGTTTGTTGGAGCAAAAGTGTTCTCTCGGCTTGACTTGGCTATCGAATTCCATTGGTTATGCGTAGCCGAGGACAGTGTTCAAAAGATCGCTTTTCATACACTCGACGGACTTTATGAGTGGTTAGTCATGCCCTTCGGACTGACCAGTGCACCCGCCTACTTTTTTGATCTGGTGATTCGAGTTTTTAGAGATTTGCTTAATAAGTTCATAGTAGTATTTGTGGACAACATCCTAGTCTATTCGAGCAGTGAGGTGGAGCACATGATGCCTTTAAAGGAAGTGCTCAATACACTCCGTGAGCATAAGTTGAAGGCAAAGTTTACAAAGTGTCACTTTTGGCATGAGGAGGTATGATTTTTGGGACATGTTGTCTCGGAGCATGGGCTGGTGGTCGATCCTAGTAAAGTTGCTCCAGTACAGGATTGGCATGTGCCAAAGAATGCCACGGAAATAAGGAGTTTCCTTGGTTTAGTGGGCTACTATAGGAAGTTCATTAAGGAATTTGTTTAAATCTCTGCCCCTCTAACCCGCCTTACCAAGAAGAATTTAGTATTCTCATGGGACGCAAAGTGTGAGGATGCTTTTATTGAGCTAAAGGAGGCGTTGACTAGTGCACCTATTCTAGTACTACTCGATGATACTAAGGAATTCATAGTACATGTAACATCCTAAAATTTTATCATTTTGATTTTTAATATTTAATAAATTTTAAATATTTAAATAATTGGGTTTTAGAGTTTAATGACTTGAATTCAAATATAGGGATTGTTTAAATATTTGAATTGTGAATTAAATATTAATTAAATGGATTTAAAGCCATATTTAACTCCTTTAATTAATAAATAATGATGGTGAACCCATTTTGTAAATTTATTTACAATAATAAATAGTTCGAATAAATAACAAGGAAATCGATCGTTAATAAAAACAACTTGATTTTTATTGTAGTATTTTTAATTTAATTTATATAATTTTTGATCTAGAAAATATTTAAATTATCGTTTGACGATTTTACGGCAAACGATAGTTTTTTGAAAATTTCACTGAATAAAGTTATCTATGTATTTTATTGTTATTTTGAGATCGTGTTGCTTTTTGGTACACTATCGTATTTTTATTTCTGTCGTTCACGGTCTGTACGCGAACGGGATATTATCTAGTAAAGTACCGTAAATAATTCTTTTCATTCTTAAATCAAAATCAAAATTCAATTTTTCAAAACAATTTTTTGGAGATGTGACATGTTGCTTCTAAATATTGGGTTACTTGAAAATTTAGTTTAACTAGAAACTGATGTGAGAATTTGGTTTATAAATGAAGCAATTCCAATATGCTCTTTGTAACGACCCTGAATTTTTGACATTTTAAATGTGAATATTTAATTGAGTTTAAATATTCGAATGATAGTTTAATTTGAAATTCGAGATATCAGAATGAATTTGGTAATTAAATTGTTGAATTTAATTTATTTAAGTTGGGTAAAAATTTGAATCTTCGGTTTTAAGCTGATTAAAAATAATCTAAAGGCTTGTAAAATCTATATTGATAATTCTGAGGATATTGGAACTTTCAGAATTGGATTTGGAACTGTTTTGTTCAGTTTTGAAATTTATCGTTTAAATCGATATTTAAAAATAGTGTTCCGAGGCACAGTCTTGGAATTCGACGAAACCAGTTCCATTGGATCCGTAATATTGTATTATTATTGGATTTCAATTTTCGTAATGTTTGGAGTGATCGTTTGGCCGTACGATAGATAAAAGCGCTGAAATTAAATCGAAAATTTAATAGTATAACTGGTTCAGAAAAGCTATCTTCTCCATATGATCGAATTTGGACTCGAAACCTTTTCCATTGCGTTTAGAATAGGCGTATAACATTACGAACGCCTAGCGGCATGCCTCGATAGGAGATCGAGATTTTGGGCTTCGTCTTCGTGACAATTTGAATTCAATTTAAATATATATACATATATTCACATACAATAGTCAGCCTTCGGTTGAAATAATGTCACACCAGTGCTTTTTACACTTCATTTCAGTCACTGTAGCAAACTGGTTGAAGCACGTAAACATCTCTTCATGTCTCCCCTTTTTCTAACATCTCGTTCTCTCCGCCCTTTTTTTAAAAGAAAAATCACGTATCCTTCCTCTTTAATTGACAGCCGAAGTTCAAACATTTCACAACAGGAAAATGATAATAAGCAAAGCAAAAATGGAAAAACAAATCGCAGAACGAAGCTTGATAAAATTTCTCGTATTCAAAACGAAATAAATGGCCGAACTCAAAATTCCTTCCTTTCCCTCTAAAATTAAATCGACCCTCGTTCGATTTCAAAATCAAAGTCGCAACCGCGAGTAGTGGAAGGTGAGGCGAGTTTGTCTTCACGATGTTTTTGAGTGTAGTCTTCTGGTTGCTCGCGTGGAGAGGGGCGGCGACGCAGTGGTATGCAGCGTTGGGGTAGCGTTCGATCAGGCGAACGTGGAAAAGGATCGGGGGATCGTTCTCGAGCAGGAAGGAGGTTGCGACAAGGAGTTCGGCACGATGTTCGACCCTTCGACGTTGTCATGTAGGGTTTCGCAAGTGGGTCGGGGAGGGACGAACAGCGGTTTCGCGTTGGATTATGGCATCTCGATGGGAGGTTAGGGAGACTCTGTTGGTTATCGGTGAACACTTTGAGATTTGGGGGGCATCTGCCTTGTGGCCTCGCGAGGGATGTAGTTCGGTTTCTCAGTTGGTTCGAGCAGTAAGGTGTTCTTTTTAATTTTTACAAATTAATTTTTGATTTAATAAATATATGCAATTCATTAATTTACTGATGAGATTTAAAATATATACAGAGAGAAATATATATGTTACAGTAGGACATATAAAAGCCATTCTGTTTAATTTAATATATATATAGAAAATTTTGGAAAATAAAAAGGGATTTTAAATATTGGAAGAATTTATATAAGTTAGATTTTTCTGAAATTTATATAGGTATATATATATAGTTTCAAAAGAAAATAAATTTACATATATATACGTTTTAAAGTTACTAGTTTGTTTTAGAATAAAGTATTATGATGATTAGCTTGTTTAATTAACCTATTTAGTTTTTATTCACTAAAAATATTAAAAGAAAATTTGTTCGAATATTAATAATAGGAAAATGGGCTGAAGGAAGTTTTTATTTCTGTTTTTGGGCCTACGGACGCGCATGTTTTTTTTTCGTCTAAAGGACGCGGGCTTACTTTTTTCTTTCTAAGGACAAACTTCTATAAAATTTAAATTTTCCTCCGTGTTTCTTCTCCACCTTCTTTTTGATATTACTGATCTTTGTTCGTCGATCTTCTCGATTCAAGGACGCGTTTTGTATTCGATCTTCTCGATTGTCATCCATCTTCGTCGTGTTTTTTCATCGTCGATCTTCATCGTGCTCTAGATCTTTACAATTTCGTTACATTCAGGTATATTACTTTTATTTGTTTCGATATTCTTTTTATCTTTCTCTGATAAAATATCGTTCGATTAGTATTTTTTTTGTACGTTGTATAGATTGTCTTCTTCCAGATTTCAGTTCCTATTTTAGATTTGTTTCAATGGCAAGGTAAGATTTTATTGTGTATTATTCTGTTTCTTCAGTATAGTTTAAGGTTTTACAATTTTACTGTTCATCTATCTTACGAGTGAATTTCATATGTAGTTTTTTTCGTTATGCTATATTTATATAGCATTTTTTGCTGTTGTATTCATATTTTGTTGTAATTTGCTTGTGCTCTGTTCATTTATCATCTGCTTTTTAATTGATTTATATTTCTCTTATTTTTGTCTTAATTATCATTTTGATTTGTTATGCTATGTTAATTTAACATTTTCTGTTGTTGCTCTGTCATAATATTAAGTAAGTTTGTTAACTGTTTTTTTAATTTCTTTTGCAGTACTGATATCTATGATGATGAATCAAAAAGTTTGCTAGTTATTTTTGAACATAATGGGAATTGCTATTCTTGTCATCTCACGACGGGCTCCTCTTTGTTTGGTGTTAAGACTGAAATCTGTGAAGTTTGGCCACATCTAAGTCCATTTTCTATTGAGATATCTTATGTTCTTGAGAATAAGAATATAATCATTGATACTGATTCAGATTTGATCAGTATTGTGTGTTTTTTAATTTTCAAGAAGAGTCAATATTTTAAGTTTACTGTTAAGGAAAATGTTTGTGTTAAGGAAGCTGATATTGCTGGCTGTGGTTTAGGCAATGCAAGTGTTCAAAGCTCTTCAATTGGTAGTACTTCTGGTTCAAATAGTGATTCACATGCTGATTCTTCTTATTATTTGAAAGATATGTTGAAGAAAGGTTGTCAAAAAACTATTGTGGATTTTCTTGGTTTTTGTTTTAATGGAGCTGAGGATTTTCGGGAGTTTTTAATGGCATATCAAATAAAAAATGGTTATGATTTGATTTTTATAAGAAATTCTCCAGATAGAATATCGGTTAATTGCTCTTGGTTGAAGGATGGTTGTAAGTTTTATCTTAATGCTTCTTCGGATCCCGGTCTACTCTCTCGGTTTTTTATTAGAACTTACAATTTTGCTCATTCGTGTGGAGGTGGTCTTAGAGATGTTAATAAAGTTAATATTTCAAGTAGATTTGTTAAATCTTTGATTGTTGATCAAATTCGAGATGCTCCTATGAAGAAGCCAACAGATATAATGAAGGAATTTAGAAGAGTTAACAATTTTACTCTTTCATATTATTATGCTTATAGCGGAAAACAATTGGCTTTGAAAGAAATATATGGCGATGATGCTATGTCATATAATGATTTACATTGGTATTTAGAAGCGTTGCAAAAGTATAATCCTGGTACTTATGTGGCCCTGGAAGTTAATGGTTCAACTGATCAGTTTGAGAGAGTTTGTATTGGTTTTGGTGCTTGTCTACTTGGATTTAAACATTGTCGGCCATTAATATTTTTAGACGCAGCTGCTTTGAAGGGAAGACCGGGTGTTTTGTTAGCTGCTACTGCTAAAAATGGTAATCAAGGTATGAGTTTCATTTTAGTTTTTTTTTATTTACTCATTTGTTTTTCTAGTGATGATATATTAAACTATCATTGTTCAAAGTTGTTCATAATTATAATGCAGCCATGTTTACACAAGAATTGTTGGCTTTATTTTATTAAATGATTGACCTGGTTATAGTACAAATGTTTATGGTAGAAATGTTTACAAAAACATGAAATAAAATTTTATGCAGCAGTACCTAAAAGACTTTTAAATAACGTATGCTATATTCATATATCATTTTGAATTTACTTTAACTGTGTATAATAGAAATTATTAACCTTTAATAATGGTTTTGATGTTTAATATAATCCATATTTCTCATTACTGAGCTATCCTTAATTATTTATTTTGTAGGTTTCTTTCCTCTTGCTATGGGTATTGTTTCGCACGAAAATGAATCTAATTGGTCTTGGTATTTATCCCATCTGAAAGGAATGCTTAATGAAGATCGGCCTTTAGTTTTTATGTCTGATCGTCAATGGGGTCTTGTTTTAGGTGTTCCTAAAATATTTCCTTCTTCATATCATAGCTATTGTTTACTTCACATGGAACAGAATATTGGTACTGTTGTCAAGGCGGGTAAAGGTGATTCATCTATTGTGGAGTTGTTCAAACTTTGTGCTAGAGCTTCTAATGTGTATGATTTTGAGAGATATCTTTCCAAATTTAAAGATATTGGGGGTATATCTGCAGAAATTTTTTTAAGAGATAAACCGTTTGACCATTGGGCAGATTTGTTTTTTCAAGGAAAGTGTTATGGTGAGTATTCTTCTAATGTTGCAGAAAGTTTCAACTCATGGATTTTGGAAAATAGAGTTATGCCTATAACTTCTTGTTTGGATGGTATTCGTGTGAAAGTTATGGAGCAAATGGCGAGACGAAGAGAGGAATGTTGTCTATGGACAACATATCTTTGTCCTGTTATGGAGGAACGTTTGTCAAAGTTAGTAGAAGATGGCTTTGGTTAGGAAGTTTTTAAGTCTTCGGAATTTGTGTTTGAAGTTAAATCTCCTAAGTCACAGGTTGTTGATCTTAAAAATTGTTTATGCTCTTGTAATCAATGGAGAGTTACTAGTTTTCCATGTGCTCATGCAATTAAGTGCATTAACAAGTGTAGATTATCAGTTTATGATTTTGTGGAGGACTATTTCACTGTTAATGCTTTCAGATCTTCATATGCTAATGCTATAAATCCAATTCCAGATTTTGATAAGCCAATTATTGCTGAAAATAATGTTTTGATTAGGCCTCCTAAAGAAATTCGTGGTGCTGGAAGACCATCTACAAAGAGGCGTGGTGGATTTGGATATTCTCAAAGTAAACGAAACAGATGTAGTCAGTGTAATAAAGTTGGCCACAACAAAAGGAATTGTCTTGGTTCTTCAAAAATTTAATAAAATTTATGTGTTTTGTTACTGCAATTGAGAAGTTTTTTAAGTTTACAGCTGCTAAAGCTTATAGAAAAATGCAGTTAGACATTGTGAAATCATTAGAAAATAAAATGTGATATGTTTTGGTTATTTTTTTTTTAAAATTTGTGATATCTGATGTTCCTCTGCATTTTGGTATTGATATTTGTATTCAATGTTATATGTACTTATCATTTCAATTGAATGCTAGTTGTAACTAGCATTTAATTATAATTAGTATTTAGTGTTCTGTCATTGAAATCAATCATCTTTCATTGTATACAACTGAGTAAGCTTTTGAGCAAGAATGAAGGATTTGATGATGATGATATACTATTTATATGATTACTTGGTTAGATTATTTTAATGGTTTTGTAATGATTTTTCAGTATGATGATGTATTGTTTATATGAAATTGTGGAACATCTGTTCCCATATTTCTTCTACACTGCATCTGAATATCTTCTGTTATTGTTAAAAACAGCAGTTGGAAAAAATAATTAATAGTAATTTGTAAATGAGATACCTTCATTATGCAAACTGCATCTCTCTGTTTCAGAAAATAACATATCCATAATTGCCTATATCTGTTTATCATTTCAGTTTGTAAATGAGATATCTTCTGTTATTTGTAAATGAGATATCTTCATTACAATAAAACCACTATCTCCATGTTTCTACCCCAGCACTTACCATATCCATAATTGCCTATATCTGTTTATCATTTCAGTTTAATGCTAGTTATAAGTAGCATTACAGTGTAAACAATAGCCAACATATTTGAAATGGAGTTGAAACATTGGAAATGATATAAAAATTCGATATGGATAAATTCACACATTATTGATCACTGTTCAATCACTGAGAAATGTATTTTCGCATAATGCTAGTTCTATCTAGCATTTCAGTATAAAACATTATTTGGTATATCAGAAATACAATAAAAGCATTATAAAACAAATAAAAATGACACTTGAGTATATTGATAGTTTATACATTGTAGTTCATGCATTGAAATTAGACAACTATTATCAAATCAAATTCAAATCAAGAAGTTCAAATTCATCTACACAGTTTATACACTGAGAACAAAATTCAATTACTGGAAAACATATAAAACTTCATCTCAGACTCCATCTCAGATTCCATCTTAGACTCCATATCAGACTCCATATCAGTTTAATTAGCACAAATGGTTCAGTTCAAATATATCCAAAGTTTTTCGAAGTTACAATGCAATAGCTTTTTTTATGTAGAATCTTTGCTGAGTTTCTCCAGTGACCAACTGTATTGTGGATCATTGAGTATGCTATACACCACTACAGCTCTTAGGTTTCTAAGCATTTCCTTTGGATATTTTTCTGGTACCTCATCCTTGTCCAGTTTTTTCATGTTTACCATGACAAAGAACGCACAATCAAGTCTGTTTCAAATATACAAATGTTAGTTCATATTACAATAAAACCTAATTCTAAAATAATATTGCAATTTTTACTCCAGAATTCTAAAACATAGCTTTATATTTCGATCACAATATTAATCAATGCATTCATAGAGACAACATTGCTGTGTGTGGAATGTGCATGCTTATACATTATCTTTTTGTTCAATAAGTGCAGATCAATGAACTGTTAATTAGCAATGCTAGTTTTAATTATCATTTTGCATATTTCATGCATTCTTCTGCAATTTAAAAATAGAAATGATAGTTTAAACAAGAGAAGAAATGAAATTATTTACTTACGAATCTGAATCCTGTGGTGGGCTTTTTGGCTGCAGCATTTTAGGTTTGTGAAATTCTTTGTTCAGTATTCCTAATTCTGCCCATTTTAAATTGAATATCAATTCAATTTTGTCTTTCTGCAAGAAGTAAAATTAGTGTTGTATATTAATGTTAGAGTGATTTCAAAAATATATTTTTCTTACAAGAACGAAGGCTTGGTTGTAGCTGGGGTTTGAAGTCCTTGTTGATCTATTTTTTGGTTTTGTTGAATTTAATGACTCCACTGCATTGTTTCATAATTTAGCATCAACAAGCTCCAATGGTTTGCGTAATGTAGAGGGAAGAAAATTTTCTCTATAAATTCATCTTTGACAATGACATCTACTGTTGGTATAACTATGTCTTTGATCACAGTTTGCTGGTCATGTGTTAAAGCATTCTGCACATTTATATGTATTAGAATACTTTATATTAATTTTTAACATTTATATTAAAACGATTATACATACCATCATCATTGTGGTGAAGTAGTAACTGTGTTCATACATCTCTTGATTGTAATAAAACCAATCAATAATCTGTTAAACCAAACAACAAAGGTTGTAAGTTTCATGGGATAATTAATTTATTTTGGATCAGGAATATTAATGCTAGTATTCATTTTCATTTATATGTTTACTACATTGTATGCGTTGAAAAATGCAAATGATCATTTAATCAGTCATCTTGGACATTCTATATATTTATATGTGGTTTACAAATATCAATGTTATTTTTAACTCCCATTCTTTCATTCAATACATTTATATGCAGTTTGAAACTTTGAATGCTAGTTTTAACTATCATTCTCTCATTCTATACACTTATATGCACTTAAAAAACTATGAATGCTAGTTTTATTACTCATTCTCCCATCCTAGACAGTTATCATAATTTTAATTTGATGCATACCTGTCCATCTGTAACCCCCTCGAACAGAACAGCTTCCAGCATAGATTTAACTATTGTGATTCCTTTTTTGTGTCCTTCATCTTTTTCATATGCTACAGTGCTGTAATTGAAAATTAATAATTGATAACTATATTTTCCTTCAATTTTATTTAGTTACAAATATAATGAAATAAAAAATATTAGAATTCTTACTTCTCATTTTTGTTAAATTTGAAGAAAGTAAGAATTTTGTTTTGCTGTTCTTCATTCAATAATTGTAGAATACTGCTTTTTGTGATACCCTTACTCTTGTAGGTTTTACTTGATTGCGAGTATCCATCAACATCAATAATTTCTTCATTATCAGTTGTTGTGACTTGTTCATCTGTTTTAGTTTCAGATTCATGTTCATAATCTGATTCTTCATTTTGTTCCTCTTGTTTCTGTTCATTTGTATTTTCTTTCTGACCTTCCTTGGTTTCAAATTGTTGCTTTTGGTTTTCATTGTCAACATTTTTCTTTGTTTTTTCTGCACACAATTTCATATTGGCAATCAGAATCAATTTTACTCCTTCGTTGGCGCTTTTTAACCCTCAAAACTAAAGAGCTTGGTTTCTTCTGCGTTTTTTCATGCACTGCTGGTGATTTTTTTGTTGCCTCTGAAGGTTTGTTTTGATCCTGTTGTTCTTTCTCTTTCCGCATCTTTTCAATTTCCTGAGTTATTTTGAGATCAAATGATGGTGGTTCTATTTCTACTTTTTCTTTTGATCTTAAAATCTTGATTTCCTTTTTCAATTGTATGATAGTGCCTTCTGCTTGTATTCTTTTATGTTTTTCCTTTTCTAATTCTTTTTCACTTTTCTTCAATTTATTTTCCAACTGTATGATGTACTGCTGCATTGTCTCAACTTGGTCTTTTGATGTCTCTTCCACATTTTCTATTTTGTGCATCCCAATATTCTCATTATTATCCAGCTGGACAAATTTTTGTTGGCTATTTTGTTGAAGAAGTGCTTTTTCATCTTCAGTCAGATTTCTTATTTCAACAAAAATCTATGTAATAACGTAAATAGTAATGAATCAGGTAACATACAAGGATGAACTAATTTTATATATAGTTGTCATTTTTCATGTGATGCTATATCTGACTATCATTCTTTAGTTATACTAGTGTTATGATATAATAACAAAATGACAACTGCTGATATACACTATGTTATGATATATTTGTCTATCATTATATATTTGTTATACTAGTGTGATAAATAATACCTTTCTATTGTCCATGTTCATCAATGCATCTCTTGAGATCACCTTTTTCAAGCTTGCAATATTCCACCTCCCAAATCTAGGTAAGTTTGAACAGTATGTTGCTAATGGAGGTATCAAATTCACATGCTCACATAGGAAAAACTACAAATAAAATATTACTTGTTAAAACATATAATGTGTATAATTTAATTTATACAGATAGATGCATGAGCATAAAGTTAGATTGTTGTACTTACAATAGGGAGCATGGAACAACCTGGCATGTTTCTTGGCTTTGTTTTGAAAGTTGTCAAAGCTCTAATCAATGAATGATGAATTGAAACTGGCCAAGATACTGAATTCATTTTGTTTTGATCTAAGATATAGGGAATATATCCCCACGGTAAGTATCTTTGGTTATCAGGAAAGAAGAAGGTTATCATTGCAAGAATTATAAGCAATTTTGGAAAATCATTTTCATGTTGAAATTGTTGTGTTTCTAGCACATTATTTATCTTCGAAATTGTAAGATCCTTTGTGATGTGCTCTATTGTTCCTGTTATCCCATTTTCTGGTCAAAACTGGAATATCAGTGATGGGTGCGTTTCCTCCACGATCGAACCAAGAAGAAGCAGCCAGCAAGCGTATTTCACTCATGATTCAAAGGCATAAGGTTCATTCGGCACCAAGAGTAACTACCTCATTCGGCACTACCTCATCCGGCACTCCCATCTATAGAATTTCACTCGGTAGCTCACTGCCAAACCAGCTGCACCTCCATAAACCACCGAATCACATCCCTACCGAACCAATCCCCACTACCGATCCAAGTACCCACCAAACCTACTCACCTGCCATCTACCACCGGTCCAAGGCCTCGCCGAACCAAACAACACCGAACCAACTGCTTCACACCCCTATGCCGAACCAACCTATCACCGGACCACATCCCTACCGAATCCCAACCTTCTCCAAGCACGGCCGAACCAAAGCTTCGCCGAACCGGAACGCTGCCAGGCCAGATTGCTTCAGCCCAGGCCCACCAGCAGCTATATACATCCAAGACCCCTGCCCCCAACCTCACTCTATAAATAGAGGGGCAGGGGTACAACAATGGAGGAGGAGTTTGAGAGCTCAAGCACGGAAGGAACTTTCAAACGCTTTTAGATACTTGTACCAAAGCTTTGTACTTGTAATCTGAGATCTAAATGAGAAATAACATATAAAGTGGACGTAGGCACGTTCTGGCCGAACCACTATAAATCTGTGTGTCTTTTTACAGTTTAGCCCATGCTTTTCATATATTTGCATAAGTCATCCAAATCACTAAGAACAACATAAGATCTACTAAATCATACAACTTTGAGGTGTTTGTCCATTTTTTGTGCAAACAGTTCCAAAGTTTCTCAGTACAAAATCTTTGCAATTGTCTGGAAGGATTTGTAAACTCATTTTCGGTACTGGAAAAATATTTACTCCAGACAAAGGTAAGCTAAAAATAATTGAAACATCCTCAGGTTTGATTTTTAAAAAAATATTTCCTACTTTAAAAGCTTCATCATTGATAGAAAATGTTTCTATTATATCATCTAAGGTTGTTGATGATTTTGTAAAAGCAACTATGGTTAAAATTTCTTTGAAAAACACTAGCATGAATTTTTCGAAAGGTGTTTGTTTGAAATAATTTAATTGATCTATAAGATAACCTCCTTTTTCCTTAATTTTCTTGAAAATTTTTATCATTGGCAGTAAGCTACATCTATACTGGATTTTTTTCTGAGAAACTTTCTTTGGTTTTTTTCCTTCAGTAGTTTTTGCTTTCTTCAATGTTTTACCTATTGATCCCTGTACAAAAAACTGTGAATGAATAATTCGGTATTTAACAAACTATAATATTATTTTTATGTCTCATTTTTTAAATGCTTTCTTATTTTTATCAATCAATTTTTACAACTATGAACGCATAATTTACTAGTGATATATACATCTATCATTCTTTTTCAAATGCTATATTTGTCTATCATTTCTATTTTTTACTGTATGCTTCTAAAGTCGAAATATTGAATGCTATGTTTGTCTATCATATGTTCATCTATCATATTATATTTTAATATGATGCATACAAATCAAATGATATATTCAACTATCATTCTATAACCATCAAAACAGAAAATCAAATGATATATTCAACTATCATTCTATAACCATCAAAACAGAAAATCAAATGATATATTCAACTATCATTCTATAACCATCAAAACAGAAAATCAAATGATATATTCAACTATCATTTATCATACTATACTAGCAAATACTGTAAATAAAATGATATATTCAACTATCATTCTATCATGATATGTTTGTCCAACATTTTTTTCAATGCTATATATTTCTATCATTCTATAAATATTCATCTTATCATTGTCTATCATCTGTCAAAGACTGAATGCTATGTTCATCCATCATTTCATATTTCAATATTACACATGCAAATCAAATGATATATTGAACTATCATTAAATAAGTATCCATCTAATTATTTTTTATCATCAATATTATACATGCAACAAATCAAATGATACATTGATCTATCATTCAATAACAAATCAAATGATAGTTGAACTATCATTGTAAAATTATCTTTTATTTTAATGATAGTTGAACTATCATTGTAAAATTATCTTTTATTTTAAAAAATAATCAGTTGTTTTACCTTTGTTTTTCTTTTTTTGTTGACGTTTTCATCAGTAAGCTGTTGTTTCTTCCTTTCGTCTTCATTCATAGTTTTACATGCCCTAGGTTTTTTCGTCCTCTTTGTATCTTCGTCAATCTCATCTGAATCAACAGCCGTTGATGAAGTAGTTTTTCGCCTTCTCTTTACTGTTGTACGCATAGCATTGGGAACCCTACTTTTTGAAATCGTAGGTTCATCATTTATTTGTTCAGGATTTATTGAAATATTTTGATTTACGTCCATCGACTTAGATTCTGAAGTCGATTGCGCTTTTAAATCAGTTTGAGGAAGAAAATTGATTTCGGTTTGGGTTGCCATTGTTTGATGAAGAAGAAATTTTGTTTGCAGAAGAAATGAAACTACAGAAGTACGAAAGAAATACAATTTTTGGCGCTTGTCCTTCAGACCAAAGTTTAAGTTTAACGTCCGTTAAAATTAAATTTTATTAAACTTTTTCCTTTAAACTAATTTCCTCTATTAATAAATTGTATAAATTGTTTATACAAGGTTTAAAAATCGAGAAAACAAGCCGGAAATGGGAATGATTTGAAGTGGAATGCAAAATTAAAAGCAAAGGTGAGATATTCTCACTCAAACAAAGGGTTTGTTTAATTTTAAATAGTTATATTTAAAATTATTGATTGTGTTGATTGTGTGCTTGAATGATAGTATATACGATAGTAGTATATAGCAATATATATATATATTGGAATATGTATATATTGGATTGTTGATTTCCCGCATTATATAGCGGATGAGACCCTATGCGCCGCATAATAGCGGATGATATTTTATAAATCCCATATACCGCGATATTCCACCTCGAAGTGGAATTAGTATTGTGCTAACGTCTGTGGATGCCGGAAAACAGGTTGGAGGGATCCAACTGGATTCCTCAAATTATATGAATTTGTTTCATATGTTGTGTGATGTTTTATTTATAATCCGTGGATGATTATATTTGTAATTGAATTTGTTGAAGGCTATAAATTAGCCGAATGTATTTTTGGTATCGTTGGATACCAGAAATAAATAAAATTGGATTTTTGAAATTAAAGTTGGAATTTTTAGTAAATTCCTTTTGAAAGAACTGGATTAATTTAAAAGAAGTTTGAGAAAGATAAAGTTTTATTTTTTGTAATCTTATCGAATTATTTCCAAAATATGGTGAAAGGATTTTAATAAAAGGGTTTTGAATAATATTATTTAAAGGTTGAAGAATTTATTTAAAATGGAATTTCGAATGGTTGGGAAGAATAAAGGAATTTATTTTAAAAAGGTGATAAATTGGTTTGAAATCAATTTGATAAAATGATTTGGTATTGGAAAATAAATCTTTGGGAAATCGATATGAAAATTTATTTGATGTTGAATGAGATAATTGATTTGTGTTTAAATGAATTTTGAAATCGATTTGTAAAATGATTTGGTGTTGAAATAAATTTAGAAATCAATTTGGAAATTGATTTGGTGTTTGAAAGTGAATCTTTGGAAAACGATTTTTGAAAATCGTATATAAGTGGATATTTGGAAATTTAAATTCACAATGGAATTTATAAAGGAAAGGGAAACTTGTTTTAAAAATAAACATTGATTTATTTTTAAAGTGTGGAAATTATGATTTGAAATTGGTTTTCAAAGTGATGAAGTGTGGAAATAAATTTACTGATTGGGATGTAAATTTGAAATAAATTGATAAGGATTTATTTAATTGGGTTAAATGGACCAATTTGAGATGAAGTGTGAAATATGATTTGAAATTGGTTTTCAAATGTTGAAGTGTGGAAAAATTTATATCTTGCGAAGATATTTTGAAAATAAATAATTTGGGAAAATTATTTAAATTGGTTGATTGTTGTGAATGTTGTTGATAGTTAAATAACCGACTATCAATATTTGCCTTTGAAATGGCACTTGAATTTGTTTTTAAAACAAACGCTCATTATTCGGGTTAGCCGGGAAAAGACCTTTGTGTCATATAACCCATTCCGAATTAGTGATACGTCGAGAATGGATAACATTTGAAGACCGGTGTGAAGACCGGGTATTTTCGAAAATGAAAGGACAACCTGTCGAATGTCTCTGCACCGAGTTGCTCTGGTATAGAGATTTATATCACTCTTCTTGTGATGGGAAGTCCGGACGTGATTAGTGAATACCCGGATTGCAAGGGCTTCTTTGGAAGTGCCTTCGGTTCCGTTCGATCCCGGAACGGACTTGTATGGATGTGTGTCTGACGTTACACTTTGAGATGTAAAGCTGGTTTCTATCAAATACATTTCTGTTGGTGGCGGAGAATTTATTCTCTTAGCTTAACACCCTTCTCTGAGACGTACGAGCTCAGAGGTTATGTAGTTGATGGTTACTAGTGATACATTCCCAAATTGGTAATGTGGCATACGAAGTACTGTTGATCATTTGTTGATCAAAGCGTGGCTTTGTGAAAAAGCGTAGTTTTGTGGACGAGACTTCGTCGAGCCTCACAACCCGATAATGGTCGAAACAGGAATGTTGCGGCAAGGTTGTTAGGGGTCGCGCCCCTAGGGTATATCATTTCCTTCTGGATAAAAGGTGATATCATGGTACGGAGCCCAGATATTTTACCTATGTTGATGCTGCAAATTTATTATACTTTGTGGTTGTTGCTTTGTGGTTGAGGATCCTCGGGTAAAGGTCGGTGATGACCGGGGGATGGCATAGCTCGTGTGTTAGCTACCTAGTTACAGCTTGGTTAAAGCGTGAGGTAGCGTCGGCCTTGTGTTTGCAGAGATCCGGTTAGGTTCTCGGGGCTTCTTTCCAGAGGCGTTTCCATTTCGGTGTAAGGAAGTTCCTTTGCCTGACCATTTGTTGGAAATCCAAAGAAACAATACGCGCCCTGTACGGTTTTAGTTATATAACCTGCTATGGAATGTGGCGGTAACCTGCTATTGAACATAGTAGCTATAGTAGGCATACAATAATGGTTGTATGCTGGGTAAGATTAATATTATACTTTCGAAATGGTTTCGACACTATGCACTAATGATAATATTAAAAAGAATTTGCGTATTAAGCATATTTGACTATCATAAGAAGAAATCTCCTCCAATTCTGCGTTTGCGTTGTGTGTGTGGCGGGAGATCTTATAGTAGTTTCATTTTCCAAAAAAAGCATTGCGAATAAATTTTATTTTCTTTGTGAAAATAACTGATTTACGATCTCACACGAGTCACCATGACTGACTCGGAGTTTATTGTTCCCTTTCTAAACTCTGGGTGCCCATAATTTTCCACACTGGCAGCCTAGAGTTATGTTATCAGGATATTCTGGAGCTTTGGAGATGAGCTGGATGGCGAGGCGTACTACCGTACTTGTTTATTTATTCCATTGTGTATTCTGTATGGGGACAAGTTTATATAACTGTCCATTGTTGTATTGAGTTGTATATTAACTCTGATTGATGTATGTATAAACTGATATAGTTCTTTGTTTTAAAGATTAGTTATCCATCTATTGTATATTGTTCCGTTGCGAATGTGAGATTCTGATATTGTTTCTGTTTCTGTTTTTCTGTTCTCTTTTTCTTCTGTCTTCTTCTACCTCTTCTTTTTAACCCTAATGGTTCGGTTTTCCGGCATTCGATTGCGTGGCATTTGATACAGTGGACGTATTAATGTCGACTTTCGAGCGTCGAAAGATCGCAACCGTTACAAGTGGTATCAGAGCTATTGGTTAAGCGACAACCCTGGCTCTGTTGGGTGTTACTCATTAGAGATAGAGTCGGTAGTACTCTAGAATGAGTTGAGTGTAATAATAGATATGAGCGCGTATTTGTTAGTGAATACAAAATTTGTTTTGTATTGTGTTGACTTATCGGTTGATTGTTTATAGATTCTGGTCGGTGCAGTCTGGCCAACTGTAATCGATAGGGATTTCTAAACTCTTAAACAAGATAAACTGACACAGTATTGTTTTAAAATAGGGTAAATGAAATAATTTTGCCCAAAACTATTTTTGTATTGAAAAGAAATGATTTTCTATGAATTATTATAGTATATGGATGTTTGGTTGTTAGGAAGTGATAATATTGAATTGTTATCATTGTTATATGGAAATTGAATAAGAAATAATAGTATAACTAAAGATTTGGAGATAAATTCATTTAACAAATGAAATTTATAAATATGAATTGAAAAGATAAGGAATTGAATTCATATTCGAATGAGATTTGTAAATTGTAAATGTGCTTTATAATTGGAAATAGAATTCCAGAAAAATATTGAAAATAAAATTTATTAAAGGAATGAATTTGTGAATGAACAAATGAAGCTACATTTGTAAATAAATGAATTGGAAATTGAATAATGTAATGAGATTTGATTTGAATCGAGTTGAATAAAAATCCAAACTTGGAGAAAAATAAAGTGGATTGAATTCAAGTAAACTAACTTGATAATTTATTAATTCATGAAATAATGAATTGGAAGTTGAATTAGTTAAATTAATAATTGTGAGTTGAAAAAAAATGGTTTGAATTTGCATATAAATTCAAGTGAGTGGAAAGAAAATAAATTTGAAATTTGCTTGTTATTGATAAAATAAATTCAGGATGAATTGAATATGGAAATGTGAAATTTAAAATGGATGAGTGAATAAACTAATTGGATTAAATTAGTAGATGGAATGGATTTGATGAAAGAAAAATCAAAATCAAAGGATTAAATTGGAAATTGTTTACAAGGAAACCATAACTTGAGTTTTGAGTTGAAACAACTTAAGTAATGTTTGGATAAAAGGCCGACTTAAGAAAAAAATTGTGAAATGGTATGTGAATTAAATGAAAGCGATTAAAGTTGTATTTAAACCATATGAATTGCTAATGGAATTTATTTTGAATGTATTGCTTATGAAAACTATGTGTTAGCTATTGAAAATAAATGAAATGTTAATAGATTTCCTATATTTGTCACTTACGTGTTTAAATTGAGTAAGTACAGGTTTTTGGAAGTCGTTTGGCTGCGTTGGGTTGCGCAAATGCTAAATAAATAAGTCACTTTGCTTAAAATGCTAATAAAGGTACGCCTACGCAATACAAAATAGGAAATATGAACTGTTTTTGCTTTTCCGACCGAGTGGGTCGATGTATATATATTTATATCTTTTGTCAAATTGCAAAAGCTCCTCCGTACAAAGGAGACTGCCAAAATTTTCTGAAAATTTTGGGAGTTAGAAAAATTTGGAATTTTTGAAATTTTTCACTTAACGACAAGTGATTTCAAATTGAATTTAAGATAAGGTAAATAGAATTCAATATCTAAAATGAAGTAAATTGAATTCAAATGGAATTGAAAATGCAAAGTTGAATGGAAATGAATATATAACTTCGTTTGTGAAGTGAAAATAAATATAGGAAGTATGTAAATACTTATATTGAACTTAAGAAATAAAGAATGAAATTCTTAAGTAAAATGGGTATTGGGAATCCAATAAGTGAATTTGGACATTGTTGTTAAGTAAAGTATACAGGGATTGTAAAGGGTAAGGAAAATGGAATTGGATTTTGATTTCGAAGATAAATTTGAATTTGTTCGGCAAAGGTATGTATTTGAATTTCAGTATGAAATTTGATGAGTTTCTGATTTTGCCACTTGGCGTTTTGTTTTCTATTGAGATTTGAGAGTCCGTAGGGACATTTTGTAGTAGTACCGAGCTAGCCGCGTAAAGGAGACGCTGGAAAAATTTCTCGGAAATTTAGAGAGTTAGAAAATTTTTGAGAAAATTTTGAATTCAAAATTTGAATTTGAAATGAAATTTGAATTCAAATTTAAGTTTGAATTGTGAAGTAAATAAGGTTGTTTGGAAACTATGGTTAAGATTTGGACAGTTAGTTGAAATAATGAATCTTTAATAAAAAGAAGATTTGTTTGAAAATTTGATAAAACTGTTTGGTTTTGGGGAAATGATAAACGGGTATTGGAGCATTCTTCTTAACTTGTAATTTCGGGACGAAATTCTTTTAAGGGGGGAAGATTGTAACGACCCAGAATTTTTGACATTTGAAATGTGAATATTTAATTGAGTTTAAATATTCGAATGATAGTTTAATTTGAAATTCGAGATATCAGAATAAATTTGGTAATTAAATTGTTGAATTTAATTTATTTAAGTTGGGTAAAAATTTGAATCTTCGGTTTTAAGCTGATTAAAAATAATCTGAAGGCTTGTAAAATCTATATTGATAATTTTGAGGATATTGGAACTTTCAGAATTGGATTTGGAACTGTTTTGTTCAGTTTTGAAATTTATCGTTTAAATCGATATTTAAAAATAGCGTTCCGAGGCACAGTCTTGGAATTCGACGAAACCAGTTCCATTGGATCTATAATATTGTATTATTATTGGATTTCAATTTTTGTAATGTTTGGAGTGATCGTTTGGCCGTACGATAGATAAACGCGCTGAAATTAAATCGAAAATTTAATAGTATAACTGGTTCAGAAAATCTATCTTCTCCATACGATCGAATTTGGACTCAAAACCTTTTCCATTGCGTTCGGAATAGGCGTATAACATTACGAACGCCTTGTGGCACGCCTCAATAGGAGATCGAGATTTTGGGCTTCGTCTTCGTGACAATTTGAATTCAATTTAAATATATATATATTTATTCACATACAATAGTCAGCCTTCGGTCGAAATAATGTCACACCAGTGCTTTTTACACTTCATTTCAGTCACTGTAGCAAACTGGTTGAAGCACGTAAACATCTCTTCCTGTCTCCCCTTTTTCTAACATCTCGTTCTCTCCGCCCTTTTTTTAAAAGAAAAATCACGTATCCTTCCTCTTTAATTGACAGTCGAAGTTCAAACATTTCACAATATAAAAATGATAATAAGCAAAGCAAAAATGGAAAAACAAATGGCAGAATGAAGCTTGATAAAATTTCTCGTATTCAAAACGAAATAAATGGCCGAACTCAA
Organism: Allium fistulosum; assembly: GCA_030737815.1. Lineage (NCBI taxonomy): Eukaryota > Viridiplantae > Streptophyta > Magnoliopsida > Asparagales > Amaryllidaceae > Allium > Allium fistulosum. The sequence goes on from CM060903.1 coordinate 498,486,602, forward strand.
AATTCCTTCCTTTCCCTCTAAAATTAAATCGACCCTCGTTCGATTTCAAAATCAAAGTCGCAACCGCGAGTAGTGGAAGGTGAGGCGAGTTCGTCTTCACAATGTTTTCGAGTGTAGTCTTTTGGTTGCTCGCGTGGAGAGGGGCGGCGACGCAGTGGTATGCGGCGTTGGGGTAGCGTTCGATCAGTCGAACGTGGAAAAGGATCGGGGGATCGTTCTCGAGCAGGAAGGAGGTTGCGACAAGGAGTTCGGCACGATGTTCGACCCTTCGACGCTGTCATGTAGGGTTTCGCGAGTGGGTCGGGAAGGGACGAACAGCGGTTTCACGTTGGATTACGGCATCTCGATGGGAGGTTAGGGAGACTCTGGGGGTTATCGGCAAACACTTTGAGATTTGGGGGGCATCTGCCTTGTGGCCTCGCGAGGGATGTAGTTCGGTTTCTCAGTTGGTTCGAGCAGTAAGGTGTTCTTTTTAATTTTTGCAAATTAATTTTTGATTTAAAAATATATGCAATTCATTAATTTACTGATGAGATTTAAAATATATACAGAGAGAAATATATATGTTACAGTAGGACATATAAAAGCCATTCTGTTTAATTTAATATTTATAGAAAATTTTGGAAAATAAAAAGGGATTTTAAATATTGGAAGAATTTATATAAGTTAGATTTTTATGAAATTTATATAGGTATATATATGTAGTTTCAAAAGAAAATAAATATACATATATATACGTTTTAAAGTTACTAGTTTGTTTTAGAATAAAGTATTATGATGATTAGCTTGTTTAATTAACCTATTTAGTTTTTATTCACTAAAAATATTAAAAGAAAATTTGTTCGAATATTAATAAATTGTATAAATTGTTTATACAAGGTTTAAAAATCGAGAAAACAAGCCGGAAATGGGAATGAGTTGAAGTGGAATGCAAAATTAAAAGCAAAGGTGAGATCTTCTCACTCAAACAAAGGGTTTGTTTAATTTTAAATAGTTATATTTAAAATTATTGATTGTGTTGATTGTGTGCTTGAATGATAGTATATACGATAGTAGTATATAGCAATATATATATATTGGAATATGTATATATTGGAGTTGTTGATTTCCCGCATTATATAGCGGATGAGACCCTATGCGCCGCATAATAGCGAATGATATTTTATAAATCCCATATACCATGATATTCCACCTCGAAGTGGAATTGGTATTGTGCTAACGTCTGTGGATGCAGGGAAACAGGTTGGAGGGATCCAACTGGATTCCTCAAATTATATGAATTTGTTTCATATGTTGTGTGATGTTTTATTTATAATCCGTGGATGATTATATTTGTGATTGAATTTGTTGAAGGCTATAAATTAGCCGAATGTATTTTTGGTATCGTTGGATACCAGAAATAAATAAATTGGATTTTTGAAATTAAAGTTGGAATTTTTAGTAAATTCCTTTTGAAAGAACTGGATTAATTTAAAAGAAGTTTGAGAAAGATAAAGTTTTATTTTTTGTAATCTTATCGAATTATTTCCAAAATATGGTGAAATGATTTTAATAAAAGGGTTTTGAATAATATTATTTAAAGGTTGAAGAATTTATTTAAAATGGAATTTCGAATGGTTGGGAAGAATAAAGGAATTTATTTTAAAAAGGTGATAAATTGGTTTGAAATCAATTTGATAAAATGATTTGGTATTGGAAAATAAATCTTTGGGAAATCGATATGAAAATTTATTTGATGTTGAATGAGAAAATTGATTTGTGTTGAAATGAATTTTGAAATCGATTTGTAAAATGATTTGGTGTTGAAATAAATTTAGAAATCAATTTGGAAATTGATTTGGTGTTTGAAAGTGAGTCTTTGGAAAACGATTTTTGAAAATCATATATAAGTGGATATTTGGAAATTTAAATTCACAATGGAATTTATAAAGGAAAGGGAAACTTGTTTTAAAAATAAACATTGATTTATTTTTAAAGTGTGAAAATTATGATTTGAAATTGGTTTTCAAAGTGATGAAGTGTGGAAATAAATTTACTGATTGGGATGTAAATTTGAAATAAATCAATAACCTTCTTTGCCCAGGTGCGTAGCCTATCTGCTCTATCTGATACTGAACTAGATGCCGCAAAAGCCCCAACTCTGGCTCTGATTTATTTTATTGGGTTAAATGGACCATTTTGAGATGAAGTGTGAAATATGATTTGAAATTGGTTTTCAAATGTTGAAGTGTGGAAATATTTATATCTTGCGAAGATATTTTGAAAATAAATAATTTGGGAAAATTATTTAAATTGGTTGATTGTTGTGAATGTTGTTGATAGTTAAATAACCGACTATCAATATTTGCCTTTGAAATGGCACTTGAATTTGTTTTTAAAACAAACGCTCACTATTCGGGTTAGCCGGGAAAAGACCTTTATGTCATTTAACCCATTCCAAATTAGTGATACGTCATGAATGGATAACATTTGAAGACCCGTGTGAAGACCAGGTATTTTCGAAAATGAAAGGACAACCTGTCGAATGTCTCTGCACCGAGTTGCTCCAGTATAGAGATTTATATCACTCTTCTTGTGATGGGAAGTCAGGACGTGATTAGTGAATACCCGGATTACAAGGGCTTCTTTGGAAGTGCCTTCGGTTCTGTTCGATCCCGGAATGGACTTGTATGGATGTGTGTCTGACGTTACACTTTGAGATGTAAAGCTGGTTTCTATCAAATACATTTCTGTTGGTGGCGGAGAATTTATTCTCTTAGCTTAACACCCTTCTCTGAGACGTACGAGCTCAGAGGTTATGTAGTTGATGGTTTCTAGTGACACATTCCCAAATTGGTAATGTGGCATACGAAGTGTTGTTGATCATTTGTTGATCAAAGTGTGGCTTTGTGAAAAAACGTGGCTTTGTGAAAAAGCGTGGCTTTGTGAAAAAGCGTAGCTTTGTGGACGAGACTTCGTCGAGCCTCACAACCCGGTAATGGTCGAAACAGGATGTTGCGGCAAGGTTGTTAGGGGTCGCGCCCCTAGGGTATGTCATTTCCTTCTGGATAAAAGGTGATATCATGGTATGGAGCCCAGATATTTTACCTATGTTGATGCTGCAAATTTATTATACTTTGTGGTTATTGCTTTATGGTTGAGGATCCTCGGGTAAAGGTCGGTGACGACCGGGGGATGGCATAGATCGTTGTTAGCTCCCTAGTTACAGCTTGGTTAAAGCGTGAGGTAGCGTCGGCCTTGTGTTTGCACAGATCCGGTTAGGTTCTCAGGGCGTCTTTCCAGAGTCGTTTCCATTTCGGTGTAAGGAAGTTCCTTTGCCTGACCATTTGTTGGAAATCCAAAGAAACAATACGCGCCCTGTACGGTTTTAGTTGTATAACCTGCTATGGAATGTGGCGGTAACCTACTATTGAACATAGTAGCTATAGTAGGCATACAATAATGGTTGTATGCTGGCTAAGATTAATATTATACTTTCGAAATGGTTTCGACACTATGCACTAATGATAATATTAAAAAGAATTTGCATATTAAGCATATTTGACTATCATAAGAAGAAATCTCCTCCAATTCTGCGTTTGCATTGTGTGTGTGGCGGGAGGTCTTATGGTAGTTTCATTTTCCAAAAAAAAGCATTGGGAATAAATTTTATTTTCTTTGTGAAAATAACTGATTTACGATCTCACACCAGTCACCATGACTGACTCGGAGTTTATTGTTCCCTTTCTAAACTCTGGGTGCTCATAATTTTCCACACGGGCAGCCTAGAGTTATGTTATCAGGATATTCTAGATATTCTGGAGCTTTGGAGATGAGCTGGATGGCGAGGCGTACTACCGTACTTGTTTATTTATTCCGATGTGTATTCTGTATGGGGACAAGTTTATATAACTGTTCATTGTTGTATTGAGCTGTATATTGACTCTGATTGATGTATGTATAAACTGATATAGTTCTTTGTTTTAAAGATTAGTTATTCATCTATTGTATATTGTTCCACTGCGAATGTGGGATTCTGGTATTGTTTCTGTTTCTGTTTTTCTGTTCTCTTTTTCTTCTGTCTTCTTCTACCTCTTCTTTTTAACCCTAATGGTTCAGTTTTCCGGCATTCGATTGCGTGGCATTTGATACAGTGGACGTATTAATGTCGACTTTCGAGCGTCGAAAGATCGCAACCGTTACACTCTTTCTCTCTTCACATTTCAACATTCTCATTTTCATCTTTCATTTTCTTTCCCACTCTTTTCCTTTTACAGAAACAAGAAAAAAATCAAACCTCCACATCCAAAATTCAAATTGAAATCCAACATTAAACTAAAATCACAAAGTTGGATTCTTTGGCTTCCTATAAGAGTGTGCTTCAAATCTATGTGCTTGAATAGGGGTGCAACCATGTTTTAAGTGGAAGCCGATGTTAAGGAGGAGCCAAGGGTTTTGATTTTTTTGATGAAGTGGATTTGGGCAAATTGAAGTTTAGATTCGAGTTTGTTGTGTCCTATAACATTGATATGGAGAGTTGGGAGTGGTGCGGCACTTGTCCGAGTGTCACGATATTGGTGGTCGAGAGGAGATAGTACTCAGGTTGGGTTTTATAGGAGGAGATCGAGCTTCCAACTGATGGCATGGTTGAACTCGTGACGCGGAAAGAAGCGGATAGGTGATGGTCAGAGGTGCTCTAGGTTGCCGAGGTGAGGTGTGACACCAAGACGTGGGAATTAGGACAGCAACTCAAAGTTGGGTGGAGAAAGTCGTGTTTGCGCTTGTGGGTCCGGTGAGTCGAGTTGGCAGAGGAGACCAGCGGTGAAGTCCGTTCATCATTTAGCGGAGTGTAACTCCGTGTCGTTAGGAATTGGTGCACGACAAATGGGTTCAATGTATCTCTGTGTACATGAATTTGTATTTAAAGGAGAAGGCTTGGGAAGATAATTAAATGGGTAATTAGAATTTTAATTAAATGGTAAAGTAAATTTAATTACTTAATTAAATTGAAATCTTATAAAAATCAATATCTTGCTCATACGAGGTCGGATTCGGATGCGGTCGGTTGTTTTGGACTTGTAGGAACGTTGCTATGCGCTGAAACAGGTTTTGTCTAATTTGGAGAAAGTTGAATTTTGAGTTAAAATTGAACATCATTCGATTTTAGACCAAACCGAAACGCGAAAGCATCAACTAGAACTTCAGTGAGTTTACTCACCTCTAAATAAATTATATAATATGTGTGTTGTTATAAATTATTATTGAATGCTTGGATGATAGTTATATTATTGTTTGGTTGGATTCAAATTCCCGCTTGAAAAAGCGGATGTCATATATAACCATTCTGTTGCAGGGAACAAAAACAAAAGGGAATTGGAGTGTACTAGTGAACAGGTCGCTATGGAACACTTCAAAAAACACATTCATATGTGTGATTTATATGGGATTTTTGTAGAGAGACCCTAAGGGGTTTCTCCTTGATATTTATGTACATATATTCTTATGTTGTTTATATTGTTGTTTGGTTGAAATATTTGTGATACTATTTGAATTATGTAAGTGTCGGTTTAGCGATTTTCGCTATACCATCACTTATGAAATATCATCCCCTTAAAACCATGTTCAGTATTAAACTTGAGCTAGTATTTTTACAGAATAAACGTTTGGTTGTATTTTTGCACTTGGATAGTTGTTTAAGTTATATTTTCAAGTGTTTTGGGAATTTTGAAAATAAAGGATAAGTGTTAATTTATAAAAGGAGTTATAAATGTAATTAATTATCTTTCGAGATAATTAACGCTATTTTAAATTTATAAAGAGATTAAAATTTTGATTAATTATCTTTCGAGATAATTACTGCCATTTTAAATTATATAAGATTATAAATTGGATTTAACTATCTTACGGGACAATTAATGTTGTTTAAATTTATAAAGGTTATTTACCCTAAATATTTTGTAAATTCTTTTCAGATGGGTTTGTAAGGATTGTACAAGTATTTGAAAAGAATTCGAGGTTTAAATTTTTCTTAATTATTATTTAACTATAGAAAGTTAATTAATCATTTTAAATAACGATGTTTTGATATTAATTAATCATTTTAATAAATGATGTTTTAAAATTAATTAATCATTTTAAATAATGATGTTTAAGGTTAATTAATCATTTTAAATAATGATGTTTAAGATTGATTAATCATTTTAACAAATGATGTTTAATAAGTGTAAATTGTTTAAGGTTTATAGTAAACGATGTTTTAATGACATTTTTTTACCCTTCTTTTTAATATGCTTAAAATGATAATTGGCTCTTTAAAAAGCATATTTTAAAGAGTGGTTTCTTAAAGTGCTTTACAAATATTTTGGATGTGAAAACCAAGCACCAGCTTGGGTTTTAAAAGTTTAAAAGTTTGATTCGATTACGAAAAGAATAAGAAATTTGATTTCAGTAAACGATATCGCTTATATGGAGAGGATTTAGTCATACTTTTAACACTAAACATTGAGGTATGGAAACGTGTCCCTATCTCGAAGATTAAAAATGTTGTCAAGGAAATGGCTAGAGGTAACACTACCTTCACTTGTCGGGTTCATTTTTAACCGAGGGATTGTACAAGTTTGAAATCGACGAGTAGTGGTAACGGTATAAGATTTAATATCCATATATGATCATTTTGATTATTTCTGACAGTTGATTTATTGACTATCAATTCAGCTTTCTTCTTTGTGTATCATTAATTTAAGACGATTTGTTGCTCATTTGAGCTTTGATATCCTTTGTCGAAAATGAATTAAAAAAAAGCGCGAGTGGGGTTGCTCCCATCAGGGTATTTTCACATCTACTCTAGATTTGGTTTCGGTGGTATGCGTGTAGAGATGTGAAATACTCGGATTCTCGGTAAGGTTGACGGGGTCCGGCTTGGAGTTCCCCAGAGAGTTCCAGAGTATATGACTCTCTCTAGTATATTTTCTAGAGGTATACTTTCGATGAGGGACGATACCCTCCTAGTCATTGTTGGAAATTTTCCTTTACCTTATTATTGATTCAAATCTTTGAATTGTTTCCTTAATTGCATCAAGAATTGCCTAGAGCTCTCCTCGATGTTTAGTTATATGTATCCATTCTTTAAGTTTTGACTTTGATCTTTCTTATGCACATTCTTTTAAGTTTGAGTTTTGTTTTAATTTGATTCCATTCATTCATGAGTGGATGTTATCCTTGTGAGGTAAAAACCTGTTCCGTGTTTAGCGGTGTGGTCTCACAAAATTATTATATGTTTCCCCATATCTCTTGAGTTTTCTCACGCTAGTAATTCCAAACTGATCCGCGTGTTATTTTATTATAATGCTCGGATCAGATTGAGTATTTTTCTAGGTTATCGTTGGTGTGACATGGAGCTCATAGAGTAGAGCTAGATGTTCATCTGCCATAGTATTTTTATTTTCCATTGTATTATTATTGTATATACCCATCAACAATTGTAAGATCAGGAAGTTATAACTGTTCAGGCTGATGAGGTTTTTTTTAACTCTGATATACCATGTATTTTAGAGTGGCAGTTTTTACTGTCTTTGTTATATTATATGCTATCGTTCCATTGCGAGATTCTGTTTTCTCTCTTCTTTTTCTTTTTATTTCCTTTTACCCTAAAAATCTGCGTTTCTGACGATTGGATATCGGCATTTAAACATCGTGGATGTATAAAGTGCCGACTTTCAATGGTCGAAAAAGCGGATCATTACAGTATATACCAACGCTTGTGGTACAAGGTTAGTCGAGGTGTTGATGCAAGAGAAGAGGGCGGTGAGCTATGCTAGTTGATAATTAAAGATCCATGAGAGAAACTACCATATCCATGATCTTGAGTTGGTGGCCATTGTCTTTGCACTCAAGTCATGGAGACACTATCTTTTAAGAGAGTGATTTATCCTGTATATGGATCATATGTCTCTGAAGTATTTATTCTCCCATAAGGATTTTAAGGCACCAGAGGTGGATGGAGTTCATGGCATCGTATGACTTCGATATCTCCTATACTCCAGGCAAGGGTAATGTTGTAGCCGACGCCTTGAGAAGGAAGCATGTGATATTAAGTCCTATGTTCTTGGAGTGGAAGCACTTGGAGTTTATTTCTACATTCGACTTTCGACCATCGTCAGATATTACTTTGGGATTGTTAGTAGCTTTGGATGTGTAGCCTACACTTATGGACCGCATAGGATTAAGTCAAAAGCAAGAAAAGGAGTTATTGGATATTTTCGAGAGGATTAGTAGTGAAGAGAAGTTGAGTCATTTGAGGGATTATGTCGTTGACTCGAAGGGGTGGTTTGGGAGAGATAGTAGATTATGTGTTCCTCTCATTATGGATTTGGTTGACATGGTAGTCGTGTCTCATCGTTCTAGGATAACCATTCATCCCGATAGGGACAAAATGTACCATGACATGAAGAGAGTTTTCTATTGGCCTGGTATGAAGAAGCATATGGCAGAGTATGTGGCCTGATGTATAACTTTCCAAAGGGTAAAGGCGGAGCAGAAGAAGCTGGAAAGACTGTTGCAGCCGTTAGATATTCCTCAGTGGAAATGGGAGAGTATTTCTATGTATTTCATCGGTGGACTACCTAGGAGTAAGAGGGGAATGATAGTATTTGGGTTATAGCTGACCAACTGACCAAATGCGCTCATTTCATTCGATTAGGAGTACAAGGACTACGGCGTCTTTGGCAACACTTTATGTAAGAGAGATAGTTAGATTACATGGAGTTCCTTTTAGCATCACGAATGACCGCGATTCACTTTTTACCAGTGAGTTTTGGAGGAGTCTACAAGAGGCTTTATGCACTGAGTTGAGCTGGAGCGCCACTTATCATGACGGACGGACGAAGAAGGTGAACCAAGCATTGGAGGACTAACTTCGGATTTGCATCTTAGATTTTGGAAGCTCTTTGGAGGATCAATTACCGCTAGTGGAGTTCACCTATAATAACAGTTTTCAGGCGAGTATTGAGATGGCACCATTCGAGGCATTATACGGGAGACCTTATAAATCACCTTCGTTTTGGTGGGACACTACGGATGGGATTATTTTTGGACCAGATATGGTAAGGGAAACATCAGAGAAGGTAGACTTGATCTGTATGAGGATGAAAGCCGCACAAGATAGGCAGAAGTCTTACACTGACAAAAGACGCACAGAGCTGGAGTTCGCTATGGGCGACATGGTTTTTGTGAAAGTCTAACTTCTTAGGCATGTTATGAGATTTGGTGGTTCAGGTAAGTTTTCTTTGAGATTTGTAGTGTCTTTTCCGATCATTGGCAAAGTAGGGAAGTTAGCTTATAGATTGAAGCTTCCATAGAAGTTAGCGGGAGTACACAATGTTTTTTATATGCTACACTTAAGAAAGTGTCTACATGATACAACCGTTATAGTCGATCCGAGTCAACTAGTGGAGGTGAAAGTAGAGAGGGAATAACTTATTTTTCATGTTCCCACTTGTATTCTTAAGCATTGTACAAAGAAACGTTGTAACAAAATTATCAAGCTTGTTAAGGTTCAGTTGAGAGATGATCCAACGGAGAGTACATGGGAGTCTAAGGAGAGGATCAGAGCTACCCACCCATAACTCTTTTTTGGTACGTTTTAATTTATATACTAAAGTATAGGTCACTTGTATTTTTAGGTTCTAGCTTGGTATACCCCATAGGTAGAGACAATTGGATGATAGGGATGGTTACGAACGTGTTATTATGACATGTTTTGAATGAGGGGTGTTATGGGATGTGTTTATTCAACTGATCTTTGCATATGCACACACCATCACTTGTTTATTTACTTAGTTATATGCATAGGTTGCTGCATATGGATTGAATAGTTGCGCATACTTGTAGAATTGCCAGTATATTTATATAGGATATTATTTTGGATACATGGCATGAGCACATGCATCTAAGGAGGTCGACTAGATCTGGAGGCTGCCTAATCTTTGCATTAATATATGTTCATATGCATTCCATACCTATATGTACATACTTGCATTAGAATCTAAATTAAGGATAATGATTACCAATGGTAGATGGATGAGTCAATGGTTGTAGTCATTGATTTTCGTAAATGCAAGTTACATTTTCCCATCCTTATAGATTTCGAGGATGAAATCCTTTTAAGGGGGGAGAATGTAAGATCTCGAAAATTTAAGCAGAAAATTTAAATAAAAGAATTAAATTTATATATTATAAGGGGAAAATGGAATTTTTGTAAATGTCCTAACCAGCTATGAAACTTGCACTGTTGGGTTCGTAGCGATTTTCTGGACAATTTTCATATATAACATTTTAAAATCGGAGCTAGTATGAATAAGTTATAAACGTTTTGAATTTTGCAATTAGAAATAATTAAATAAGAAAATAAGGAAAGAAAAATATATTAATTTAAATAGCTCCACTGGTCGACACCCATATGGGAACCGGTCGACCACTAGCGGTCGACCACCCCCAAGTATAGTGGTCAACCAATTGATGATTCAAGATAAGGGTTTTGAGCGGCCAATGACCTAGATTTAATCGTATATTTTTATTAGCAGCGAAGGAAATTAGATAGCGTACAAGATTTAAGTAAATATTCTCTAGCGGTCAATAACAGTCAATATTAGTTTGAAACCTTATAAATACAACATTCACCCAAACCCTAATTCATAAAAGTTATAACTAAATGTCTAGACTTTGTCAAATTCAAATCTCTTCCTCCAATTACAAACTTCTTCAAAAATAAAGAAAAATAAAATAGGGAGATTGAAGAAATTGAATCAAGCAAAGAGCTAGCAAACGGAGCAGATCCCAGGCGCAATTCGAAGAGGATAACTTGGATTTGAGGTGGGTGGGTATATTTTTAATAAGGTCATTTATATACAGTTAATTTTAGTGTATACCATTTGATTTAGATTGTTAAAAGGTTAAATTGAGAACCTTGTTATTTAGATCTGAGGTTTAATAGTAAATACAAATTGATACAAACATGTTAAATAGAAATTGATCCAAGTTATACCCTTTTCTCTAATCAAATATGAATTGATATAAACTATTAAAGTAGATTAAACTATTTTAATGTAAATCAAAATTGGTTATGGGTTCAGGCAAATACAACTTAGAAACAAATTTAGGATTGAGATTGCTATATTATGAAAACTGTAGGTTTACTGTTCAAAAAATGGGGAACGACTATGATTAACGAATAACTAACAAAATTGAATGCGAGGATTAAATTAACCTAGATTTCACTCCGATCGGTCAATGCACTCACTGGAACAGTCGATAGCTAACGATCGGCCGCTCCAAGAGCAAGCGGTCGGTCAGTTTGCATTTCTAAGTGCAGAATGAACCTCAATCTATTCCCAGGTTATAAATAAAATAGTCAGTAGCATGTATGTATATATATATATATATTATATGGATGTTAGTAGAAGTAGGTAAGCTAGTTCCCTATGTTGATGATGCTTGGATGTTACGGGACTGGGTAAATGTTATTTATCCAGCAGGATCGATATTCGACTGGAGGTGATTCTATCAGAAACTGCATTCACAGAAGGTTGATGATGACACGCAACACTGACAATGATGCCTAATGGAGTATGCGACCTAGCACTAACAGGAATATCTTGGTATTAACAGTGACACGATGTGATGTTGAATTGTTGATGGGTCCCGACGTGGTGCAATAAGAGGCGTTGGGTTACCATTGAGAGATGGACACAGATGTGAACGATGGGACACCCTAGCGAGTCTGCGTTGCGGGTTCCCCCTCGATGCGTAACTAAGATACATGTAGCTATAGTTGTGGGAAATATAATCGCATTGTTGATATGATACGTATAGGAGTAGTGTGGGAAAACTTAGTCCCATGGTTGAGAATTGTAGGTAACCTCTACGTAGAAATAGTTTTAGTAACTATTAGCCGATTATTAGTTGTCTTAAGGTTCAATTAGTTGTTCGACCCAAGGTTTGAGCCTGCACAAGTTGTAGTATAGGTGTGTATTGAGGTAAACCCCTTAGGAAATGAAATAAGTATTTCACAGACACTTGTAGGACATTCTAGGTCACATAGAGTATTACTAAAGTCAATTGCATATGATCACCATGTATTAATAATATACCCATTCACCAGACTTTTGTCTTACTTACTCCTTTTCTTTCTTTTTGCCCCACCAATAGAGGACATGGCAGTGGTGATAAGCATGCGATCTATACGTGGAGAGACAAGCTTAGCATTGGAATTGCTATATATTTTTCCTTTCTCTCCATGTATTTACTTATCATATTCAATACTTAATATTTATCAGACTATGTATCGTATTTCGATGCACTCTAGATTTGACTACGTGCTATTTTCTGAGACTATGCTTTGAGATATTTTTTGTATTTATGTTTTGTCACCTTCTACTGTGAGATCTTAAAGTGTAGAACGTCTTAGATCATATCTATATATTCTTTGTCTCTATAATGGTTTAAAAACATGATAGCTCGTACTTCTTGGCACCGATATGAGTCCAACAGTCATTCTAGGATTTGGATCGGTGTGTCTGGAGGTGCAGGTTGTCACACAATAGGTTAGAAGTTGTATATGGTACAATCGGTAAGGTGTTATCCAGCGCATGCAGGCCTATGATCTGTTGATATTCCTTAAGGTCATAATCCCAAGGCAAGTTAGTCCTAACACCCACTAGAGAAAATATTTTTATGTCTTCTCTTAGGGTTATGAGAAAAATAAAAGTCTAGTGGGAGCATATTAGATAAATGAAATGAAAACATATAATTTATCTAATAGTATAAGAACATCTGCTGTATATGTAAATTAAGCTATCTACTTTAATAAATTTTGCAATTAATATAATTGATGAAATGCTTATCAGTTAAAATATACAAATGAACTGAATTGAGATTGATAAATATTAATATATACTTACCAATAAATCTTTTGGCATATTGTCATTTCAAGACCCGTGCAAGCTCCTAATCATAAAACTACTAAAACATTCATACTTTGGTCACTTAGGTGTTTATTTGCTGAGACTATCTATTGTCTTTTATGAGTTTGAACTCAAAAAGCAATGCAAAAATATAGATATTTGATCCATGTTTGATCACATATAAATGTTATATGGTGAAAGGTTGTGATTTGTAATGTACAAAATCCATATGAAATTAGTTCATCGAAATAAGCAAGTAAACCATAATGCAAGATTGTGTATTCAATACGATTAATTACAATGAGAATCTTACTGTATTAGATATAGCACTAGACCAAGGTCTACAAGATGTACAAGGAACTTGATCACCGAAATGTCATTTTGATGAGTTAACATAAAAGTGCAACTTATTCGATATCCTTAAAATGTTAATGATGGTCGAACGTATTTTTGTAAAGAGTTCGTTATGGTCTTGTAGTAAGGGTTTTCTTTTGAATTGCACGATAATTTGGAAAGGAAAATGAATGTACAATAAAGAATGTAACTTGAGGCATTATTAGGATGAAGTGAGTGAATGGTCACTTCTACTTCATGAGGAGCCATTGGGAATGATTTTATAAAATACTAGAAGATACTTAATATGCAAAGAGAAACATGTTTTCTATTCCAAATGTATTTTCATATAGAAAATTGTTTTCTATTAAAAGTTATTTCTTATTGTTCAAGATATATGATCTTAAACTCCCAATTTAAATTAGTTATAGTGAATGAAATAAAATCCCGTAATAAGTGGAGAATGAAACTTCGTATTTCGTACTCTATTATAGTAATGGCGGAAATAGTGGGAGCATACATGTAACAACCCATAAATTTTAAACGGTTTGAATAACGTATTTAATTGAATTTGTAAGAAATTTTAATTGATAATAATTTGAAATAAAAATTTAATGTTTGGATTACGTATAATTAAATATAAGTAGTTGAATTAGATTTTTATTTGATTTTAATACGAAATTAATATTTGTATTTGTTGAAATCTTTCCATTAAGGAAAGAGAATGTATTAAAATGAACATTTAATTTGGTAGTTAACATAATGATATTTTATTTATAAGTTTTAAAAGAGAAAAAAATTTCAAAATTTTTTCCAAATATAATAATTATTATAAGAAAGATATTTTGAAATAAAAGTAACAGGTTGTATTATGTGAATTTACAATTTTTTTTATTTACTATAAAGCAGTAGATAGTTGTTATTATTTTATATGTTAATTTAATGATTTAAAAGTTAATATGGTTTCAATTGGGAATAATATTTATTTTGACGTTAAATAATAAATTTATCTGTAGCCTTGCATTCCAAGTAGGAAAGAAATCACTTCCCTAGACGTTCAATTTCTTTTAAATCTTATTTTGATAAGTTACGTGTAAATTTCTACGCTTCCCTTTTTCCTCATTTTTATAATAGGAATAAAAATTCGCGTAGCAGTTTCAAGCAAATTTATTTCTCTTTAGAAGTTCAAAACCCGTTTCAAAGATTGTTTGAAATTCACATGTATATGTGTCTCTTCTTTTCCATTTACTCCTTTACAATTAATAGGAACAAAACCTTTGATTTTCATTACCATTCAAATGAAATTCTTTTATTTCCTTAATGTTCCTATACCATTAATTAGTACGTTTCTTTATTTAATCTATCCAACGCAATTATCTCCTAAATCAAATATCACACGCAAATTCCTCCTCACAGGAATTATTTCCTACCATTTCTCCAAGCAATCAATACTAGTTTCATTTAAATACTCAAACTTGTACGCAAATAAATTTTCACCACCTTCCCATGTTATAAATATTTCTTGCGTTTTAATCAACGCATTTACTTCCTAATAAATTTTAAATGTGTATAAAATGTTTGCCAAATATTTCTTGCAGTTTCCTATTGCTAAATTCACGCAATCAATACCACTGTAAATATTCGCTCAAATCTTTCTTGACTATATTCTCTCACCTCAATCAATGCAATCGTGTATAATTGATTTAAATTTATTTCTTGCCTATATTCTCTCACCTCAATCAATGCAATCGTGTATAAATATAAGCCTCGTACACAAATAGTTTTCAATTGCATCTCAACATTTTCTTCATTTCTTCTTGCGTGCATGAGCTCTGAAGGTATGACCTCCATTTTCTTCTTTTTATTATATATATATATATATATATATTTCCATGCTTTGCTTCTCCCCTCCCTGTCCTCTGCTTCCAATATATTTGACAAATCAATCTTTATATTTCAACTCGCGTTCACAAATTTTTACATTATAACAGTCTCCATTTAATTGATATGTAGCATAAAAACTATATCTACATATATTTTTATGTTTAATGCTTATGTGAATTTTAAGCCAAGCTTTTCAGAGACGTATATATACGTTAGTCTTATATCTTATTTGTTATTATAAAATATTAGTAATATACATATTTTGAAAATATAATTAGATTTTTATTCCTGTTCGAATATAACATATATTAGTATGGCAGCTGAGTGTTGTAAAAGCATTTGTGATTTATGTTGTAAAACTAAAAATTTAAATGTATAATTTTCATCTCAATTCTAGTGTATATATATAAAGTATGTTTTGTTTTTTTTTGTTTTTTCTGTAGTGCTTTCATAATGTATGGTCTATATATATAGATTGATTTTCTCAGTATATGCTTTGAATTTTGAGTAAACTATATATAAATATGTTATTTTAAAATGCGTGTTTTTAAATAAGTGATGATTTTTATATATATTATGTCTATATTTTATTTTGTGTGTGTGTTTAAATGTAATATTGATTTAAGAGGAAAAACGTTTATGTGTTTAAATTTAAGTATTGATTTTTCAATAATATGATGATGTTTTGTTTTAATATGTATTTTAAATTTAATATCAGTTTCAAACAATGTGAATATTTTATTTGAATATCTGTCTTAAATTAAATTTATTGAGAGTTTAATGAAATTTAAATAACACATATAATATGTACTCTGTTTATATCAAACCGATTGATTTTATTTTTTCTCATCGATTTCTATCTATCAGCTTTGTCATCAAATTCGTGTCAATTTTGCTTTGTTTCAAAGTTCGTGTTGGGATCCATAACTGACCTCATTATCGTTCTTCTCTAGCCTCGAAAGGTAAGCAATCACTCACGATTAACGTTCTTTTATTTATTAAATTTGGTTTCAATTGAAACGACAATTGAAATATACTACTGAAGTTAGTAAATCTGTTATATATGCTATTATCTGTAAACTGTTCACCTATGGGATATGACACCATATCCTATTGTTTATACTTTATTTAATTACTGTTGATATATGCCTGTTGTTATATTATTATCATATCCTGTTATATTATTATTATTATTATCTATTATCACTCTGCAAGTTCCCTGTAGTTTAGAATTCACTAATGGTTGAAATGATACATACCCGAACGGACTTTAGAATAGGAGAATTTCGTTATGGGTTGAAATGATAGACACAAGCGATTTTCATCAAATTGAATTTGGGATTACGGGTTGAAATGCTATCCACCCGTATATATTTAGTGTACGGATTGAAATGATAAATATCTATATCACTTGACCATATGATAAGAAATATATACAGATACCGTTGGTCCATATATAAATATTTTGAAAATAATTTCTATGGTTTTGGAAAGAAATATATGGTTTAATAAATATAGATTCTTTAGACATTAGATAAATGATAAATTTTATATATAAATTAGTAGTAATATTTGATTTAAATTAGTTGGATTTAATACGTAGAATATGGTTAAGTATATATGTAAATCTATATTCCAATAGATTTTCTTGCAATAAATTGAATAAGGTTGGGAAGGTAAATTTGGGTTTATTGTAAATGGTATTTAAATAAGGATTTTAATTAATCGATTTGAATTTATTGAATGGGAAATTTAAAGGTATGATTTTTACTGGATCTTGATTTAAGTGATTTAATGAATATTTCACATCTAAAAATAAAAATATTTAGTAAAATGTAAGTTAAGGTTACTTAAATGATATTAAATCTAATGAGGGAATATTTCAAGACTAAATAATAATGGGGTTAAATCGAGATCTATATGAAATCGTCAATTGAACTTTGAATTGTAGAATATTAAAGCTTTGAACTATACTAGAATTTAATTGGTTTATTGTGATTCAGATCTGTATTTGAAATCAATATAATTCGAATTTATTATTTAGAAAATTTAATTGAATAAAAATTTTAGTTTGAAATATTGAATATTTAAAGGTTTGAAATAATATTGAAATGTAAAGGGTATTTTGTGATTTCAAATTCGGATTTGAGTTTGATAAAATGTGAAATGGTTATTTAGGAGTTGAGTTGAATTTTAAATTAATAAATTGAGATTGGACTAAAAATTTGAACTTGGAATTTGACTAGATTTGAATCGCAACTTTGAAAGTGATAAAATTTTATATATATATATATATATATATATATATATATTCTAGATGAAAGAATATTTTGGTTTTGAAGTATAAATTAAATTAAATTGACCACGGTGTTATAGTATATATTTCAACATTGTAGATAGTTCCACGGATCCTTGGAGAATGGTTATCCCATACATCCTCTAAGTTACTTGTATTTCAGTCGATATTTCACTTGAGTTGGATTTATTGATATAAGAATGTTAATCCTGACTCGAGTGTTTTGTGTTTTGCTTTACGCTCGGGTCAGACTGAGTGATACAGTATTTGAGACTCACCTTCGAAGTTGGAGCTTTGCTTGAAGATCTAGTTATCTATCCTTTCAGTTATCCAGTCGATTGGTTCAGAGAAGTCATCTGCCCGTACTGGAACCTTCACTGCATCTGGGAGATTCTGATGTATTTTATTTCTAACTTTGTTTATATAGTAGCTTCATGAACTACTATTCATTTATTCCGCTGCGTATTATTGTACTACTCTGTATCTGTGATTCTGTGATTGATTAATTTACTGTATATGTTAAGTTTTGCCAAATTTAAATTAACAATTCGGTATTTTGAATTATTCAAGTCAGACATGTGTGGATTTATTGTCGATTTGAATGGTCCAAAATATTGGGTCGTTACAATACAATACGACACTTCTTAGTGTTTGCATCATGTTATGAAAAATTGTTTTCATAAAAATAACAAATATTATTTATGAAATAATAACTATTTTAGGTATTAACTGAAAATAGATATAGTTTTATTTCAATATTAATATCGAATATTCATTATAAGATACAACTATAATAATGGTATTTGTTTTCATAACAAAATGATGCATTAGAAAATAAAAAAGTATTTGAAATTTTATTATTATTTGGAGTTATGGACTAAGCCGTGGTTTTGAGAAATAATTTTTTAATCATATGATCATGAATCGTATGGTATTGGTAAATTGTATCTCGAATGATTAAGGGAAAAGCACCCATTCAATGGGAGAACCATAAGAATTGATGAACACTTCTAATTGATGCATATAGATGTATCGTAAGTCTAATGATACCAAAATTGTTCGATATGCTTTATTAAAATTTACCGATGAATTATCATAGAAATGAACATGCATATTTGGTACACGTGCAGTATGTCTATAATAAGTTCATAGTATAAAAAAAACAAAAGTGAATGGGATAACGTGCAAAAGGAAATAAAATGATTCGATTTGATCAAATATGTGAGTATGTTACAAAAGAGTTCCATATATACCTAAACTGGATAAAGATTCAATCTTAAAAGTCAGTCCTCCATATGATACATAATGATATATTGATAAGGAGTAACCAGACTTTGTTGAACAAAGTACGATTGACAATGTGTGAAGTTAAATTAACTTCTTTCTTTAATGTTGTGTACTTAAGAGTAAGTACAAAAGATTAAACTTAATTCCATCTTAAGCATAGTTCACGAGATCATATAAGATAAGAGTATATAAGGAACCCCTACATATCCTGGATCAATGGTTGACGTGTTGTGTGAGTCAAGAGACTACACGTAATACTTGTTCATGAGGGATCTAATGCTGACCACCTAAAGGAGTTTGGGACCAATTGTCATTGGTTGGCTAATTTATGTTATGAACATAACTAAATCAGTTTTTTGCATACATAAAGGCAGTTCATAAAATGTTTATGAATATCTACTCTGTTACACTGAGAAACAATTGTTGTTTCAAAACACGCCAACTTCATAACGAAAAAAATTCTTTAGTAATTATTGGCAGTAAAACAGATTTGAAGATGATCCAAAAATAAAACTGATTATAAAGGATGAAATGAAAATTAACCAAGCCTAAATAAACACATTATAATGTAAAAATATGTATTCTCGCACATTGAAGAGAAACTACGAGTTTCATAGTAATGTCGAGAAAATTACTTTTTAAGTTGTCAATAAGCCATTAAAAGTATTAACTCTGCCGTATAGCACGATGTGCAAATCCTCAATGGATTCCAAGTACATTATCAAAATATGATTTTGATAGCGGTACCCGAAGCGATATGATCAGTCGATCGCAAATGTATCACTTCGAGAAGAAGACTAATTCAGTTAGGAACATGGTAAGTAACATCGATAAGGATAACATCTTGAATTTCAAATGTTGCAATTAATGTAATAGGTTTGTTGTTCAATGTGCTTAAGTTAATTCGAATTTTTACTTGCAAATTATCGCTAATATGATTTTGAGTTTTGATAAATATACGCTGAAGCAAAAAGTTTATAATAATGATATAGAATAAACTATTTGCACATAACAACCAAAGTGTCCTAAAGTCAGTGGGAGCTATTGAGTTTGTGGGTTTCAGATATGATTCAAGAATTGATATGAAAATAGTATTCGATAAGCATTAGAGTTAAACAAGTATTTTGACGGAAGTATCAAATAGTTTGATTTTCAGCCAAAATGTAGAGAAAGCATGTGTCTATAAGAAAGAACGTTAGAAAGTACTTACATATTTCTAAACTATAAGTAAATAACATACTGTTGATTATTAACGATGTATTAATGCTAAGCTCACTTCTAATTTAGTTGTAATTTTCTATATAGGTTTTGAAAAGACATTTTATAATCAGTATAAAAGGATGTTGGGCATGTCCCAAATGATATACACATTCACTATATTAAAATATTTAATATGGAGCATGTAAGATGGATTTCTTATACATTGGCAATAGAAATTATCATACATGCATATTGTCGACAATATAGTATTTTTCTTATGTATTTGATACATAAAGCAAGTATCAAATCCAAATTAAAATCGTTAAATGGCAGTTAAGAGTATTCTCAAGTATTTGCGAAGTGCTATGTAATTTTTTATAGGAACATTTAGCTTCTTATGAAGAAGTATTATTGTCACGTACCGAAATTTTCGACTTTCGAAAATTCGACATCGATACTCACTTTATCGACTGCCGAGCAATCGAGTGCCGGAAACTCCAATAGTGAGGGTTTTAAGAAAAAGAAAAAGTCAGAAGAAGAAGAAGATAGAAGAAAAAGAGAAGAAAGAAAGAAGAAGAACAACAGAAAACACATCAGAACAGAAAACAATATCAGAATCTTACACATCGCAGTGGAACAATATATAATAGATAAATGAATAATCTTTAAACAAAGAACTATATCATTTTATAACATACATCAATCATCAGAGTCACTATACAACTCGGTACAACAATGGACAGTTATATAAACTTGTCCTCATACAGAATACACAGCGGAATAAATACTATAAGATACAAATACTACGTCTCGTCATCCAGCTTATCTCCAAGCTCTAGAATATCCAGAATATCCTGATAATATAACTCTAGGCTGCCCGTGTGGAAATTGGTGGGCACCTAGAGTTTAGAAGGGAACAATAAACTCCGAGTCAGTCATGGTGACTGGTGTGAGATCGTAAAACAGTTATTTATCTTTAAAATAAATAGCAGAGAATTTTAAAGTCAATTCGCAATGCTTTTGGAAAATGAAACTACCATAAGACCTCCCGCCACACACACAATGCAAACGCAGACTTGGAGGAGATTTCTTCTTATGATAGTCAAAGATGCTTACTACGCGAAAATCAAATTCTTTTTGATATTATTATTAGTGCATAGTGTAGAAAACATTTCGAAAGTAGAATATAAATCTTAGCCAGCATAGGTACCATTATAGTATGCTTGCTATAGCTACCATATTAAATGGCAGGTTCTACAACTAAAACCGTACAAGGCTCGTATTGTTTCTTTGGATTTCCAACAAATGGTCAGGCTAAGGAACTTCCTTTTCCACGATGGGTACGTCCCTGGAATAGACGACCCGAGAAATAACCTAACATTACGGTTAGATCTCTGCCAACACAAGGCCGGGTTACCTCTGCAAAAATAGGTAACTACTGACACGCGTATGCCATCCCCCGATCGTCACCGATCTTCCCAAGGATCCCCGATTCGCAACAAACCACATAGATAATAATAATGCAGTAACCACAGAGGTTAAGTATCTGGGCTCCATACCATGATACCACCTTTATCCAGAAGGAATGACATACACTAAGGGGCGCTACTCCCTAGAACCTTGCCGCATCCTTCCTGTTTCGACCATTTCCGGGGTGTGAGGCTCGACGAAGTCTCGTCCACAAAGCTACGCTTTCTCAAAAAGCCCTGCTTCGGGTCAAACAAAATGATCAACCTATGATCACAAAGATATAAGATCAAACAAATGATCATATCACAAATGACCAAACACTGATCATTTCACAGCAACACTCAGTATGCCACGTTACCAAATTGGGATATATCGCTGATAAATTTCAACTACATAACCTCTGAGCTCGTACGTCTCAGAGAAGGGTGTTAAGCTAAGAGAATAAATTCTCCGCCACCAACAGAAATGTATTTGAAAGAAATCAGCTTTATATCTCAAATTGTAACGTCAGACATACAGTCCATACAAGTCTGTTCCGGGATCGAACAGAACCGAAGGCACTTCTCACGAAGCCCTTGCATATCCGGATAAATTTCTAATCACGTCTGGACTTCCCGTCACTAAGGGTGATAAAACCTCTAAATCGAAGATCAGCCGATGTAGAGTAACTCGACGGTAATCCTTCCGTTTTCAAAAATATCCGGTCTTCAACACCGGTCTTCAAATGCAATTCATAACGACGTATCACATATTCGGAATGGGTTATACGACCCCATGGTCCTTTCCCGGCTAACCCGAATAGCGAGCGATTATTCAAAAATAAGTGTGGCATTCAAATTCATCCAATTCACAACAAATACCTACTCAAGGTAATTATTGATAGTCGGTTATTTAACTATCAATAAAGATGCGCAACATCATCAGATTCCAAATAATTTTCCAAATTATTTATCTTCAAAAATATCTTTACTAGATATATTATTTCCACACTTCAATCATTTGAAAACAATTTCAAATCAACTTCCACATTTCAATTTATCTTTAAAAGATAAAATCCCAAAACAGTTCATTTCATATTGGAAAAGCATTCCCATACTTATTTAAAAATAAGTATTTCACAAATCTATTTATTTTCAACATTTGAAAATATTCAATATACTTAAATCAATATTAAGTATACATTTCATTCTTTAAGGAAATCATTCTTTAAACACATTTTATTTGAGTCAAAACGAATGTTACGTAAAACATCGTTACGACGACTCAAAATCACTAGTATAGGGATTCGGATTTTAATAGATATATAAATCCCAATACTACATCAAAACATTTCCTTTCGGAAATCATTTACTATAACAACAGTGTTATAGTCCATCATTTCCTTATTCTTCGAAAACGTCTATTTCAACAATAAAAATGTTGAAATCTATGTATTCGATATCATAATACATTTTAAAAACATCTCTAAAATGTTTAACTTCATTTTTAATATCACTTTTCCAAAACTATCCATTTTACTTAACGATATATTCACTATCCAAAATCGTGAATATACTTTACTATTTACATTTCACTATTTTCTACACGTTTTATTTCAATAATAATTCGCTATCCAAAATCGCGAATATATCTCCTTTGATAATCTTCTATATTTAATTTATCAAATTCAATCGATTGGTTTCCGAATTTATAAAACAACGTTTATAAATTCCATTTTCTATTTTCTATAACAACTCCGGTTTATAAATCTCATTTTATTAACTTCAAAAATTCACTTATAAGAATAAGTGATTTCGGATTTATAAAACAACGTTTATAAATCACATTTGTACTTTATAACGATTTCAACTTATAAAATCATTTCATTTTGCAATTTCTATTTATATCCCATCTAAGTGCAAAAGTCAAATTTATAAGTAAATTTCTTATAAATCTTTTATTCTACAATATCTATTTACTTTATAACTTCACGTTATAAATCTATTTATTTCATTCACTTATGAAATCCATTTATAATTCTTTCTAACACTTATAAAAATTCGTTTTATAAGTCCAATATTTCGATTTATAAAATATCAATTTTACAAATCTTTTTATACAAATCGTTTATAGTTGTTCAAAAATCCCAACTTAAACCATTTTATAAATAAATCGACTTTTATTTCAAAAATGACACTTTGGTTATATTTCACCAAAAATTATAACTTTTATAACTTTTAAAATTCTAACGTTTTTAAATCAATTCAAAAATTCCATAAAACGTATATTTTCAAAAATCACTTTAAAAACCCTTTTAAAATAAAAGTCGTTATTTTTAAACTTCAAAAGCTGAATCCGATGATGCAACGCATCAATTAGTCCATCACAACAACAACATCATATATCAACATATGATAACAGAATATACATCAATATCTGTAAATAAATAACTACTGGTGAGGAATCCAGTTGGATCCCTCCAACCTGTTTCCCTGCATCCACAGATGTTAGCACAATACCAATTCCGCTCCAGTACGGAATTATCGCGGTATATGGGTTTTATAAAAAATCCGCTTACTAACGGCGCAATAGGGTCTCATCCGCTATACGAGGCGGGAAATCATCAATCCAATATATACATATGCCAATATGTATATATTGCTATATATAAATAGATATATATCCTACTATATCTAATATCACATCCAATAGCAATCATATCAGTCAAATCAATAACTGTAAAAGAAAATCCACTTTCATTTGAGTGAGAAGATTTCACCTTGATTTCAATTCCGATTCCAGCGTTTATTTCGAATAAAATTAAACGGCCGTTTAATTTTACCCGAAATTCAAACTAGTTCCAAATGACTCCAATCCAATTTCATCACGTAGTGTTCGAGAAAACGAAGCCAACGCCGCTCGTTTCGTAATTTTCTGATCACGCAGCAAAAAGTTACGTTATTACAAAGTTATACGAATTTAAATATAATTAAATTTACATTTTCTTTTAAAATTTTAAACCTAAATCACAGCCGTTGATATCCTTCCCTGGAACCAGATCTCACGCGCGTGCTACTCCCTCTCTCCCTCGTTCCTTCGTTCGCGTTCCAGGTTTCAAAAGAAACCCACTGCCGCCCAAAAACCCTAATGCTCGCGACCAACGTCGTCACCTGGAGGACGATCGAACACCACCGTACGAACGCCAACGTTCGACTCCACCTACAGCCCATGACCGGTCACGCGCGGTTGCTCCTCCTCTCTCGAATTGCGTGCGAAATGCAACCCCTTCCCACGCGATTTGCCGATGATCTACCTCTCCATTTCCAATCACCACCGTCCAGATTGAAGACCTCACTCCCCTCACCATCTTTGTAGTTGAAAACTTTTGAAAATATTGCTTAGATTTGAAGATAATCGGAGGGGAAGGTCGTTGTTTTCTGGTCGTTGATAACAAGGGTGGCGGCTGAGACTTCAAAACCCTAGGGTTGTCTTTGCTTTGCAAAAGTGAAGAGAAGAGGGGTTTTTATAGAAAATTTAACGATTTACTATTCATCGAATTTTTTCGAACTCCGATTCGAGCGTGCCGGCTGACGTTTCTAAGGTTTACCCCGCGTTCCAAACGCAATGGAACAGGTTTCGGAAGCTAATTCGATCGTATGTGTAAGATATGACAATAAACGATCAGTTTAAATTAAACCGATTTAAATCGATTTCGAGACGTTTTAGCTTGCCCCGGACAAACGGTACATCCAAAAATTATGAAATTTGAAAACTTACAATAATATCACATTACGGATCCGTTGAAACTGGTTTCGTCGAAATCCGAGACTTTTTGAAAAATGACTATTTTAACTCGACGATTTAAAATTAAAACGATATCGATGCGTTTCGAGCTGCCACGGTCAAACGACAACTCCGATTGCTACGAAAATTGAAATCCGATAATAACTAACTATTACGGATTCAATGGAACTGGTTTCGTTCAATTCTGAGACTATTCAAAAATTGGCTATTTTTCAGTCGATGATTAAATATTAAAATATTCGATTTTCACAATTTAATTCTAAATTCGATTCTGAAAGTTCTAAAATATTTCTATAACTCCAGTATGATTTAATATAACTTTATAAATCATTTCCAGCACATTAAACCCATATTTCAATTATTTCTGGAATTTCAATCATTAAATTGTCGATTTAATTGACCAAATTAAATCCAATATCCTTTAAATAAATTATTTGACTTATTAAATTCATTTATTAATATTTAAAATTAATTAAATATTCGAATTTTAATTATCAAAAATTCTGGGTCGTTACAATTATGACTCAGACTCCATAAGTAATATCAAGTATAATATGTCAATATTAAATTCATGTTCAAACCTTAGTTAAGGAGCTTTAAGTTGGAAATATTCCAAACAAAAGGTTGTGGTTGATTCAACCAAAAAAACTAAGTACATTGCCTTGAATAACGCAGTAATAAAAGTAATGTGTGTGTGTGTGTATAAATGCACAAATTTATAACTGATCTAGGGGTGATTCCAAATGTTTAGAATCCTATGTCATTGCTATATGATAACAATGTCATGATACATATCCTGAAAGAACCTAAAGTTCTTTAGAAGTTGAGAAACATACTCTGGAAGGTACATATGATAAAGGCAGTTTATCGTATGGGGAAAGTTGACAGATTGAGTAGATAATTAAAACAACAAAGAAGATCCATTCACAAAGGGACTAACTCGACCGGTTCTAAGCAAACTAATCGAAAGGATGAGATAGAGATTCCATAACAGACTATAAGTGCAAGTGAGAGATTAATAAAGTTAGGAGTATGTCATGAGGGCAATTCTGTAATTTACTATAAATTATTAACTTTGTAATAAAATCTCATTTGAAATAAAAGATATTTCTTTTTATTATCTACTTGTCATATTGTGATGTGTTAATTCATTATTTAATTTGAGTACATTAAATAGAAAATCCCTAAATGATAAGTTATATGACAGTAATTACAATGTATTGTAATCATGTGAAATTTACCACATTAAAAATAACATATTATTTTGAACATTCATGGTCAAGATGTTTTGAGATCGAATATCGATACATCCATTGAGACTATTGTACGTAAGGCTCTCCAAATGTTGGGCAGTGTATGCTGCTGAGGGCCCTAAGGGGTTACGTACGGATAGTTATTGGATAACTATATAATGACTCACTCGAGGATTTTTTCTGTTAATTAATATAACCAAGGTCAAGCAGAGAATCTCGAAATGACCATATGACACAGTTCTCTCAACTTAGGAATATTATTAAACTTCAATATGGATACTCTACTTTGATTATAGTTAAATCGTGGCATGACGTCCATTGAATGACTATAATTGGGTCTGTGTTGAAGCATTGAAAGTGAAACACTATTCAACAGAGGATTCGTCTCCTAAGTTCTATAAGGTTAATATTAGGGCTGTTAATTTCCAACATGACCCGAAGATTACACGGAAATTAGAAGGTTAACCCAACCTGGTTAAGTGGGCGGGTCATTTTGGGGTCAACCAGAATTTGACCCATTTATAAACGGGTGGGTTTTGGGTTGACCCATGGACTCGAATTTGACCCGTTTATATGCCGTTTATACTTATATGGGTTGACCCGACCCGATTATAACCCAACCCGACCCGTTGACCCAAATTTGACCCATTTACGACCCGTTTATAACGCATTTACACCTTGTACGGGTTGACCAAACCCGTTTACGACCTAACCTGACCCGACCCGTTTATAATCGGGTTACACGGGTCAGGTCGGGTCAACCGTTTATAATCGGGTTGGGTTTGAGTTAAGCTATTTCTGACCTGTTTAATAAACGGGTTGAGCCAACCCCTTTAAAATCAACCTGAACCCGATTTGACCCGACCCGAACCCGATCCGACCCAACCCATTGACAGCCCTAGTTAATATCACATCAACAATAGTCAACTCAAAATCAATGTCTTTGGCTAGAGAAGTATAGATAATAACGATTGTTATTATTGAATTGAAGACTTTGTGTTTGGACTAACCGAGTTGAATGTGGATGATACTTGAATTTTGACCAAAACCAAATTCCATAAGTCCTAAACCGATACTTTAGATGAAGAGAAATGGTGTAGCTAATTGTTACTACTAGGTACCGCTAAAAATAGTAAATTGGATTTTATCAAAAAGATGCATAAGTGATAAATTTGGCCAAACTATCACATTACTAACTAAGGTGGCATGTGGACGTTAATATCCGAATTGTTCGATATAATTTGCTGACTGAATTTATACCTTTGAGTTGCACAATAGTAATGTTAAATACTCTGAAATGCCACATGATTTAATTAATTTATAATTGTTGTAAATTAATTTATAATTGTTGTAAATTAATTACTATGTACAAAATATCAATTAATAAATTTTATTTGATTTTTGAATGCCAAAAGTATTTAATAGAATGCATATATAAAAGTTCTAGATATACGTATCAATTTACGATATCGATAAATATTTAAATTTGATTTAAATTGATTAATTACTACATGAGCCTAGGATTTTTAGAAGCCCGTTTATGTCCAATCATGGTTGGCTATAATGTGGAAGGAAGAGGGTGTTTAATTATTCAAACGTTGTCTTAGAAAAGGTAGAAAAGGAATAAGTAATAGAAGGAGATCTTTGCTCCACTTTTACCTCTTCTTTTATGCTACTTAAGCTACCTACATCCCATTTCATTTTTAGCTTATCCTCTCACCTACTCCGGCTATGAGTTTCATAAAGCGAAGACCAAAATTTCCTAGTGCAAATATCAAATAAAAATCAAATTACAAGAAAGGTGGTGTTGGTATATAGATCTTAGCAAAATACGGAGACTGATTCGATTAAAACTCGGAGTTATTCGGTCATTAAAAGTGTAAATATTAGGCTACTAAATAAGTAATTATCTAATCTCAATTTTGATTATATATTACATCATTCAGTATAGTCTAGAACATATATTTTATACAATGAATTTATATACGCCTTTGTTGTCCAATCTATTACTTGCTATTATTTTAGAAATTAATGTTTATAAAATTTTTATTCATAACACTATTATAATGAAATTGTTTTCATTCATAATTTAAAAAATAGATTTTAAAAACTATTTTTACTAGTTTAAATAATTTTATAATAATTAAATACATAAATATATGTAAACTACATATATTAATTTATTAAAAATTATTTTATTATACACAAAGAGGCTTTCTTTTAAAAAAAAAATCGTTTCCATAAATGAATAATTAACAATTTATTTTAAAATCAATATATATATATATGTATGTATGTATATGTATATATGTTTAAAGAAGTAATATATATTTATTTTAAATTAAAAATAACTAATTTTTTAGAAACCCTTATGGCCAAAAATAATTATAAAGATATATATTTAATATGTGTATTTATTTTAATAACAATATTATCATATTTACAAATAAATATAATTTTATAAAATTGAAGATATATATATATTTGAATATAAAGTCAAATTTAATTTAATATATATACATATTATGTATATATATTTTAATTCAAAATTTACAAATAGATATTTGTTCAAAATCATAGATCTGATTTTGAATTCTTCCAAAGTCAAAGTTTAATCTCAGAATGTTAATTTTAATTTTAAATATTTTGAATTAGTCAAAATTAATTTTAGTTAATGCATTCGATGCAGTATTAATCTTAGTATGGTTTTATATGTTTTCAAATAAAACAATGGACAATAAAAGACAAATATAAAGGGCCAATATGTCTATTGTCGTATAAATCCAAACGCCTATAAACGTATACATTAAACATATACATTATTTATATGTTTCACGTGCACGTGCACACGAGTATATTTAGGTATACTTGAATTTAAATTAAAATTTAGATTCAAAATCAAATTCATTATTTAATTAAAATCAATAAATAAAATAAAATAACATTTTATTTAAAAATAGTTTTAGATTGGATCTAAAATCAATTAGATTTCATAGGTCCAACAAAGATCCAAAAATGATTTTTTTTTTGAAATTCACCCATTTAGCTTGCTGCGACCTGGCCCGGTTCCTTTACAAAGGGCATGACTAATCACTCGTAGGAATCATACCATGTCCTAAATGCAATCAAAGGAATACTCTCCTCAGCAAATCTTAGTCGATGGAACCATATAGCCACACTAACCATGTCAATACTATAACTCAACTCAATTGATCAAACAAATCATCTATCCTAGACAATGGATAGCAATTCTTCACGGTCAGCTCATTCAGTTTTCTATAGTCGATGGACATCCAAAGTGATCCATCAGTATCACGACCCGTTATTCCGTACCTTTCGAATCGACAATAAACCACACATGTCTAACTCAAATTGAACGAAAAGACGGAACATGAAGGGTAATAAAGAAAAATAGACAGAACAGAGTCTCACACGAATGGAATAATATATAATATTGAACAATATCTTTACAGCGGAAAAATTTTAAATACATATATCAGAGTCTAACCTAAATTCAGCTTGAATAGTTATAAACATCTGTCCTTACAATTGCTGGCAAACATTAAACAAAAACAAACAACAATAGCAGATAATAGAATATGTCAATACGTAGATGAATATCTCCAGCTCTCCTCTGGAAACTCCAACCGTCTTCAACTAAACCTGAAACTACTCAGATCTGACCCGAGTATTGAAAATACCCGGATCAGGCTTGATAAACCAGCATCAGATACTCGAAATTTAAAATGACTATGTTATCAAAACCTTTAAAAGGAAGGGAATCTCATAAGACCACGTCCACACATAAATACAGACGGGTTTTTACCTTATGATAACCAAAACACTTTTATATATCAAAACATTTGATATTATTTCTAATGATATCTTTTTGAAAACATTTGCAAATAAACTTATTAATCTTAGCTGAAATTGTTACCGTTATTAAATTCCAGCATACTAGGCTCTACAAACAAAACCGTAGGTTCTTATTGGAGAATGGATTTCCATACAAATGACCAGGTGAAAGGACTACCTTCCGATGAGTACACCTCTAGATGGATGTCCCGAGGAACCATCACAAAGCTCCTCTACCAACACAAGACTAACCTAGTGCGCTCTAGCATACAAACCACATTAATTTACATCCTGAACGTCATAGCAGGAAGAAATATATCTAGAAGGGGATGATCATACCCTAATTAGGAATGACCCACTTAGCCTTACTGCATCTAACCCTATTTTGGTCATTTCTGGTTGATGAGGCTTGAGGCAATTACCACATCACTTTTGAATGCCACATTCGCCATTTCCATTGACTACTAATTGCCTTTCACAAAAATACAACCCTTGAGCTCGTACGTCTCAAGGAAGGGTGTTAAGCTAAGAGAAGTTGCCTTCTCCACCACCAAACAGATGTACGTTTGTAAAAACCAATGTACATAATCTCAGAAAATGCAATATCAGACATTCATCCATACAAGTTCGTTCTGGGACCGAACGAAACCGAATGTACTTTCCTCGACCATTATTAGGCGAGAAGTCCTTGTGGTTTAGAGGTTTTTCATAACAAAGAGACTACTGCTATAATATAGTGAATCGGGAGTTTATCCCCAATTAATCAACAAGTAGTCCCTTATTATTATTCGTCTCAATATCTCCGTCTTCAAATATCTTCATTCTTCGAACACGTAAACTTGTTCGAAGTGGTTTTCGGATAGGAAAATTGTTTTGGACATATTTCAAACTCTACTTGATGAAATTTTGATTTTATTTCTTCGTTGGAAAACTATGGATATAATAGACCGGAAAATTCTTATCTCGAAGAATTCCGAGCTATATTCCACTTTGTACACTCATTTTAACTTTTATGGCGTGAAATCGCGAACTACCGTTACGCGGCGCGCCAAGTTTTGACTTGTTTTTTCAATTTCTTTTCAAACTTCTTGGAAACACTTTTAAATGTTTATAAAACATTTCTAAATCATTTTAAATAGTATTTTTATATTTCAAACTTATATTCCATTTCATTTCATTTTATAATATTATATTATTATAATATCATTTCTAACCTTTTTAGATTATTTAAAATTATTAAGAGGCTAAATAACTTCCATACACATATTTTATGGATTTAGTTTCCATATTTAATTTGGTTAATTACTAACCATTTCTCTTATCATTCATCAAACAAGTTATCAACTACATAAATAATCACATAATCATCCAATTTCACATCCAAGTTATCAAACATTCAAATAATTTATTCAAGGATTTTAATGGACATATTAAAATAGTTATAAGGATGATTTAACTTTAAATAAACATTGAGTACTCACCTCCAAAAGATTAACTTCCTACCAACATTCTTTTTAATCCAACACTTCACTTATTTTTCAACTTCAACCAACTTTGGATAATTCGGCAGAGCTTCTGCATTACTTCAAACTTTCTCCTACTTCCTTGGAATGAAACGGGCGGCACTTCTTTCTCTTTTTCTAGCTCCGAAGCTTCACGACTTGCTTCTCCCTCCTCCATAGGTTCGGCCTCCTCCTATTCCACCCCTTCCTCCATCATTTCTTCACTTCTTAGATGATAAACCATGTTTTATTCTAAGGTCTTTGGCAAAGTTTGGTGGTGTTTGAAGTTGATTTGATATGATTTTAAGAAAAGCTAGTAAGGAAAAGAGAAAAGAAGAAGCCATTAGAAAGTGGAAGAAAAGCTTGAAAAAGGAAAAAGAAGAAGTGAAAAAAAGTGAGAAAGTGGATGCTTATTTATATAAAAGGTTTTGGATTAAAATAATATTTTGTAAAAAGACCAAAGTATCCTTACTAACTTTTTAAGCAAAGTAACACTTACCATCACCATTTCAAATCATGCTTTATGTCATTTTTACTTAAGTATTAAGTAAAGAATATAATAATTATGTTTGGTTTAATTTGATGTTTAACTTTTGCTTTGAAATGACATGTTTGTCTTTTTGTGCTTACTTTTTCTTAATTATATTCTAGAATTTTCTAAGTATGTTTAGTAAAAGTAAACTTAATTAGTGAATTAATTAATACTTATACTATTTGAATATATGTTCCTATATAAGAAAATAAAGATGCGACAACGTTCTGACAACTTTTAATCGATAAAATGTTGATTTTCGACAAAATGTTTTACGATCACATTTTGACGTTTTTAGTTAAACTATTTATTTATGTAAACCAAATTTTAAAAATAAATTTGTATAATGTTGTTAAAAAACAAAAACACTCATAAATAAATTAAAATAATTTATTTAACCATCGAAACTTACTTTTCTGAAATCAGCATTTTGTCACTTTTGTCGATATAGGCAAATGTTACTATTTTTGTGTATACTTCTCTTTCCAAATCCTATCTAATTTTGTTTGAATCATATAACCTTACCTATTTTATATTTAAAGTCACTTTAAATAGTATATTTTAAAGTGATCAAATTCTGGCTCGTTACATTCTCCCCTACTTAAAAGAATTTCGTCCCCCGAATTACCCAAAACAAAAGTTTGCCCACAACATTTATCTTTAAACTTAATTCCATATAATATACACAGATCATCCATATGAAATATCTTATTCGATCTCCTATTCGAATACACAACTTTACTTCCGAACTGGTATCGATCCCCCGATCCTCTAGTGCGGACTTTGATCAGGCTTCTAGATCAAAACCTTGCTTTCCTTGCATAGTTCTCAACTATGATAGAAAACTCAAGTACCTAACCACAAATCCTCATCAATGTTCGTCGGCAAGAATCGAGTGATAAATATTTTTTCGGACCAGTGTAAACACCTCAAAGTTCCGAACTCGAATCTCAGATTAAAATTTGTGCGATGAAATGATCTACATATAATATATGTATTTATTAACTTTCAAAAAAAATTCATAAACTTTTATCTTAAGTTCAAACATTTTATAAAGGTGCTTCTTCATATAATCCCTTTAGTTATTTATTTCCAAATTTTTTTATTAAAGGAAAAAATTCTAAAGAAATCATTTTTCACTCAAAAGATAATTTATCTTTATAATAATTTTTTTCCCACAATCCTTTAACTTGGTATGTTTTCATTAACAGTAATATTATTTATGAATCATTTCGTAAAACTATTACTTAAGTTTATTACATCTTATAACTTATGCAAATCAATCACTTTTAAAGACTTAAGTCCAAATTCTTAATTAATGCTGAAATTCATTAATAAAACATTTTCCAAGTTATAATTACCTTTTTGAGGAGTCATTATTTTACTTAATAGTTCATGACTTAAATCTATATTTGTATGATATACCTTTACATCCTAAGAATATATACAAATCCCAAATTTCAAATCGGATTTACTTAAATCCGTCTGTCTAACAAATTCAAACTTTGTTGTAATTTACTATTATCTCAAATTCATAAGTTATAAAACTTATTTCTTATTTAATACTATTATTAATTTTCTAGCTTTGAAAAAACAAATTTTAAAACCAGCCGTATTAAAATCCTCAAACTCTTACCTCTTAAATCTCTTTTTTTCTTTATAAATCAGATTTATAAATTATCCTTATCTTATTTCATTTACTCAGAGTATTTCACAATCTTTTACCAAAACTTCTGATAATTTTCTTAGCTCTAAGTTAGGTATGATTCGGAAATTTTCGACTGTCCAAAATCGTCGAGAATCCCGTTTTATCTTATCAATTAGCGATCCCAATTTATCTTTGGTTTAAACACTTTTATAAATATTACTAATCAATTTATCAGTTAATGATTCACATTATCTCTATAACTTAAGAAAATTATATAGATCGAGTAACTCTAAAACAATCCAAGGAACTATGTACTACCAATAGTTCATATATCCTCTTAACAAGAAGAGTAATACTTAAGAGAAGTGCTTACCATCCGAACACATCTCTTTCCATTTTTAGTTTATTTTCGAGCCAATCGAAATAGTTATCATAAAATACCTCTTTTTATTTGAAATAATACCATTTTCAAAATCCTTTAGAGATTACATTTGTTTATAAAACCTATTTTATAAATTCATTTTATAAATTTATCTTATATTAATTAACTTCATTTAAATTACCACAATTCTTTTACTCGAATTTAAATTCTCATTCCTTTTATATTTATCATTTTACACAATCATTTTCTATTATTTAAATACATTTTTATCTTATATGTTCATTCCTTAAACAAATCTTATTATCAAACACCTTATAGTCAAATCGTTAAACTTAATTCATAAGGTATTTGTACTTAAACTTTTAAATCAAACAATTGATCAATTTATGATAGTAGCTTAACATTATCATTTCTTAATTTATTATTTTGGAATAAGTATTAAAGATCGTAATTACCTTATCAGATTTCTTACTTATCGATTATCTTTATGAAACATCTTATAGTCAAACTGTGAAATTCTAATCACAAGATGTTCATATTTAAATTTCACTAATCCTGATTTCTAACTATACAACTTTTCAAAATATACTTTATATTCAAAATATAATCCTAGGTAAAATTATTTCATTTACCAATTTTTTTTAAAATCAGTGTGTCGGTTCGCCTTGTTTAAATGTTTAGGAATCCTTATCGATAACGATGATCAGGCGCATCGATCAGAATCCAAAAATCACTCAACAAATAAATCAACACAAAACAATTTATTAGTTACTAACAAATACGCACTCATATATAATACACTCAAACTCATTCTAGGGTGTTACTAACCCTATCTTTAATGAGTCACTCATCCTAGGGTATTACTAACCCTATCTCTGATGATTCTTTACCCCACCAAAGCCAAGATTCTCGCTTAACCTTCAGCTCTTATACCAAATGTCACGACCCGTTTTTCTGTAACCTTTGAATCGACAATAAACCACACATGTCTAACTCAAATTGAACGAAAAGACAGAACATGAAGGGTAATAAAGAAAAATAGACAGAACAGAATCTCACACGAATGGAATAATATATAATATTGAACAATATCTTTACAGAGGAAAACTTCTAAATACATATATCAGAGTCTAACCTAAATTCAGCTTGGACAGATATAAACATTTGTCCTTACAATTGCTGACAAACATTAAACAAAAACAAACAACAGCAGCAGATAATAGAATATGTCCATACGTAGATGAATATCTCCAACTCTCCTTTGGGAACTCCAACCGTCTTCAACTAAACCTAAAACTACTCGGATTTGACCCGAGTATTGAAAATACCCGGATCAGGCTTGATAAACCAGCATGAGATACTCAAAATTTAGAATGACTATGTTATCAAAACCTTTGAAAAGAAGGGTATCTCATAAGACCACGTCCACACATAAATACAGAAGGTTTTTACCTTATGATAACCAAAACACTTTTATATATCAAAACATTTGATATTATTTCTAATGATATCTTTTTGAAAACATTTGCAAATAAACTTATTAATCTTAGCCGAAATTGTTACCATTATTAAATTCTAGCATACTAGGCTCTACAAACAAAACCGTAGGTTCTTATTGGAGAATGGATTTCCATACAAATGACCAGGTGAAGGGACTACCTTCCGATGGGTATACCTCTAGATGGATGTCCCGAGGAACCATCACAAAGCTCCTCTACCAACACAAGACCGACCTACCTCTAACTAGATAGTATCGAATATGTCATCCTCCGATCGTTACCGACCTTTAACCGAGCGCGCTCTAGCATACAAACCACATTAATTTACATCCTGGACGCCATAGCATGAAGAAATATATCTAGAAGGGGATGATCATACCCTAACTGGGAATGACCCACTTAGCCTTGCTACATCCAACCATGTTTTGGTCATTTCCAGTTGATGAGGCTTGAGGCAACGATTACCTTTTCACATATCACATTGCTTTTGAATGCCACATTTTCCATTTTCATTGACTACTAATTGCCTTTCACAAAAATGCAACCCTTGAGCTTGTACGTCTCAAGAAAGGGTGTTAAGCTAAGAGAAGTTGCCTTCTCCACCACCAAACAGATGTACGTTTGTAAAAACCAATGTACATAATCTCAGAAAATGCAATGTCAGACATTCATCCATACAAGTTCGTTTTGGGACCGAACGAAACCGAAGGTACTTTCCTCGACCATTACTAGGCGAGAAGTCCTTGTGGTTTTGAGGTTTTTCATAACAAAGAGACCACTGCTATAATATAGTGAATCGGGAGTTTATCCCCAATTAATCAACAAGTAGTCCCTCATTATTATTCGTCTCAATATCTCCGTCTTCAAATATCTACATTCTTCAAACACGTAAACTGGTTCGAAGTGGTTTTCGGATAGGAATCAACAAAATCCGACCCCGGTTTCTTTGAAATCCAATTATCGATAAAAAAATGTTAACTTCATAAGTGGATATCAATCATCAATCGATTACTTCATCATTTAAAAAATATCTTTCTTAGATAGATTCTTTTCAATTAATTCCATTTTCTTTTCAAGTGTATATGGAATCATTAAGCCTCATTTATCAAATCATTAGGTTTATATAAACCTTTCTTAAATCCTGGAATAATTCCAAATCATTTTCTCTTTTACTTAGGAAAACTTTTCCAAATTATTCATTGAATCTTAATCAAAGATTTCTTATATTTAAGTTATAACTTTTAACTTAGGGAAAGTATTCCCAAATCATTTATTAAATCTTAATCAAAGATTTATTTTTGTCTTAGAGTAATTCTAAGTTTATTCGTTCTTTTGCTTTGGATAATATTTCAAATTTCCTCACTTAACACTCGATCCAAATTCCTTAACTATTAGGCGGGTCAAAAATAATGTTATTTAAGACATTGTTTACTGTAAACCCTAAAATAAATCTTAGCAAAATCGTCCAAGTATAAGAAGATTATCGCTATGCAATCCAAGTTGTAGTTTATTCATTTTGGAGATTGCTTAAATTTTGGATAATACCAATCTTCTTTTATTTTGAAAAACTTAATATAATCATTTTAGAGCATTCGGGCTTTCCTTTCGATCTATTCCACCCCTCTCCTAAAAAGAGAAAACATAGGCCAGGTAAGTTCAGGGACTGGTTGCTCCATCCCTAAGCTTAGTTAAACACCTCGTTTTATCTTTCCATATCTCACAGGTGGGACAAATGTACTAGTCGTTTCCGCATACTCAATTATTAGCTTTATTTTGGAATTGATTTATTAAACTTCAAATTATCTTTTAAACTCTTAATTTTCCTTTTAAAAACATCCATAAGTGATTCTAGGAAAAATCGTTACGTTTAAACTCATATTCAAAAGGTTATAGAATTCACAGCATAAAAGGTCTGCGGAAAGTGCTATATAAGCTTATTTGATTTAAACAACTTTTTAATATTTGAAAATTCATATTTTCCATTTCAAATCTCTTTTAAATTATTTTAATAGATTTATCAAATTTATTTCATGTTTTAAATCACTTAAAAATATCATTTATAAAGAAATCCCTTTTTGGATTCCGAACTGCAAAACCGCGATGTTTTTAAAAATTGTTTTAGACATATTTCAAACTCTACTTGATGAAATTTTGATTTTCTTTTTCGTTGGAAAACTATGGATATAATAGACCGGAAAATTCTTATCTCGAAGAATTCCGAGCTATATTCCACTTTGTACACTCATTTAACTTTTATGGCGTGAAATCGCGAACTACCGTTACGCGACGCGCCTAGTTTTGACTTGTTTTTTCAATTTCTTTTCAAACTTCTTGGAAACACTTTTAAATGTTTATAAAACATTTCTAAATCATTTTAAACTCATTTTAAACAATATTTTTATATTTCAAACTTATATTCCATTTCATTTCATTTTATAATATTATATTATTATAATATCATTTCTAACCTTTTTTGATTATTTAAAATTATTAAGAGGCTAAATAATTTCCGTACACATTTTTTATGGATTTAATTTCCATATTTAATTTGGTTAATTACTAACCATTTCTCTTATCATTTGTCAAACAAGTTATCAACTACATAAACAATCACATAATCATCCAATTTCACATCCAAGTTATCAAACATTCAAATAATTTATTCAAGGATTTTAATAGACATATTAAAATAGTTATAAGGATGATTTAACTTTAACTAAACATTGAGTACTCACCTTTTACCAAAAGATTAACTTCCTACCAACATTCTTTTTAATCCAACACTTCACTATTTTTTTCAACTTCAACCAACTTTGGAAAATTCGGCAGAGCTTCCGTGGTACTTATAACTTTCTCCTACTTCCTTGGAATGAAACGGGTGGCACTTCTTTCTCTTTTTCTAGCTCCAAAGCTTCACGACTTGCTCCTCCCTCCTCCATAGGTTCGGCATCCTCCTATTCCACCCCTTCCTCCATCATTTCTTCACTCTTAGATGCTAAATCATGTTTTAATGGTATTCTAAGGTCTTTGGCAAAGTTTGGTGGTGTTTGAAGTTGATTTGATATGATTTTAAGAAAAGTTGGTAAGGAAAAGAGAGAAGAAGAAGCCATTAGAGAGTGGAAGAAAAGCTTGAAAAAGGAAGAAGAAGAAGTGAAAAAAAGTGAGAAAGTGGATGCTTATTTATAGAAAAAGTTTTGGATTAAAATAATATTTTGTAAAAAGACCAAGTACTCTTACTTACTTTTTAAGCAAAGTAACACTTATCATTACCATTTCAAATCATGCTTTATGTCATTTTCACTTAAGTATTAAGTAAAGAATATAATAATTATGTTTGGTTTGATTTGATGTTTACCTTTTGCTTTGAAATGACATGTTTGTTTTTTTGTGCTTACTTTTTCTTAATTATATTCTAGAATTTTCTAAGTATGTTTAGTAAAAGTAAACTTGATTAGTGAATTAATTAATACTTATAAATATATGTTCCTATATAAGAAAATAAAGGTGCGACAACGTTGCGACAACTTTTAGTCGACAAAATGTTTTACAGTCACATTTTGACGTTTTAGTTAAACTATTTATTTATGTAAACCAAATTTTAAAAATAAATTTGTATAATGTTGTTAAAAAATATAAATAATCATAAATACTTTAAAATAATTTATTTAACCATCGAAACTTACTTTTCTGAAATCAGCATTTTGTCACTTTTATCGATATCGGCAAATGTTACTATTTTTGTGTATACTTCTCTTTCCAAATCCTATCTAATTTTGTTTGAATCATATAACCTTACCTATTTTATATTTAAAATCACTTTAAATAGTATATTTTAAAGTGGCCAAATTTTGGGTCGTTACAATCAGACTTCTTCATAAATACCACTGAAGCTCCCCATGGTGAACTACTCGGTCTAATGAAACCCGTATACTCAAGTTACACTAGCTACTTCTTCAATTCTTTCATCCCTTTAGGCAGCATTCTGCTAGGTGGTGTATTAATAGGTTGTGCCCCTAGAAACACATCTATGTGAAACTAATCATTATCCTCTGAGGTAATCCCATTAGTAGTTCGAAGACAACAGCAAATTCTTGAACCACAAAGACTCTATCTACCTCCTCTTTTGGACTTTCATCGCACATAACGAAACCTTGGACCTTCCCTTCATCTCTTCCAAAGATACTAAGACTCTGTCTCCTCATTTTAGGTTTCGTAGGGCAATAATGATGGAACTGGGCCAGTCAGAAGCTGGTGAAATAGGTAGTTTCAAAAAAATCATTTCTTGGATATATTAGGCATATAAAGTCTAAGTGGATTTCAGATCCAATCTAATAAAGTTTAAATAAAATCTTATTTTATTTTATTTGGTTGAAAGGAAGTTTAGTTTAAATTTAAATTCAAATATATAATGATGAATGTATCAAATACAATCATATGTATATAGTGTAAGTGCAACATATAAGCAATGTACAAAATTAAGGTGTGTGTATATATGTGTTGGGATTTATACCTCAACGGACACATTCGCCCTTCATATATTTTATTATGTAAACATGTAAATAATAATAACATATATATATGCAAATTTCACTTGTAGTTATACATCATATGTACAAAAAATATTACTAACAGACAAAAGATAACTTGTATTTATAACAAGACAATTAATGAATTAAAGTAAGCAATTACATAGGCCTAACCGTAGTAGTTTTGGTACCCAAAGCCAATTGCAAAACCAAAGCCCTTATACAAAAACTAATGATATTATCGTTAATTAAATCATCAAAATAATTTATGTGGTTTGTAAACAATGAAAAGAGAAACAAAAAGAAATAACTTTATTCTTAGCAATAATTCAAGTTATAAATATTAATAGCTTATGAACATTTTCTACCCTCCGACCTGCGAAATTACTAATAATGCTTTCATATTAAAGTTCACTGACCATATCTCGTTCAATCAATAACATGATCAAACCATTTAATCTTTTTTGCGACATAATGGAATGAAGATAAGACTTTATCAATTTTAGCTTTCGAAAACTTCTTTCGGCTGAGGCAATTGTAAATGGTATAGTCAGAGTTGTTCTATATGCAATCCAAGCATTTGGAAAATTTAACTCCTTCGAACAATAATTTATGAAATTTACGCAACTCAATTGCTTTTGTTTTTCCTTTGGCAAAATAACTTTCAAGACTTTTTAATTCTAAAAATAGCTCTCTTCCATCAATATCAAAGTGTAAATCATGTTTTAAATATTCTTTGAGTTTTAAACAATGATACTTCGGTTTCTCATCAACTACAAAAGTGAACATTTTTAAATCAAACAAAAATCCAAACCTATCATTATATTTTTCAATTGTTCAAATCGAGTCATTATCGAAACACGAGTTTATCCATAATTTGGAGAAAAAATAACCGATTTGAAAAGCTCTTATGGTGTTTGCATCGGTTCTTTAACATTCGCATCTTCATCCAACTGTTTCTTTCTATGAATAATTCTTTTCTGAGGAAAAATTGGTTCAACGTCCAATATTTAGGCTATCTCTTTAGCATCAATTGTTGTATAATTAAATCCAGTGTTCCTGAAATCTATAAAAAAATCAACAAGCTTTTGTAATCGTGTGATAGCAACATCAATTTTGCATACCTTCAGCTTGAAGAATCCGGCCTAAAAAAGTTTACATTTTTTAATGTTTCGTACCAAATGCATAATTCGAACAAGAATTCAAAATTTTCGATATTATAAGACTTCTAACTTCACTATTTGACACAGAATCCTTGATGCTATTTGATAAGGAAATTAGAGCAGCTCTTATCTTCATGCTTTGATATCTTATAGGTTTCACTGCTTAAATGTGACTTTCCCAATGTATGTCTGATCATTGTTTAATAGTGTAACCTAACACATGATCCTCATCTTTGTGATGATGAAAAAAACAAATTAAATATTCGTTGGATCACCCCAAATTTTTTTGATGCTTTAGGACATGATTTTACCATGTTACATAACACAAGAATAAGATTATGGCAACCACAAGATGTGTATAAAGCTTTCGGATTAATTTCTAATAGTCTTTCTTGCACCCCTTAGTTTTTCTTTTCATATTTGATCCATTATCATAACTTGTCCTCTGATATTGTAATATCAAGCTTAATATCCTCTAATATTCTTTGAGCTTGTTAAAAAGTCCAAGTCTAGTAGACTTTTAAAATTTTAATAAAAAAACTCTTCCACCTTTACAGAATTTGCTGAAACATTAACACATTTCATTATAAGAGACATTTGTTCAATGCGGCTAACAACTAGAGTGCAGTCTGATATAACTAAAAAATACTTGGACCATTTTATTTTCTTAAGAATTTCACTTTGCTGATGTGAGTATAAATCATTTTGAATTTTATGTCCAAGGTAATGTATATGATTTCTTTTTGTTTAACTTATCGAACATGTTCCTACATCATTGGTCAAATTCTGCTATCATTTCAATTAGTTTACAAAAAGACCATTATTTTGTTCAACAAGTCTTTCATTCATTCCACGAAATGCTAAATTATTGGTAGCAATTGTTTTCAGGATAGCATTTATTCTTATAAACGCTTTCTTGCAACGTTCTTTTCCTTGTTTATTTGATATTGTACACTTCGGTCTATGGTTGCTTTGACTTTCAATCTTGTTTCGAACTCAATCGAATTGCTTATATTCAGAAGATTATCTCTACTACTTTGATGTTGTTTAAACTTAGAACTAAGATTTCACCAATCATTAATTCCTTCATTTGCAACTTTTAAAAACACTGCAAAAAATCAAAATTTTATATAGAAGGAGACAAAAATATTTAGAAGGAGAAACAAGAATACATCTAATGCCAGGAAAAGGTTGCAAACATGGGTAACTTAAAAACATTGGAAATCAAAATTTTATGCCAATTGTCAAACAAGACAAAAGAACATCATACCTTTTCAAGACCAAAGAAGATGCGCCCGTGCTGATGCTAGTGATGGAGTCGTTGCCTCGTTTGTCACAGTCTGAATTTCAGAATTTGGAGTCATCGTCCATCTGAATTAGAGTCGCCACTGCTTGATGAGTCGCCACAGTCGACACTGAGTAGTCGCCTTCACCGTCAAAATCTGGAGTCGCGTGCTGCGCTTGCTTCTGAGTCGTGATATCGATGCTTTTTTTGTTCGCTATTGGCTGCTGCATCGTTCAATACATATAAACTGGTGCCTTCGAATTTTTGCGGCCTAAATTCATTGCCTCTCTTGCTTTACCAAAAGGTCGGCCCGACATTTATGAAGAAATATTTTGTCGAGAGAGAATAATGAAAATTTGAGGAACGAATGAAAGAGAATTTTTTTTAAAGGAAACATTGAAACCTTTAAATTTCCTTCTTCAAAACTTTCCTTATTTAATTCCTTATTAAATCTAATCAAATCCTCTCCCTCCTCATGCATGGTTGGCCATAATAAAAGGCATGTAGGCCTCGAAAATTTCATAAAATGACTTAGCATTTAATCTATTTAAATCTAATTTAAATATTTTATCGATATCATATATCGATAAATAGGTTTATAACTTATATATATGCACTTTCTTAAATATTAATGGTATTTAAACAAATCAAATAAAATTTTAAAAATTGATATTTCATAAATATCAATTAATTAAATTAATTTACAAAAATTCATAATTAATTAAATCATGTGACTTTTTAGAGTATTCATCATTAAGGTTGTATGACTCAAAAGTGTAAATTCGATCAATGATTGATATTAAACAATTTGAATATTAACGTTCACACATCACCTAAGCTAGTGGTGTGATATTTTGGCTTAATTTATTTCTTACACGTCTTTTTAGAAAAATCAAATTTTACTTATTATATGCGCTACCTGGTATTAACAATTATTTATACCAATTCTCTTCGACAAAACTAT
Source organism: Allium fistulosum (assembly GCA_030737815.1). Taxonomy (NCBI): domain Eukaryota; kingdom Viridiplantae; phylum Streptophyta; class Magnoliopsida; order Asparagales; family Amaryllidaceae; genus Allium; species Allium fistulosum. Next base: position 498,530,402 of record CM060903.1, read on the forward strand.
ATCACATAAGGACTTATGGAATTTGTTTTGGTCAAAATTCCAACATCATCTACATTCAACTTGATTAATCCAAACACAAATTCGAGCCTGTGCACTCCTTCATAAGGAGTTCGCTGTTTCTATACATAATTCTCTAGTATTTCACAAATACTTGAGAACCTCTAAATTATCGTTGAGTACCATAATTCGGATGTGATACTTGCTCTATGTGTCAATTACATATGGAAAGTGTGATATTGTAGACAATATAATATGTATGATAATTCCTATTGCCAATACACAAGGAGTCCATTTCAAATGTTTCATATCAAAGTCTCTAATATAATGTCTGTGTATATTGTTGTGAGACATTCCTAACATCCTTTTATACAAATTATAAAAGATGTCATTTCAAATCCTATATTGAGAATTAAACAACAAAACTAAAATGTTTTTAACATTAATACATCGTTAAAAACCAAAATTTTGTTGTTTACTTATGGTTTTAGAAATACTTTAGCACCTATTGATATTCTTTCTTACAAACACATGCTTCCTCTGCGTTTTGACTTAAAATCAAATTATTTGATTTCTCCGTGAAAATATTTTCTTGACTCCGATGCTTACCGAATATGCTTTTGTATCATTTCTTGGATCAGATACATAACCCACAAACTCAAAACCGCTCCCACTAATTTTGAGGCACTTTAGTTATTAAATGCAAACAACATATTCTAAATCATTAATTAGATTTTTTGTTTTAACATATATGTACCAAAACTCAAAATCATATTGAACGATAATTTCGTGAGTAAAATCTGAATTAACTTAAGCATGTTGAATGATGATTTTGTTACGTTAATTTTCAATAATTGAAATTTACTATGTTATTCTATAGCATAGCTTGTATTTCAGCTACTTTAGTCTTCTTCTCGAAGATACATTTACAGCTGATGGATCGTATCCCTTTGGGTATAACTATCAAACTTATATTTTCCTAATGTACTTGGAATCCATTACAAGTTTGTGCATCGTGTCATATGGTAGAGTCGATACACTTAACGGCTTATATATAACCGAGGAAATTCTTTTCTCGACATCTATAAGAGTATTATAGTTTCTATTTAATGTGTGAGAGTTCTTGTTAGACATTCTAATTAGTTATGTCAATTGCGGTGTGGTCACATTTCACCATTTGAAATCAGTTCTTCCTTTGGATCATATCCAAAACTATTTTCCTACTAATAAGTTCTAAAAGAAATTACTTCGTCATGAAGTTGGTGTGTAACGCCCAACCTTTATACCAATATTACCCAAGAATATACAAGTAATATTGTCAAGTAATACGGAGAATAAGGCTGGTTAGGAACGACCATCCATAATATTGCTTTAGGCGAGTATTCATACGCCAAATTATGTGACTATATGTTTTCTTTTCCTTACGAGAAGGCATCCGACGTATACAATCCAAGCACAAAAAAATAATACAGTGGCTTAATATAATTCAGAATAATATATCACATAATAATACAACATAGAATCATACGTCGCAACGGAAATATAATACATCAAATATCTCTCAAAAGTGTAAGTCTGCAAAAGGGAGAAACTAGGCTTACATATACAACTATATACATATATAGACTATGACAAGTTAAAAGAATATACATGAAAACATATGTCAATACAACAAACAAATAAAGTACATGCATACAAACAGGACTAGCATCTTAAAACGGAATTCTAACGCATAGATAATACTCCATATATCTACTCTAGCTAGCCTATATCCAAAGTCACAGAGTTCTTATACCTCTCAAGTCTCGGTGTGACCCGAGTATTATAAAAATAATAAATGGGTCAGACAATCTGTAAATATGCACAAAGGTGAGATCATAATAATATGCATGCATAAACATCAAAGATGTAGAAACCCGTATAGTGTATTAAATTAAACAAGTTCAATACCATAATAAAACTCATAGTAAATGATCCCAAAATCTAGAAACAGCCATAAGAAAGTAAATGACAACACATATCATATTTCACCAAATCATAAAATAACAATGTGCATATGATTGGAATCTTGGAAACAAAACTCAACGAGGCTCATACGTAGAAAATGTGTACTTACATCAACCCACTATGGAAATTCGCTCACAATTTAGAACATGCTGAATATGGTCGGGTGGTGGTATTATGGAATCCTCTTACATACAACACCATCACCGTTTCATCTTCTGATCAATATATTCACCTTCTTATTACTCGCATACCATCATCCACCATTTTCAATATCACTTTTATATATGCTTCAAGTAGCAAGGATACCAGAACTCTATTACACAACTTCATTCAATCCCAAAATAATACCAAGAACCCATGGATTCCCATTGGTGACTTCAATTGCATGTATGCATCGTCTCAAAAATATGGAGGTAATCCACTTTCCTTTCAAGACATTAGCCCCCTATCCCAAACTATACGAAGAACTGCTCTTCACAAGATTCCATCTATCGGCCCCATGTATACATGGAATAACCATCGTAGAGGCAGACGTACTTTTTGCACTTTAGACCATTCTCTCTTCAACATCCATGCCCTTACTACCTGGCCTAACCTCATATCCACTATCCTACACCCTGGCATCTCTGATCATAGCCCGCTTATTCTTTCATGGAGATTGAAACCAATGAAATACCACGCCTCTTTTAATTTTTTAATTTCTGGACTAAACATGCACAATTCTATGATATTTTTTTGGAGGGATGGAACACTCGTACATATGGCAACCCAATGTATATATTGCAGTCAAAACTAAAGAATGTGAAACAATGTCTAAAATTATGGGCTAAATCCACCTTTGGCTATGGTTCATCCAAATCAAACCTACTTCGACTCGGCCTTGATAAGGCTCAACAGGAAATGCTAACCGATCCGGGAAACTTAGAACTTTCTGAAAAGGAGAATTACATTAACAAACAACTTCATGAAGCTCTTAATTATGAACTCGATATGAATAAAAAAAGCTTGGTAAAGACTATTTTTTCCATGGTGACAGAAACTCCTCCTTTTTCCATCAAGATCTAAGCATCAAGAGATCATCTCAAAAAATCACATCTATTGAAGACCTGGATGGAAATCTACAAACTGACGATATACATATCAACACGACGTTCATAAATTACTTCTTTACATGTTTTACTGAAACTAACAAAAGTCTAAACCTTGCAGACATTACACATATCAAAATTCCAAAGATAACCGAGGATGATGCTATCTGCCTTATTAGATCAGTTACATATAATGACATCAAGATGGCCTTATTCGATCTCAATCCTAGCAGTGTGGGCGGCCCTGACGGTTTCAATACAAACTTTTTTATTAGTACGTGGTCCACCATTGATATCATATTCGTCAAGGCAATTCAATACTTTTTCTCCACAAATATTTTGCTCGGGGGTGTTAATGCCACAAATATTGCTTTAATTCCAAAAATCGATACACCCGTTTCTGTTACACACTTCAGGCCGATATCGTGTTGTAATGTGATATACAGATGCATCACAAAAATCCTTGCAAACAGATTGAATCCAAACTGCTTTTCTTCACAATTGAAATATCACCGACAATATACTGTTGACGCATGAACTACTTAGAGGATACAACTAGAAGAATATATCCCCAAGATGCATGATGAAACTTGATATACAAAAGGCATTCGACTCTGTTGAATGGATCTTTATTGTTGCCATAATGTCTAGAATGGGCTTCCCGTAATCTTATATCGCTTGGATTTACACTTGCATATCCACCGTCTCATACACTGTTAAGATCAATGGCCACTCTGCTGGATATTTCAAATCGTCTAGGGGATTAGACAGGGAGACCCGATCTCCCCGTATCTGTTTATCATGGTGATGGAGCTTCTAAATTCTATCCTCACTAATCATGCTTTATCTAAGGCTCTTAAGACTCATCCAAAGTGTAAGAATCCACGTATTACTTCTCTCATGTTTATAGACGACATCGTCATTTTTGCAAAGCCGGATACAGGTACCATATCTACTATCAATGTTGTGCTTATTCAATTTCACAACACGACAGGGCTTCACATAAATAAAAATAAATCTCATATTCTCATTGCTGGGCTTAATGAGAGTGATAAAAGTCGTATCACTAGTCTATCTGGTCTTCATGCCATGCCAAATAATGCGGTATATTTGGGTATCCCACTCACCAAATCTAGAATTAATACAACACAATGCATCTCTATGTACGAGAAGATTATTGCTAAACTTCGAAATTGGCCTACACATCTCCTATCGCATGTAGGTAGAATTACTATCATTAAATCAATAATATTTGGCATGACATCATACTGGTCTCGCATTTTCGTTTTACCAAAGAAATTACTATCCATGATAAATGCGGCCATGAACCATTTCTTGTGGCACGGTGATTGCCAGTCTCGCAAGCCTATTCCGTTTGCTTTATCTAAGATATGCAGACCAAGGAAAAAGGGGGATTGGGTATAATAAATTTAAGATACTGGAATATCACCGCGGCTTTTAAACACATCAACGATATCCTTTCTAACAAACAAACTCTATGGAATTGCTGGATTAGAACAAATTACCTCTTCGGTAAACAATTCTGGAATACGATTCCTACTGCCACTTCTAGCTGGTTCTGGAGGAACATACTTAGCATCAGATATATCATTCTGCCTCATGTTAAATGCAATATATTCTCTGATAATCCCATCTCATTCTGGCACTCCCCTTGGTCATCTTCTGGTATCATACTTAATGATGTGCTTAATAATATGCAAAAGCTATCCACAGGCATTCCAGACAATGCAAATATTACACATTACATCAACCATGGCGAGATTATTTTACCTACGGCTGCATCAGTTGCGGTTCAGCGTCTTTGGATGAAGATCATGCACGTTAAACACATTAACACTTTGCATACTATCCAATGGACTGATAAATACACTTCACACAAGATTGCTACTATATACAAAGCTCTCCTTCCTGAAAATAATTCCTGTACAAATCCATGGTATCGGCGTATATGGAATAAACTCGGTTCTGGAAAAGACAACTTCATTCTCTGGAAAACTATACACAACTCGCTACTCACTAGAGATAAATTATTGGAGAGGGGATTCATAGATACTAATTACTGTGTTTTCTACAATAATCAACCCGAGAGCAAAGACCATATTTTTTTCCAGTGCAATGTGACATATCGATTACGGAAGGCTGTTATTCTTGCTGCTGGTATATATTACAGCAACACTTAACGGGGGCAACAATGGTTCGAGATATTTAAACGATCGAGATGGCGCGATGAATGTGGTAATCGTATGCTTGTGGTACTCAGGTGTTTCATTTCTACTGTATGGCGTGAGAGAAACAAGCGTATATTTGAGCAGAAGAGTAAAAGCAGGCGGGAGTTATTAGCAGAGATGAAGGGGGCTATAAACAAACGTATGAGATGGCTGCACTCTATTGGTCTTGTTTCATACTGGATGCATTAATTATAATGGTATTTGGACTCTGATGGGCCTGAATCATGTTTTAATTACCGGCATATGCTATTTTCGTCTGTTTTTTACATGTATATTAATTTTATTGAACTTAATTTTGTAATTTCTAACATTTAATTCAGATCTGGTAGAGGCCAGTATAAAACCTCGTTTACCTTTAAAAAAACATAAAACCCAGAATTATGGTGAAATTCTGAATCAAATCTCAATATTTAAATCAATAAACACATAATTGGTGCCAATCCCCAAAGATGAGACGATACTCGCCACAAATGGAAGCAACAATGAGGTACAGTCCCCTTCGGGATAGAAGTATAGTCCCTTCTCAGATAGAGCTATAGTCCCCTCTCGAACAGAGGTACGGTCCCCTCTCGGACACCCAAAAACAAAACGAAGGTTACGTCGAACACAGATGAGGTATTGTCCCCTCATGGACAAACTAGAGACCTACCGAAAGGTAACGTCTAACTGGAGACGGACCCGAAGATCGCGCCAAACTAGAAACAAGCATAAGGCTATGCCTAACTCGGAGATGAGCACGAAGGCCAGGCCGAACAGAGACGAGGTACTATCCCCTCATGGACAACTGGAAAAGAGCACAACACAAGTCTAATCTAAAGGCAAGCACATCGCAAGCCTACACAATATGATTATTTCTGATCGATAAGTGTAATGTACCTCCAGATAGTAATCATTCGAGTAACGACCGTGTGTCCCATACCACACGAGTTTAATTGAATATTTACTATAAGTTAGTAAACTCCACTTGGTAAGTGTAATATACTCTCGATTATTAACTAAATGAGTATCACCCAATGTCCCATAACCACTTTGCGATACTTAATTATTTACTAAAAGATTGTAAATCCCACTTGTCTAAAATATTAAATTGAACGAGTCCAAGAATTAGTCGATAAAGTAATACAAATGTTCCATACCATTTGTACTGCTAAGTCTTTTACTTTGATTCCTCATTTAAGTAAAAGCAGAAATTGTAAGAAGCAGCAGTTCAAAAGTCACAAAAGAAATAACAAAATGGCCTATGAAGCCAAAGTCAAAGCCCAATAAAATGACAAGAAGAGTTTATAGCTTTGAAAGTAATTATTTTGAATGCACCACATATGAAATAATTTCAAAAACAACATATTGTAGGATCGATTTCACCCTAGAAGGGGTCTGATTAGGGTGATACTAATAATTATAAAAATTTAATGCGAAAGTATATAAAATAATCGCAGCACTGATAATAGCAAAATAATAGCAACACGGATAATAGCAGAATAAAATGCAGAAATAAAAAAACACAGATTTACCCAGCTTCGGCAAAACACTGCCTACGTGTTGCCCCCAAGGTTTCTACTAGAAATTAAGTAATCAGACGCTTACACACGTAAACTTGCGACACCCGCTATCGACTAACCTAACTCTACGCTCAAAATCCTGCCACAACTCAGCCACTGAGTTGCGAATTCTCGAACTACACCACCGTAGTTCGTCCCCTAGTCAAACGACTAGAATTTATAAAAGTTTAAAATGAGAAATACAAAGTAAAAAACAATTTTAAAAACAAAAACCTAATTTTAAGAAAATTAAAGCCCAAATAGTAATTTAAAGAAGCCGGCCCAAAGTTAAGGCTTAAGAAATAAACTCATCTCCCTTTTTCTTTTATTTCTTCTAGTATATTCCTTCGGCCCGTATTTCTTTCCTTGTGAAAAAATGGCTGCTTCCTTTTTCGTTCGTTCCTGTTTAAGAAAATTAGGGCTTCTGAGCACGCCGAATTCGTTGATCGATTGAATAAATGTTTAGTGTTGATTGCTTTATCAATCGATCGTTTCTTCGATCTGCACACGGCTCCTTCTCGATCGAGTTCGACTTGAATTGGTATGTGATTTCCCTTTTTCTTTTCTGGTTGATTTGCTTGAACTCGATGCCCTAGAAATGCCAATGATGATTGGGTTAAATAGGGTTCGAGTCCCTTAATCTTCATTTGTATACATCTGGTTTGAATTCGTCAATTTATATGCTTGGTCGATCGATTTAACTTGAATGTTGGTGATTAACCTTGACTTGTTCAATTCGTATATTTTCGTTGCTTGATTATCACGGCTTTCGTTTCTGACTTGTTCGATTCTTCCTTGGTCACCACGGCTTGAATTATTCAATTTTCTATGCTCGACCATTTGGATTTTTCTCTATGACTTCGGCACTTTGATTTTGAAATTGTTGGATTTTTGTTAACACTTAGAACTTCAGTCACTTTGGGTTTGAATTTGTTTCTCTTATGACTACATGGTTTTTACTATATCTGGTCTTCGAGCCAGTACATGTAGTTCATGTTACCAAGTCTGGTTCGGTGGTCTTGTTCCACTTGCTATCAGTTGAACTTCTCTGGTTGTCTTGGTGCCATTTTAGTCTGGTTGCATTGTTGGAGTCTGGTAGTTACATATACATATGTATATACAGTGTTGTTTCACTGTTTTGTTCTCACTTGGTTGGTCTGCACTTCCACATGAGTTCATATTGTACCTGTTATTGCTTTGAGGCAGATCATATTGTATTTATGTCTTTGAGCCTGGGCATGTGTGCTTCATGTAGTCTACTTGGATATTGAACTGCTTCATTGTGTTCGTAAGTCTGCACTGTGCATTGATTGAAGTGTTTCATTCCATGTGAACTGAGCATGTCAAATTATGTACATTTTTGTGTCTGATCATATGTGTTTGTTGCACCATATAGTTTGATATTGCGTCTAGTTGTTGCTTTGTGCTTGAAGTCTGTAGCCACCTCAGTTTTGTATGGTTCAAGCCATTGCATATGAACTTGAATTGTTTTCTATTTTTACCAGGTCTAGTTGTCTCGAGTATATTTGTGTTGTACTGATTTGTTTCACTTGAGCCTCCATGCATCTGCTATGTCTTGATCATCTTGAACTGTTTGCATTTCCATGAGTCTGGTTCATCTTGAAGTCTACATGTGATTATTGATTTGAAATACTGCAGTCTTTATTTCTGTTTGGTTGCCATTGAACTTCAAGTTCTCTGGTTGCATACATATGTGAATTGCATTGCTGTTACTTCGACCGCTTACTTTCATACACCTGAAATGTTGAAATTGAAGTCTTTTTGTTGTTTTGGTCGAGACTGTGTTGCATACTCATGTTCATCTGTGCTCCGGTCCTCATGTATATGATGCATGTTGTATCTGATTCACTTCAGTCCTAAACTTGGTTGTTGTATACCTTCCGATTCAAGCTTGCATTGTTTTTAGGCTTCGTCTTGATTTTGGAATTTTGCTGCACTTAATTCTTTGGTCTTCAATGAGTCTAAATGTGCTTGTGTACTGATGCACTTGATATTTGAATTCATTATGGTCTGATCATTTTGCTGTTTCATATTTCCTTGAGTCTGAGTACAGTCCACTGGTTCACAATGTCTTCATGTGTACATTTGGATTGCACCTGTGTTGAATCCAGCTTATAGCTTGGGTTTGACCTTGTGCTAATATCGTGGCTTTATTTGTATTTCACTTGAGTTGAACCCGGCTTTTGATTGGGTTAGACCTTGTGCTCACCTGTCCCTGCAATTTTATCAGGTGTATATCGGTGTGCACGTCCTTGTGGCATGTACAGTGATACACTATGCATGTCACAAGTTATTCGTGTATGATAAATTCAAAATGATGACGAACAACCAAAATAAATGAGGCAAATAACATTTTCAAAAACACATTTTATTTTACACTGCAAAAATATTTCATTTTCAATTTTACTGCGTCAGTGTATATTTTGAAGATAACTCAAATGCTGGATTCAATCTGGAATAGAGTTGAAGAGCAATACGAGTGAATGAGTGATATGTAGTGAGGTGCAAATGTAAATTGAAAAATGTGATGCAATCGAATTTGTATTGTAATTGAAATTGTGTATATATAGTGAGAGCTCAAATTAGTACTATTCAAAATTGTAATAAATATTTGTTTGAACAAATATCAGTTTGAATTTAAATTCTGTATTATTTATTTTATTCAGCAAATATTTATTTAATTATGTGAAAAATAGAATAGTACATTAACAAATATGTTTAAAAGAATTTATATATGTTTATTATCATCAAACAAAAATCATATACTAGTATATCCAACACACACACACATACATATAATATATAGACACGCTTTCAAACTGCTCCTTTTAGAATCCATAAACTCATTTATTGCTCAACTATATATATAATGCTAGATAAAATAAACTACGATATCAAAATATGAATAGATACATAGTTATATAAAACTCCATGGAAAGTGTTTTGCCTAATAGAAGTAATTCGGAAACAATATTTCCGTTTTTAATATAATTAAGAACTTCCTTTTCATTTTATGAAATCCTTTAATAATTCATATATATATATAATTAATCTTGTCATAAAAATAAATATATATTATCATTAATAATTTCATAGAATAAAAATTCTACGATATCGCAAAGTACAAGAGTCAGGAGATCCATTTTACCATAATACATCCAAAGACCCAAATTTAACATACAATAACTTAAATACAAAACCTTAATGAATTGAATACGAGTTTAGGATCATTACCTAAAATTATTAGCTTCTAAAATATTTTATTTACAAGAGAATTGAAGAAGTTGGATTTTGGTTTCTAGGCTTCAAAAAAGGAAAGTTCTTACTGACTTGGGTTTGTTTACTGTAAACTAAGAAAATGAAAATAAACGTACAGTTAACTTAGGGCTTACAAAACTCTTCTCTCTTAACGCTTTTAATTTATTTTGGGCTTTAGGATTTAATTTGCAATCCAAAAAGTATTAAATAACCACTTTTATTTAATTACTTACCAGTAGCTTAATAAATCAAAAGCCTAAGTGTGTAAACCATAGCCCAAATGAATAAAATAACTTCTTAAAGTATTTTGAAAATAAACGATATTTTTACAAAGAAGTCTACTAATCTCAAATTCTTCTTTTATTTAAAATAAAAGATTCAACTAAATAAATATTCTTGTCCGAACTCTAATTCCAATTATCTTTAAATAAAACTCCAAAATTCTAATCTCTCTAATATTTTATAATTTAGAATACACCTTCCTAAAGAATTAATTATCCTCTATAAAAGAATACAAAATTTCAAATTAATGATTTAAATTCTCCAATTTACATCATTATTTATTTATTTAAGCAACTCAAAAGTCAGGGTTGTTACAAACTTCCCCTCTTAAAGAAATTGCATCCTCGCATTTCTAATTCAAAGAAACATCTATAATAGAAATATATATTTTCCAAAAATTCATCTTTTGATTCCTTCTTTATTATTTGAATTTTAGCCAAGCACCACTAGTATAAAAACATTATTTTAACTTAACAATTCAATTTACAAAAAATCAACATATTCCTTCCTTCTTATTTTCTAGTTCGAAAATAAGTTAACACAAATATTTCACATCTTTTAAAATAATATAACAACTTTTATAGTTTGAAATATTAAATATTTTAAGATGTTTAAAAGACATTCAACTTATTTAATTTCTTAAATAAGAATGTGAAATAATTTAAAGGCTTCCTTAGTTTATATATTAGAACCTCACAATTTAATTTCATTTTTATTGAAAAGAAATTATTTCTCCAAGAATTAATTTTCCATAACATGAAAAATTACAAATATTAAACTTTTAATTCCTTTCAATTCAAATTCTTATATTTTGTAATTCAAAAATTAGGAAAACTAATTTCGAATATAAAAGTTACATATATAATCAAACCAAAAAAATTTCTTTTCTTCACTAAAGTTTCTATTTTATCAAATGTCAATTTTGTAGACTTCTTTTCATGATTATATAAATTTAGCTTTTAACATAAGTCATATCCTTATACTAAGATTCAAACTCATTTATAAATCTCTTTTCCTTGGCTTTGCAAAAGAATATCTATAACTTATCATTATTATTTTGTAAAGCTATTTAAATTTGAAATACATTTTACTACAATTAGAGTTTTCAAGAATTTAATCACTTATTTAAACATAACTGCAAAGTTCAATCTTTTTAATATAACCATTTTAAGGTGAAATGAATTTCTAACCCTTTTAGTCTACCTCAAGATTGAATTATCATCACTTTTATTTTTCAACAAAACTCCAAATTACTTTTCAAACTTTAAATAATTCGATTCTGGATAAATCTTTTTTCCAAAAATAATTTTCTAACTTTATATTCTTTAAATAATATAATGGCTTCTTATGATATTATTTATACCAATTTATGTTTAAATATTTATCCTTTTAGATTCCAAATCATCAAAATATAAAATTCTATTTTCTTTTTCAATTAATTTCTTATTTTGAAATTCCAAAATTTATTTACACAATCACTTACATCTTTTATTTTAACTTCTTATAAACTAGGGCTCATATATAATAATTAACTTTCATTCAAATCATAATAGGATATACATAACAAATCTAAAGCATCACTCATAATTCATCTTAGCATATATAAATATACACAAATTACATACGTAAAATAATATAATGATGTTTGCCTTGTCATCTATTTATAGCAAATCGCTTTTTCAAATGGCTACGATGTTGACCGTGCAATCAACATTGCCTCACCATTGACCTCTACTATTGCCATGTCTCGGTGGCAGCACACGTTATCTAAATTAATACATATAATGCATTTTTCTAGTTTCCACTGTAATTTTCTAAACCACCAAAATTTTAAACACATATATACATATTAAACTTTCTTCTCAATTTATTTTCCAAAAATATCTTTCCACAAAATATTCTATTTTCCCAAATAATATTATTCAATTCCAAATCATTTACTTAATATTATTATCAAAACTCCAATTAATATCTCCTTTCCAAATAACCATATAGGTCATAATATTTCCTTTTAAAATATTATTTATCTTCAAGATCTTGCTTTTAAAATTATCACATTTATATATACATGTATACATACTTATTCCCGAAATACCTTTTCATTTCCAAAATTCATTACATATGCATATATATATGTGTGTGTATTTTCTAAAACATATATCCCATTTTAAAACAATATTTAACTCACTTAAAACTTCATTTCCTTTTTAAATATTATTTACAACATATTAATAATTATTTATAATACTTTAAATATAAAAACTTAAAATATTGTGTTCAACTGTCTTGTCCTAATGTTTAGGAATCCCTATCGATAACGCTGATCAGGTGAAGCACTCAACGACCAATTTAACACAAAACTAATTTCCAAAAGTTTCTTTATCAATCTCTATATTTTTAAACAAATGAAAATCTACTGATAGCAATTCAATAATACAACCATTCATTCATGCATACATCATGCAATTATCCAATACTACATCTATCTTAGTATTTAATTAGTGGTACTTATAAATTGACATTTTATTTTACATGAAGTAAAGTTTTTATATCCTTTGCTGTAGCTACACTACCGAAGATACCGCAAAGTCTTGTAATTAATATCGAGTAGGCTTCTAAATTTTAAGTGACGATTCCTATTGAATATTAATTTTAACAATTACTTACAATTTCAAACAATCAAGCATCCATCATCCAATCAAATATATATAAACAACTAATTACTGTGCTAAGCGGAAACAATCTATCACCTTCTGCTATGCAACTCTGATCACTAACGGATCTGGACACAACTGCTCAACTCTAAACTTTTAAAATCATTTTTTATAACTGTAATTTGTAAAATAATCAAAGTTTTTACAAATACATTCCAATGATTATTCCCAATAATCATTTATACTTATATCCTAATTAGGAAATAAATTCTAGATTCTACCCGACACACCCAAGGGATGGGACTCTAACTCTGTCTAGGTCAAGATTCGTGTTTCTTACATTCTATATTGTTCTGAACCCTACTCTGATACCAAGCTCTAACGCCCCATCTTTATACCCATATTACCCAAGAATATTACAAGTAATATTGTCGAGTAATACAGAGAATAATGCTGGTTAGGAGCAATCATCTGTAATATTGCTCTAGGTGAGTATTGATACGTCGAATTATGTAACTATATTTTTTACTTTTACTTATGTGAAGGGATTCAATGTATACAATCTAGGCGCAAAACAATAATACAGTGGCTTAATATAATTCAGAGCGGTATATCCCGTAATAATACAACACAAAATCATACGTCGCAACGAAAATATAATACATTAAATATCTCTTAAAAGTGTAAGTCTACCAAAGGGAGAAACTAGACATACATATACAACTATATACATATATAGACTATGATAGGTTAAAAGAATACACATGACAACATAGGTCAATACAACAACCAAATAAACAATAAGCATACAAATAATACTAGCATCTCAAAATGGAACTCTAACACATAGATAATACTCCATATATCTATTCTAGCTAGTCCACATCTAAAGTCACAGAGTCTCTATACCTATCAAGTCCCAGTATGACCCGAGTATTATAAAAAATAATAAACGGGTCAGACTATCTCTAAATATCCACAAAGGTGACATCATGCATAAACATCAAATATGTAGAAATCCATATGGTGTATTAAACTAAACAAGTTCAATTCCATAATAGAACTCATAGTGAATGATCCCAATATCTAGAAATAGCCATAAGAAAGTAAATGACAACACATCTCATATTTCACCAAATCATAAAACACAAATATAGCCCTTTATAGGTAAAACAGAATTATGGTAAAATCCCAAATCAAATCTCAAATCTTAATGTTTAAATCAATAAACACATAATTGGCGTCAATCCCCAAAGATGAGACGATACTCGCCAAAAATGCAAGTAACGATGAGGTACAGTCCCCTCCGGGACAAAAGTATTGTCTCTTCTCGGACAGAGGTATAGTCCCCTCTCGAACACCCAAAAACGAACACGAAGGTTACGTCGAACAAAGATGAGGTACTGTCCCATCATGGACAAACTAGAGACATACCCGAAGGTTACGTCTAACTTGAGACGAACCCAAAGATCGTGTCTAACTAAAGACGAGCATAAGGCTACGCCTAACCCAAACACGAGCACGAAGGCTACGCCAAACAGAGATGAGGTACTATCCCCTCATGGACAAATGGAGACGAGCATAATGCGAATCTAACCTAAAGGCAAGAGCATCGCAAGCTTACACAAGATGATCATTTCTGATCAATAAGTGTAATGTACCTCCAGATAGTAATCATTCGAGTAATGACCGTGTGTCCCATACCACACGAGTTTAATTGAATATTTACTATAAGTTTGTAAACTCCACTTGGTAAGTGTAATATACTCTCGATTATTAACTAAATGAGTATCATCCAATGTCCCATAACCACTTTGCGATACTTAATTATTTACTAAAAGATTGTAAATCCCACTTGTCTTAAATATTCAAGTGAACGAGTCCAAGAATTAGTCGATAAAGTAATACAAATGTTCCATACCACTTGTATTGCTAAATTGTTTAATTAGATTCCTCATTCAAGGGAAAGCAGAAATTGCAAGAAGTAATAGTTCAAAAGTCACAAAAGAAATAACCAAATGGCTTATGAAGCCAAAGTTAAAGCCCAATAAAATGACAAGAAGAGTTTATAATTTTGAAAGCAATTATTTTGAATTCACCATATATGAAATGATTTCTAAAACAATACACACACACACACATATATATATATACATACTTTCAAATTTCTCCTTTTAAAATCTATAAACTCATTTATTGCTTAACTATATATATATATTTAATACTAGATAAAATAAACTACGATATTAAAATGTAAATAGATACATAGTTATATAAAACTCCATGGAAAGTGTTTTGCCTAATAGAAGTAATTCGAAAACAGTATCTCCATTTTTAATAAATTAAGAACTTCCTTTTCATTTTATAAATTCCTTTAATAATTCATATATACATTTAATTAATCATGTCATAAAAAGAAATATATATTATCATTAATAATTTCATAGAATAAAAACTCTACGATATCACAAAGTACAAGAGTCAGGAGATCCATTTTACCATAATACATCTAAAAACCCAAATTTAACATACAATAATGTAAATACAAAACCTTAATGAATTGAATACGAGTTTAGGATCATTACCTGAAATTATTAGCTTCTAAAATATTTAACTTACAAGAGGATTGAAGAAGTTGGATTTTGGTTTCTAGGTTTCAAAAAGGGAAAGTTCTTACTGACTTGTGTTTGTTTACTGTAAACTAAGAAAATGAAAATAAACGTACAGTTAACTTAGGACTTGGAAAATTCTCCTCTCTCAATGCTTTTAATTTATTTTGGGCTTTAGGATTTAATTTGCAACCCAAAAAGTATTAAATAACCACTTTTATTTAATTACTTACCAATAGCTTAATAATCAAAAGCCTAAGTATTTAAACCATAGCCCAAATGAATAAATTGACTTATTAAATTATTTTAACAATAAATAATATTTTTATAAAGAAGTCTACTAATCTCGAATTCTTCTTTTATTTAAAAATAAAAGATTCAACTAAATAAATATTCTTGTCCAAACTCTAATTCCAATTATCTTTAAATAAAACTCTAAAATTCTAATTTCTCCAATATTCTATAAATTCAGAATTCACCTTCACAAAGAATTAATTATCTTCTATAAAAGAATACAAAATTTCATAATAATGATTTAAATTCTTCAATTTAAATCATTATTTATTTATTTAAGCAACTCAAAAATCAGGGTTGTTACATGGTGTTTTTTGAAACAACAACTGTTTCCTGGTGCAATGAATAAGTACTCCTAAACATTTTAATTAGTTGCCTATATATGTGTATAAAACAGATTTGGTTTTAAGTTTACAAAACATAAGTTCATAACATAAATTGGTTAATTAATATTGATCGGTTTCAAAATCACTTGGGGTGGTCTACACAAGATCTCTCACAAACAAGTATTATGTGCAGGCTCTCGACTAACACAACTGGTCAACTCCTTAACCTAGGTTATGTAGAAGTTATTTCATCAACTCTTATCTTGTATGATTTTGTAAACTTCATTTTAGATGAAACTTAATTTAATCTACATACTTACTCTTAAGTACACGTCCTTACAGAAAGAAGTTAACAAAACTTCACTCACTACCTATTGTACTTATCGTTCTTTATCTAACAAAGTAGATTACTCCTTATCAATACATCATTATGCACCGTAGGAAGGAGCGACTTTTGAGATTGAATCTTATTCATGTTAGGTACTTTTGGAACCCTTTCCAATGCATTCACCTATTCGATCATTGAATTCTATTATTACCTTTACATGATATGTTATCTACTTCTGTATTAAATTTTATGAACTTATCATATATACATTACTTGTGCATCGAATATACATGTTTATTTCTATGATAATTCACAGGTGAATTTTAACGAAGTATGTGGAACCGTTTTGGCATTATTAGATTTTGAATTGCATAAATCTATATGCATCAATCCTAAGAGTTTACCAACTCTTATGTCGCTCCCACTGAATGGTACTTCGTCCTCAGTCGTTTGAGATACAATTCACCAGCATCATATGATTCATAATCATATGATTAAATAATTATTTCTCAAAACTGTGGCTTAGTCCGCAATTCTAAAATAATTGTAAATTTTTTAGATACTTCTATGTTATATAGCTAATGCAATAAATATCGTTATTCTAATAGATTTATCATAATGAATATTCATAACAAAATAAAACTATAATTATTTTCAGTTAGTACTGAAAATAATTATTATTTCATAAATAATATTTGGCATATTTACATAAATAATTTTTCATATCTCGATGCATCCACTGATAAGTATTATATGGCATGCTTCCACTATTGTGACGACCCGGCTTTTTCTCCACAAAAAGTCGTATCATCAAGAAGAAAGAAAGGGATAGAAAAGAGATAAGATAGAGAAGAAAGAAAGAAACACATCAGAATCTAAACAGCGGAACGAATAAATTATATTAATCAAATAAGATATTACATTGTATCATATACATCAGAGATACACAGCTTATACAACACATACTAGACAGTTATAAACATCTGTCTAGTCATTACAACTCAAATACACTCAACAAATGACTCATACAGACTAACACAGCGGAACACTATATCTACGAACGCTGAAGCCTCCTGCTCCATTGCTCCTCCAAAGATTCGTCAAAGCAAACCTGAATCCCTTGGCTACTCGTAAAAATTTGAGTACCCAAGGTTTAATAAAACAGAAAATAAACACTTGGGTCAGACATGGGTCTGGTGTGAGTAAACGGTTTAAATTGCTTAACTTCAAAACCTTTTGAAAACAAAGGTATCACGTAAGACTTCCCACACATAAACATGGGTAAGTTTTTACCTTACGCTAACCAAAACATTTGATAGGAAATTCGATTGTATTATAATAGGGTCTAGGGTTTTCAAGTAAAATACAGAAATAGCTGAAATGCTTACATCTCACATTCCAACATAGTTGGGCACAACTAATACGTACGGCACTTATTGGAGTTTGGATTCCATACAATGGCAGGGCTACTGGGGTACCGCCCGTCACAGTACGTGGCCTAGATCACCGTACCGAGGAGTACGCCCGCTCCTCTGCAACACAAAGCCGGAACCATCCCTTACTGGATAATTCCGAACAAGACAATCCCGTAGTTGGCGCGACCAACCACACACTAAACCGAATAAAAGAAAAGGGACCTCTAGACAGGGATCTATCTTGCTCTCAGTGGGTGCTACCCACGAAGCCTTGCTGCACCTCCCCTGTTTTAGCCATTCCCGGTTGATGAGGCTTGAGGTTACGATTACCTTTAATCAGAACATATCACTTAGAATGCTCATCGTCCGCCTAACGATGTGCTGAAAGCATTCAATCCATACAAGTTCGTTCCGGGTTCGAACGAAACCGAAGGCATTATCTCGTTACACTCGTTTTGGAATCACCCTCAGAGTTAACGACAATAACCCTTGCACTCTGAATCTTCATCTTCACTTGAGATTCACGACCTATCGTTAATTTGGATCGATGTGGTATTCGGGTCTCCAGACCTGGAATACCGGTATACGGAAACCCGATCCCGGTCTCATCGAATCCAAAACGTATCTTTTAAGGCCAAGTTGTTTTAAGGTTAAAACAATTCAATTCTTATCTATATACACACAGATAGATATCTCAATAGATAATCTATATTATCATCCAAACAGATAATTCATATTATCATTTCAATTCAACCAAACATCTATATCATAGATCAGCACATCTCTTATCAGAGATATTAACAATGCAAAGCATTCAATATCATTCATCCATCCTTAAGTAATGATTTATATTATCTCTAATTAATTTAAAGTGAATTAAATTAATTACTTATTTTATAAATCCTTCTTACTTAATCATTAATTAAACTAATTAATTAATCATACTCTAGTATCAATCTTAATTAATCATTCCTGATAAATCAACCTTTAATTACTTTAAGTAATTAATACTTAATTATTTTCACAAATTAATTATCTTAAACCATTTTAGTAATTAATCTTTAATTACTTCATAATTAATTAACCATACTTAATTACATAAATCTTTAATCAATTATAATTAATTAATTTTAATTAATTAATTACTTAATCCTTTATTATTGATTAATTAATCTTGATTAATCAATTCTTAATTTACATCATTAATTATATAAATAAATGATCCTTAATTACTCTTTAATTAATTACTCCATTTAAATTATTTAATAATTAATCTTTAATTAATTATATTTATTAATCACCTTTGATTAATCTCAATTAGTAATTAACTACCCTTAATTACTCTTCCCTTAATTAATTACTTCTTAATTAATTATCCTTTAATTAATCCCTTGATTAATTATTCAAAGTAATTAAACTCAAATTACTTTTATTAAACCATCTTTAGTTAATTACATCCCCTAATTAACTTTAATTACCTTCCTAAGTAATTTATACTTCCACTAATTACATTTAAGTAATTACTCCTTAATTACTTATACTAAGTAATTTACTTAATTAATTATATTAATTAACTATATTAAGTAATTAACACTTAATTAAATTCAAAGTTTATCCTTAATTAATTACCTTAATTAATTAAGTTAATTTAATTACCTAAATTAATCACTTCTTAATCACTAGTTAATGATCCCATCATTAACTACCCATTAACTTCCCATTAACTAATTACCATAAGTAATTTTAATTAATCTCATCATAAATTAATTACATTAATTAATTTTATTAAGTGATTAATCTTTTAATTAATCTTACTAATTAGTTACCCTTAATTAACCACAACTTTAATTAAATTTAAAGATAAATTTTTTTATCTTTATTAAATTCTTAATTACATCATTAAACATCCATTTGAAACCATTCTGCAAATTAACTATATATTTGAAAGAATTGAAACCATTTATGCTTTTAAAACAAATTATTCAAATACCTTTAAACTATGATTCCTTTGCTAAAAAAAATCTGGTACCATCCTTTAAAACAAGACAATACGACACTCACAAAAACCCAAGCTAACCCCTATATTTACTCGAGTAACCTTCCGTGCACTCCCTCTCCTTCTCTCCTTCGAGTCGAACACACGAAAATAACAAGCTCTACCCGAGTCCTGACCTTCTTCCCCAAACACAACACCACATAACAACCCAATCCAATCGTGCACGTGCACACATGGTCGGAGCTTCTCCGACCATCACCGTTACCACCAACAAGTCGACGATCATCAACCCGACTCACCTGACCTCCAAATTCGACGAAACTGACAACGAATCAAAATCGAACCAAGTGATCGACTCCAGGAACCCAACATCTTCGACAAAACGTCTCGCTCTGATGATCTCGTTCACCAGAAAAGTCGCCGCCTTGACCAGAGCCGCGTTACGATCTCTAGCGAAGATTCCCCCATATGCGATCGATCACGATCTACTCTTGTTGCCGTACGCATCCCCACAACATTGACAGCTTCAACTAGGTATCAAACCCTACTTCGCCAATCTCAGATCACCACGATGATCAGAAAAATCTTCACCTATTTTTCCTGAGTTCCCCCACCTTCCATCCTTCTCCAGCCGAAGCCACGACCACCATAGATATTCCGACCACCAGAATTATCCCAAAAACCCAATTCCAAACAATTCAGAAATGCACACTCAATTTCAATCTAAAAATCATAATTTATATCTTAAAAATCATATTTACCCAAGCCGATTCAAGTTATATACTTAAATCAGAGAATTGTAACCATTGATTTTTAACATGTTTATATTTCTATTTTTATTGTACTGTAAATCTTAGTTTCCAGATACTATATCTATCTAAACATTTTTAAAAACATTTTTAGATCCAGGTTCAAGTTTAAACAAACTTAATTCGATTGAAAACTTCAGACTAACAGAGATCAGAGGAGGGAAATTGGAATTTGAACTAAATATAATCTCTGTAATATAAAACAGAGAAGATAGAACTCATATATATATAAACATATCACATTTACAAACATGCATTCATAGCCAACAGTCATGCAACAATATATATATCATCACAACACAAATTATCACTTGCATTAAAGTTTAATCATAGATTTTTTAAAAAAAAAACTGTTTTTAAAAGAAAGGTTTACTCACTTTAATAAAGCAGAGAACAGAGCCTCCATTTTTGAAAAGCTTTTGAACTTTTAAGATCTGAATGCCTTTGCTATTAAAACTTGAATTGCTTGCTGGAAAACTTGCATGCATGCTCTGATTTCCAGATTGCATTTGAAATCTTTAAATTTTGAATGCTGCTTTAAAAACTCAGGTTGAAAGGAATGAATTCCAGGCAGGCTTTTGTTTTCAGATTGAAGAAAAGAATTACAGGTTGTTGATTTTTGAAATGAATTACAGGGATTTGTTATGAGATTATGGTTTTGAGGAATCTGGTTATAGATTGTTTTTGAGAGGAGGATTGAATTACAGAATTTGTTATGAGAAATTGTTTGAGTATATACAGGCTGAAACTTCTTTGTATTAGAAAAGAGAAATGGGAAAAGAAATGAGGAGAAGAAGGCATATGTTTATAATGATGAAAATGATTTATTAAAAATAAAAATAAAAACTAAATTTAAAAGAATGACATTTGTCACTTTAGTTGTTTTAAAAATTAACACATGTACTTAGATTGATTTATTATCTTACATTTGTAACTTTACATGCAAAAATAATTTATAAATGTAAATAAAGCTTTTATTAATTAATTTCCTAATAACTAAATATTTATTTTATTTTATATAAATAATAATTCTTTTTAAAAGAAAAAGAATAAAACAAACTATTTTTAGTTCAAAAGATATTTAAAAAGAAAGCTTATTTTAACCCATTTTAGTTTAATTACTTTTTTAAAAAGAAAACAAATTAAAACCTTTATTAAATCTTATCTTTTGAATTTACATTACAAATCCAAACTCATATTCAAATTAAAATTGAAAATCTAATTTAAAATCAAGTTATATATATATACATATATAACTACACAAATTCAGTTTGAAATAACAATTTACCAAATCTTAAAAAAATTTATAAAATAAATTATCTCTTTAATATAAATTACTTATTTACTTATCTTACCAAATGAATTAATGTTTCATTTGTAAAATTGTATTTTAATCTTATATATATATTATTCAAATCATATTTATCAAGCTATATTTAAAAATAAAATAACACAAACCTTTTTGTTAATTCATTTCTATTTTAAACTAAAACTAAAATAAATTTAAACAATTAACATTTATCTTGAGTATTTAAAAACCATATAATTTATTTATTAAATAACTTTGAAAAGCTTTATATTAAATTAAATCATAAATCCCAAATTACCAAAATATATTAGAATTTGAAAATTATGTTTTATTTGTTAGATTCATCTAAAGCTTTTCTATTTACAATATATACAATTATATATATACATTATAAATAGAAAACAATTTAATTAGCCTTTAAAAGATAATATTTACCAATTAAATATTTATAAAAGCAGATTGTTAAACCAATTTAAATCTTTATTAACAAAGATTATTAAGTCAATTTAAATTTTTAAACAGATTATTAAATTGATTATTGCCCAAAATTTCCGGGATATCACATTCCTTCCCCCTTAAAATAATTTCGTCCCCGAAATTAAAAACAAAGGTAATTTAATAATCTCATTAAAGATTTTAAATTTGAAATCACAAGTATATTTTATCAACCATAGGTTAACAATCATAGCAACCAATCATCCAAACAAACAATTCTAACTATTCAGAGAAAAATTCTGGATAGAATTTACTCGAGTTTCCCCAAGTATATATATATACCGGGATACTCGCTTTACAAACAATCTAAACTACGAAGCTACAGAGCTCCTACTCATCTAGATCTATAAAACTAAACAGAATATCAGACTACAGACGAGTCTGACTCAACTACCAAACTTCCCAAAACTGCAGATTCTAAAACCAAAGATAGATCAAATACGTATTCCCTCAGAGATACGTAAAACTCAATGAATTCCAGTTATCCAAACTGACCATTCAATTCAGAAGTCCAAATACTTATCCAAGTCAGAATACAGACGAGATCCAAACATAACTCTATTTCACAACATCAGTAGATTCCAAACTTACTTCTCCTATCCAGAGATACACTCCAAACTGCTTTCGCTGCTCAACTCTGATCTGAGGTAGAACACAAGCACAGACTGGACAACTTATTCCAGAAATAAGGTTCACTGATCCATAAAGAAAACTCAGATACTCCAGCAAAACTTGTGCTGCTTCACCAACTCCATCTCTAGGAAACATCCTTCCACTAGACTGAACCACCGGTATCACTCCTGGAATCCAAGTCGATAAGAAAACTCAACCTTCAGATGCGGACAAACTTCTGACTTCTCTGAAGACATTCAGAAATCTCGAATAACTCAAGAGAACACTCAGCAATCGCAAGTCACTTTTGCGATCAATCCAGCCTAATTCCAAACAGACTGTTCTCTCTTTACCAATCAGAACAGCTTACACTTATTTATCCAATTTATCGAAGAAATGGATCCACTCTGCTGCTTCTGATCTTCACTTCCAGAAAAACTGCTCAGCTAGAAAACTTCTTGCCATTACAGAACACTCCAAGTAGCACTGCTGACACTGATGCTCCTATCCAAAGCTCTTCGAGAAATTCGAACTCCAAACCAAAGCAGAAACACCATGCTGAACTCAGCCACAACACCGAAGCATACACACTTCCTTAATCTTGTTCCAAAGAAAACATCTTCGGGAACATCCATCGTCACTGTATCTCATCATACAGCTACTATTACCTGAGGTATCAAGGTACCATCACTCGCTTCTGTTCAACCGACAGATCCAACTTTACTCATCCAACTTCAAAGATAAACTCCGAACCTTAACAGGTTTCCTTCAGAGATTGTGAAATCCTTACACAACTGTAAAGTTCACTCGAGACGGTATTAGGTTTACAGTCTCGATAGATACTCTTCCAACCTCAACACTCAGACTCCTAATCCTAGATGATAAATTATTATCATCTCAACCAATCATTACAAATACCATATACATTTAAAATGATACTTTTTTTTTATATAGAAATTATATCTGGGTAAAATTATTTCATCTACCTTTTTAAAATAATATTGTGTCTGTTGGCCTGGTCCAAGTGTTTAGAGATCCCTATCAATAACGTTAGCTACTCGTATTGACCAGAATCCATATACCACTCAACCGATCAATTAACACAATATAAAACCATTATATATAACTAACAAATACGCGCTCTCGTATATATATATATACACTCAGACTCAAACAGGTTGCTACAGATCCTGTCTCTAATGATCAATCCTTCCGAACCTAGGTATTCACTCAACCTAGTGTTCAGATATTCACTTAACCAATAGCTTAGGTATTCGCTCAACCTATGCTCTGATACCAAATGTGACGACCCGGCTTTTTCTCCACAAAAAGTCGTATCATCAAGAAGAAAGAAAGGGATAGAAAAGAGATAAGATAGAGAAGAAAGAAAGAAACACATCAGAATCTAAACAGCGGAATGAATAAATTATATTAATCAAATAAGATATTACATTGTATCATATACATCAGAGATACACAGCTTATACAACACATACTAGACAGTTATAAACATCTGTCTAGTCATTACAACTCAAATACACTCAACAAATGACTCATACAGACTAACACAGCGGAACACTATATCTACGAACGCTGAAGCCTCCTGCTCCATTGCTCCTCCAAAGATTCGTCAAAGCAAACCTGAATCCCTTGGCTACTCGTAAAAATTTGAGTACCCAAGGTTTAATAAAACAGAAAATAAACACTTGGGTCAGACATGGGTCTGGTGTGAGTAAACGGTTTAAATTGCTTAACTTCAAAACCTTTTGAAAACAAAGGTATCACGTAAGACTTCCCACACATAAACATGGGTAAGTTTTTACCTTACGCTAACCAAAACATTTGATAGGAAATTCGATTGTATTATAATAGGGTCTAGGGTTTTCAAGTAAAATACAGAAATAGCTGAAATGCTTACATCTCACATTCCAACATAGTTGGGCACAACTAATACGTACGGCACTTATTGGAGTTTGGATTCCATACAATGGCAGGGCTACTGGGGTACCGCCCGTCACAGTACGTGGCCTAGATCACCGTACCGAGGAGTACGCCCGCTCCTCTGCAACACAAAGCCGGAACCATCCCTTACTGGATAATTCCGAACAAGACAATCCCGTAGTTGGCGCGACCAACCACACACTAAACCGAATAAAAGAAAAGGGACCTCTAGACAGGGATCTATCTTGCTCTCAGTGGGTGCTACCCACGAAGCCTTGCTGCACCTCCCCTGTTTTAGCCATTCCCGGTTGATGAGGCTTGAGGTTACGATTACCTTTAATCAGAACATATCACTTAGAATGCTCATCGTCCGCCTAACGATGTGCTGAAAGCATTCAATCCATACAAGTTCGTTCCGGGTTCGAACGAAACCGAAGGCATTATCTCGTTACACTCGTTTTGGAATCACCCTCAGAGTTAACGACAATAACCCTTGCACTCTGAATCTTCATCTTCACTTGAGATTCACGACCTATCGTTAATTTGGATCGATGTGGTATTCGGGTCTCCAGACCTGGAATACCGGTATACGGAAACCCGATCCCGGTCTCATCGAATCCAAAACGTATCTTTTAAGGCCAAGTTGTTTTAAGGTTAAAACAATTCAATTCTTATCTATATACACACAGATAGATATCTCAATAGATAATCTATATTATCATCCAAACAGATAATTCATATTATCATTTCAATTCAACCAAACATCTATATCATAGATCAGCACATCTCTTATCAGAGATATTAACAATGCAAAGCATTCAATATCATTCATCCATCCTTAAGTAATGATTTATATTATCTCTAATTAATTTAAAGTGAATTAAATTAATTACTTATTTTATAAATCCTTCTTACTTAATCATTAATTAAACTAATTAATTAATCATACTCTAGTATCAATCTTAATTAATCATTCCTGATAAATCAACCTTTAATTACTTTAAGTAATTAATACTTAATTATTTTCACAAATTAATTATCTTAAACCATTTTAGTAATTAATCTTTAATTACTTCATAATTAATTAACCATACTTAATTACATAAATCTTTAATCAATTATAATTAATTAATTTTAATTAATTAATTACTTAATCCTTTATTATTGATTAATTAATCTTGATTAATCAATTCTTAATTTACATCATTAATTATATAAATAAATGATCCTTAATTACTCTTTAATTAATTACTCCATTTAAATTATTTAATAATTAATCTTTAATTAATTATATTTATTAATCACCTTTGATTAATCTCAATTAGTAATTAACTACCCTTAATTACTCTTCCCTTAATTAATTACTTCTTAATTAATTATCCTTTAATTAATCCCTTGATTAATTATTCAAAGTAATTAAACTCAAATTACTTTTATTAAACCATCTTTAGTTAATTACATCCCCTAATTAACTTTAATTACCTTCCTAAGTAATTTATACTTCCACTAATTACATTTAAGTAATTACTCCTTAATTACTTATACTAAGTAATTTACTTAATTAATTATATTAATTAACTATATTAAGTAATTAACACTTAATTAAATTCAAAGTTTATCCTTAATTAATTACCTTAATTAATTAAGTTAATTTAATTACCTAAATTAATCACTTCTTAATCACTAGTTAATGATCCCATCATTAACTACCCATTAACTTCCCATTAACTAATTACCATAAGTAATTTTAATTAATCTCATCATAAATTAATTACATTAATTAATTTTATTAAGTGATTAATCTTTTAATTAATCTTACTAATTAGTTACCCTTAATTAACCACAACTTTAATTAAATTTAAAGATAAATTTTTTTATCTTTATTAAATTCTTAATTACATCATTAAACATCCATTTGAAACCATTCTGCAAATTAACTATATATTTGAAAGAATTGAAACCATTTATGCTTTTAAAACAAATTATTCAAATACCTTTAAACTATGATTCCTTTGCTAAAAAAAATCTGGTACCATCCTTTAAAACAAGACAATACGACACTCACAAAAACCCGAGCTAACCCCTATATTTACTCGAGTAACCTTCCGTGCACTCCCTCTCCTTCTCTCCTTCGAGTCGAACACACGAAAATAACAAGCTCTACCCGAGTCCTGACCTTCTTCCCCAAACACAACACCAGATAACAACCCAATCCAATCGTGCACGTGCACACATGGTCGGAGCTTCTCCGACCATCACCGTTACCACCAACAAGTCGACGATCATCAACCCGACTCACCTGACCTCCAAATTCGACGAAACTGACAACGAATCAAAATCGAACCAAGTGATCGACTCCAGGAACCCAACATCTTCGACAAAACGTCTCGCTCTGATGATCTCGTTCACCAGAAAAGTCGCCGCCTTGACCAGAGCCGCGTTACGATCTCTAGCGAAGATTCCCCCATATGCGATCGATCACGATCTACTCTTGTTGCCGTACGCATCCCCACAACATTGACAGCTTCAACTAGGTATCAAACCCTACTTCGCCAATCTCAGATCACCACGATGATCAGAAAAATCTTCACCTATTTTTCCTGAGTTCCCCCACCTTCCATCCTTCTCCAGCCGAAGCCACGACCACCATAGATATTCCGACCACCAGAATTATCCCAAAAACCCAATTCCAAACAATTCAGAAATGCACACTCAATTTCAATCTAAAAATCATAATTTATATCTTAAAAATCATATTTACCCAAGCCGATTCAAGTTATATACTTAAATCAGAGAATTGTAACCATTGATTTTTAACATGTTTATATTTCTATTTTTATTGTACTGTAAATCTTAGTTTCCAGATACTATATCTATCTAAACATTTTTAAAAACATTTTTAGATCCAGGTTCAAGTTTAAACAAACTTAATTCGATTGAAAACTTCAGACTAACAGAGATCAGAGGAGGGAAATTGGAATTTGAACTAAATATAATCTCTGTAATATAAAACAAAGAAGATAGAACTCATATATATATAAACATATCACATTTACAAACATGCATTCATAGCCAACAGTCATGCAACAATATATATATCATCACAACACAAATTATCACTTGCATTAAAGTTTAATCATAGATTTTTTTTAAAAAAAACTGTTTTTAAAAGAAAGGTTTACTCACTTTAATAAAGCAGAGAACAGAGCCTCCATTTTTGAAAAGCTTTTGAACTTTTAAGATCTGAATGCCTTTGCTATTAAAACTTGAATTGCTTGCTGGAAAACTTGCATGCATGCTCTGATTTCCAGATTGCATTTGAAATCTTTAAATTTTGAATGCTGCTTTAAAAACTCAGGTTGAAAGGAATGAATTCCAGGCAGGCTTTTGTTTTCAGATTGAAGAAAAGAATTACAGGTTGTTGATTTTTGAAATGAATTACAGGGATTTGTTATGAGATTATGGTTTTGAGGAATCTGGTTATAGATTGTTTTTGAGAGGAGGATTGAATTACAGAATTTGTTATGAGAAATTGTTTGAGTATATACAGGCTGAAACTTCTTTGTATTAGAAAAGAGAAATGGGAAAAGAAATGAGGAGAAGAAGGCATATGTTTATAATGATGAAAATGATTTATTAAAAATAAAAATAAAAACTAAATTTAAAAGAATGACATTTGTCACTTTAGTTGTTTTAAAAATTAACACATGTACTTAGATTGATTTATTATCTTACATTTGTAACTTTACATGCAAAAATAATTTATAAATGTAAATAAAGCTTTTATTAATTAATTTCCTAATAACTAAATATTTATTTTATTTTATATAAATAATAATTCTTTTTAAAAGAAAAAGAATAAAACAAACTATTTTTAGTTCAAAAGATATTTAAAAAGAAAGCTTATTTTAACCCATTTTAGTTTAATTACTTTTTTAAAAAGAAAACAAATTAAAACCTTTATTAAATCTTATCTTTTGAATTTACATTACAAATCCAAACTCATATTCAAATTAAAATTGAAAATCTAATTTAAAATCAAGTTATATATATATACATATATAACTACACAAATTCAGTTTGAAATAACAATTTACCAAATCTTAAAAAAATTTATAAAATAAATTATCTCTTTAATATAAATTACTTATTTACTTATCTTACCAAATGAATTAATGTTTCATTTGTAAAATTGTATTTTAATCTTATATATATATTATTCAAATCATATTTATCAAGCTATATTTAAAAATAAAATAACACAAACCTTTTTGTTAATTCATTTCTATTTTAAACTAAAACTAAAATAAATTTAAACAATTAACATTTATCTTGAGTATTTAAAAACCATATAATTTATTTATTAAATAACTTTGAAAAGCTTTATATTAAATTAAATCATAAATCCCAAATTACCAAAATATATTAGAATTTGAAAATTATGTTTTATTTGTTAGATTCATCTAAAGCTTTTCTATTTACAATATATACAATTATATATATACATTATAAATAGAAAACAATTTAATTAGCCTTTAAAAGATAATATTTACCAATTAAATATTTATAAAAGCAGATTGTTAAACCAATTTAAATCTTTATTAACAAAGATTATTAAGTCAATTTAAATTTTTAAACAGATTATTAAATTGATTATTGCCCAAAATTTCCGGGATATCACAACTATTCCTGCTTTTACAATAATACCATATGAAATATAAAACTTTATTTAACTGCTTATTATGAACTTTGTAACTAGTTTAAAGTCCAGGGTTTTGGATCAAATATCTTAAACTCGTAGAAATAACTTTTATAAATAACAACTATCTATATGAAAATAGGGTATCACATTTCTCATTCCATATTAAGTAATTTTTTAATATTTTACACAATTCATGTTTTTGATATCCCTTTATAAAGTAGAGAGACAATGCACTCTCTTCATTCCAACTATGCCTAAGTTACATCCACTCTTGTACATTCGCTTTCCTTTCCAAAATGGTTGAACCACTCAAAGGAGATCCTTATTATAATCAATTATATTGAATACATGATTTCACATTATGGTTTATTTGCTTATTTTCAAGGCACTAATTTCATTGAAGTTTCATACATTACGAACCATGACTATTCACCATATGACATTTATATATGATCAAATGTGGATTAAATATACATATTCTTGTATTACTTAAGAGTTCAAAACTCATAAAAGACAATACACAGTTTCAGATAAATATATTCTTGAGCGACCGAGACATGAATGTGTTAGGGTTTTGTAAATTGGCTCTTACATAGGTTTTGAAGTGACAACATGTTAAAAGATTTATGGAATAATATTTCATATTTATTTTTCAACCTTTAGTTTAGTTCATTTGTATATCTTAACTGATAAATATTTTATCAACTTTATTAGTTGCATAAATTTATCGATGTAGATTATTTTAACTTTATATTATATAGCAAATGCTTTTTAAAATATTAGAAAGGTTAAATATTACCATTTAATTTTTCTAATAAGGCTCACACTAGACTTTTATGTTTCTCAAAACCCTAAAAACATAGAAATCTTTTGATTTCTCCAATGTGTGCTAGGACTCAATTACCTTGGGATTCTGACCTTGAGGAAAGCTTAACAAATCGTAGGCCCACAGGCGATGGATAACACCTTATTGGTTGTACCATATTCAACTCTTAACCCATGGTCTTTGTCCTAATCTCATCTTGACTTTGAGGAAAGCTCAACAAATTAAGAGGGGTTATTCACTCGTTCCCACCTTGCCATGGCCTAAGTATAATGCATGTACCTTAAGGAAAGCTCAACAAATACGTGCATGTATTTTACCTCATCTAGTCAATATATTAATGGTACTATACATAACATCTCTAGCTTGAGAAAAGCTCAACAACTAAAGAGTATGCAAGTAATTTTATTAATATATAAATGGTAGAGGACAAACTTATATATTAAAGATTCATAATCTTTAATATACATATATTGAGTAATATCAATTTAGGGAATAATATATTTCTTATAAAATACCCTCATGATTCAAGTGTCAAACACATCTAAAATCACGGTATATGCATTATACATATGTACTTATAACTTAAATTTCATTTGGGTTTCTTTCCAATTGCACTTAATTTTATACATATGCAGTTATACAAGTAATAACATGCTTATAACTTTTATAATTTAGTTTACTTATTTAATATATACATGTATTTTATTAATTAAATCCTATTTAATTAATTTTAATTCTTATTTATTAAATCATATTTAATTAATTTAATTTATCTTATATAAAATTTCTAAATTTTATAATACTCATCTTAAACTATTTAAGATAGTCAATCAAGTATTAACATTTATAGTTTACTTATGTGTACCATGTATGTATCAATATATGTAGACATTTTAATTAATTACCTTTTAATTAATAATTTATTTATTTAATATTTTAATTAATTTAATTTATTAATAGTATTTTTATAGTAAATAAATAACTACAATAATTATAATTATACACATATATGAACATATATTTTTTAATCAATTAACTTTTAATTAATTATTTAATTAAATTTAGTTAATTAAATTTTAAATTTCACAATTTAAAAATTATTTATTAATTTTTTAATATAATTTTAAATAGTTTGAATGCATTTGATAGCTTCTACAAAATATCCCATTTATATTTTAAACTTTTAAAAAGATTTTGAAAATCAACCTAAGGCCTAAAATCAATTCAGCCTTTATATTGGAGATAACCTTTGGGCTTACTTAATCTTTTAGGCCAAGCCAGTAGCTAAGTAGGGCAGAGTACTTGTTACCCAATTCCAACCTTTGATGATACCTTTCTAGACATCGTACTAAATGTGTAGGCTTTAATCAGTTATCCTTAACATTGTGTAACACCCCATAAAATAAACGTTAATTAATAAATATTATCCTTAACATTGCGTAACACCCTATAAAATAAACGTTAATTAATAAATAATTATTAAGGCTCAAAAATAGAATTTGAGCTAATGTCAGAATTTGGCCGTAAAACTTGCACCATTGTGTTCATAATGATTTTCTGAGCAACTTTCATATTTGGTGTTTGGTGATCCGAGTTCAAACGAAGAAGTTATTAGAGTTTGAAGTTTTCAGAATGAAAATAATTAAAAATGGAAAATAGAAAATAGATAATAGTAAATGCGGGACCCCACCGGTCGACCCCCTCCTTAGGCAGGTCGACCACTAGTGGTCGACGGCCTATAGGGGAGCGGTTGGCCGGTCATAAAGCTGGCGGTTAGGGTTGAACCTTGGCGGAACGGTCCAGATTTAATTATTTAAATC
Organism: Allium fistulosum; assembly: GCA_030737815.1. Taxonomy (NCBI): domain Eukaryota; kingdom Viridiplantae; phylum Streptophyta; class Magnoliopsida; order Asparagales; family Amaryllidaceae; genus Allium; species Allium fistulosum. The sequence continues at coordinate 498,562,978 of CM060903.1, forward strand.
TAACGGATATGATTGATTCGAATACCTATAAATACAGGTCCAGCCCTTCACTTTTCTTATTATATTTTCAAATCAAAGCAGCAAAGCACTACCATTTTCCTTTCTCCACTATTTTTAGAAATTATAAAATATTATATATATATATACGCACAAAAATAGGAGAAGGGCGGAAAATAAAGGAGAAGAAGCGAATCAAAGTTGCGAAAGAAAAGGGTAATTTCTATAATTATAAATCTACGTTCCCCTTAACCCCAAATCTCTTCTTAGATCTGTAATTCTAATAGTATTTATATATTTTTTATACATATTCTTTTGGATTGGAAAGAAAAAGGAGTCAAATTAAAGGGATGAATTCGTATTTAGGAGATTTACAAAGCTTGAAAGGCGAGTGAGAAATTATAAGATTTATTCATAACATTGAAATTTATATCATTGAATTTTACTTAATTATTATGTCTATATAAGATCTGATGAGTTATAGGCTTAAAACGAGCCTATAGGAATATCGTCTACATATTCTGTAAGATAGGTAATTGAAATAGGAACGGTATTTACACCATAATCTGGAAGATTGGAAATCGGTCCCTAAATTTGTTAAAATGGAATGTTGATAAGATTGTAAGATCTAATCTAGATTTAAGATAATTGGGTGTAATTTGTTAATATTAATTTTGGTTGTCCTAATAGGACTTAGAATGTGAATTTTTATGCTTTAATTTATTGGGAACATTGTGGGTATAATTTAATTGTATTTATTTCATGTAATTTCCGTAAGTTACCTAATTTCACAAATGTATAAAAAGTACATCATTCGAAATAATAAGGAATGTACCAAAAATGAAAGAGATGTGTAAAGAACGGATGTTCTTCCCTTCTTCCCTGTAGTTTGCACTGTCTATTTCAATAAAAAAAAGTGATAATTCTTTATAATTTCAAACAAAGTAAATATCTCACTTTTGGTTAATTTATAGAAAGTTATAAAGGTAATCCTTTTTGAAAGGATGGCTCTAGTAAATTAAAACGTGGAAAAGAATGTTTTGGTTTAGGAATTAATAGTTAGAAATAGGAATATACACACACATACACGTATAACCGTGCCTATCGATATATATATATATATTGTATATAAAGCAAAACTTGAGAAGTAAAGCTTTTTTTGAATTGTCGAAATGGCCTATTCTTATCCCCTTTACAAAATTTGGCTTCTGAATATAACGATGGGGTACATTAGTATTTTCCGTGTATGTGGTTTTTAATTTACCATGTTTTTATTCCCAACTCCAGCATCAGTTTCTCAACCCCACTTATTCCTTACTTTCCTCACGTCAATTAGTCTGAAAAAGGAAAAAATTAAATCAAAGCAACAAATCAAACCTTACGAGAAAATTTTGTACCAGACATTTAATTTGGTATCATTGATTCATAATACAGATCTTCTTAGCTGGATTTTACTTTCCATTGGCACTCAAATGATGACGACATCAGAATCGTTCGACATATCTGAGAAAGAAAGCAACATTAGAAGGTACATATCAGTTAATCAGAAACTGCTTGATTTGAATTGCAGTGAAATCCTTCCTTTTTCTTCCTTTTGAAATTTATAGCAACGCCCAATATTAATCTTCAATAAGAAAATGCTTGGTCACAATTGATTATTTGTTTTACACTTTCACCCTTTGACTTGGGATTATTTTGGTTCTGCCTTTAGTTGTTGCTATTTGTGATTTTATGTCAAATTTTGTTTATTAGTGAAAGCCATATACTATTAGTTTATGCTATTAGTTTATTAAATATTTGATAATCCATCTATGCTTTACTTAGCTTTTTCTAATTTGGACGATTGTGGTAGTAAATCTGAAACCTATATTTATTCAGATTTATATCCTTAATGAAAGCTAGGTCTAATATTAATTCTGCACTTGCTACATACAACCTTATAATCATTTTTGTGAATGAATATTGGTAAGTCGGGTCCAAGGTTACCACCTTATTGGAATTGATAAAAATTTCCACCTTCTACATTTTTGTAGCATAATCAAAAACATATCAAGTGTATGAATTATTGTAGGAAGAGAAGTAGTTGTTAAGGAGAAATACTAATATCAGCAAGTCCATTTTTCCTTAAGCATAACCAAAAGTTTTTTAGGGTGATTGGAGTTCCCTTTCCTAGAACAGTTGGTCATGTAAGCGATACTTTTTCTAGATTTTTTGATGATTTGAAAAAAAAATAGTTCATTATCGTTTTCTTTACAATGTAACAGTTATGAGAAGGCACAATAATTTAGTGAGAGTGATGAACCGGTTAATAACCTTCAGGATTCAGCTTCTCCATCAAGGCAAGACCCTTCTGCTAACATGGCTACTTCTTTGCCATCATCAAATGTTATGTTCCCATATAAGGTAATTTTGTTTTGAAAATAATAATTACTTTCAACTATTTGATTATATACTTTATTGTAGTTAATTCATTTGCAACACTTAAATTACTTTGTCTACAAAAGTTGATCAGTAGATCTATGCATAATCCACTTAAAATGATAAAATTATCGCATGTGTCTTCTATGATTCAGCTAATTGAGATCACTGGATTGTTATTTGGAATGATAAAGCAACCTCCTTTACATGTAGTAAATAAGAAAGAATCTAATAAATTTGATTTTCCCACAATGGTTTTTTTATGAGAAAAAAATTTAATGTTTGTTTTGCATAATTTTAGGTACTGCATTTCATTTTTGATTGGTAAATCTAAATGAAAATTTTATTTCCATCTCATTTTTCATGATGTAGGTAAGTTTTCTTTGTAGAATATGCCCAAGAACATAAAACCCTTCATGGTACATGTCGTCAAAGATTGTTGATGATCTGATCTTTTCTATCTATTTTACCTTTTATAAAACTGAAACCAATCACTTCCTTTTTTCCTATTTTTTTAAGAATTTAATCTTTAAATCTTAGAGATTGGCCATAAATAATAACTTGCTTATTTTTAGTATATATTATTTTGAAAATGTTGAACATAATATTGCAAAGTTATTGCAGTTTCACTCTTCTTACTCTGTTTAGATAAACAGTTTAGACATAGACAAATTATTTGCCACTGTTATAGTAGCTTATTATTTTAACATATATTATTTGTGGTATATAAAGAAAAAGCACAACGTTGAAGAAATTCAGCTACTCAAAAATGAGCCATGAAATTTACTTTAATTTATTATAGTGAATTCTTAGTTTATGCAAAAAAAATACCGATGATGAAATTATAATTGAACATTTTATATTATGTAGACGGTTGCTGGGAAGAATAGTCTTATTAAGTTCAGACAAAAGGGAGAACATGTGGAAGCTCTAAAGCTAATGCAAAAATCCAACATAGGATCATAGGCTGGTTATTCAAGACCTTGACCAATACTTAATACAATATTACCTTAATTGTAATTGTAATGGCATAACAAGTATAATTATTTGAGTCTACCGAAAGTTTTCTGCCAAATCATATGTTATTTATGCCATTTAACTAAACATTTGGATGTTCTATGTACATGGAAGAAAAACCATGGTGCTAAATTATGATAACTTTACTACTGTACATGTCTGAACAACTGTTCTCTGCTACGTGTTCAAATATTAAGTACTCATTGTTGTCTCACTCAAATTACATTTTTTTACTATTGCAACTTTTAATATTCTGTGAATTCTTTTTTTTACTTCTACTGGGTTTTCTATTTTGAGCTTTAAGATCATAAAAAGGTGAAATTATGGTGCCAATATTTTCATGCAAACGATTTTTCTTGGAGAACTGAATTAATAAGTATTCTATTAGGATTGTCTCGCATGTTATAAGGAGGAACGACATCTTAGAATTGGAAAATTCCCACATCGCTAACTAACTTGGAGAAGTGGTAGGCACGTAACATAGACGATTCCTTTTGTTACAACAAAGTGTGCGCCAACTCATATGCGTACGCCACGTGCTCACCGTAAAGAAACTGTTAGGATTGTATTTTTCATAAATTAAAGTGTACTCTTCAAATACATGTAAATTGTACTATAATTATAGAATAATGATTACACATCTTTTCATCTTAGATAAAAGAGAGTGGTCATACTATTCCTTTTTCATGGGATCATGGTTTTTCTACATACATAAATGCTAAGTTTATCTAGATGCTTTTTTTTACTTTTATACAAGCTCTAAAAATGGAAAAGGTATCACAATGATCACTGTTGTTTAAGCAATAAGCTCGAATTATAGCACGTATTACATCGTACTGTCATTAACATGTATATGTTGAGTTTCGGCATTCCCGCGTACCGTACGCGTTCGCTTCATCGTGTCTAGCCAGAGTCAACGATCGAAGTCCCCCATGCCGGCGTCCCGATTGAACATCCCTCCATCGCCTCCATCGAGCATATAAGCTAGACTTGGAAACACATTGTAACAAAAGAAATCCCCAATGTTACGTGCCATCAATCCCATATATATACCACGATTATTTTAGATATCCTACGATGTGGGACTTTTAACCTGTTCAATCCACGCGCACCCACTTCATTTACAATGCGAGCCACACCTAACAATCTCCACCTTGGCGAGCATTGCTCAAGTCACATTGGAGTTATACCGAGTCCTCTTCGCAGTGGAGTCAAGCTGCTATTCCGAGTTCTCATAAGTAGGGGGAGCGACTGCTTAACCATATCTCCACCTTGACGAGCATCCCATGCTCAAGCCCCTTAGGAGCCATGCTTCGGTCACGCTGTATCATACCGGTCCCATCGAACCATGGAGCTCTGATACCATGTTGAGTTTCGGCATTCCCGCGTACCGTACGCGTTCGCTTCACCGTGTCTAGCCGGAGTCAACGATCGAAGTCTCCCATGCCGGCGTCCCGATTGAACATCCCTCCATCGCCTCCATCGAGCATATAATCTGGACTTGGAAAAACATTGTAACAAAAGGAATCCCCAATGTTACGTGCCATCAATCCCATATATATACCACGATTATTTTAGATATCCTACGATGTGGGACTTTTAACCTGTTCAATCCACGCGCACCCACTTCATTTACAATGCGAGCCACACCTAACAATCTCCACCTTGGCGAGCATTGCTCAAGTCACATTGGAGTTATACCGAGTCCTCTTCGTAGTGGAGTCAAGCTGCTATTCCGAGTTCTCATAAGTAGGGGGAGCGACTGCTTAACCATATATCCACCTTGACGAGCATCCCATGCTCAGCCCCTTAGGAGCCATGCTTCGATCACGCTGTATCATACCGGTCCCATCGAACCATGGAGCTCTGATACCATGTTGAGTTTCGGCATTCCCGCGTACCGTACGCGTTCGCTTCACCGTGTCTAGCCGGAGTCAACGATCGAAGTCTCCCATGCCGATGTCCCGATTGAACATCCCTCCATCGCCTCCATCGAGCATATAATCTGGACTTGGAAACACATTGTAACAAAAGGAATCCCCAATGTTACGTGCCATCAATCCCATATATATACCACGATTATTTTAGATATCCTATGATGTGGGACTTTTAACCTGTTCAATCCACGCGCACCCACTTCATTTACAATGCGAGCCACACCTAACAATCTCCACCTTGGCGAGCATTGCTCAAGTCACATTGGAGTCATACCGAGTCCTCTTCGCAGTGGAGTCAAGCTGCTATTCTGAGTTCTCATAAGTAGGGGGAGCGACTGCTTAACCATATCTCCACCTTGACGAGCATCCCATGCTCAAGCCCCTTAGGAGCCATGCTTCGGTCACGCTGTATCATACCGGTCCCATCGAACCATGGAGCTCTGATACCATGTTGAGTTTCGGCATTCCCGCGTACCGTACGCGTTCGCTTCACCGTGTCTAGCCGGAGTCAACGATCGAAGTCTCCCATGCCGGCGTCCCGATTGAACATCCCTCCATCGCCTCCATCGAGCATATAATCTGGACTTGGAAACACATTGTAACAAAAGGAATCCCCAATGTTACGTGCCATCAATCTCATATATATACCACAATTATTTTATATATCCTACGATGTGGGACTTTTAACCTGTTCAATCCATGTGCACCCACTTCATTTACAATGCGAGCCACACCTAACAGTATACAATAAAAAATGTAACTTTATCTCCAAAATCGATTAAAATATGCATGATTTATCGCATTCCGTGTGCTAATTTTAACTGCTAAATCATCTTTTATAGATGAAACACTTTTTGTTTATATCGTGATGCAATAAAAAGAAGCCATCTCACTTTTTTCTTTGCACACGTTCCTTGGACGATGCCTTAGGACTTTATTCAGAAACTAGATGGAAGACATTCCCAGATAATAAATATCATTGACTACATCAATTTTATGTAGTGTTTACTTTTTATACAGATATGATGTAGGATTTCCATATTCCAAACCACAGGAATTGCTAATATTTATATTTTTTGTATTTCTCAAGATATTGAAATAATAGTTGATTGCTATCTTTATTCTATTTTATTATTTCATGAAATAATTTAGTCCAATTCGCCTTTCAACAAACGGTAAATTTGTGAATCATATACATCACAACATACAACATTACATATACTTTAAAGTCATGTTGTAAGATCCAAAAAGTCTTACAAATGGTAAAAGTTTATCATATGCACGTGTGTCGCACGTGCCAAAGTACTCGTATATATAAAACATATATATATATAGCGTAATATACGTCGATTTTCACGTTAGTTATAATTAGGACGTCTGGTTATAAATAGCATAGTGAATTATAGGATTAGGAGGTGTAGATGGAAAAGAGATAGTGACTCCAAAATAAATAGGGTAATAAATGTGCAGTTAATAGAGAGTGATTGATAGAACTGGTTAAAGGATTTAATATGACACTTATAGGGAAATGAAATAGGCATAATATGTTGAATTAGAACGAATAAATAAATGTTATTAGAGATTGTCCAACTAGAATAATAATGATCATTTACTACGGACAATTGATATTTATGGAATATAGTAAATAAGCATATAAGATAGGAAATAAACGCTGAAAGGCATTATAATTTTCATAATAGAATTATATGGCCTTAATTATACATTTAGAACGAGCGTGAATTAGTTGGCCTGATCCAACATTTAGGCTTAGAACGATTGGTTTGGTTCAGTGGGTTGGGATGCAAGGTCAGTAGAGTTACACAACAAAAGTCTACTATTCACCTAGAGGCTACCGGCAATTGTGTATACTTACTACTGATGTGGGACATCTTCAACTGTAAGACCCGTGGGAATGAGATGTACGTTTACGTATAGGTAGGGAAAAATGTATTAAGGGTTCACCTCATATTTTAATATCAAATAACTCGGTACCTAATAGGGAAATGAGGTCTGCTTCAATTCTAACAAGAGGTATTAAGTAACTAGAATGGGCTTACATTAAGTTAGGCTAAACGGGATTTCGGCTGTGGGAGGCCGACAAGCCATGTCAGTATTGTTGTTGTTACTGGTATTTAGTGGTAGGCCTGGCATATAGGCTATGACTACCAGCGCTCCCGAGCGTCGTTAGAAAAGACTTGGGTTACACCCTGACGGAATTCGCTTCCTACTAGTGTAAAACCCATATGGGATATGCAAAGATATCATTATTTAGTTAGTTACTTGTTTGTCGGAGGTGGGCTAGTTAACCCTTAGATAAGTCATTGAGATGCGTTAGTAATACAACAATTATAATATAAATTTGTATCTAGGGGTTATTGGTCTTTGTAGCTAGAACTAATTGACTAGCGATTATGTTACACAGAGCCAGCTTTGGGGTTGAGATATTAAATGGCCGTTGGGTCTGCCTTCTCTCTATTTAAGAAGTATTAAACGGTGGGGGTTTTCTTTTTGGTAGTACAATGTGTGTGTGTGTGTGTGTGTGTGTGTGTATATGTATATGTATGTATGTATGTATGTATATATGTATGTATGTATGTATGTATATAGGCATACACACAGCCACACGCACATACATATAACTTTAGCTCAGAGAAGGTTAGACATATCGTATGCATAGATGGAATTACATGGAATAACCATGAATAATGGACATAACACTTAAATAGAATCAATTGGTATAAACTAGTGTTATCGATAAAATATGTAATTTACTAGTCACCAGAGCGTTGTTCTGACACCCTTCTTATTACAACCCACATGACTAATTTAGAGGGACATGCTACTGGTGCAAGACGGGAATTGCAAATAGTGAAGTCTTCTCATTCATGCTCAGCGCTGGCAAGGCAATCAAACACTAAAGGAATAATATTGATTCCAAGGTAGTGGCCTTAGTTAATATATATGTTCTATTATATTTTACTATTCCGCTGTGAGTTCGTTCTTTAATATACTTATGTTTATTACAAATTATCAAAACCAATGATCCGTACCCTGACTTCTTTGGTTTACATTTCATCAAAATTAATGCCCATTAAAGTGCGGGTTGTTACACATTGCTTATTTAGACTGTATAAACTATATGTTTAGGCTCTAATACCATTGATGGAACCGGGTCAGTTGGAAGCAAGTTAAATATTTAGATTAAAAAATTCCTATCTTGGATCTATTAGGCCTATGAAATCTAAATGGATTTTAGATCAAATATAATAAACTTTTAAATAAAACCAATGTTTATTTAATTTGGTTGAAAGGAAGTTCAATTTTAATTTAAATTCATATATATGATAATGAATGTATCAAATACAACCGTATGTGTAAAGTGTAAGTGCCTTATATAAGCAGTGTATATAGTTAATGTGTATGTATATATTTGTTAGGATTTACAATGCAGTAGACACATTAGCCCTATATATATGTCTTTGTTGTTCATACTTTTATTTTGAAAACACGTAAATAATAATAAAATATGTACATACAAAGTTCACTTACACCTATACATGATATGCAAAAAATACATTTTAATAATAGAAAAATGATAACTTATATTCAACAAGACAATTAATGAATTAAAATATGCATTTATGAAGAAGAAAAGGTGGAGGACTTTCCTCCTTCCATTACTCATTCATTTATTATCATATCAAATCAACAATTAAACTCTTAAACATATATGAATATAAATTAGTTTTGACCATTTTTATATTTTGAAATCTAAAATTAACAAGTATGAATCAAGTTTCAATTTAGTAAGGATTTCAAAGTTAAATTTTTTGATATTACACAAAAGTTCATTCTATAAACTTTGAATTAAAGTAACATACATGCACATATAATTAATTGCAAATTATGTTTTAAAATTAAAATAACATATGTGTATATAAAGTCCGGAATTTAATATAAGTGCTAAAATTTAAAGTTAACGGATTGAAAGGCGAACATTAACTTAGGAAGGATTCAAAAGTTTATGATATTTATACAAAAGTCCATATTTTTTAAAAACAACTTTTAAATAGAAGTATAAAATAATCAAAAAAATTATATTCAAACAACAATCGTATAAAAACCTACATTCAATTTCCTAATGATTCAAACAGACAACACGTGAAGTTTATTCAAGTGTGTGTATATATATGTGTATATATATAACAAATAATGAAATCGTATCAATTATTTTAAAATTAAAAACAACAAAATTGTTTTTTGTTAAACAATAATTTCCAAAACAAGAGCAAAAGGCAATCAAGGCACATAAATATTCGTTGTAAAATTTCAGATCCAAACTATATGAACAACATGAACAAGTAATTAAATAGGATGTAACATGTGATAGCTCTAATGTTAATAAGAAAAATAAGTAATCAAAAAGGGGTATAACACAAATGGATAGAAATCAAATTAACATTACGATTATTAAAGGAGTTGTGATAAAAAAGGATCTAATTCATGTTAAATATATAAGCTTATATTCAGGTGTGGTATGCAAAAGATATAAATCACAAGAACAAAATGAATATAATAATAAATGAGACTAGAGTTTTACCTTAAGATGTAGCCAAAATAATGTACCTTGAGTGATGAATAAAATGCTCATAGATTCTTGCATCAACATCTAAATTTTGCAAAGATCAAAAGATATAAAAAAACCTTAAAAAATTGATTTAATTTGTATTTGCTTTGGAAATTTTTTTAGCCATAGAGGCCATGATAATTTCACCTATTGATAGAGAGGAGGAGAACAAGAGAAAGAAAATTTTGTTAGGAGAGAATAATGAAAATTTAGGAATGAATGGAAGGGAATTTGTTTTAAAGGAAACAATAAAACCTTCCAATTCTCTCCTCTAAAACTTTCCCTATTTAATTCCTTTTAAATCTCATCAAATCCTCTCCCCCTCATACATGCATGGCCGACCAAAATAAAAGGTGTGTGGGCTTTAATAGAAGTTCGGGATGAATTTACAATTGAAATTCAAATTGAATAGTTCAACATATTCCACATTAATAGGAGTCCATTTATTTTCTGCTTCACGAATATGATATTTTCTAGGCATCTCTAATAATATCGAGCATTGTTCCTATTTTGGCTTCCTAAAACCACTTAGCATTTAATTTAATTTCAATTTAAAAAATTTATCGATATCGTACATCGATACGAACATGTGACGACCCACATTTTGGAAGGTTTAAATCGACAATAATCCACACATGTCCAACTTAAACAATCCGGAACATAGATAATCAATGGGGATAATTAAGAAAAATAAGGAAAGAAGAAAAAACAAATACAGAATCTCATAGCGGAATGGTAAAATATAATAGTCAAATAAACTGTTCATGAAGCTGTTTATATCATATACTTGATTTTATTTTGTACAATATTTATCAGAGTTATATATACAAAAGGGATAAATAAAATAATGCAGCAGACAACGTGATGCAGGAATAATAATAGTGATAATATACTGAATCTTCGTCTTCGTCCTTCGGAAAAATGATCTTCAACGTGTTGAAAAACTCAGGGCTGACCCGAGCGTAACAAAAAGACAAAACACTCGAGTCAGGACTAAAATACTCTTATGAAAGTCAAATCAATATCACGAAATATGAGTGTAACAGCATCGGAGATGTTTACGGGATTTTACATCTCCTATCCAGTGTATAACGTGCGTGCAATAACTTAAGAGATGTTATGGGATTTTTCCATCTCCTAAGGATCCGTTAAACTATTTATATATAATATTATATGCTATAGTAGGTAATGTCTATCAGTAAAATAAATATCAAAATAGCGTTAAGGCTTTACATTGATCCACATTAACACATTTTTATAGGTACAATACTAAACCAAAGTCGTAATGGGATCATATAAGGATAAGTATGACAAGGCACGTGAGGCAATGTTCAAGGTAGGATTCTACCAGTTTACCCTTCCTGGCTGGTTGTAACCCATCCGTGGCCGACCGCGACCATCAATCCAAATAAAAGGGACTAAAATACTCTTGTGAAAGTTAAATCAATATCACGAAATATGAGTAACAGCATCAGAGATGTTTACGGGATTTTACATCTCCTATCCAGTGTATAACGTGCGTGCAATAACTTAAGAGATGTTATGGGATTTTTCCATCTCCTATCCAGTGTATAACGTGCGTGCAATAACTTAAGAGATGTTATGGGATTTTTCCATCTCCTAAGGATCCGTTAAACTATTTATATATAATAGTATACGCTATAGTAGGTAATGTCTATCAGTAAAATAAATATTAAAATAGCATTAAGGCTTTACATTGATCCACCTTAACACATTTTTATAGGTATAATACTAAACCAAAGTCGTAATGGGATCATATAAGGATAAGTATGACAAGGCACGTGAGGCAATGTCCAAGGTAGGATTCTACCAGTTTACCTTTCCTGGCTGGTTGTAACCCATCTGTGGCCGACCGCGACCATCAATCCAAATAAAAGGGTGCACCCATCGAGTATGAAATCACAATAGTAATACGAGGGATCAATGTCCCTGGAGGTAGCTAACCTCATTGGTCAGACATAAGCTCATGTTTTAGTCATTTTAATTATGACACAAGTGTCAAGGCTATCCATCATCGTTGTCTTACTTCATTCCAGTAAACGTTTGTCAATTCAACCACTACATTCTGGATATCATCCACCGTATACACAATTGTTAAAGTGGTTCCAATATTGACAGAGAGTATGCCAATAAGAGGCTCCGGTCTTTTTAACAACCAAACGTCGCTTACACACCGGTTGGTACTTTTACAACTCGAAAATAATTCATCCTTGATATCAAAATATCATATTCGCTTCAAAATCAATTTCACTTCAAAATTACCATATTCGCTTCAAAAATCATATTTTTACTTCAAAATGTCAATTCAGTTCAATATATCGATTTCACTTCAAAATTTGATTCAAATTACTATTTAGGTTATAACTTCACTTTAACCCATTTCACACTTAAATCCAAGGTTTAAATATAAACATTCCACCCTTTTGACAAGTTTGAATTTTTAGAAAATAGTTTAAATAGTTTTAAAATAGTTAAATAGTTAAAATTGTTTAATAGAAAATAGTTTGTGTGTTGAAAATAGTTTTTATAATAAAATAGTTTGGAAAATAAAAAAAAATTGAATATTTAAGAAGATAGATTTTAACCGTTTATATTAAAATAATTTATTTGAAAATAGTTTCAAAGTCAAACTGATTCAATTCCAAATTTTCCAATTCAAATCAATTTCAATTTCCATTTCGATTTGATCGATTCAATTTCGATTTCAAGTCGAATTTTACTTCAATTCCAATTTCAATCCAAATAAATCGATTTTGAATTAATTCAATTTCGCTTTCAATTCCAATTGATTTCAATTCCAACTTGAACAAATTTCAATCCAATCCCAATTTAATTTCAATTTCAATTCCAAATTAATTTCAATTTCAATTTCAATTCCAAATTAACTTCAATTTCAATTTTAACTATCTGATTCAATGATTTAATTTCAACTCAATTCTCAAATTTAAACCATTTCGATTTATATCAATTTCGAGTTCGATTTTTAAAATATCGATTCAAATCACTTAAATCAAATTAACTTTCAATATTCAATTAAAAATCCAAATCTTCAAATATAATTCAATTCCAAGCTCAATTTTGAAATATCGTTTTATATTACTTTTACTTAGCAATATTCAAAGTTCGAATAAAAATCCAATCTTTTAAAACAAATCAATTTCCGAAATTCAAATCATATTTCGATTATAACTTCAAAATCTCAACTTCGATTATTTAAACAATTCCTGATATCAAATTTAAATTTCAACATTTCGAGCTCAAGTTCGAAATAATTCGATTTCCATAAATTTGATTTTTATTCTTTTAAATCAAATCATTTAAATAATTTTAAATCAAATTTTTTAAAATCGTTTAATTTAACCAATCCGGTGTCCGTATATAATTTTCTATCCTATGGCCAAGTGAATCAATTATTTCAATTTAATTTCAGAGATGGATATATATCATTTCAATCCAAAAATAAATGTCATAGGTATATATCATTTCAACCTATTTTTTAGTTTATTCGAAATAATTCGATTTATAGTTTTATATACTGTAAATAACATACAAGATGATAACAGGATATATAAAAAAATAAATAACATCCAAATCATCCAAAATATCCATCAATAACATCCATCACAATCAACATCCAAACAGTCAATAAATCAGAACAATTAACCAATTATCAACAATCGGGAATTTTACCAGCAGTTTAATTCTAATTCAATTTAACTGTCAATTCAAATTCTACCAATTAATTCAGATGTCAATTAAATTTATCAAACAACAACCAATAAATTTAAATCACCTCATGATATAAATTTAACTACATAAAAATTATTTTAGACAATTGTGAGCCTATAAAACAGTCACCTTTTCATTTGAAACTGAAAACATTTTCAGCTTCAAATAAATGCCAATCCAATTTCATCTCGTAGACGACGTCGATACGATTCCGATGCAATTCGTTTTGTTCGAAACGGACCTCGTATGCAAAAGATATGGATTTCATTAGCGTACGATTAATTAAAATTTAAGTAACATAGTAATAAAACTATTAAAAAAAATAAACCTACCCTAATCATCACTAGATCACGTATAGGCTTCCATCCCCCTCCTTCATCCAGATCAAAGTTGCGACTTGCTATTATTATTATTTTTTATATACACGCGCGCCCAGCACCACGCCGCCTGCCGCGGTGGCCGCCATCCCCCTGCCGACCAAACCCCAGGCGCCACCCTCTCCTCAACCGCCACAGCTTCCTCTAGTCACGCACCTAAAACCCTAAAACACGTTCGAGCCTCCACGGCGGTTGTTCCTCCATTCACGCGACTTCCGTTCGTTTATTTTTTTTCGTCGACGGCTGCGATTCTTTTTGTTCGATCGCGCTTTCATTTTTTTAATCTTCGATCTGCACGATTTGAGAATAGGGGAAAAAGAAAAGTACGGTTGAAAAAAAAATAGTGGAGGCTGAGCGTATGGTGGAAAATAGAAAATATATATTATTATATTAGAAAATATCTAGCTTACGACATCCGAAATTTCTCGAACTCCAAACGAAGCGTGCTGCCCGGCGTTCCTAATGTTTTACCCCCATTCCGAACATAAAGGAACTAGTCTTGAGGCCTAATTCGATCGTATGTAGAAAATAGCTTTACAAAACCAATTTATTTTAATTAAATTCCGAAATTAATTTCTAAGCGTTTCAAGCTCGCACGGCCAAACGACAAGTCTGATCGCTACGAAACTTGAAATCCTACAATAATTCACTATTATAGATCCGATGAAACTGGTTTCGTCGAAATCCGAGATAGTTGCCAAAATGGCTATTTTTACTCGTTAATTTAAAACGAGCAATTTCCAAAAATTTATTTATCCACTTTTAAATCCAATTTTAAATGTTAACAGTCTTCATTGTTGTTTAAATAAAATTTAAATCAACTTCCGATATCATTTTCAATCATATTAAATCTAGAATTCAATTATTCAAATAGTTTCCAATATTAAATTTAAACAATTTAATTATCCAATAAATCAATATTAATAAATCATTAAATTTCAAATAAATTTTAGTTATCAACATTATTTTATTTCTATCTAAATAATTCACAATTATTATTCAACTCCAGTTATTGATTATAAACACAGTTAATACACAAATTTTTTTCAATACTCATTATCGCCAAAATCTTCGAAATTAGTTATTTCAAAATTTTATTCAAGTTCATATCCAATAACTTACATTAATAAATCATTAATTTTTTTTATTTTTAACCATTTTTATTCAATAATCATATTTAATTTAATAATTTAAAATAGTAAAAATACGGGTCGTTACAGCACATTTATAACTTTTATATACACACTTTATTAAATACTAATGGTATTCAAACAAATAAAGAAAAATTAAATAACTAATATTTCATAAATATTAATTAATTTATAATAATTTATAAATTAATTAAATTGTGTGGTTTTTTGCAGTATTCATTGCTAAGGCTGTGCGACTTAATATGTAAATTCAGTCAGTGATTAAAATAGAACAATTCGAATATTAATGTTCACACGTCACCTTAGCCAATGGTGTGACATTTTCGCTGAATTTACTACTTATACATCTTTTTAGTAAAATCCAATTTTACTTGTTATAAGCAGTACTTGGTAGTAATGATTATTTACACCAATTCTCTTTACCAACACTATATCACATTAGGACTTATGGAATTTGATTTTGGTCAAAATTCAATTATCCTCCACATTCAACTTGATTAGTCCAAACACAAAACCCTTGGTGCAATAATAACAATTATAATTAACCTACTGCTCTAGCCAAAGACTTTGACTTTGAGTTGACTACAGTTGATCGTGATACTAACCTTATATAACCGAGGAGACGAATTCTCTATTAAACAGTGTTTCACATCCAATGCTTCAACCCAAACTTAACTATAGTCGTTCGGTGGACGCCATGCCACAAATTATCTATAATCAAAGTGGAATGTCCAAACCGAAGCTCAGAAGTAATCTTAAGTTGAGGGAACTATGTAATACCGTCACTTTGAGATTCTCTGTTTGACCTTAGTTATATTAACCAAGAGAAAACTCTCGAGTGAGTCATTCCATAGTTATCTAATAACTATCAGTACATGACCCCATGGTGCCCCTACAACCATGAGTATTTGGAGAGTGTTATGTACTTTAGTCTCAACAGATATACTGATATTCTATCTCGAAACATCTTGATTATGAATATTTAGAATAATATTCTATTTCTAATGCAATAAATTTCTCATAATTACAACACGTTGTAATTACTATCACATAACATATCATTTAAGGATTTATTATTCGGTATACTTTAAATTAATTACTTAATTAATTATATCACAATATAACAAGTATATAATAAAAAGAAAACACCTTTTATTTTGAACAGGATTAGTTATCGAGTTAGATATATGTAACAAGTTACATAATTGTCCATAAGGCGTACCCTTAACTCTATCAAATAACTCTCCCGACGCAATAAATTATGGCCGCATCATTTTGTACCAACCGGTCCATATGAAAAATTACAATGCACCCCTCGAAGTCAAACACAAATGGGTACAAGAAACAAATGATCATACATAACAAATTCTAGATCAATGCACATTTACCCGAGAGTGGCATACCCACCAACAAGATTAACCACACGGAAAGAAGTAACTAAGTAGATAACATCTAACCTTACTCTATTAAAATATCCATAGAAATGAAAGACTGTGTAGCTCTAATGTCAAACATAACTTTAATCGAAAAACTGAAAATCATAATTATACCTCCAAGTACTACTCCCTTTCCTTTCTTCTCAACTGTTGGTCCTGAGTATGGCCCCTCCAAAGCATACAACCTTGTCTACTTTAGCTTTGGACAATCCTTCGACTTGTCACAACTGAAGCACTTGACTTTGGCTATCCCAACCGGCTACGGACACTTTGATGCATAGTATCCCTTCTGCCTATTGATCTCCGAAATCTCCTTTCGGCCAATCCCCTCTTGAGTCTTCCATCTCAGCCATTGCCCCTTCTTCCCCTTCTAGTAAGAAACAAACCTCTTCTTCTATTCTACTTTTAGCTTTGCCTCCACCTTTCTCTCCTCTCGATGCGTACTATCATACTTTCAAGTCATATCCACTACGAACTCAAAAGGAGATGCCAAGTGTGTCATCACCTTATGGTTCAACTGTTGCTTTAAATCTCAGATAAACTTTTCATTCTTCTTCAATGAGGTATTAACTAGTTCTCGACCATTCTTTGCCAAGGCATTAAACTTCTGGACACACTCTTCAATAGAAATATCTTCTGGCTTGAGATCGATGAACTCTCTCAACGACACACTTCTTTGAGACTCGAACATAAACCGAGCCTCGAATCTTTCCTGGAATTGCTCCCAAGCGATCTCTTCTTTAGGAGTCTTAGTTGTCAATGTCTTCCACCAATCCAAAGCATCTTCATGCAACTGTTTGGAGGCCAGCCTTCCCTTTTGCGCATCATCCAAACCTAAAATACCTAAGACACGCTCACTCAACTTCATCCAATTTAACACTTCAACTACCGGCTCCCTCCCGATAAACATCATGCCTTCAAGGTTTCTATAGACCTAGTTTAACTTGGAGAAGTCCGCCCTAGTCGCTTCTAGCATGTTCTCTCTTATCATCTGCACCTTGAATTGCCAAAACAACACATTCATGAGGTGGGACTACCTCATTCTCAACCGCCGAAGGCACCTCCATACTATTACCCTCGACGGTCTATGTACTATCATTCTCCCTCCTAACATTGTTCCTCTTATTGTAACTCTTCTACTTCTCAAATCCATTTTTTCTAAGAGTCCTAATTAGAATTAGAAAAAAGAGAGTGAAACAACAATAATGGAATAAATACATCAACCCATATAGCAATTGCAAATAAGTTATATAATAACATATACCCTCCTTAAGCTATTTGTTTTCTACTATCTACTCTTACCTAAACTTTTTACTTAAGTGTCCCATAACCTAAGCTCTGATACCAATTATAACATCCCTCATTCCAAAACCCAAAGATGAAACTCTATTATGCTGTGGTCACCTTGGAATTATTTCTTGACGATAGACTTGAGATCATTTATAATAAACAATCTTAAGGAAACATAGCATATATACACTAAAATCAAGAAATACATAATTGCAATTCAAATTTAACAATTTAGTTCCTAAATTCATGCCTACGTAGAGGTCAAAAGTATAATACAATATAAATGACAGTGTTATTCCCAACATATGAAGTTGCTGAAATAAACACTTAGTATAACAGAACCAAAATAACAAATAGTACTCCCAAGCCTCCTGCTTTGTCTCCGACTCCTTCATTCGTCCACCCCCAAGATGCACCATGCCTAAACCCATAAAATCAACCTACTCGAACGAGTACCCGTGAATTTACGGGGGAAAACAATGATAAAACACGGATAAGACATAAAGTCCGATACGAGCAACATACTACCTTAAATACAACATAGTGAGACCGCACTGCTAAAGCACAAAGTGAGTTTTTCCCTCACTGTAACAAAACATTCACCATAAGGTCAAGGTTGTCTTAATTAAGCTAAATATCTATTTTACGTGATCTACCATTAGTTATCATACACATTCTAACCAAGTTCCGAAGTACCCAGTTCTAGGCTGTCTGTAACAACCCGCATTTTTGAGTTAATAAAATAAGGGGTTTTATTACAAATTTACCAATGTAAACTTGGGTAAAAATCTTAATTATGTTATTAAAGCGATTCATAAATATTTTATGAAGAAATCATAAGTTTGAGAGCTAAAAACTATTTTTAACATGTTTTACATTTTTGTACAAACATGAAAATGTTCATTTTCAATAAATTATTTAAAGGGTCTAACGACCATAAAAATGAGCGATTTCAGTTTCATTGCAAAGATTAAGTCTTGTACTTAATTTTTGAAAATAAGTTTGCATTTTTACGAGCTTTGGTTTAGGAGATATTATTTTTCAAAGATAGACTTAAAAGGTGTTTTGTGTGTTTAAAATAGTGAAAAATTGATTTATTAATGGAGTTGGGCTTAAATCTCCAACCTAAGCTCATTTACAAGTGAAGATGAGATAACTCATCTCTTCTTTGCTCTGTACGTTCATTACATTTCTCAAAAACTCAAACCCAGAAAGCACAAACTCCTCTTTTTACAACTCTTTTCACCGAACCCTACGTGTTCCAAAAATCATAATAAATCAAATAAATTCTCAAAAATTCTAAAATCTGGATATATTGTTGCTGATATGTTCCAGCACCTCTGCTCCAAATTTCGTGGCAATTGGTTTAGTTTTGATGGGTCAAATGTCTTGTTTTCTCTAGTGGTTTTCGGGTTAGATCTGGGCTGAAAACGAAGGTCAGTAGAAAATTCATAACTAATTGTAGAAAAATCGTAAAAATATGAAATTTTGGTATGTTGTTCTAACTTCATGAACACACCTTCTATAAAAATTTCGTAGGAAAATACTTAGTTTTACTATGCTAAACCCTTGCTGCACTGAGGACGAAAACGTAGATTTTTTTCAGTGATTTGTTTATGTGCTGATGAATGCGATTTGGAAGATGATAAGGTGAGTTTTGAACACTCACAAAATCTATCTCTAAGGATTAGGCTATGAAATGATTGTTTTTTTTCTGTATGCTAATTTATTGTATGATGGTTGTTATGATATAAGAGTTAAATTGGTTGATTTGGTTGCTTAACTTTATGTCAATTTAGATTCATTAAACTGAGCTAAAAATGATGGTTAAAAAATATATGAAATATGTACCAATTGGTTAGGTTTTTGGCTTTGAAATTCTATACATATAATCTAGACTAATATTCAAAGCTACTGTAAAAAGTTTGAGTGAAAAAGATTAAATTTCGAATTTATATGATTTTTGCAAAGTGGGTATATGTAAACCGAGATTTACAAATCTGAGTTTAAAATGGTTGTTAAAGAATATGAAATCCGCACCGCTTGGTTAGGAATTTAACTTTGAAATTTTCTACATATAAAATAAACTGACATTCAAAGCTACTATAAAAAGTTTGAGTCACTTGCCTAAGTGCGTTTAACTGTGTGTTATCCTGACCTTTATTCTGTTGTTTTGCACTGTTTTCTTCTGTATTTTTAGAGATGAATTATGATGCTTTCAAAAGGCTATTTCTATAAATTAGAAAGCCGACATTCTGTGATGATTTTAAGTTGCAATGTTGTTGATTTATTCGAGTTCTATTTGAGAAAACTTCGTTGAATTTGAATTGATTTCGATGATTTCGTGCATGGATTTTATAATCGATTTCAAGGTGATTTTTCGATCTAAAAACCGAATTTGAAATAAATATTTGTCCAAATCGATTTTATAAGTAAGAATATATTTCCAAGCCTGAATCGATTATAAAATTTGTTTCCTCAATACCACCGACCCAAACGAACGCATAAATGCAAGTCGCTAGATAATTGCACCAAGGCAAGACAAACTTCAAAGAATGGATTTTTATATTTAAATTACACGTTTTTGCACATTTCGAGCGAATGAGAATTAAACGGTTTGGTAAAACACGTGGTATGGGACACGTGCATTTATCTTATCGGTTAATTCCGGACTTGCCCGTTTGATCGTTTTGACCTTCGAGTCGAGTTTACCGATGAGACGAGGTAAACTTTTTACTGCTTTGAGTGTGAAATTTACCAGCGGTTAGTAAACCGTTTAGTGCAAACGTGTGGTATGGAACATACGTTAACACTGTTCTGGTTTCTATCCGAGAGTTTGTGACACATTTGCCATTGCGGCGTGCCAGTACTGGACCTTCGGGTCATTGCCATTGCGGCGTTTTCCATTATGGCGTAATTGTCTTTGAGATGTTTTCCATTGCGGCGTTTGCCATTGCAGCGTATTTGCCATTGCGGCGTATTTGCCATTGCGGCGTATTTGTCATTGTGATGTTTTGCCTTCGAGCGAGGTACCTATTTGATATAACAGTACTCGGCAAGGCTTCGGCCACATACACGTGCTAAACTTTTGAGATGATTTCTTTGACTATTTTCCCTAGTGTATCGCCCCTTTCCGGAATTGGTCCTTTGAACCGTTCGATATATCCTTGTGGCGATTGCCTTTTGGGAATTTGAACTCTTGGAAGTTCTATTTTTGAGATTTGAATTGCCTACACTGGCGTTATATGAGATTTTCCTTTTGGCGTTTACTTGAGATTTTATTCTCCTCTTTGAAGATATATTTGCCTTATGGCGTGGTTGAGATGAGATATCTTTATGCATGTTTTGGGTTTGCCAAGATGGCAGGTTTAGGTTTTCCCTTAAACCATATTTGATGTTTTATGAATGCCGATGATATGAGGCTCGCTACTTTTAGCATTTTATGGGTTATTTTATCTCTTTTGAGATTATAAGTTTTTGTAGTGATACCATATTATCACTTGATGTAATCATACAGTTTAGTTGTCTCTCCTCACTTGAGAATATTATCGCTTATCTATGTTAACTGATTTGTTTAGCTAGACTGATCCGTGTATTTTATACTTGGGTCAGACCGAAGTGTTTCAGGTTAGGTACACTTGGACTTAGCCTATTCTGCTTCCGCATGGACTCTATTCTGCTAGCTCTTTTTGTTATAGCTTTTTGTGTAGTCCTTTTTGGGTTGCTACTCTGATATGTATATTCTTTTGACTCGCTTGTATTTTGTAGTTGTTATACCATTTGACATGTATCATATTGTATACTCTGTGATGTATCTGTATATGTGTGTGTGTGTGTGTGTATATATATATATATATGTGTGTGTGTGTGATGATCTATTGTTCTGTGATGTGTTTTACATTCAAGTTGTTGTATTTTGTTCCGATAGATCCTATAGCCACCTATGGCTTTGTATTAAGTATTTATTGGATATTGATCCACATGAGATAGAAAATTTATAAAAAAAATTTATGGCATTTGTCGACGTATTCAATGGATATTTAAGACAAGGTTATAGATGGTCGCTCCTATCCAGCCTTATTCTCTGCATTAACAGACAGTATTACCTGATAATACTCTTTGTTAATGTAGGTCTCAGGGTGGGGCATCATACTGTCACTAAGGCCTTTTGCCTTTACTGCATCCTAATTTCGCTAAACTCATTTTCGATTTCATTTGCCACTTAGGCCTTACACCATCGCTTTTGTATTTTGGCTGCCACATTCGGCCTCACGCCTACTTCGCTTTCATTTTTGGCTGTCACTTCAGCATTTACATTTACGCTTCCATATTTTTGTTGTCACCAAGGCCTTACACCTACTTTGCTTTCGGTACTTAACTGCCACATTAGGCATTATGTCTTTTACCAACCTTTGATTGCCACTCCTGGCCTTGCACCATTTATGGTTGGATACCACCTTAGGCCTTACTCCAACATTCGCCTACGGTTGCCATTTTAGGCCTTGTACCTACGTTCACGATTTTAGTTTTCACTTCAGGCCTTACGCCTATGTTTTCGTTTGTGGATGTCACTAAAGCTTTACTCATTCGTTCTTATTTACGGATGGCACTAAGCCTTACTCTTTCATTCTTCGGTCCCTTGACTGCCACCTCAGGCCTTACGTCAACTACCAAATACGCTACTTAACCATTACCCGTTAGGCCTTACACTTAGCTATTCATTAAGCTAACACTTGGTGTAACTGCCTTTTAACAAATAATGTTACTTCTCACATTATCATCAATGTTCTAAGCACTAGTTTCGGTCATCTTAAGCCATATCATAAATTTTTCTTCGAAAGCCAATTTGTTCCGGTTCAATATCTTGTCGAAAGATATACTACCTTCAACAATCACTATCTCTCGGTCTCGTTTGGGAAAGTCCGTCTTAGTTTAGCTTGGGCGACTTTGCACATTTAAATTTTTAGATTTCCGAGGTTACCTCCTCTGCTCAAAATTCAGCCTTAGCCCTGGACCATTTTCGGCATTTTGCCAACAACTTCAGTTCATTGATCCTAGCCTTTTACTTTTATTTCTTAGCTTCTTAATTAAGTCTTTATTTTTAAGATTCGATTTCATTTTACTTTCGGTTTGATACCACATCCTTTGGCACTGCCTCTCGGTATATGTTGAGAACCGTTCTTTGCACATCTGACATTAGCTTTACATGCGTCGACTTCTGATTCGCTTGACTTAGTCCTTCCTTATAATTATTTAGTACTTTACTAACACATTCAACATAAAATGTAAATCTGGCCCCTCGACCCATTATTAAATACTTAATTTAATTAAGTTACCTCCCAACTCCCTACGCATGTGTCTTCTGGTGCCCCGTTTATCCCTTCGGGCATGCTTAGGTACTTCTGAAAATTACTTAATTTATTTCCAAAAAAACATAGATAATATTTTCTTTTGGGAAAATTATATAAATCAAAACTCATCTCTAATAATATATTTTTGTCATTATACTAAATTCTGGTCAAATAGATTATAAGGAGCATGAGAATGAATCAAAATGAATATGACCATGAGAAATTTAGGGGAGAAAAGGGATTAGAGAATTTATATACTTATCTATATTTCGTAGTTGATTGATATTTTTAGTTGATCTTATTCTATTCATCTTCTTTCTTGTTTAGGCCGCAATCATCATTAAAGAGCATCAAAGCTTCCATTTTAGTTTTGAGGGTAGAATGAAATAGAAAAAGGAAAGTAGTTATCATTGAGTCGTCGACCCTTTCCCTCTTCTTGATAAATAAGGGTACACTCAAAGAGTTAACATATTTTATTATTTAGTTTAATGATTAAATCATTTAAAACGCCATTCACATAATTATTTCTTTAATTGCTTATTTATTAATTTATGGGCGTTACAAGTATCCACGAAGGCAAAAGCATTGCAGAATAAGGGTGTATCTATTGTGAAGCGAAAGGGGTACATGAAAGGGTATCTTGAATGGGGCATAAGGAAAGTTCGATGAAAGAGGAATGCTTTTTTTGATTCTAAAGAGGCAGCGAAAGGGGCAGCGAAAAGAGAATGATTGTTTGTAATTGTATTGTAATAATTGTTGCTAACGGTAATCAATTGTTGCTAATGGCAATTAGTTTGTAATTAAGAAGCATCATCCATAATTAGACAATTGAGTGATAAAAATATACCTGCTTATAACAAAAATAAATGGAACAGAAACTACAATTTAGAAATATAAATACGGAGATACAAATACGTAGGGGTTTTAATTTTGTGCGAGTGTCCATTGTCCATCTCGGTTCAAATCAAAACTTGTCTGTTTGTGTTCGTCCGTTTTTCATTTCGAACGCAAATTAGGACAAGAAAATATGTACGATATTTCGTCCGTACAAAATTGTCCGATGAATTTTTTATTATATGTACATTGTCCGTTCGTTGTCCGGCTCATATGAAGAGTGTCTGAGCCAATGCCTCATCCGGTCCATGTTAGTCCGAAACTCTTAGAGGACAGGACACAAACACCCCACAGTCCGGTCCGGTCCGCTCGATTAACACCCCTACAAATACGATAATGCAAATTAGAAAAATTATCAAAGTCATGCAATAGTTATTTCATTCCTTATGCTATCTCGAACCAACGCCATATTATTTTCGACATTTCTTCCAATTGTTCATTTTCTTTTTCTCTCGTTGCTTGAATTCTGTAATATTCTTCAAGGTATCTTCTAGAATAAGATTTGGATGATCATCAAATAACATAAAGTTTGCATTGGCGTTGTTGTATTTAGTATGAAATTGTGAATATTAGTTGAAGCAGCAATCACCTTAACTTGAATTGGAAGTTGGCAAGTCGACGTATTACTTAATATCGCAAATTTTCTCTTTCGTATTCCAAATGTTATTTCGATTATCATACATAAACTTGAATTGTGAAAATTGAAATTTCATTATACTATTTTGGTTTTTTGTGTTTCACGAAAATCGAGGATGTGATACCTCACATTTCAATATGGAGACATATAACCATCTATTAGCGGAAATCCCGAATCATCTAAATAATACCGACCCAGTGGAGGATGTTAAAATTTTGAGTTTGGATCGTTTATTACAGAGTTGAATACTCTACTATCATGTGTCGTTCTTCCCAACTATCCATGACATATAAAAGACAAATCAAAAGAACACGGTCATAACTTTTTTGTGGTATATTTTTTCGTTCACTGAATGGTTGTGCACTGCTACCGATCAAGTGTGTAGCTAAGTGCGTACTATCTATTGCTCAATACAATTTTTTTAAATAAAGATAATATTAGTTTGAACTTCTAAGTCGTTTGATATAGTGTTAAACTAAGGATTGTACGACTTAATAATATACTTTGACATTAATGTAATAACTTTTAGAACAACATGAAAATAAACACAAGTAGTGTTACCTGATCTCTGAAACTTTTCTGCAACCTGATGTGTTGGAAGAGATAAAACGATGATGTATTTAATAGCAATCATTTCTTAACGCAAATTTCCTTTATATGCTGCAAATCGTAAGATTCCAAACGATCACACAATGTAAGGAAGCAGTCTTTTCATATGAAAGTTTCGTTGATAGCACTTTTAATATCTAAACAGAATATTGCTAACATAATGTATCCTGGTGTAAATTGAAGTGTGGATTGACTATTTCCGTATTCCCTTCCATTCAAAAATTCGTTTATTGCAATAAACTCTTTCAAATCTTCAAAGTCGAAATCGTAACGCAAGAAGCGTATAAGACAGTGTAAGAAGAGAAAGAAGTAAATTGTAGTTAAAGGAGTGAAAAGTATTAGATTACATAAAAAAATTGGACTATTTAAATTTGACACGTCGGACGGCATCGGACGTCCGATATGTCAAGTTTAAATGATCCAATTTTTGTTGTTGTTGTAATCTCTGGATTGGGTTGTTCCAGCTTCAAGTCCATTCTAATTTCTGATGGAAGCGTCCAAAATTTGAATTGGGCAAATGGGTGCAAACCCATCCTAAATAACATTATAGTATCATGAAACAAAAAAGCTAGAAGGCCCGGAACTCTTAGCACAAATTTTGTCCGAAATAATTTGTGTGGTTAACTAAAATCAAGAACAACAATCTAGGTCTGTCAACGGATACTTTCAGATGCGGATAGTGCCAAATCCGCATCCGCATCCGAAATGATTTTCGGATATCCGCATCCGCGGATACGGACGGATATCGGATAATTATCCTATCCGCTAACGACCGATAAATCAAGAAATATAAATATAAATTTTAAGTTTAACATACATTTTTTTCAATCCAGTTGATTATAAAAGTGTTAAATATAAACAAAAACGACGATAATAAATAGTTTTTAGCAGTTAATAAGCATTAAGTGCATATAATATAAACTACTAACTTAATAAAAAAATAAAAAAATATCTTTTATTATACTAAAATACACATAATTTATACTATAACCTTGACAAAGACCGGACGGATAATTTTCGAATGCGGATGTCTTCGCATCCGCATCCGAATCCGTTTTTTCGGATATCGGATATTATCCGCTTTTCGAATACGGATGCGGACGGATTTCGGATTTTTCGAGTATCCATTGACAGCCCTACAACAATCCGACGTTGCTCCCAGTTCCCGCACAGATCCGGACTCAATGCCTTCGGGCCTACTAGCAAAGCTCATTATGAAATTAGAAAAAACTGTTGGGTTACGGCCCAACACAAAGCTGAGCACCTGAAGAAAGAGAGAACAAACTTTTGCTCTCCATTTCCCTCAGCGCTAAACTTTTCTCTTCACCGAATTTCTGGAAAATCCTTTCCTGTAAAAAACCTCCAATTCCGGGGTTCCTTCATCACCAAAAAACATGGGAAAACAAAAAGGAGAGAGGAGTAAGAATCGCCCCTCAAGCAGCAGGTATAAGCAGCGCTGCTCATCACTCTTCTAGATTTACCTATATGGAAATCATTTTAACTTTCACCCTCTGTTGTAATCATAGCTTGGCAGCATCTCTTTTGCCTTCAGGAGCCGTATCCGTTGGATTTGGCGGGTATCTTGGCAGCTCCAAGATTGAACAACCGTCTTCTTCTGAAGAATCTGCGCCTTTTGTGGTATATTTCCATTTTTTGACTCATTTGTGTAATTAAGTATGATGCATGGATAGACTGATTGTATGAAGTTACTAAGAAAATATTTGTAAATAAATTCATTGATTGCAAGAGTTGCTATTATATGTTAGATATACCGTTAAAGATTTTTGTAGTGAAGCACTGCACACCGTGGTAGTCCGCTGAGCGTAGTTCAAAAAAGAAAAAAAAATGACCTTTAGCACCGCACTTTTTATATATTGGTTTTCTCAAATACTGACCGGGACATTGATGATAATGAACCGAATTGTGGGGGCAAATAGGCACATTCTTCCATGATACTATGAACTAGCCTGGTTTAACCGGATTATAACCATTTTAGGAAAGCTGTTTGCGTGTAAAACATTGTTTCACTCAACTATTGATTTCTTGGTGTTCTTATAATTTTGACAGAGCTAATTAATTCAGATGGGTTGTCTCCTATCTAAAAAATGTTGGTATCAACCTCTTTTTGGTTATGCCTGTCAATGTTCTTACTTGTACAAAGAATGCCATTTCCACGTTCGTATCGGAAAGCATTTTCGAACATTAGATAGGCGTTACGGCACGCGCTTCGCGCGTGAACTACAAATTGTATATGTTTAACATATTCAAGTAAAAATGATTAACATAAATATTTACTCATATTTTTGCGTTAAAATCATGTGTAGTTGGTTTGAATTTTAATTTCTACATCTAATTATTTTTTATTAGTTTGAATTTTTCTTATATTATTAATTAATAAAAAAAATTTGTAAAAGAAAATTATTTGTTAGATCCTATTTTTAAGTGATATTAAGAGTTGATAATATTTATAGAGGAGCGTTTTGAATTTGTAAAAGAGTTTAATGTTAGATCTTATTTTTAAGCGTTATTAAAATTTGATAATATCTGTAGAGGTCCGTTTTTGGTAGTTCATAATGCTACCAAAAGAGTGTGATACCAAAAGTATTACAACTATTTAATATTATTAAAGATAATAAATAAATTTGTAAAAACAGTTTATTTGTTAGACAATATTTTTAAGTGATATTAAGAGTTGATAATATTTATGGAGGGGCGTTTTGAATTTGTAAATGAGTTTAATGTTAGATCCTATGTTTAAGCGATATTAAAATTTGATAATATCTGTAGAGGGGCATTTTTTGTGGTTCAGGCTGATACCAAAAAAGTATGACACCAAAGGTATTACAACTATTATTAAAGATATTAGGAGGTGATAATATTTATAGAGGGACGTTTTGAATTTTGTAAAAGAGTTTAAAATGTATATGTTTTTTTATAAAATGTATATGTTTAACTCGTTCGAAAAAAATAAAATTTGCACAAATATTTAATCATATTTTTGCGTTGAAATGATATGCAGTTAGTTTTAATTTTTTCTTTCTACATTGTACAATCTAATTTTTTGTTAGTTTAAATTTTTATTTCTATTATTAATTACTAAAGAATGAATTTAATTTTTTATTGGTTTAAATTTTTATTCCTGTTATTAGTTAGTAAAAAACAACTTTGAGAAAAAGTTTACTCGCTAGATTCTATTTTTAAGTGATATTAAGACAAGTGCGTTTTGACTTGATAAAAAAATTAACTATTAGATCCTATTTTTAAGTAATATTAATATTTAATAATATTTGTAGAGGGACATTTTTGGTAGTTCACGTTGATACAAAAAAGTGTGACACCAAAGGTATTACAACTATTATTAAAGATACGTAGTTAACGATTATCGGCTTTTTATATATCCCTTGACAATTACTAAATCTAGAAGCATAAATAAAATTTTTTGGTTCAACATAAATCTGTTTAATGCTTATGAAAAGATAAGAAATAAAATAAGATGATAAAAATAATTTTGAGCAACGAATATTCTTTGAGTCGCACATATAATATAAATTATCATCTTGATAAAATAGTAAATACACACCATTCTATATACCTAAATACACATAATATAAACTATTATCTTGGTAAAAGCCAGATAAATAATTTTTTGCTATGAATACTGTCATATTTGCATTTGTATCTATTTTTCAAAATTTAGATAATTTTCCAATTTTTGGGTACGAATGTGATGAATTTTGGATTTTTTGGGTATATGTTGACTAAACTATTTTCAGTTAAGCTGAGATATATTCTTGTTTTCGAGTAGAATATTTTATATACGTTTTGGAATACTTTCCCAACTAATATAAAAAGTGCATGTAAATGGTATTCCGTAAATTGAGTGAGATTAACGTCAGAATCATCTCGGCTAACTTTATGAGTTCAAATTGACCTTTTTTAATGATTGTTGTCCAGAAAGCATAAAAATAAGAACTACAACATGATTTGCATATAATGATAGCTGATGTACTGGAAAGAGAAGTTTTTTTTTTTCCTTTTCCAAAGAGCAGCAGTTTGTTAATTTGGTAGTTATTGAAGGAATTCTTTTCATTTAATTATTGATAAAGAGAAAATATCTGAAGACATTTGGTGTGACTTATCCGAATAAACATTAAAAACATAGTTTGAGAAATTATTAAATAACAATTGGTTGGACAATTTCGTTTGGATGTATACAAAAAGTATACAAATCAGATGAAAAAATACAACTTTGAGCGAGATCTCAGATTGAGATCTTGGTTCAAATTTCAGTTGAGATATTAATATTTTGAGCGAGATAAGTGTTAAACCAGATATAAATGAGACTTGATGCTTTCTCTCACCTAATGCAAAATACGTCGAGTGAGATAGAACGAGATTTAAAACTTTGCTTTTTCACGGACTGAATATTGAGGTAGCTCAACATATAAATACTGTTATAGATGTCAAATGCTTATTAGCTTAACTCATAAGTACCTATTAAAAATATATATTTATCCGCACTTAATATTATACTTTTGTTACAAGATAATTTTATACTTAGTTAGAAAGTGTATACAAGTGGTTATTCATTCCCTTAACCACTTTGTTTCATAAAGGAAGTGGATAATGAAGTGGCTCAACATATGAAGAGGCTAGGAAGGAAGGACCCTACCACTAAGGTAATTTGTCAAAGCGCAACGTCGTTCTCTATTTATTATGCATCTGCTAAATAACAAAAGTGTTGCATTTTTTATAGACAATATTTAATTGTCCTTCACTCAAGTTTATGCATGTACAAACATGGGCATTTAACTATTATAGATTCACCATAGAAGTAAATTCTCATTGTTGTGTGTATAGAGTCTATAGACATAGGATCTAGTTGATATCCATACACAATTTGTTCTAAATGAAACAACAAACTGTAATAAAGCTCTTATCAAGCACTACTTAGGTGGTTGCTAACTTGGTACGGTCCTATAGTGTTTGATTTTATGTGCACTTGACACTTTACCTTTTTGCTGGATAATGCATAACACATGCTTCTTGTGCAGATCAAGGCTCTGACCTCACTGTGCTTGCTCTTTGGGAAAAGGCCAGGAGATGAAATTGTCCAAATTATCCCACAGTGGGTAGGTCCACCCCCACCCCCCCACCCCCCCAACCCCCCATCCCCTACACACACAGAGATCTATGCACGCGCGCGTATGTATATTGTGTCCTTGTGTTATTTAATATTTTCACTACCTTCAGCAAAACTTTAGTAATCATGGAAAATCTCTAATACTTGGTACATATTTTTTCCAGTTACATGCATCATCATGTATTTATTTTACCTCTCTTTTATGAAAATTCACACTTACATGCTTTATGGCATACATTTTAGGAAATAGAAGAGTCCAAGTAAAAGAAGGATCAACTGCTTCTTTTTCTTGTACTACTTACTCACCCTCCCTCCCTCCCTCCCTCTCGATCTCGATGAACTATCCAGTTACGTGCTTTATGATAAACAAATTATATGAAATATAAGAGTCCAAGTAAAAAAGGATCAACTGTTTGATATTTTTCCATAAATAATCAAGTTAGAAAATAAAATTTCAATTTGCAATTGAAGTTAAATAGCTAAATGTGACCACTTCAAGAAAATGAATACATTGATTAAGTGACAGTCATGATCAGATGTATAACTAAAATGATTGAAAATGCCATCTCAATATTACTTTTGGATTTTTAGATAAACATGTACTGATGATGTAAATGAAGGTGCAAAAACTATACATGGTAGTTAAAAAGATACCCTCTTAAGTATGAAGGGTCAGAGATATAAATAAGTATTATAAAATGCATTATGTAATTGAAAAGTTCTGCCAATTGAATTTTTTTTGGATAAAAAAAAAGTAATATTTTTCTATTGTTGTTCTAATATATAAAATATAGGAGAGATAAGAGTCTGATCCTTACTTTTTTACCAATTTTGATTTGGATCTAGAATGTGAAATTAGAACATGTAAATCTGGATGATTATTATTTATTTTGATTTATTTTATTATTTCTTGTTGTACTCCATATCTTAACCCAAAGTAAAGATCTGTTAATATTATGGGTTCATCGCATCTGATTGGAGTTTTTTGTATTTTTCTTTGCTGCTTTGTATCGTTCTAAAGTATATTGCTTCGCAGTGGGTATTCTGTCCATAAGAAAGACAAAATATATAGGCAAAAGCATTTGAATAACATTCACATGGACCTACCTTTCTGAATTTATTACATTGTGTGTTTATATGTATATATTAAATTCTCTACATATCATGAATTTTCTTATTAACACACACAAATATATCAATTTTAGCGTACTCAAGTTGCTCGGTTGGTTAGTTAAAGGAACCAAGTAAATTCAACGGTTTGAGACTAATTAGTTCAATATGGTTGATGGGGGCGACACCCAATCCTAAAAGGTATAATTTGATTAATTTTTTTTAATAAAAACTTTAAAATTTCAAAATTAAATTAATTTATGGTCTACATTCTCCACCTAGATATCTCAACTCTAAAATTAAGGTTGTTAGCAAGTCTGGGGCTGCGGCTAAAACCATATGAACTCCTAAAAGTACAATTTATAATATGAAATGTAGCATGTTATCATATTCAAAATAATTACTAGTATTTATTTGGGTTATTCATACTTCAAAGTTTAATTTCAGCTCTTTTTTTTCCTTTAGCCCTACTCGCTTGTTTCAATGATTCTTTTTTTTATCAGTACAAATAACACCTTGGTTAATCATATACGAAAATTCAAACTCTTTAAGCAAATGATAATACTCCAAAAAGAGAGTCGATGCACTAATAAGGCGAAGCAAAATCATCATATATAGAAAAGGTTCGGAGTACGGTGCATAGAATACTTTTCTTTTCTTTAATGCTCACGTGGTGATAGAACCAAGTTAAGAAAATATAGTAGCCCAATAAGTTGATGGAACAAATTGTTAATTTTAGATAATTGGATATTTTAGATAGTGATTGTGTCTAACTTGCAGTAATCAATATTTATTCAGTGTAATTTTCTCATCAAGTTTGAAAATATCTCACCCGATAGAAAAACCTGGTTGGATTTATTTGATCTATACAAACCTTGAAGATTTAAACACTTGTATAAGATGAAAATTTAACATGATCAAATTCTAATGGATATGGCAAAAAAGCTTATCGCGTTACTTTAGTTCATAACGTTGAAATATCATCATCATTCAACTCTAACTATAAATGATAAGCCAAAATGGATTAGGCAACAAAAGTAAGATTCATGCTAAACTCGACCTCTCTTAGCTAGAAGTTTGAAGTCACACATGATTGGAATCTTCAGTATATTTTTTTTGTAATTCAATTGAAAAGATATGCTATTCATTATGGCACGCCTTATGCTATTTTATTGTTTTTTACTTCATTTCTATTTATTTTTCATTTTCACAATCCAAATTATTTTCCAACAATGTTTGAATGTAGTATATTTTTTTATACAATTCTACGATTACACTTAGAACTAATCTCCAATAAACTTTAAATTATTTATTTATTTTATTGTTGCACCGAACTACGATGAACAATTAGAGCCGAGATCCGCAAATTCGAACCAAACCGATCTGAACCCGACTGACAGGTTCCGGGTCGGGTCCAATTGATGAAAAATAACATGAAAAACCGATCCGCCTTGATGATTAGATTAAAAACAAGGAAATATATGTATTTCTATTGTTATTACCCAATCAGACCCGAACCGATTTGATTCGAATCGAACCTCGGGTTGGGTAAATGTTTTAAAATATATAAGGTAGACCCGACAAAATTTAATGCGATTAGAATCGAAACTCGTTGGGTCCGGTTCAGATCCAACCCGATGGGTTTGACTACCACTCCTGCATCGAACAAATAATTTCAAATGGTTGCATTCTTCAAATTGACCTCGAACGAACTTTGAACTATCTGTTCCAATAACCGTTGCACCGAACACATGATCTCGAATGGATGTCTTTTCAAATTAATCTCAAACGAACTTCGAACCGTCTATTCTTGTTATGGTCGCACTGAATGAATTGTCAGTCGATATGAGACATGTGAGGAAGATGTTGAAGCTTATGAATCTGATGATGTAGATATTGATTTGACAAATATGATCGCTGAATTAGATTTAGATTTCTAGTTTATCAGTAATATGTACTATTATCTTGGATTTTGGCTTATCAAAACTATTATACCTCAAATTCTATGCTTATAATATTATACTTGATAATATTTTTGCAAAATGTCTAAAAATCTTTATTACATACGAGTATACATGCACGTCCATGTGGACCTGCATCTGCTCAGGGACTAATTTCTTTGTCCACAAATTTCATGTGTGGTTAGCTGGGCACATGGAGACACAATTTGAGGATAGAGAAATTGATCTCATCTGCTCACATGGGGATGTGACTGCTTTGCACATAAGCGATGTGGTTAATTTTTCTCTCTTGCCATTTGTCAGGCCTTCAGTGTATAATAATCTTGTCTACAATGATAAATCAAGTGAATTCAATCTTAGAATCTAAGCAGTATATCAACTCCTTATCAAACTATAAGAACCAAAGACTCAAAAAGCAAATTGCACTATTCAATGGTTAACCCTAAACCTCAAAATCTTAACATGCTCTACTCCTTAATTTGCTTTGCACTATTTAAGGTCACAACACTCATTATCATAAAATTGTCAAGATGAAAAGGAAATCTTGGGTGTTGAATAAACGTGGATGCTGAGTGGTTGTAAATGTATGATGACCAAACAAATCCACACTAATGAAATATCTCATGGTGTACAAATATTGTCCGATAATATAAGGCAAACATAGAACACAACATAAAGTATATAAACCACAACAAAATTAGAATATAGCTTACAAACATATATTAAGAACAAATTAATTTTGAACCGTTATAGGAATAATGTCAATTTTTGCACTATAAGATATGGTAAGTAGTCTAAAAAAAATACCAAATTTATAACAAAGTCACTCATTTATATTGTAAAATAAACTGAAACAGAAGTACAAAAGAAACACTTTATCAAAAGATGTTCAAATTTGATTACACTGCCTAAGTTTAGTTCATTTCAACCTTATCAGAGTTATTCACAATTTTTCTAAAAGAAGAATGCCTAAATGCATGGAACCCGCTTTGGTCCCAAGCGTACCACACTTTGGACTGATACACATGGCATTTCAGATACAAAGACATGACCTAAAATAAAACTAAGGAAAAAGTCTAAAGTTGACAAATAAAATTAACACACAGCAAGTGCAATACCAGTGACACCAACGAAGCAATACATTTGCTATGAAATGAAATGGTAGCCAAAAAGTAATCCAAACAATAATTTTCAAAACAGAGTAAGGTAAAATAGCATCACGTTATGAGCATAACAAAATGTTCTCACATTAGTTTTTCATACATGTTTATTTATACAAAATAGAGCATAATGTTTCAAAGTTTTAAATTTCAAACATACTAATACTTAAAACAATACCAAAATAGCTTAATCCTCATTGCTCTTAGAAGGTATCTCAACCAAGTAGTTATCACCTTCAAATATGCTTTCATCTTTCTTTTAAATAGAGTTTAGCTCAGAATTGATTCCCGGGATCTTAAATTCGTAATAATCCAAGTTGAATGCTTTCACTTTGCATCCACTTTTATTGGATAGCCATGTAGTAAGTAGTGTTCAACTATAGTTAAGCGATGCATGTCCATTTTAACCATATCATTACACCTAAACCAAACCAACTATGCTATTCCACGCACTGTATAAATCATGGACATATCCCTATTTTAACGGAGTCTTATCCAATAAATCAAAATAACGTATCTCTTCATGAAATGTCAGTTAGGCAATCCAAACCGGCAAACATATATCAGTTTTTTGGATGTCTCAGAAGTTGAATATTTAACAGTATTTTTAGCTCTTGTTGCAAGTCAGTTGATTGGCCACCTCATGTCACATTTGTCAACAATGCATGTGCAAATGCATTATAAACATGCTGTGAGAAGCTTTGTAAATTGTGAAAACGACACTACATCCAACCTCCCTACTTCTTACTCTATTGAGCACGATGTCTTCCAAAATTCCAAAATTTCATCAATGGCACATGTCATTCTTCAAACCTTTGAGGCATATGCTTTTCAAGTCCAAACAAATGCTTGTTTAAAGTACCTTGCATGTTACAATTAACAACAAAACGAAAGTAAGTCTCTTTGATAAAATTTAAACAAAAAAGACATGTATGTAATCCTGTAACAGGTAAAGAAAAATCAGTTAGAAATTTGTTAAACGAAATAGTGTTAGCTTAAATAATGGGATTAAAAATAATGTATTTTGAGCTATTCATTATTTCAATTAGAGATCAAAGCACAATCTATAATAGTAATAAAAATGTTATTATAATAGATGACAAAAACCCTGAAACATTGCTTTTGAACTCAAGATTGCTGCTACCAATTGCGAACTACTTCAATTCAAGCATTTTGATCCCTCAGGCTAATATAAGGAAGAGTGTTTGTTTGCATTAATTGCATCTCCACAGTTACTAACTAGAGGTTGAAATTAAATATGCATATATCATTTAAATCACAACAAAAAAGGAAAAGGAAAAAATGCAATCATGATTAAATATTTGCCTGCTTTAAAATCCTAAGCTAATTTAAAATCAGCAT
Organism: Allium fistulosum; assembly: GCA_030737815.1. Taxonomy (NCBI): domain Eukaryota; kingdom Viridiplantae; phylum Streptophyta; class Magnoliopsida; order Asparagales; family Amaryllidaceae; genus Allium; species Allium fistulosum. The sequence goes on from CM060903.1 coordinate 498,599,205, forward strand.
CGTAATACCTTAATTTATTAGAAAACAATAAAGACTCTACCTTATATACATCCCTTTTTAGTGTTTGTCAGAAAACAATAAAATTAGCGAGATGCATTAATTAATGATATAAAGACCTGCATTAATTAGTGTTTGTTTGTTTGCATTTATCCGTAGCCACAGACTGCAACTAAGAGAATTTTGTGCTTACATACATCCCTTTTTATCCCTATTCTGACATACTATGCTGCGGATATGTCTATAAATCCCTAATTGAAGCAAAGAATCAAATGGAGTCTTTTACAAATAGTACTAAATGAGTACATTATTGAAACTGAGAAAAACAAGGTTTAATAAGCCAAGCATGCAACACAAAGAAGCATGCATAAGGCAAAGCATTTGAATGGTAGTCAGCCTTTAAGAAATAATTTTCGTCAAATATAAATAGCAATATTTATTATACCTGAAATAAACTTTGAAGCAAAATTTGAAAACAGTAAACATGTATCAAAGTTCGGAAAAAATAATAAAACAATACCATATGTATTTGTTTTCTTCTCATTTATATATTTGGTGGTCACATTTAAATCAAATTCCGCTTGTCTTTTAATTCCAACATAAGTGATAACATATCTTATATTTTTAATCTTCTTCTACTTTAGAAAATATATCTTATATTTTTAACCCGATTTTGATAAATTTTGGTATTTAGATATAAAGAATGAACATTGATTGTATAAATCCCTAAACCTGTTTCCAACTTTAGAAAATATATTTTGTACTTCTCCTCAATATTTACTTCTTTCCATTTGTCGCCTCATAAATTCTGGCAGAAAAATAAAATTCCTAAGCAAACATAAATAGCAATGTATATGATATCTAAAATAAACTTTGAAGCAAAATTTGAAAACAATAAACATAAGTCAAAGTTTTGAGAAACGGATAAAACAATACTATATATATTTGTTTTCTTCTCATATTTGGTGGTCATATATAAATCAAATTTCACATGTCTTTTGAATTCTTCCTTATATAAGTTCTAATTAATTAATCAATAGTTTTAAGAGATAGATTATTTGAAAGTACCGCTTATAGTATACTTCTGTTAAATTTCGTAAACTCCATTATCAATCTTAGCTATTGAGTTTTTGAAGTAATCAAACCGAACACGATCAGTCATGGTAACTATTTTTAGTTTCTGCAGTAAAGAGAAAGTAGTAAAACAAAACAACAAAAGGGGTACTATTCTTGTTAATCATTACGGAACCCGATAATTACTCAATATCAGGAGTAATTAATGAAAATCATTGAATAGTTAATGAAAATCATAACAAACCTAAATCATAAGCGCTGATAGATAATCGCACTAACCTAAATCGTAAATCATAACCCGATAATCTTGCGCTTAATCGTAAATCGCCGTTGCAAATACTAATCGCCGTTGCAGATTCTAATCGATGAGCGCACTAACCTAAATCGTAAGAAGTTAATGAAAATAAGTAAATATATACCTGGGTCGGAAGTTTGATGGAAATCCATAGGTGGTGCTTGAGCTTAACTCTTTACGTGTTGGTCGATAATCGCCATTAGAGGGGAGAGAGCCGATTTAGGTTTTTATTATTTTTTCGATAGGAAGCTAATAATTGAAAGGGATATCGTATCAGTAGTATAGTAGAGATGAAAACGTGGAAAGAGAAAGTAGAAAAGATGGCAATCAAAATCGCAAGCAATTATTGAAAATCAGCGATGGATTACCCGAGTATGGAATCATACAGATGTCGATCAATAAACGTTAATCGATAATCACCATTAGAGGTGAGAGAGCCGATTTAGGTTTTGTTTCTGTAGCAAGAGATGGGGGACAACACGTAGAGATGGAACGTAAAAGAAAAGGGTATTTTGGGTATTACAGAAAGACACGGTTGAATCTTTATTGAATGAATTATCATTATTAATAGTACAGATGTTTTAGTAAAATAACATAAATTATATTGAACTTTTTAAATTAATTGTTATGTATATTAAATTTATAAAAAAAGTTTAAACATGCGCAGTGAATTAGAAAGATGCGCGTTATTTGCCACGTCGTACGTCAAGACTTCGGGGAGGTTTTGCGCCTTTTTGCGCCGTGCGCCATTAATAACTATGTGTATATATAAGAAAGAAGAATAACCTCGATCGAGATCTTAGTCTAGATTTTGGGCTAGTTTTCAGTTTCATTTTCATGAATAATAATAGTAGAGATGTTTTAGTAAAATAACATAAATTATATTGAACTTTTTAAATTAATTGTTATGTATATTAAATTTATAAAAAAAGTTTAAACATGCGCAGTGAATTAGAAAGATGCGTGTTATTTGCCACGTCGTACGTCAAAACTTCGGGGAGGTTTTGCGCCTTTTTGCGCCGTCCGCCATTAATAACTATGTGTATATATAAGAAAGAAGAATAACCTCGATCGAGATCTTAGTCTGGGCTAGTTTTCAGTTTCATTTTCATGAATAAAATTGTTGTTAAACGAGATAAGAACGAGTTTTAATGTATCATCCCATCCTATGCAAAAACAAGATTTTAGATGAGACATTTGATGAGATTTGAAATATTAACTAGCGTGAATGATTTTTTTTAATACCTTGCATATTTTTTATATGAACATGAAAAAGCTATTAACCGTGCATGTGACAAAATGAGTTAAACCATATAACATTTTAGCAACCAGATGAATCGGTGCATGTCGTGTCATTTTGATCTTGCTATGATAAAAAACATAATTTAGTTCACTTAGTGTGGCTGCACAGTTATTTGTTGTCTCTCTCTCTATATATATATATTATAATTGTACTATTTTTGGCTGCACAAATATGAATACATTCATATTCACACTTGTGTCTTAGTTAGCCCTAGCTAATCAGAGTAGTAGAGAGGTGTCAAACCGTATCTATCACTATCGATATATCATACAATATGATTCATATGAAACGCGTGTAATCAAAGACAAGTACTAGCCATCAATGAGAATAAAAAATTACTAATGAATCGGGTATCCATACTTGTACTTGAAGACGTAGACGGTCACTAAAGAGTGATATCTTTAAGAGCAAAAGACCATCAATAGAGGCCAAGCGTAGGTTTCAGAATGCCCACCACCGTATTTTGGTGATGAAAATGACCCTTAATTACATATGAAATGCCATAAATTGTTTTATCAAGTGATTTAGCTCAAAAACTCTTTTCATAAAAGCCATTCTCTTCGCGAGACATGCAACACTTGCTACACTGTAATTACATGATGACAAATCTTATTTGTTAAGGGCAACAACAAATTGTCGTATACAAAGCAGGTTTGCATGCCAAATATTTGTCTTCTTTCTAGACATTTTGAATCTTTTCACACTGGTTACCAAAATATTATTGTTGAAAAACCATTCATATCAATCTCGTTTTCATAATGCAATGCATTGAGTATTGATGGTCAAACATAAATATATAGGAAACTTATATAAAATAATCTATCGTTCTCATCTATATATAGTAAACATCATGGTAGAATATTCAGTGGCTTAATACATGCATGAAGATGAACAAAAACGATAACATGAAACACATAACAAGCACCCAATGATTTACACAGAGTTGGCTCCTTTCGATATGTTAATCCATCTGTCATAGAAGAAATCTTTTGTCAATTATAATACAAACTAGCATATCAATAGACAGCGTCAACTTGGCACTACACTATGTCCGACAAGTCTCCCCATCGATCAACATAATCATCCATGTGGGTTACATCTTGATAGATTCAACCCACGTGTGAACTTGTTTAGTCTAGCAAAGGGTGTGTCATGCACACATCTTGGTACATGACAATTGCGGGGATAGTGCTTTTCTTTTTTATGGCACGATGTGTACTAGAAGGCACAAAAAAAGACACATATGGCGCACATAATGCATTAGCCACAAATAATGCATATTTCAGAAGATGCAAGCAAGACACATTTGTCTTATTTTCGTCTATTTTGTAATAATTGTATTTTTCCTATTTTAAGATATCAAAGTCAAAAATAATTTGTATTTATAATATAATTGTTTTTTAATTGGTTTTCATCTTGTTTATGTTCTAATGGGCGACAAAAAAAATTATTATCAAATTCTATGCTTATCAGTTGGTTGTCTTTGACTCTTTACAATGACTTTTGTACTTAAAATTGTATGCTTGTATCATAATCTTTGGATGTTTTTGGCAAATAATATAGGAATCTTTATTAAATATTTTGTTTTAGAAGAAAAATCTTCTCTTTATCTTGTTTCATTAGTTTGTGATGTTTAACATAAAATATAATTACTTGGATTTTTTTAGAATAAGTCGTAGTATTTCAAAAAAATGCATGCTATATATTGCTTTGTGCACCAAAGCTCCAGAAAGCCTTTGTGCCATTGTACACCATGCATCGTGCAATATATATACAACTATGGAAATGTTGCCTTGAGTTTCAATTTTGATTGGTTATTTTGCTGCCTTTTGCATGCCATAACTTTCACTTCGACAGTCCAACCAAATGCAACTTATGATGCAGCATTCTCGTGCACTCAAACCAAGCTATTCAATGATGCAAGCAAGTGAATCAAAAACTTGGTCTAACAACACAGATTTTCATTTATAGATACAAAGTCTCGAAATGGGGAATACGGGAAATACAAAATTCACAATATTGATAATCTCACATTGCTAAGTTAAATTTGATGATTCAAATTGTATTACAATTGTACTAATTTATACTATCATTTGAAGATGTCAGTAACTTATCAAGTTGTCTCAACATATGACAACATCAACATTTATTAAAACATTGGGCTAAAGGATTTTAATATGTTCCATTGACATTATGATGACTGATATTCATCTTTTAACAAAAAATATCAGCTCAAAGCTTCAGGAAACCAAAGCAAAATTACTGAAACTCCTTTCTTTTTTCTTTTGTTCTTCCTCCAAGAAAGATTTACTTCTACAGTGGAGTGTAGTCTTTAGAATTTTTCCTCCCTAAGCTTCTCTTAATCTCTGAAAAAACATTTTCTTAGTCTGTTTCAAAGTTGAAATATTGTCCGATGAGTTGAACAGAAGGAAAATTCGGGTTGCACTTAATGGATTTGACCCTGGTTGAATTCTGTTCTGTTTTTGACACCCCCCCCCCCAAAACCCCCCCACCCCCCAACAAACCCCAAACCCACAAACCACACACACAAAAAAATATATTTATAATATTTATACAGGTATAAATATGAAAACTGGTATACTTCATTCGTGTCCTATGAAGCAAGAGCCTTAAGTAAGTACATGGCAATAGCATGTTACCCTTGTAATCAAAAATATATTTCTTGTTTGTAGATGAATTGAATATATACAATATGGCAAACTTTTATTTTGTGAATGAAATATGTTTTATCTGTATATTGAAATGGTTGGTTGAATAATATTATGACAACTCTCATATTTATTAGGCTTTTGAATATAAAAGGCTATTGCTTGACTATAACAGAGAAGTCCGTCGGGCAACTCATGAAGCCATGACTAGTCTTGTGAGTAATGTCAGGTATATTTTTTCATTTTCATAGTTTTCATCTTTATTTAATATCCGCTTTATAACATACAGTTTGTGTATTTTTTATTAGAGAGGTATTGAATCAGTGAACATCGAAATTTGCGAATTGTTTAAGGATGACAAAAACATCCAAAACAAATTTAAATTAAAAAGATTTCAAATTTGAAATGAGAAATATGTTTTTACTCTATACGTATTTTTTATGTGGTAATGTTGCTACAATTAATACACACACATGGAGGGATCCATATCCCCCCCCCCTCACACACACATATACATATAATTTTCAGATGCGCGCGCACACACATACATACATATACACACGCACGACTCCTTTGTAGCCCCTTAATATCCACTATCGAGTTTTGACAAATTGATGAATGGATTTAATGCTTACTTTATTGATATTTTCTTTCTTATATCACCATCTAATACATCTTTAATCACAACTACATATAAAAATCGCTAGGCAGATCTTAGGTGATAAGTGTGGACTAGGGATTAACCATTTAAACGGGGATTATCAGAACTAGACGCTTTTGACAATTCATGTATTTTGGGAAAATTTTAGTATTTGACTTAGTATCAATCGATCAAAATCGAAAATTTGGGATTTTGAATGAGCTTGAGAGTTGAGAGCATCCAAGGAAGCAGGACCATCTAAAATTAGCAGGTAGATGCTTTTACGAAGCATCAAGTCTCAACTAATCCCTAACTAGTGCCTAGATACCCATTTGGATTCTTAGACGCAACAATAAGACTAACCTAGGTGGGCTTAGGCAATGCTTAGGTGGTAAGCCTCGCCTAGCTCCCAGGCGGAGGCCCAGAAGAATTTTTACAACAAAGGCTACAACTATAACCAACGATTGGAATTTTTTTTAAAACTGCAACATCTACACCGATCAACTATTCAAGCAGCGCAGTTACAAATCAACGGTGGTAATGCTGTTGACAATCTTTTTTATCAACTATTATCCTCTCCTTCTAATGGCTGTCTTTCTTCATATTTTGTTCATTTCTACCTTGCCACTATGACTTCTTTTTATCCCATTCCCATTTTTATTAGTATTAATATTCACCAAAAATAGTAGTAGTAGTAGTAGTAACGATGACAACTACAACGCAAGAGATAGAAAGAAAAGACAAAGTAAAAGATGGTAAACAAAAAGGGAAGACACGTGAGTATCCAAATACCATTATGTTCCCTTTCAATCTCTTTTGACTATTATGTTTTCCTTCAGCTTTTCCACATTTCAACAGTAGACCATCTTTTATATACAGAGTCAACACTTAACCAATCAAATAAGCATAATACTACTAATGAAATTGACTGACGGTCGGGTTGATTGGCACTATCAAATAAAAACTGCTATCGGTGTCGGCTGCTACCATTTGATCGTAAGCGGTTGCAATTTTTGCAACCATGCACTGCTGCCGACATCAACCAGACAAATTGTTATTGTTGGCGGGACTGTATACCTGTCAACCATTACACCCTTGATTCATATCAAACATCTTACATTGAATATAATTTAAAATTTATATAGGAAAATGCAGAATACAGCCATGAATATGCATAAGCAACATGTACTTGCAGGGTACATTAATAAATATTTGTATGCAAAATTTGTATTGATTTCGAGGTAAATACACTTCAACTTAGTATTTTTGCTTACCCAAATAACGATCACTAGCTGTTTGAAACAATTTATGGGTGCATTGTAGTCATAATTGGCTCTAATTGGAAAAAATAAAATCATAATTTTGTCATCAAATCCAAGATGCATAAGTTCGTGCAAGGTATTACACTGAGATCTCAATTTTGTTAACTTCAAAATAGGGTATATTCGAGTTTCGTGTTTTTGTATCGCTAACTCCGCAGAACAAGACCTTGGCTTACCCAGATTTTGGAGATTTCAACTTTTTACACCTGCATGAACACATAAATTGCCCGATTCTTCTTCTATTCTTTGAATGTTTCATTGCATATTACACACATGCATCCAATGTATTTAACAGTGGCTAACCGGTGACAATTTGCTCGGTCATATCACCAAATTTGATGTTTACATCAAAACCATACATACATACACACACGCGCACGCACACACAAACATACATTATATATATATATATATATATATATATATTAAATATGTTGGATATTTTGTAGGAAAGGTTTGGTTCCGCATTTGAAGTCTTTAATGGGCCCTTGGTGGTTTTCTCAGTTTGATCCTATTTTTGAAGTTTCTCAAGCTGCTAAGAAATCTATGGAGGTTTGTGTTAGGAGCATTCATTATATGTCCATTTGTTTGGTAGAGTCCTATTCTGTTTTACTTGGGAATATTGTTGCTTTGGTTAATTCTAAACTGATAACTAACCTACATGGTAGGCGGCATTTCCTGCACCAGAAAGAAGATTGGATGCTTTAATGCTTTGTGTAAATGATATATTCATCTACCTAGACGAGAACTTGAAACTTAACCCACAATCTATGTCCGATAAAGCCACACCGATGGATGAACTGGAAGATATGCATCATCGGGTATGGTTTTGGGATTTCTTTTTGTTGACATTTTTATCAACCCATGCTACTTTGTACATCATATTTTTCTTTGGAAAATTTCTCTTTATTTTATTGCTTCACAATAGCATGTATATGTAGGAAAAAGTAGGAATTCAAGAAATTAATCACTACTGAGTGAGGGTAGATAATTAGGCAAGTATAATGCCACATACGATGAATTGATAAAATCTCGTGAAACAAAAAAGAAGACATAATCTTATCATATTCTTAATGACAGTATTTTATAGCCACAAGCATTGCTTTATCAATGTTAATCTCCATCCTTAACTTAGCTTATTCAAAAAGCAAGTGATATTCTTGATTCCTTTCTGCATGGAACAGCTCTAATCCCTTTTTAGCTTTTCCTAGTAAAATAAGCAATATATCTCCAGTAACAATATTTATGAGTAAAACCGAGGATACTGAAATATAAGCATAACCGAGGATAATAACATATAGGTTACTAAATACATAATTTATAATTTGAGAAAACCTGTATGTTGAAGAAAATGATTTAGATGTAAATTTTGATGCATGATCGAAAACTTGAAGTTGACCTTAGTAATATGTAATTGAAAAGGAAATTTAACAAAATCAATTTGTTGCGCAAGATGACATTTGCATATTGATAACTTCAACTATTATAGGATCTGTGATGGTCCATAGGAGAGTGTAAGAGAATATATATTTATATATGTATGTGCTTATGTAGCCCCTCATAGACCCCTTCCATCTTGTTGTGTAAAAATAATTTGAAGCGAAACAGAATTTCGTATTTATAATCTATTTGATATCTAGATCATCTTCACAATTTTTTTGGATTGTTTCGAAATTTTCTACCCCTTCAAATTTTCTTTTCCAACCAACGGTTGACACACACGGTGTATATATATATATATATATATATATATATATATAGAGAGAGAGAGAGAGAGAGAGAGAGAGAGAGGGGGGGGGGGTTTCTATGTGTTAACAAAATCATCCATGCAATGGGTCATTTCAAAACTTTTTACCCCTTCAAAACCACAAATCAACATGAACCGTTGGAAAACATTTATTTGAACCGTCGATTTGAAAAGGTTAAATGTTTTGAAATGATCCAAAATCTTACATAGACAATCTTGCTAACACATAAAACACATCTACAAAAATTTGCTTTGAGCTGATTTTTTTTTGTTGCAAAAAAGACGAAGGGGGGATGAGAGAGGGATAAACAAGGGATCTTGATCCTTCCCTTACATGCATACATACATTGGCGTAGCCAGGAATAAAGTCTGGCGAGGTCACATATTTAAAAGGTTACCCCCCCCCCCCCCCACCCCCCGATTTTTTTTCTCTGAGTAGAGAAGAACCCATTTTCATCCAAATAATTTATAAACAAGACAAGGACCAATTTCATCTCAATTTATATGTTCAATTCAGTCCAAATCAATTTCATCACAAAGCAAAATTAAAATTAGGGTTTACCCATAGACAGCAATCAGAGATGACCACAGAGCAACGAAGAACACCACTGCACCACCAGCAACAGCACGACGAGCACCACCAGCGACGAGCACCAGCAGTTGAGAAGTGAAATTGGAAAGAAATATGGAGATGCGGCTACTTTTGCGTACTCTGGAATTGAGGAAGAAATCGAGAACGATGTTGCTTATTTTTTTCCTTCCTGAAATGATGCGTTGTTTGAACTGATTTTTTTAAATTTTTATAAAACGCGTTTCTGGGGAGGTCACGTGACCCCCCAGCTGAAACGTGCCTCGCCCTGTGTACATATATGTATACACACACACACACACATATATATACATATATGTATGTATACACACACACACACACACATATATACGTACAAGGTTTCTATATCAAGGCAAAAAAAACATATATATGGATTAGATGAGCTAGGTGGGATGACCCAAGTGAGCTCTAATTTCAACAGGCTGACAAATCTCAACTCTTGACATGTTTATGTTACATGCCAAGGTAGGCTGGGTTTTCTGTTTGCAGTTACTTTTTCATGCTCTAGTTTAAAACTGAAACACTTAAATGTTTTCTTACTTCCTTTTAACTCAAGTTTTTTGTCCATTTATTTTTTATTTTAATCTTGATACACAAATCCATACACGCTTTGTTGTTTTCATGGATATCGCACTTGTATTTTTGATACAAGGTCATAGACAAAAATGCAATTCAAGCACCTTATTCGTTTTCACCAACATCCATGGTGTGTGCATCTCTCTATGTCCATGTGCATTACATTCATATCATGTATATTATCTTCTGTTTGTTTATACTCTCAAATAACCCATACTGTTAAATAGCAGACCAAGCCTTTTGACCTTATGCTAATGAAGATCTCAATACTATTCTACAGTTTTTCTTCAGTGTTGAAATTTGCTCCTGCATTCTAAAGGACCTTTATAAAATTATTGTGATTATTTTCTTTGACTTTGTAAGCCAATACTTTGTTGTCATTGCAGGTTATATCATCATCTCTCCTGGCGGTAGCTACTCTACTGGATGTGCTGCTAGGACCAAGAAATCTTGAATCTGAATCTATCTCCAGCGAACAAAAACTTGCATCCAAAGCTAGAATAGCCACAATTTCTTGTGCTGAGAAATTGTTTGTCACACACAATTATTTCCTAGACCTTTTTAAGTCCAAAAATTCTACCATACGTTCTGCCACATATTCAGTTCTAACAAGTTTCATTAAACAATTACCTCAAGCATTCAATGATGAGAATATTAAGTCAATATCTGGTATGATACTTGGTGTTTTCCAAGAAAAGGATGCATCTTGCCACACTGCCATGTGGGACATGATATTAATATTTGTTAGAAAATTTCAAAATTGTTGGTCCTACGTTAATTTTCAAAAAATTGTCTTAAACCGATTTTGGACTTACCTTAGACATGGGTGTTATGGATCACAACAAATTTCATACCCTGCACTAGTTTTATTTTTAGGATCAATACCTCCTAATGTTACTGGAGGCAAGCAATTTGTTCTCGATTTTTTTGAGAATATGTGGATTGGAAGGAGTCCATTACTCTCAGGTGGAGAAAGTTTGGCATTTTTCAAGGCATTCAAGGAATGCTTCCTTTGGGTATTGAGCAATGCATCAAGGTGATATTTTTCACACCAACATTAACCGACTTGATAGAAATACCCCAAGGAGTTGTTGCTTATTATTATTATTATTATTATTATTTCCTGATTGCAATTTCGCAGGTATAGTAACAGTGGAGATGCGGTAAACCCTCTGTCCATCAACCTCATCAACAACATTCTAGTGACACTTGTTTGGCATGACTATCTATTTTCTGTTAATTCAAAAAATAAAGACGGCCCATTAGAAGAAAAACTTCAGAAGCCATTGGAAAAACACAGTTATTGTTACTCTTCGAGTTATGTTGAAGAACTGGGGAAATGCATTGTTGGGATTCTAGCTGATTTATCTAACAAAGAAATTGATCTTTTGTCTGTCTTCTCGAAATCATTTCAGAAAGATAGTCTGGAGATTTTTCAAAAAGAAGAGTTCAAACTAAATTTTCAAGAACACGTAGAACGATTATCAAAGTTCTGTCATTTGTTGAATGAATTGGCATGGCAAAGAGGTCAGAAATGGCCTTTTCTTTATTTTGCTGGACCATTGTTCGTGAAATGCTTCAAAGTCATCATAACAATGGTAAATGCAAAATAAAAAATAAAAATAAAAACCCACATATTTTGTCTACTTCAAAATGTCATGTTTTGATTGGGTACATATGGTACTTGATGGCTTCACACATTAAGAAGTTACTGTTCAGTTATTACACCCTTTCTGCTGTTGAGTCCTCTGTATTTGCATGAATACTCGGAACTCATCACAACAATGGTAAATGCAAACAAGCTACATATATTGGTATGCTATTATTCAGTTTTCCAGTTTTGGTTTAGTACATACCGAGACGACGACTTCACACAATTGAAGGTTACTGTTGACTTGTTATGCACTATCTGTTTTCTGGTACAGTCTGAAAAGGTTTTACCGTGTTAATTAGTTTCAAACTTATGGGAGAACAACAATATGAGAATTCAAAACTTTTATAAGAGGTATTACATGAGGTGCTACTCTTCTATGGTATATTTTCCAAACATATAAGATATATATATATATATATATGTATGTATGTATGTATGTATGTATGTATGTATGTATGTATGTATGTTATAAGGCTTCTTGGCTATAAGAAAATGCACAAAGCTATATGAGTCCTTTTTAGAGAATTATGTTTTCACTACACAATGTATCATCTGAAACTACACTTTGTTTTCTAGAACTTCCTTTGCTACTTTTAAATGCCTTTCTAGCTTGACATAAATACATTTAAACTAATAAATTGTCTATTACAATTTTTTGAATAAATTTATTGTACTAATTAATTGTTTAGGACTATGCAATGTACTTGATTCCTATTGTAACCTGTATTTTGTTTTTGTTCTAATATCCCTATTAATATCTAAAAAGACGATCATTAAACAAGTTAAGGAGCACCTATTTGTAATCGTCAAGCTTAACATTTTTGGATATTCTTATAATATTTCTTCTCTGAACAAGTCAAGCCAAAATCTAATTTCATTTTGACTTTTCCGAACACAGGACTCTCCCTGTGCTGTTAAATTTTTGTGCACCATGTTTGAAATATTTGGTCCAGTGATGTTAGTGCCATGCCTTCATTTTTGCAAGGACGACCAGTTGAGCATTAATTTGGATGATATAAGCAAAGAAACTAGTGAAATGTACTTTATGCAAGCCTTCAGAGACGATTTTGTTCCTTTGTGCTTAGATAGACATTCTTCCTCCAGCACTGAAAAATTAAAACTTCTAATATACTCAATCCAAGGTCATTTTTTGTCTGACCAGTGGAGTTTTATCTTAACATGCACTATTAATCCTCATAATTATGCCTCTATTGATACTGACGTGCTGAATGTTCTCATCGGGGAAGTAAAAGAGAGGATTAGAAAAATGGACGAGGAAGAAAATCATACAACTGGCTACCTGCCAGAGCATTGGCATCACCAACTGCTAGATGCAGCTGCTATTTTGGTCGCCACTCATACTTATTCAAGCACCCATTCAGTTCAATTTATATGGTATGAATTAATATTGTTTTTTCTGACATGCCACTGTATAATTCATTAGACATGCTAAAGTTTAACATTCACAAAATCATAAAATAAATGCACACACGTGAATATAAATTTTTGTCTTCATAATCTTTGAACCAAGCATCTCACGTTCATTTGGAGAAGGAGAGAAGAGAATGTGAGGGTGAAATTGGGATACATGCTTGAAATCAGGTAGGTTTAGATATTATTTGTAGAGATAACGAGACCCAATTAGATCATCAAATATGTACTCATCATATTCACAATAAATTCATATTGATGCTTTTCAATTGTTTCGGATTAAGGAGTATTTCTTCTTCTTTGAGTGTTCTTAAATGCTAAAATGTCTACTCTATATAAGCAAATTGCTTTACCAATTAATGGTCAACCACAATTCACCTAAGGTTCCGGTTTATTTGTTATGTGGTTACTTTTGATTAGATGTTACTTCGATATGGTTTTATCTTAAAAAACACTCTGGCATGATCATGGGTATTAACCTTTCCATTGTCTAGGACTCAAGATAAAACTAATGCATGACTGTTATCTGTATTCCCCTCCTGGCTGATTCTTTTCATGGAAATTTTGCAGTTCTGTTCTAGGAGGTGCACATGAAAATGATAAAACATGCTTCCTTTCTCAAGCATCAGTAATCAAAACATTTGAAGAAATTTTTAAACGATTGGTGTTGTTCATATCGATTTCTCCATTAAAATGGGCAAAGCTTTCATCCTCTTTACTGCTATCTTCTACAGTAATAGGGGCAATGCGAAATGAGAACTTACCAACCTCTGATGTTCTCAAGATGGCTCAGTTTGCTTTTGAAGTTCTTGAAGGAAGCATATTTCGCATCAGTTTGCTTGGTGATAATTCAACGTTGCTATCATGTACACTGGCTGCGATGTTTACCATTTATTTGGAATATAAAATGTCATCTAGTATAAGTGAAGAAATAGAAGAGGAGTCCGAAGAAAAGTTGGCACTTGGAAGGAGAATGCAATCTCTTTTCAATAATAAAGATACTTTAATTTGGAAAAATCTCAGTTCAAGTAACTTATCAACATTGAGAAATGTTCTAGCGCATACACTGAGATATGCTATCTTCGAAACAAGTAACTTGAGTTCTGATAAAATTTCTTCGTTGTGCTGTGAATGGGTGTTACATCTGTTGGAAGTTACATGTTATGATCAGGCTGAGTTGCAAATCTATCTTGATCAATTTTTGTCCGAACAGAATACATGGTCTTTTTGGGTTTTGCCACCTAAATCAGTTGAAGGTGAATCAGCTATAATTTTGAAAGAAAAAGAGCATGAAGCCATTGAGGTAAGACGTTTATATTATTATTCATTTGAACTCTTTATGTGATTTTTGCTAGGCTTGTCAACGGATACGTTCGATCGTGATAGTGTAATATCCATATTTGTGTCCGAAATCATTTTACCATATATCCGTTGTTAATTGATAGATTCAAAAAAATAGTTATACAAATATGACTCAACACATAAGTGTTTAAATGCCAATTCCTAAAAAGTAGAAGAGATAAATAATATGATAATCAAAAGAACGCTTAACAACAAATTTGTGCCTAATAATACATAATAAAATAGTACAAATCTCAATAATCCATTTTAGTGAATTGCTTATAATTTATATTATCATCTTGATAAAATTGGACAGTTATTTTTCAGACGGGGATACCATCATCCGCTTTTTGGATATCAATTTTTTCCTTCCGTTTTTCGGATACGGACGCAAATGGATTTTTTAGATTTCCAAGCCTTGATTAACATCCCTAATTCTTATAGTGTTCCCAATCACATGGGTTCTCCATCCCCTTTCTATAAATTTGTTAGTTGGATCCCGATCAACTTGTTTTGGACCCAGATCCATTTCTATCTACAGACCCAGACCCACAAATATACCCTATGACTCTTCTAGTCATAGCATAGGCAGATTCAAACCGTCCATTGGCACATCATATCTGTTTCCGCAGATTCATACATAAACTTTGTCATATTTTGTTTATTAAGGAAAAAGTCTACTTTTTTATGCATAACACAGAAATATACATTTTAAAGGGAAATTATAATGGGAGATAAACAATTCGTTGCATAATTTATGAAGGATAGAACTTGTTAATTTTTACTTCAACACAAATTTGCTTAAAAACAATGAGGGTTTTTTTTTGGGCAGCAATTGGATTTGTATTTTCTTACTACATTAATGTTATTCATATATTGTTATTTAAGAATTTTTTTTAATGGACCTGATCTTTAATACTTCAACCGCCGATCATTTATTTAGCAATAACCCAATCTACAACAGGGTTTTCAGTAAATTTTAGAGTGGATGATACCCATTTACTTTTGGATAACATATATCATCCCAGTCAAGTGATTGCACTAGAATATATTAGTCTAATGATCACGTTGTGATAAAGTAAAATATTTAATTTTGGGTGTGTTCATGCTCTGTGTTATATTTTTGTGCATGCCTGTATTATTTTATTTCCTTTTGGTAAATATTAATAACAGTACCTAAGTAGCATTTTTTATTATAAGAACACAAGGTTCTCAAAGGAAAATGAGAAGTGGAAGACTGGAGATAATAAATGTAGCAACATGTAGTTATCGACAAGGGCTAGGTTGTTCAAATATGATTGGCCAAACCAGAAATCCCATTGCTGGCTGATCGGTCAACAAGGAAATAAGGGTTTGTTGACATTTCCTGGTTGGAAAATGATTGACAATACATGATTCGGCAAAGGAAATCATGTTAATTTTTTATTGACCACGTCATCATCGTATAACAATACCTAGGGGTACTTCTTGATCCACCAATCTTTGAGCTTGCTTTTATTCTTTGCAAGAACTATGCATCCATTAAATTTAGGCTCCATTCCCGGACCAGGAAAACGCTCTTCAAAAAGCATTTGACGTTTTTACGTCAGACTTATTCGAGAAACGTCCAACGTAAATGTTACGTTAGAGTTTTTTGGAAGATCGTTTGGAAGCTGAATATTGTAGCGGTAGAAGAAGACGTAAAAGATATGCTGGATTTAATTCTTTTACGTCGGACGTATTTTTTGAAAATCTATATATTCCACCCGCCCGAGCAATTTCAATACATCAAACAATCTTCAACAATTTTTATTTTTTCCTATACAACAATCTAGTGGATTCTTCCAAAACTTTCACTGCCTCTAACAAAAAGACAATCTATGAATGGTTTGAACGAAACCCAAATATTCATAGACGTTCTCTTTTTTCTGCACAAAGTGAAGGAGAATATGAAAAATATGATTTTATTTCAAGGGTAAGAACTTGTATCTTACAAGGAAAACGCTCTTCAAAAAGCATTTGATGTTTTTACGTCAGACTTATTTGAGAAACATCCAACATAAATGTTACATTAGAGTTTCTTGGAAGAGTGTTTGGAAGCTGAATATTGTAGCGGTAGATGAAGATGTAAAAGATATGCTGGATTTAATTCTTTTACGTCAGACGTATTTTTTGAAAATCTGTATATTCCACTTGCCCGAACAATTTCAATACATCAATCAATCTTCAACAATTTTTATTTTTCCTATACAACAATCTAGTGACTTCTTCTAAAACTTTCACCACCTCTAACAAAAAGACGATCTATGAATGGTTTCAAAGAAACGCAAAAACTCATAGACGTTCTCTTTTTTCTGCACAAACTGAAGGAGAATTGGAAAAATATACATCTTACAACGATATGAAGTAGAGTACGAAACAAAGTCTTGGAGCACAAATGGACAATTGCCCGAGATTGTGCAGAGTTTCAAGCCTTGATGAGTGTGGAAGGAGTTAGGTGGAATCTAAGTGTAAAAGTTATTACCGGTGACAAAGACTTTTTGGATCTGACCAAACTCATGACATTGTTTTTTTTAAGATTTAAACAACTGCTCCAGGACAAATTGGCAAGTGAGACCTGTTCATTCAGTAATCACATCAGTTCGTGTTTCACCGTTTCTTGAGCTGAACGATGCAAAGCGTGTGGGGCGGATCCAAGAGGGAAATTCATAGCTTTGAGAGCACTGAAGAAATCACGACGCTTGATCATGCACATGAACATGTTGAATTCTCCAATTATTCCTTTACTCCGGATAACAAAATACTTTATATGTAGCAAGATTGCTCTAACCTGCACCACCGCGCTAATCGAAAATCAAAGCGTTATTCTACCGGTGCTTCAGTTCCTGCTCTAGCTCCTGCTACCAGTGTAAACTCTAATAGGTATATGGAAGCCATGAAAAATTTGCATGGCGTGGACCTACCTCTACAAGACTTAGTAGTTGTCGCTCGCTATTCGAAGGAGCACGATCATTTGGAATTTGTGCATGGTATGATGACTCTCGGTGATGTACTGCATTGAGAATGTATATGTATTTTTTATTGATGAGTATCAAAAGTAGCAATGGGATTAATTTTTTAATGTGAATTATGGATTATCTTTTCATTTTCTTGTAGCAAAAAATGGTCGTGATAAAATTGTTTTTCTGTTGCATAATATTTTCTTCAACATGACAATTTTTTCTACTATTAATTATTACCTATGTAATAAATAATAAATAAAATTAATTGAAATAATAGAATATTATACATATAAATTATTAAGTATTAAAATTTAATTATTAAATGTTAAATATTAATTAAAATAATAAGATTAATCATTAAATATCAATTATACATATAAATTTTTAAATATTAATTTTTCATTAACAAAATACGCCATTATTTTTACTTCATATCCAACCTCTAACCCTACTTTAATCAAACTCTTGTTCACTTATGTCTCTATACTCCAACTCTAGTCAATCTCCGACTCGACTAGAATGCAATATGTCTGGAACGCATCCTTAGTAATCATATTTGATGTATGAACATTCACATAACATTATAAGATGGAGAACTTTTGTTTATTGATTTTGCTTCTTTAGAAGAATATCTATATGTTACATATATGGTAAAATCCTCTCCAAATTTGAAGCAGCACTACTCACATCTCCAAATTAAATATAATTGTTCCAATTCCGTTCTCTCCTAGGTCTCATCTCTTTTAATTGTTACGAATCCAAATATGGTCCTGTTTTATGTTGTCTGCAGTATATTGTGGAGAACAAACATTTCAATGCCATAAATATTAATTAAAAAAAATTGAAATTTTATGTGTGCTTAAATATATACCACTGAGCATGATAGAAATAAGCCAAGTTTTATTATTCTAAGGAATCTTTTGAGTGACGCGGCTGCTCTGATCCTCTGTAAAAGTTGTAAGTGAATTCCCATGCTAAATGCATGTCAGCTTGTGATTGATAGACTTGTATAAATCTCGTGTCTGGTTTTATTAATGTTATGGAGGGATTGTGATTATACTTAATTGCGGGCATTGTTTCTTTTACCCTTACCTATTTATGATTTTTGGGTAAGCTTTTGCTAGTCTTTTATGTCCACTAAGCCATATAATTTGTATCAAATCTCTAACTGTTAATGGTAACTCTTATCTTCTTCAACAATAGGCATACCTGATTTTACAATCCCAATTCGCAGATTTGGTATTTTGACGTTCGAGAGCTTGATCTCAATAAATTATGTTTTCACTTTTATAATTGTATATTTTGCTGCTTCTGATAGCTAATATTATCTGATTTGAAGATTTTTTTTTCCTTCTACTATTTACTTTTTAACTTCAATTTGGCTTGTGTACAACAAAGCCATATATGTATACATCTCAAAGTTAATGAGCACTTCACAATACCAAGGTCTGGCATTCAGTTTTCATGATGCCCTTGGTTTTGATTCTTCAATCCTGCATTTTTTCCCATTTTCACTCAACACAACGTATTATTATTTTGTGAACTGTAAAAATTAATTTGTGAGTTCACTTTGCATGCATTTTGACCTCTAATTCATTTTACTTCAACATGCTGAGTTACTTACTTTGCGCCATTTTGCAGGTTTTAAGACACAACCAATTTGTTGCATTTGTTGATAAACTTATTACTAAGTTAGGGTTCCCTGAAGTTATCGCTGGAGTTATTTCACCCACTGGTCATGCTAAAGATGCATCTTCTTCATATTCACGTGCATGGCTTGCTGCTGAATTACTTTGTACATGGAAATGGCAAGGAGGAAATGTACTAGATTCCTTCTTACCTTCATTAAGCAAGTATGTAACACATGATTCATCTCATCCTAAAGGACATGTACTCTTCACAGTAGTTGGTATCTTATTGGATGGTATCTTTATTAATGGAGTCAAGAGTATGTGGATTTCTCTAGATACATGTATTGCTTCAGAGAATGAGATTGAGAATATTAAAGAGCCATTTTTACGTGCTCTTATTTCTTTGTTGTTGACTCTATATGTTACGTTTAAAGTTTGGAGGAAGCTTGAGGCTATTGAAATTTTCAAAAATGTTGTTGACAGGCTTTTTATAGATGGTAATGTAAACAAAACATGCTTAAGGATATTTCCATATGTTATGAGTGTACTTGTTGAACCTCTACTACTTCAAAGCTCCGAGTTTGATGAATCTAGTAAAGATGTTGTTGTGCTTGCTCACTGGAAGGATGATTTGGTAATAGAAAATATATTGAAATGGCTTGAAGCGGCACTTCTGTTTCCACCACTTGGCTTGGGATATGATGAAGAATCAGGTACCTGAAGTGCCTTCACAGAAAACTATATTATTAATTCTAGGTTACTGACCTAAGATGAATGTATCAAGGTGTGCTCTTACCTGCTGCGACTTATGTGGAAACATTATTAATTTGAATATTTATGTGAATGAAACGAAATAATGTGAAGGTTTCATAAAGTTTCTAGGCGCAACATGTTTCCACTGGAGAGTCGCTGTTGGTAGGAAGTGGTACTTTGTAGGTTCGTTTTTATTTTAATGGGTATGTAGATGGCATGAGAGCATAATGTTTAAGTAGATTTTCATTCCAAGTCATATCTGTGATATTTTGTCATGTATATGCATCCTATAGAGTTATCTTATACAAACGTATCCGCTCAAAAGCACACCGGATGAAATCTGTTGTGACCAATTATATTTCAATTTGTTCCCCCAACAACCATCTCCGTGTGTGTAGGAGCGTTCAATGACACCCTATTTTGCAGCAACCCTTGTAGCCTTTTGATTTCCACCACAAACTCCAAATTAAATAATATGGCTAGTAGGAAGAGATAGAAAGTATTGTTATTTAATTTGGAACTTGTGGTGGAAATCAGGGGCTACAGAGATGCTGCAAAATAGAGGTTCCATTGAGCGCTCCTCATATATATATGTATATATGTGTGTGTGTTTGTGTATGCGTGTGTATGCACATGTGTGTAGGAGAGAGAGAGAGAGAGAGAGAGATCCGGGCCTCAACCTTTTAGTTTCCTCCATTTATGCCTGAGTCAATTTCTGGTATTTAGGATTGTCGAAATCTAATAATTTTATGTAGATCTCTACATACCAACATTTTTGTAAAAAATTACCTTATTCTGACATCTCTAGCTCACTAAAAATTAATAGTTTAAAATCAATGACTATGATAAATATTTTTAAAATATATTAATCTTCATAACTAATTTTTATGGTCTATATTTATCGTATCAAGATAATTTTTGCACATACAATGCTGTAGATAAGTAGATCATATGTGCAGAAAATTGTCAACTTCTGACAATTCTAGATATTAGAAATGGAGTTAGGTGCAAATTAAGATACCAAAAAAGGGATACAGATCCCTCTTCGTATACATAATACACATATACCCATATACATACACACACACACACTCATATACATACATACATACATATGTGTGTATATGAATGTTCAACTTCACCCTTGTTTCAGAGCACCCTTTAGCATTCTAATCATATTTTGAGCAACACTACAAATGTTATAAAGATTTGTAGATATGTTCGCATCATACTCAAAGCCACCACAAAAATTAGATTTACTTGAATATATCTAACACAATGATATATTTAAATTTAATGGTTAAAATAAATGTAAACGATAAATATTGACTTTTAATTTTGAAGAGGCTAGAGATTTCAAAATGTTTCATTGTTTGTATAGATGATATTTATAATGTAGATTAAACATCTATAAAATTTTGTAGTATTTAAAATAGTGCAGCTCAAACTGTGCTAGGGGTGCATCAAAATAAGGGTGCCGTTGAACCTTCCTCATGTATATATACATAAATGTATATGTATATGTAATTATGTATGCTTGCATGTATACATGGGAGAATTTGTTGCCTTTCCTTAATCCTTCCGTCGTCTTTTGTGCCAAAATATTTCGAAATAAATAAAATTTTGTAGATACAATCTACTTGCTATTGAGTTCATCTACACAAAAAAAGGATCATTTCAAAATTTAGAAGCTTTGAAATGATCCAATTTTTTTATGTAGGTGAGCTCAATAGCAGCTTGATTATATCTACATAGTTTTGTTTCGTTCCGAAACATTTTGGCACACAAAACGAAAGAAAGGCTAAGAAGGGGATACATAGGAGAGGGACTATGGATCCCTTCTCTCTCTTTCTGTCTACGTATGTGTGTACGTGTGTGTGTCTATTTGTGTGTAGTGTGTGTGTGTGTTCAATTGTCCCTTTTATTAGTTCTGTCACGTGCCCTTCTAATTTAAACCTACAAATATTTAATTCAAGAAACCTGCAATTTTTGGTTGAAATTGGACGGCTACATAAGGTGGCTAAATAAGGGGGGCTACTGAACATTCCTTTGTGTGTGCGGCGCTATGACTGGTTCTATGTGTGTGTAGGTCGGAACTCAACATTGCAACATTTATGTAAGAAGGTTATTGGAAATGTTATTTTATTAAACTAGCTTTCTGAAATTTCACTTAAGCTGTTTCATTTTCTATTGGCAGATTTAGGAGAATGGGTTCGACTCATTAGTTCTTGTTATCCCTTAAGGACAACACATATGCTCGATGTATCCAAAGTTGATACGGTTAGAGATATAAGCCATCTGGAAAATTCTTTGTTGCTGAGGTTATTTCAAAATCAAAGAAGCGGATACAATGCATCTGTAGTGCCATTGTCTGCTCAAATGATTCTCTCAAAACTTACGGTGGTTTCAGTTGGATATTGCTGGAAATATTTTTCTGAAGATGACTGGCATTTTGTATTAGATAATATGCAGAATTGGATAGAACTATCTGTGTTGATGGTAGAGGAAATGGTGGAGAAAATAGATGAAATGGCAATGTCCAGCACTTCTAATTCAAATCAAGAACATTTTATTGAGAAGCTTGATCTAGCTGTTGAAGCTTTAGATCCCTCCAAAATAAATATATCCTCGAATGCTCTACTTATTCTCTCTCTTTGCTCACAACTTTTCGATCTTCAAGAAGTAGGCAGTGTTGAAGTTTTGCAATCTATTAAACATGAAAAATGGTCTGAAATTAAGGACCGGGTTCTTGAAAATGTTCTCCGTCTCTTTTTTGCCACTGGTGTGTCTGAGGCCATTGCAAGCTCATTTGGTTCAAAGGCTTCACTAATTGTAGCATCAAATCGAGTTGCATATTCTCAATTCTGGGCACGTGTTTCATCATTTGTGATCAGTGCTCCTAATAGTGTCAAGACTACGAGTGTGCAGTCCATGGAGCTTTGGGGACTTAGCAAGGGACCTACTAGCTCCGTATATGCAATTCTTTTTTCATCAAAACCTATTGTCTCTCTTCAAAATGCTGCATATAGGCTGATTTCTTCTGAGCCTTTGTGTCGAACATCACTTCTGAAGGAAAACTATCTTCTAGAAGATGTGAATATAATTGCGGATACTAGCCAAAATAAGTTGGAGACATCTTCCTCGGATTCAATTTCTATCATGGATGAAATCTCATACCTAATTCAAAAGCCAGCTTCTGACCTTCTTGAACTTGATTTAGTGTCACTAGATAGGGTACGATGTTGGTTAACAAATCCCAAATCTGGTTCCCATTTGGAAAAATTGCTTGACTTCAAAGTTAAATTTTCACATATAACTATTTTTCTTATACCTCAGTATGCAGTAGCTACTGTATGTTAGTTATTAATTTTCCTATGTTTTACCAGATGAACCATGAACAGATTTATATTCTTTTATCCACCCTAATCAGTAATTCATTTTATTCCTACATTTTAGATTTTTTTTTATGTCAGCATTCAAAATTTACTGGAAGTAAATATTTGATAAAATGAGGGTGGAAATATAAATCTATTTTGTTTTTCTGTATAGAAGGATAAATTATAACCCGATGAGTTTCAAAATTTGCAGTAAAGGGCACTTGTTTTTGTTTGGGAAAGATTTAGGATGCATTCTGCAAGTTTTCCTCTCAATTTATTTATGGGCACTAATGCAACATTGATTTATAACTGTAGGCAAATGTGTACCTTGCATGGGCAATACTGCTATCTTATCTGCATTCATTGCCACCTTCCTCCTTGGCAAGAGAAGCACTAATACAGTTTGTCCAAGAATCTATAGGTTCATCAATACTTGACTGCATATTCCAAAATATTCCGTTAAAACAGTTATCAATTAATTCAAAAAAGAAGGATGTACTATGTCCTGAAGCTCATATAGCTGCTAATGCTGCGAAGAACATTATTGATTCTGGTACCACAGTGCTGGACCTAGGGACACTGTTTCCCATTGGGAATGAACAAATGGCTTCTTTTGCTGGTTCTATATATGGAATGATGATTTGGCTACTTCCCTCTTATGTTAGAAATTGGTTTACAAGCATACGCGATCGTGGTTTATCACTTTCTATCGAGTCTTTCACAAAAGTATGGTGCAGCCCTTCTCTCGTATCATTTGAATTATCTCAGGTATGTGTGTTTTACAGTTGAGTTATCCAATAACCATTTTCGTTTGTAGTTAAACATTTAAACTTGCTCTCACTGTCATATGCTCTCATGTTAATCATGTCTGATCGGGCAGGTTAAAGAATCTGTTGTTGCTGATGAGAACTTCTCAGTAAGCGTGAACAAATCAGCATATGAGCTAGTTGCAACATATAAAAAGGAAGAGACTGGAATGGATTTGGTTATTAGCCTTCCTAATTGCTATCCATTACGTCCGGTGGATGTTGACTGCACAAGAAGTCTGGGTATAAGCGAAGTCAAAAAGAGAAAATGGTTACTATCTTTAACTGCATTTGTACGCAATCAGGTCAGTTTTTTTCAATTTATTTTGATGATGATTTATGCTTCATTGATGCAATTATATAACAGTCATTGTATTTTACAAATTATGCTACTTGAAATACACAAGTAAACAGTTAGCTTAACTTGTTAAATGGTAAGTACCATCAGATGGAAACATGCTTTAATAAAAATAATTATATTTACTATAATGTTACAAACTTACATATATTTGAATTCGTTGCCTTGTTTAATGTTATAAAACTAATGTATAATTATTGTAGATATTTCAAAAGAAAATATTTTTATTGCCATTATTATGAGTTTTTTTGATTAATCATATTCATAATAATCTGTAATATTATTGTCTTTTTTTGATCTCCAACTCTATCGTTAAAATATTGAATAATATATATGAAATTCAATTTACACGCACTAGTTTTTCCCAATAACATGTATAGCAATTATTTCATCAAAAAATCATCTCATTTTGAAATTTCGGTAACATGCATTGAAAAATTTTCATCTACAAAGAAACATGATCCCTCAAAGTCAAAATGTGTTCTCATCAAGGTTCCAAATAAGAAACTATTGGAGAAAATTTTGGGTTAACACCCCAAACGCAGCGGAAATAATAGGATCGTGTTGATGGTGAGGTAGAACAAACAAAGAATTAATATTTCAAAGTAAGTAGTCACAATCCCAGATGTACAAACAAACAAAAAATTACACACATCTCCCTTCACCAGAACTAGTGCATCCCTAGACACCTTCAAATTATTCTTTTCTATATCATTTTGCATTCCATGGTACCAACTGCCTCAGAGATCAAAAACTTCCGAAGACCTGAAACATAGCAGACATCTGTCAAATTGCGAATCACTCCGTCAAACATGCAAATCTGTACTGTATCATCTCACATGCTACAACAAACATCATTTTCCATAAGAATTGCACTTTTCTTCTTTCCAACAAAAAGACTTAAGTAATCCCTATTTGGCGTCATGTGGAACGACGCTCCCGAATCAAGTACCCAATGGTCTGATACATCTGATGCTGCTGCATGCAACACATTCTCAGATATAATCTTCTCCACCGCAATCGATGAAGATCCATTTTCAATCTTCCTCTTCAAGTCCAGATAATCTCTCTTCCAACGATCCAGCTTTTACGATCCGGACACTTCTCATTTTTGACTTTCATCTCTAACCATTTTTGGGTTTCCTAGACTTGGAACGCCCCCTATGATTCTAATTCTTTTTCTCCTCATTTCTTCTCTCAACGAATATACACGACTATACTTCCTCATCTACCTTCACTCATCTTCTTTACCTAATCCCCCAAGTCTTCAGATAGAAAATCCGACTTCGCATATTTTACCGTCAAAGTGTCTCTCATATATCAGACTGTCATTGGAACCAATGTAACGTTTGGGAAGGGAACACAAAAGAACCATCGTCTTCTGCTCCTCATCCACCTTCAAATCCATGGTCTTCATCATCATCAGAAGCTCATTGAAGAAACTAAGATGTGCCTTCACTGAAATATCATCTCTCATCTTCATTGTGAAAAATGTCTTCAGCAGCATCAGACGGTTAGTGAATGATTACTTCAAGTAGAGATTCTCCTGCCTGGTCCAAATTCTTCTAGCAGTGGTTTCACTGCATTCTCTCCTATGACCAACTATAGAGTAGTAAAAACTCATTCTTCCATCTCCTCCTTGGTTGAAATATCAACGAACGATTTCTCAGTGTCAAACACCACCTGATGAACCCTATTTTTCTTTAGAACAATCTTCGTCCTCCATTGCCATTTCTCGAAGTCATTATCCCCGTTACGCGTTTCTATTGCCAACTGAGAAACTGATGCAATATAAGATCCTCAAACATAGAGTCTTGCTTCAACTGGGGTATCTTCGTCTCTTGCCATACCGCCTAACACCATCTTTTAACCAACCAAATAACTTTGGTACCAGACGGTTGTGGAAAATTTGAATTAACATCCCAAACACAACAAAAATAATAGGATCATGTTAATGGTGATGTAGAACAAACGGAAAACTAATATCCCAAAATAAGCAGTCACAATCACAGATTTACAAACATAAAAGAAAATCACACATAAAACATATAGTGGTTCCACTGTCGCAATATAGTGTACATCTACTTGAGGAGAATTTTTTTATTACTTTTCGAGAAAAGAAAATTACAAGATTGATGTTGGAGGTTAAGAAAAAGAATATGTAGTAATACATTTTGAGAGGATTATACAATCTCTAAAGAGTAACTGTTTTTATATAAAGATTATTATTTGGGGTTGAAACAATTGATTTATGGTAATAAATTAATGCTCCACCAATTCATCGATTCATACGGGAAACGTTTATCCACTTGATTTTTCCAGTTTCTTTAAATATGCATGCACCTGATAAAATATATTTTTTAATCAACTGATCACGGAATTGCTTACTTTAATCTCTCAAAATAACTCCTCATTCAGATAATTCCTTGCCTTCTTTACTGCAATAAAAGTGGTAATATATTTGAGTCATAATTTCACATTGATTAAAAATATCTCTAAAATCTTCTTTAATATGGAAATATTATATCATCTAAATCTAACAGAAACATTGTAACATTGTTCTTACTAAGAAAAAGTCCATTTCCAGTGGCGTTTCAGCTTCCAAATTATAGACCAGACATGGTGTGTTCATTACCAAATCAACATAGAATTTAACACATTATATAGCCTCCATCATGCATATGTGAGATCACCATTTTAGGAAATGATGCGGAGATGAGTACTGACATTGATCCGCAAGAGGCTCAACAAGCTCTTGAAATAGCTGAAGCTAACTTGAGTGGAGCTCAGGGAAAGAGACAAGCAATTGAGGCGAATCTAGCTCTCAGACAAGCTCGGACACGAGTAGAGGCTGTTAAGGTTATTTCCTACTAGTAAAAAAAACACACATAAAAATAAGAAAAAGGATTATAAGTCTTCCTAATCTTCTATTCGACATAAGAAAAAGGAGTTATACATTTTCTTGTGTCGTCTTGTATCGAAATAATAATGCTTTTTCTTAGGGCTGTTATGGTAATGGTTACCGTTACCATTTTGTAAATACCGTTACCGTACCGTTTTTACTGGTAAACTAAAATTGCTTACCGTTACCGTTACCGATTTACTGGTATACCGATGACTGGTATACCGATAAACTGGTAACCGTTACACTGGTAATGGTAAATTACCGTTTGTCTAGCAAAATAATAGGTTGATATATTTTTACACTGAACGATGCTTTATTATATATCTCATTGTGTCACTTAATAAAGGACATAGAAAAGAAGTGTATTTATCATCATTTGAGTTGAATTACTGAAATAAATTGAACTATTTTCTTGCTTCAAAGTGCCCGTAATACAACATCGAACATGAATATTGATTGATTATGAACGGACTGGTAAATTACCGTTACCGTTGGTTTTGAAAAAATATTACCGATGTTTTACCGTAGAAACTGGTAAATTTACCGTTACCATACCAATTATACTGGTATACCGACTTTACTTTAAAATGGTAACCGATTGACTGGTAATGGTACGGTAATGGTAAATTTACCGTTACCATAACAGCCCTACTTTTTCTCTTGTTCACCAAAGATTAATATTTCTTCTTTTCCGGATATATCGGAAATCTTTTGTTTAGATTCATACATTCATTATTTTAAATAAATAAAAACATAAGAAATAAGAAGTAGTAGACAAACAAAAAATTTTAGAGGGGAGTCATTCATTGAGTAAACGGAGCTTCTTCTTCCATTATTAAATTAACTTCCACTTTTAATTTATATTATTTATTTTTCAATATTACTAAAAATTTACTTGTTTGGTTGAAAAGCGGCGTGGATTAGAATCTATTTTTACGCATAACTAAATGCTTATTTTTTATTTTATCTTTTTTTTCTATTTTATATACAATAATCGAAAGAAAAAATCTCTATTTGATGGAGCTTCTTCCTATACCTATGAATTCCATTGGACCCAGAAATGTGACATTGGAAGAATCTTTTTGGTCTTCCAATATCAATAGATTGATTGTTTCACTCCTGTATCTTCCAAAAGAGAAAAAGATTTCTGAGAGTTGTTTCATGGATCCGCAAGAGAGTACTTGGGTTCTCCCAATAAATAAAAAGTGTATCATGCCTGAATCAAACTGGGGTTCGCAGTGGTGGAGGAACCGGATCAGAAAAAAGAGGGATTCTAGTTGTAACCCCCGAATCTAGAGCCGTTTGGCGTTCCAGCCCAGTTCCAACAATGCACTTCTCGGATCAAGAAAGAGGAACTGCTTGGCGCTGCATATTAGAACTCATTAAAGCCCGATTCGCATCATTATGCTCAATAAATGGAATGAGGGAAGCTCCAATAGAAAAATATTGGAAAGGTACTCGGCGGTACCTTACCCCTTTTTTGGCAAGGTACCGCTGCGTTCTTACTCTTTTCTTACTCTTAGAGCGGCATGAGACTTTGGTCTATTCCATAACATACAAATCGGAAAATTATCTAATAAACATAATCAAAATTTTCTATTGGTATAAATGCTAAAATAGATCTGTTGCTCTGATCTTTCAAACCACTCTATTCTTTTGTTTCTTATGATGTTTTTGCACAATGTGGAATAGAAGCTTTTGCATTAGTCCTATTTTGGGGGAATGAATGTATGGATCCTTTTTATTATTCGAACGATCTATCTCTTCATTAAGATTTTTATTTCTTAATTCTATCTTTCTCTAAAAACCTTCGAAGAAGACAATAAACTCATTCTTACGTTTCTATATTAAAGTGAAGTATAGTACTTAAATTTTTTCTTTAATTTAATGCTCATTGGTGTTCCAAAAGTACCTTTTCGGAGTCCTGGAGAGGAAGATGCAGTTTGGTGTGCTTGATGGGTGGACCTCTCAGTTTATGGGAAAATAGTAACTAAATACATATAATATGCGGCACAATTGGTTTTAAATTTGTAAGCCTGCTGTGAGCTTTATTCTCAAATGTATCATTGGATTCATTGTTTGTGGGAACTTGGTTTGACCGTGAAGTAGCGGTTAGTGATAGAGTAGGACTGCGTGCTTGTCCGTCCGAAACCACTCTCAGGCAGAAGCACTGTGCATTGGATAGATGTTGATGATTCTAAAACACCAGTCATATTGGATGGTGTAGAACATACTTGACAAACCTTCAACTACTTTCAATGTTTGACGATCTCTTCTGGTTATATTTTCATTTCCATTTCAAACTTTTATATTCCTCTTTATGCCTTGCTATCCAAATTGAAATTTATCGCTGTTTGTCGGGAAATTTGCTTTAATTTTAACAACAGTAGCTCTTCATAAAGCATTGTTCCAAATTGTACCTTCGAGTTGTTCACGTTGAACCTCAATTCCAATCCAGATTTAGACCCGATTTAACCCAATTTTTCCAATATTTATCTAATTGATAAATTTTGTCCCGTGAGTTCCTGTTCATAATTTAGTCCAAGTACATATTTAGGGCCAGTCCTAGAATTTTTGATACTTAAAGCCAATTACAAACTAGGCCCTTAGATAAGTACCATCAAGAATAAAAAAAGCAACGTTTTCCATATGTGACTATGAACAATGTAAATTATTGTTTGTATTATCTACACTAATATTTTTATCATCATCTTGGTTCATTAAATCATCATCATCAAAATTATTATTTGTAACTTGGTCAACATCTTCAATTTCATTATTGACATGAGCATTTTCGGCTTTTACACTAGTAAAATTATATCTTTTTTCTTAATTCTCATTAATAAGAGTAACATTATTTGCATTCAATCTTGAATATTTTATTTGATAATTTTTCATGAAAATGTATTAATGGTTTCTTTATGTGAATTAATGAGTTCATATCACTTTCTTTTATTACCATTGGAAAATGGCTAGATTATTGCTTATGCATATCTATGCACTACAAAAACATTGAATAATATAACTTACAAATAACAAATAGCAAAAAGTTTAAAATAATACCCGTTTTTAATTACTAAAACTGCATAAGGTTGTAAATAAGTTATCACAAACAATAGTTTGCATAACTAATTTAAGCATTTGTTAAAAATTTCTTAACCAATTGAAAAGGGTATTCTCCGTAATCCATAAACAACAAAGTAGCTACATATAACACGCAAAATGAACATGAAAAGAAAATTTTCTACATAGAACAATGGATGTAAAAGTTATTCAACAACAACACAACAACTAAGCCATTATGTTTAACCAAGTTGGGGTCGGCTAGAGATGAAACCTAAAACTAAAATGACAGTAAATTTAAAAACCATGATATAATAATAAAATAAAGAAAAATAATTAAACTAATAATAATAATAAATAAAATAAAGATAGAATATATATATATATATATATATGAAGAAATTAAAAAAACCATGATAATAATAATGATGATCCTATAATCTAAAACTTATAGCACTACCCCTAAACCAATCCTAAGCCCAAAAAAAATTCTAGTTCATGGTTCTGGTACGTGGATCGTTAACTTCCACGCGCTCTTGTCCGACACCAGCTCTTTGGATATATTCCAATGTCTCAAATCTATTTTTACTACTTTCTCCCATGTCAACCTTGGTAGACCTTTACCTCTCTTTGAGCATTCGATGTGACCTATAGTTCCAACGTGCACAGATGTCTTGCGAGGTATCCGTTGGAGATGTCCAAACCATCTTAAGCGGTGTTAGACTAGCTTCTCTTTAATTGGCGCTACTCTAAGTTTGTCACGTATATCATCATTTCTAATTCGGTCTCGTCTTGTATGACCATAGCTTTATTGCAGCGTACACATCTCTGCTATACTTATCTTCTGAACATGTTGTCTTTTAGTAGGCCACATTCTGCACCATACAATATTGCAGACCTGATTGTCGTTATGTAGAACTTTTCTTTAAGCTTTTGTGAGACTTTCCTATCACAGAGAATGTCAGACGCTAGTTATTCTATAACTAACATCTTCATCAATCTTGAATGTAAAAGTTATTCATAAAAAAAAATTAATATTTGATAGGAATGAAATGATTTAATTATGTAAAAGTACTATCAATAAAAACTAACTCGTTAAGAAAATTAACACAACAATTTGAATAAATGTTATCTTTTATCAATCAATTTTAGTAAATGAAAATTAATCATTAAATTCCTAAGGAAATAGACTTATTTATGATTATATATATAATTCAAATTGACATTAATGTTAAGAAATTATAACAAGAAATCAATTATCAACTTAAACCAAAATAATGATAAAAATTTAAACCTGATGTGAATTTGAAATTGGCAAATTTGGATTGGGAAATTATTCCATGGAGAAGGAAATCCAAGGAGAAGGAAACTCGTCACTGTCCTTGTTGTCAAATTGCTTTGTCTCTCTACTTCCTTGCTTCCTGTGATGTGCGATTTTTTTTCTACGTTGCGTGTGTTTTCAGTTATATAAAGGGATTGATATTTTGTGCCCTAACTATTTTGAGGCCCAAAGCTTCCACTTCGGTTGTACATATTTTATGAAATGCAATGCCTGAATGCTTAAGTAGCTAATTCTGCATATAATATTGAGGTATTAAGTCATGGGTTGGGTGTTACCTTTTCTACAATTGTGCATCATGTTGATCTACTAATTTCAGATACCCCATCGATTCAGTATTTGTATTGGATACTTGTACAAGGGATGTTATATCTGATGTTTAAATGAGCTGTTTTAGTTATCAGTTACTCGTATAGTTTGACAAGCCAGATGAAGAAATGCTAACTAAGAATTACCTTAATATGATTTCTTGGCTCTGATATAGAATACATTTGTAACACACATTTGTAACATCTGTAACACGCACGCGCACGCGCACTTCACATCCCTACGCTTACATTTTATTGTTTATCTGTCGTGTTCTTTTTTCCGCACACACTATTCACATCCCTATGCTTTCATTTCATTGTTTGTCCATCGTGCGTGGTTTTTTCTCTCCCATATTTAAAGGTTTCCCTCCATGGCAATTTTTGGGTGGCATGTTATTTTTACATGTAGACCAATTGAATTGTTTCAAAACGTTTTGTTTCTTCGTCCCAAGTTAATATGAGCCATTGATAATGTTTATCTTAACCTTCGATTTTAAGTGAATTCTTTAACCTCTAATATTATTTGAAATACTGAAAGGTACTTGAATTAGTTTCTTTCTTCAGTGTATTAAATATAAATTTATCTTTCATTTTCCATCGTATAGCAGTATTATTAGTATCTATAGACTAGTTTTCATGCTCGCAGTATATAGTTCATATCTTGTTTAGCTTCATGCAACAAAATATAAAATTCTGTTTTAATATCATTTAATTTTTGATATAGTTATAGCTCTGCTCGTATCTGGATCAAAATTTCAGCTATACCTTGGCTGTGATTATATACCAGTCCAATAAAATGAAAATGATTTTCTTTAAATATATTTTAGTTCTGTCCCTAACATGTTAACATCACAATTACAGAATAGTTTTCCGTTGTTGATGCAGCATTAATGCAACAAAAATTTGTTGATTTATTGGATACACGATCCAAATATTTGTTGATACAGCATTCCGCCCGTGTAGTTTTCTATGCAGCCTGTCCCAAGCCAGGATAAAGGAGGAGGGTTGTGATAGGCTTGACGAACCAACGTAAAACCACAGCCTCTCTTATGGAAATGCAACCTAATTATATTTCGTTGGGGCGTAACCCTCTTAGCGACGCGCCATATCGAGCATCGGGTATGGTAAAAAGTAAGCAAGGGCTGGGTCGCCACTCTCTTAGTGGCGCGCCATATCGAGGCTCGGGTATGGTGATAAATATGCAAGGGCTGGGTCGTTACTCCCTTAGTGGCGCGCTGCATCGACGTCTCGATGTAGTGATAAATGAGCAAGGATCTTCGCACTTTACTCGACGGCTATGAGGGGCAAGAAAGCTAGTCGATGAAAATAGGATTCAGTTAGGTAGTTGGAATGTAGGATCATTGACAGGAAAGCTAAGAGAGATAGTTGATACTATGACTAGGAGACGTGTAAATATCTTATGCGTTCAGGAGACCAAATGGACGGGCCAGAAGGCGAAGAAGGTGGAGAACACAGGCTTCAAGTTGTGGTACACGGGAAAAGAACGTAACAAGAACGAGGTAGGCATCTTAATTGACAAGAACCTTAGAAACGGAGTTGTCGACGTTAGGAGACAAGAGGACATGATCATCCTAGTCAAGCTGGTAGTGGGCGATATGATTCTGAACGTCATTAGTGTCTATGCCCCACAAGTAGGTCTAAGTGAAGCCGTCAAGAGGAATTTCTGGAAAGAGCTAGATATTATGGTTAGAGATGTGTCTAATAGCGAAAAACTTTTCATATGAGGAGATTTTAACAGGCATGTTGGTACAACTAGTGGTGGGTTTGAGAGAGTGCATGGTGGTTTTGGATATGGCGATAGAAACCAAGAAGGAGAAGAAATACCGAATTTCGCTATTGTTTATGACCTCATGATAGCTAATACCTTCTTTAGAAAGAGACAGTCACACTTGGTTACTTTTAATAGTGGTCAACACTTTAGCCAGATTGACTTTGTCCTTACTAGAAGAGATGACAAACGAGCTTGTGTAGATTGCAAATTCATACCTGGAGAATGCGTCGTCTCACACCATCAGCTTCTGATATCCGAGTTTCGTCTTCGAATACGTGCTCGACAGGATAAAAGAGCCAAGATTAGTCGGACGAAATGGTGGAAGCTCAAAGAAGACGCTTCACGGGTGTTTAAGGATAGAGTGATGAGAGAAGGGGCATGGAATTTGGAAGGAGGAGCAAATCACATGTGGGATGAGATGACAACGCACATTCGGAAAGTGACTACTGAGGTGTTTGGGGGTAACGAAAGGAAATAATCGCGAACCTAAAGATTTGTGGTGGTGGAACAGTGATGTGCAAAAGGCTATCAAAGAAAAGGAATGTTATAAGTGCTTGCATCATCACAGGAGCGAGGACAACATGCAAAAGTACAAAGTGGTAAAGAAGAACGCAAAGAGAGCGGTGAGTGAAGCAAGGGGTCGGGCGTATGAAGACCTGTATCATAAGCTAGGTACGAAGAAGGGTGGAAAAGACGTCTATAGGATAGCTAAGCTCCGTGAGAGGAAGACAAGAGACTTCAACCAAGTTAAATGCATCAAAGATGACAATAATAGACTTTTGGTGAAGGACGATGAGATAAAAAATAGATTGAGAGATTACTTCGACAAACTATTTAATGAAGAAGGTGATAGCACTATGATCGAGATAGACGACTCTTTTGATGACACCAGTAGGCATTTTGTTCGGAGAATTCAAGAATCTGAGGTAAAAGAGGCGCTAAAACAGATGAAAGCAGACAAGGCATTGGAGCCTGATGGCATCCTCATTGAGGTGTGGAGATGCCTTTGAGATGCAGGGATAGTCTGGCTAACTAAGTTGTTCAATAATATTTTCAAATCAGACAAGATGTCAGATGAGTGGAGGAGAAGCATATCAGTTCCAATTTTTAAGAATAAAGGAGATATTCAAAGTTGCACAAACTATAGAGGAATTAAGCTTATGAGTCATACGATGAAGCTTTGGGAGAGAGTCATTGAACATCGATTAAGAAGAATGATAAACGTTTCAAGAAACCAATTTGGCTTCATGCCTGTGAGGTCGACCACAGATGCGATTTTCTTGATAAGACAACTTATGGAGAGGTTTAAGGAGCAAAAGAAGGATCTTCATATGGTAATTATCGATTTGAAGAAAGCTTATGACAAAGTACCGCGAAAGGTGATGTGGTGGGCTCTGCAAAAGAAGAGAGTTCCAACAAAGTACATTACCCTTATCAATGATATGTACGATGATGTTGTGTCTAGTGTCAGAGCATGCGATGGTGTCCAGTGACTTTTCCATTAACATAGGATTACATCAAGGGTCAGCTTTGAGCTTCTACATTTTTGCTTTAGTGATGGATGAAGTTACGAAGGGTATATAAGAGGAAATTTCTTGGTGCATGCTATTTGCCGATGATGTTGTGCTAATTGATGAAAGTAGGATTGATGTTGATAAACAACTTGAGCTGTGGAGACAGACTTTAGAATCAAAGGGATTTAGGCTTAGCAGAACTAAAACAGAGTATCTGAAGTGCGAGTTTAGCGGTGTCAGGTCAGAGGATGGAGATGTCACTCTAGCTGGACAAACTGTTTCCAAGAAGGAATCTTTTTGATATTTAGGATCAATGTTGCAGTCTAATGGTGAGATTGATGAAGATGTTAGATTTAGAATTCGAGCGGGATGGGTGAAATGGCGACAAGCGTCTGGCATTCTCTGTGACAGGAAAGTTCTATATAACAGCAATCAGGCCTGCGATGTTGTATGGTGTAGAATGTTGGCCTACTAAAAGCCAACACGTGCAGAAGATAAGCGTAGCAGATATGCGTATGCTGCGATGGAGTTGCGATCATACAAGAAGAGACCGAATTAGAAATGACGATATACGTGAAAAACTTGGAGTAGCACCAAATGAGGAGAAGCTAATTCAACATCGCTTAAGATGGTTTGAACATCTTCAACCAAGGCCGCTCGAAGCACCTGTGCGCGCTGGAATGGTAGGTCGCGTCGTATGCACAAAAAGAGGTAGAGGTCGACCAAGATTGACATGGGATGAAGTAGTAAAAATGGACTTGAAGGATTGAAATATATCCGAAGAGCTGGTAACGGATAGAAGCGCGTGGAAGTTAGCGATCCACGTACCAGAACCATGAGCTATGAGTTTTATAAGTTTTAGATTATAGGACTAGAGAAAAAAAGCTTAAGACATAGCGCGTGAAAGTTAGCGATTCACGTACGAGCACCATCATTACTATTTATATTATTATCATCATTTGGTTTTTTTTACATATGTATTTTTATCTTTATTTTTACTTTACTTAGTTACTATTATTATTAATTTACTTATTTGACTTTATTTTATTATTGCTATTGCTATTGTTATAACCTTTAAATTAGCTTTGTCATTTAGTTTTGGGTTTCATCTCTAGCCGATCCCAACTTGTTTGGGAATAATGGCTTTGTTGTTGTTGTTATCTTACTCATAATCGTGTGAGACATATTGTATCATGCACCATGACACATAACGCGGTGCGATGCAGCTTTATTGTCTTTTGTGCCTTGATGCAAGTGGGAAGGTGCATCAAATAACGTAAATGGCATGGATAAAAAAATGTCCTTTTATTTTCAACTGTTTTTTCTTCAAAATTTTGTTTTTTGTTCCTTTTTCATGATTCAAGAAGACATAAGAATTAGTATTTATTATCCAATTCTTTTCAAATTGATCTTTGTTAGTTATGAACGCCGTTAACCGTATTCTCTACACTTGAAAACTAATGCACATAGTAATTGATGTGAAAAGACTAAATTTATTTTTTGTTTAATATTCTTGAAGTAAGTTTGTCTACTTCATTGTTTTGTATGTACTATAATATGATATCTCAAAAGACTTATTATCATTTGATACACTTTGAAGGTTTGAATGAACTAACTATAGTTTTTTCTTTCTCAAACTAATTAGTCTTCTGTTTAAACACAAGCACACACTTTGTTCGATTAATTTATTATATTATTCATATGTTATGACATTTTCTCTTTTAAATAAGTTCATATGTGAACGAATTGTCAAATGATTTAAATTACGGTTCTTTTGTAGTTCGATAAATATATCAAACAACTGTAGAAAAATTATAAAACAAAAACGTAATACAAAGTATATTTACCAAAATAATTGTACACAAATTATATTACTCTTGTACCGGTAAGTTGTGATATATAACGCAGAAATTTAGTGCATAATATTTCAAAAAGTCTGCCGACTGCACTGTGCACGAAGGCGGCTTCTTCTTGTTCCTCCTCCTCTCTCTCTCTCTCTCCTGGGTTTATTTTGTGGGTGTGTCTGCATCGTGCATCTTAAGTAACACTGGTCTTAGTGGGGATTACACATATTTTACTCAAAAACTTAAAAAATCAATTTTTTTTTTGGTTCTAGACATACATCTTGGGATTCACCTCCTAAAGTCTTTTTGTTCAACCGGATCACTCTTAATGGCAAAATAACTGGACTTGCACTTTTGTGTTGATAGAGTTATTATTTCAGATTGTAAAATCAGAAATGGAGAGCACTTGATTGAATTTTTTGCAAGCTAGAACTAATTGTTGTATACAAAGATGAACTGATAAATCCAAATTTGTTTTCTAAATTCCGGGTCTAATGCAACACACACAATCTTAAACTTTACTGTTATGGATATCAATTCTAAATGATTCTTAGACTAATCCTCCAGTGCAAAACATGCCTATAGTTGGTATTATTTCCTACGCAGGCCACTCCCATATGATTGTTGCACTTTTCTCAGTATTATTAATATGGGCTATTTAATTTCTCCACTGAAAAACTGTTATTTGTCTACTGTTATATGCAGAATGGTGCAATAGGAGAAGCAATCAGGACATGGAAAAATAACCTGGATAAAGAATTTCTTGGTGTTGAAGAATGCCCAATTTGTTATAGCATCATCCATACTGCTAATCATAGTCTTCCACGACTAGCTTGCAAAACATGCAAACACAAATTTCATTCAGTTTGCTTATACAAATGGTTCTCTACCTCGCATAAGTCAACATGTCCATTGTGTCAAATGCCATTTTAAACCCAAGAAGTATCTGTACAGTTTTGTTTGTCTGCCTTATTTTCTAATATACTTTTACTAGTGAAATTTCAGTTGTGATTCTATGCCTTCGAGCATTCAATTGCAAATGTAGAAATTTT
Source organism: Allium fistulosum (assembly GCA_030737815.1). Taxonomy (NCBI): domain Eukaryota; kingdom Viridiplantae; phylum Streptophyta; class Magnoliopsida; order Asparagales; family Amaryllidaceae; genus Allium; species Allium fistulosum. The sequence continues at coordinate 498,637,587 of CM060903.1, forward strand.
TTATGCATACAGTGTAACATTAGTTATTTTGCCGATTAGTGTTTGGTATATCTTTAATGCCATCGACAATTTAAAATGCTTGATTATCAGTTTGAAAATAAGAGTGAATGTGTACTGTGTTATTTTATTTTTTTAGTTTTTTGAAGGAAACAGTTTTGCTGATGGCTCATTTGAATGCGTGTATTGTGTTACTTTAACGGTATTTGAGTTGTGGAGCTCATTATGAGAGTTTGTTCGAAATTCTGATTGTTGGTTTTCTGTTAAGTAGGAAAGTAGAATGCTAACTTGTAGAATAATATGTTGTCTGTCTGCGACTTATTTGCATGATGCTTGAGTTACAAATTTTTGCATGGTGCACGATTGCTTTGTATCACGAGTCTGGTAAATATTCATTAAACATATGCTTTGATGATGGCAGCAGAAGCGAAAAAAAATCATAGGGGCATTTGTGTGGCACGGTAAGGGTCACGGGAAAGGGTCATCAGGGTCACGTAAGGAGAATAGTTGAAATATTACGAAACAGATGTTTTAAAGGGGTATAATTGTTGGGGAGGGTTAGTTGTTTGTTTAAATGTGTGATTGGAAAGAGAGTATTAATGTGGTTCGAAGGGGATAATTGTAATTAGTTGGCGTTGGATGCATTAGACGCAACATGTTGGTCTAGGGTAAAATGGCGAGTCTCTAGCTTGATGCGTCCGATTTTTGAAGCAACGCTGCCAACTTTAATTGGTCAATTTATGTTTGCGACCCTAAATATGTTTAACATTGTAGCAAATAGTATATGTACCGGTATATTTGGAGGTTGAAATTGTGATTGCTTGTTAAGTTGTACCGGCCCCACGGCCAAATGAGTAAAAGGGTGCATGCCTCTGTGTTAAATTATGTTATCAAGACATGAATAGTTGCAGCCTGTGTAAAGATCCATTATGTTTTAATAATGGAAAATATTTTATTTTCACGAGTATTTGAATATTTCGAAATATACAATTTAAGCGTGATGTAAATATACAATTGAAGTACAGTCGAAATATATAATTTAAGAGCAAGGTTGATCAAAAAGGTGGGAAAGCAGGGTGATTGGGGATAAAGGAAGATTTATTTATTATTATTTATTTTATTGTTGAAAACCCGTGAGAAAAAAAAACTACAAACCCTATTGGTCTTCTTCATAGGAATTTAGCCATGATGATTTGTTTTCGGTTCTGCAAGATTTTAGAGATTCTGAATGTGTATTTCAGTCGAGTTGAAGAGGATGTGTAGTAGGTTAGGCCATGAAAACTTGGACGGTTTGGAGCATTTTCGAACAATTTTGAGATCATGAGATGCACTCAACGAGATCCATTAACTCAAAATTCATAACATATTTTGGAAGTTACAGGAGGTATTTATGATACAAAATATGATTCTTTAGTTTGATATTGGACTTGACTAACTCAGTGTTGGCTGAGCGATGCTTTACGGGTTTCCAGACTTGGTGATGTTCTCTAGTCGATATTAGGGGAGATTCATTGATTAATGTTCTATACAATTTTTATTTCTACCAAAGGTAAAATGATAATTATATTGACATGTGATCACTTGTTTTATAGATAAAAATGCTTTTGAACATGTTAGAATGAACATTTTCTCGAACGAACATTCACGTTTGAAATAGGTGACGACACATTAGGGGATGGGGTGCAGTGTAGGATTCGAAGGTGGTACATATGACATGAAAACGGTCTCTCTAGAGATTGGGAAATTCAAATTTCACTTTGGAGTGGAAACAAATTTGAAGCCTGAATAAAACTTAGCATAAATACCTTCTATTTCTCTCTTTTGTCATTCAACTTTTCAAAGAGAATAAAAAGTGGAAACAAAGAGGAGAAGGCATCGCCAAAATCAAGAAAGAGAACTCAAATTTAGACGAACAAAACAAGAAAATGAAAGCAAAGCATGGACAAACATGGATCTAGCTTCTGTGTGTAGAAATCTATGAGTATATTCACACACGGATCCTCTGACCAATATTTTTAGGAAATTATTGTATATTATATCTCCATATTAATGCATGTATTATGGCTTGATTGACTTCATTTTGATGATTGTTTAAAATAGTCCAGGAAATGATTTGGTGGTATTTAGTTGGATAGTGATTACACAATTTTGATTCATATGATTAAAATTGATTTGATTGAGAAAGACATTTACTGGTGAAATTCCTTAGTTATTTGGTGACTAAATCAATTTTACATCGACAAATCATTCATAATCGATTTAGTATGATTTGGAGAAGTTTAAGTTGATTTGGAGTTGATTATGGTGGATTTGACATAAATTGAATAGTGTGATGCTAAATGGAGTAACTTGATTAAGGCAGAGGTATTGCTGGGCAGAAGTTTGTTGGAGGAAATGAGAATTGGAATGGATGCAGAAATCTGGAAAAAGAAGGTGATTTGGTGTTTAGTTGTAGCGACTGATATTTCGACTAAGGGCATATTAGTAAATTATATAGGTAGGTGACTATTGGATTTAGAAGTAAATGACGCCATCTAAGACAATGTGTGTAACATCCCCTATTCAGAGGCACAAAACTAAGGGCTACAGATGCTGCAGTCATCCATACTATTAACTTCCGGTGACTAAATACGGTTATGTTAATGGTATTCATAATATCAGAAGCAAATTAATATGAAACAAAATCGCAGATTAAAAATATTTTTCTGATTACATTTCAAGACACATGTTTCACATTCAAATTACATGATCCCATCGCTTTTCCAGGTTCAGATAAAATATAGTTATTACAATATTACACCAAGAGCGACATATGACGATGCCCCCTTGATTGACCATAGTACTATATATACAATACAACGGAATCAATCCAAAATATATCAGCAACTGCTAATTAGCTATCCGTCAGCCACCTGCTCATCTTCGGAAACTTTATTCGCCAACCTACCTAAAAACCTGTAAACCTCAACCCTCAGCCTACTCAAATCAATTTTGAGCACCCGAGAGTTTAAGGAAAATAAACTTCGAGCCAGACATAAAGCCTGATGTGAATAATACTATACATCTCAGTTATCTGATATTAAGTGAGACCATGCCCCTTAGCGGAACGGGTTTCCCCTCACAAATATTCTTTCTTAAACATATCTTTTGCAAATTATAACCCTATAACCAAAAATGGATAAATCTGTAAAGCAATATCATGTATATGTACATTTAAAATATCATATGGACTATCTGTCCATACACTGTAGTTTTGTTTGGCTAACTACTAACCCTTGGCTGACTTGGGCCTACCAGAAAACATAAAAATCTAAAAACTGTTAGATACTCCCCTTCTGGACGGTCTGTCCTTACTTACTTCTCCAGGTCTATCTGATCCTAATGGTTTTGCGGCCTTACCAATAACCTGTATTTACTTTTTAGATTCCTTTTTGTGTGTAACATAATTTTAGTCTCACTTCTGACAAAGCCCTACACATTGGAATTTTGGACTAAATTAGCTAGGAGCTAATAGCTAATGAGTATAGGCCACGACCCTACACAAGTCCCATCTGGTATTCAAACCCGAGTCATTTTCTAAGGGTTAACTACCCTTTAAGTTTTTATTCCTTGAAAACCTTTTCGAAATGATTTAAACCTTTAAATCATACATATACAAGGAAAATATATACTCTTTGCTTTACTCTAAACTATTTGCCATGTTATATATATATACTTTACCCAAAATAATGTTGATGAAATTATTAAGGATTTTCTCATCCTTCCAAAATAAGTTAGAACCCTTTTTAACTTAAAAACACAGGCTATATTGCCAAAAACAACTCATTCGAAACCTTTGTTTAAAACCTTTAAACAACCCTTTCGAAACCATTGAAAGAACCCCTTTCGAAACCTTTGAAAGAATTCCTTTCAATACAAGCAAAACCTTAGGCCAAAGGCCAAAACATACCTTTCAAAATCATTCATCTTTATCCTTTCGAAAGCATTAAAAACATCTCCTTCGAAAGTTTTAAAACCTTAGACATCCTCTTTAAAACACTTAAACATTTCCTTTCGAAACCATTGGAAACCTTTCCTTTTAGACCTTTCGAAACCATTGGAAAACCTTTCCTTAAGACCTTTTGAACGCATTAAAACATCAAGCCTTTCGAAAGCATTGGGTTCAAATTTTAACATGTGGAAACACCTTTCGAAACCTTTAAAACCATCTCTTTCGAAACCATTTGGGTTATACTTTTATAGAGCAAAAGGGTGAATAAAACATTTTAGTCGAAAGCATCTCTTTCAAAATCATTCTAAAGAAGTGATGCTGTCGAAACTATCCCTTCGAAAGCATTGGAGAAGCGGCTTGGTTTTAAAAACAAAGTAACCCTTTCGAAACCATTCTGGGTTGAAAGGTAAAAAGTGGTAGTCAGAGGCTTCGACCTAGTCGAAAGAAGTTATTTAAAAACAAAGGCGCAACCTCTTAAAACCATTCTTTTTAAAATCATTGACCCAGTCGAAAGCAGACCAAGTCGAAAGCTATTCAGTCGAAAGCAAAGCAGACACATCTTCATTTAAAAGCAAAGTAGTGCTTCAACCCCTTCGGAACCCCTTGTTTCGACCCAATGCCTTCCGCCTTTGTCCACTTCACTACGTACCAGATATCTGATACTATGTGCATTGGTTTCGATGGAGTCGGAGACGGAGGTAAGGAGTCGGAACCTGGTGCCGAAAACATTGAAACAGGAAAAAGTATGTAGATTTGACTTTTTAAACTATTTCTTTGTACTTAACCTGCCTTGTTTGTCTAATTTTGTTTGGTTGCACAATTTTCTTTTCTAAAAGTTCTGCCGATTTTCTAAAATAAAGATTTGAATTATTTACAAAATACCCCTTCTCCTTTATATAAATATATAAACATTTAAGTCCCATACCTTGAATAATTATATATATCCATTAAAACACTTAGGAAAATTCTACAAAAATTCCAGAAAATCATTTTTAATATGTTTTCCAACATATATAAATTTCAGACCCTAAGCCAATATAGTTTGGTCGTAAGTAATTTTTAACCCAAAATAATATTTTCTTCACTAGAAAATTCATATAAAATCCACATTAATTCAGAAAATTATGAAAATTGAAACCCATTAGTAAATTATCATTTCTGATCTAAATCTAAATTCTCAAGGCAATTGGATGTCATTTAATAGATTTTCTAAATCAATTCCCATCATAAAATGCATATAAAATAGCCTAAATTATCAACAAGTATATACATATCCATTTATCATTCAAAACATGGCAAAACAATTGTAAATACTTTCGAAATTTATCTAAAATCGAAATTAATCAAAAATGTGAGATGTAGTCATTATTCACCTTAGATTTTTGATTAAGGATGTGAGATTTATTCTTGATTAAGAGATCTGATTCTTCTTCATGAATTCTTCTTCTTCTTTACTCTTCCTAATGGTAGCCGACCTTAGCTTGTATTTTTGAATTGGGAAAAATGAAGTGATCATGAATGTTGAGGGGTTAAGGTGTTAGGGTATAAGAATATGCCTTGTTCCTATTTTGCCTTTGCATAATTCCTAACCTTTTTATTCTTTAGTTCACTTATTTAACATGGCACGACTACCCCTTATTTAATCACAAATCTCAATCCATTAATCATCTTACATTATTTTATTTTATTTAACTAATTAAATATCCTAAATAATGTTACGAAAAATTTGGGGTGTTACAGACTCCCCTCTTAGAAGAATTTCGTCCTCGAAATTACGATAAGGTGCACATAAAGACAATCAAAGGTAAAACGTACCATTAAACATATCAGGATAAGTATCTCTCATCATGTTCTCAGTCTTCCAAGTACAGTCTCTGTCATCGTCGGTCCACTGGACTTTAACTAATCTGACTGTCTTGTTCCTGAGTCTCTTCTCATCTCTTGCGACTATGTGAACTGGCTTTCTAACTATAGTCAAATTCGGCTCTAAGACTAAGTCATCTAACACAGTCGGTGATATAGTAGTATCTAGATCTCGAATACACTTCCTTAGATGAGAAATATGAAAAACAACGTGGAATCCTACCAAACTACTCGGTAACTCTACTCTATATGCGAGTTTCCCGATCCTCTCCATAATAGGAAACGGTCCAACGAACCTCGGTGCCAACTTCCCTAATTTTCCAAACCGAATCGCACCCTTCATCAGCGACACCTTAATGAAAACATGCTCTCCAACAGAAAACTCTAAGTCTTTCCGTCTTTTATCCGCATAACTCTTCTGCCTAGATTAAGCTTCCTTCATTCTAGCTCGAACTAACTCAACATTTTCTACAGCTTCTCTAACCAAATCCGGCCCAAAAACCAACCTATCCCCGGTCTCTAACCAAAAACTAGAGTTTGCATGACCTTCCCTAAAAATCTTCAAAAGGTGCCATCTCTATATTAGCCCGATAACTGTTGTTATATGAAAACTCGACTAGATGTAGATGGCCTTCCTATGATCCCTTAAAATTTAGCACACATGCTCGTAACAAATCTTCCAAGACTTTGTTAACTCTTTTCGTTTGCCCATCAGTCTACGAATGGTAAGCGGTACTCATCTTGAGCTTGGTACCTAAGGTATCCTATAGAACCTCTAGAACTCACTAGTGAATAAAAGATCTCTATCACTCACTATACTACTAGGAATTCTGTGCAGTCTAACTACATTCTTCATAAACAACTTCGCTAACACATGTGTCGTTCTGATTGACTTAATTGGAATGAAATGAGCATCTTGGTCAACCTGTCCACAATGACCCATATGTTTTCATTTCCTCTATTAGACCTTGGCAACCCATCAATGAAATCCATAGAAATAGAATCTCACTTCCACACTGGAATATCCAAAGGCTAAAGCAACCCACTTGGTTTCTGATGTTCGGCTTTTACCCATTGGCAGTTCTAACACCGCTTCACCCATAAGTCTACATCCCTCTTCATACCTTCCTAAAAGAAACTTCTCTTCATGTCCTGATACATCTTAGTTCCTCCCAGATGAATAGTGAACTTCGAACGATGGCATTTCTCCAAAACTTCCTTCCTATTGTCCCCCACATTCGAAACACATAATCTTCCTTTCTTTCTTAACCACCCATTCTGGTCAAGACTAAAATCCTTTGAGTCATCGCTCTCTGTTCCTTTTCTCAACTTTCTGATCCATTCATCCAACATTGGATCCTCTACCTGTTTAGAAGCAACCTTTTCTATTATAACTGGTCGAACTTCCAAACATGATAACAAAGTTGTTTCTGTACTTGAACTACTCTTAGTTCTCCACTGTACCCTGCAAGTTGCTAACGCTTCCAAATCTTTCCACTCAGCAAACATCGCTAACACCATATTCTGATGTTTTCGGCTAAGTGCATCTGCAACTTTGTTGCCTTTCCCCCGTGTGTACTCAATACCGAAATCATAAGCACCTAAGAACTCTAACCACCTCTGTTGTCTCATGTTCAACTCCTTCTGAGAGACAAATACTTCAGCGACTTATGATCTGTATACAATTCGAATCTTTCTTCCAAAAGATAATGCCTCCACACCTTCAACGCAAAAATCACCGCACCTAACTCTAAATCATGGGTTGGGTATTTAACTTCATGCGGTTTAAGCTGTCGAGAAGCATTGGCAATTACTCTACCCCTCTGCATCAAAACAACTCCTAACCCTGTCCCACATGCATCCGTGTACACCACCAAATCCTGATTCCCTTCTGGAACAATCAACACATGTGTATTAGTCAATAAGTGTTTCAGCTTCTGGAATGCCTTCTCACACTTATTGGTCCAACGAACTTCACATCTTTTCGAGTTAGCTTGGCCATTGGTGTTGCTATCCGCGAAAATCCTTAATAAACCTCCGATAGTAACCAGCTAATCCCAAAAAACTTCTTATCTCGGTCACTGTTTCTGGTCTCTTCCAACTATTCACGGCCTCGATCTTAGCTGGATCCACTGGTAACCCATTCTCTGAAACTACATAACCAAGAAACTTCACTTCCTTCTTCCAGAAATGAAATTTCAAGAATTTCGCCTTTAGCCGATGCTGCCTCAGCATTTCAAGCACTACTCTAAGATGAAATTCATGCTCCCTTTTATCCTTAGAGTACACCAAAATATCATCTATGAAAACTAATACGAACCTATCCAAGTGCTCTCGAAAAATCCGGTTCATCAAATCTATAAAGAAAGCTGGCGCATAGTCATCCCAAACGGCATCACTAACCATTCATACGATTCATATCTGGTTCTAAACACCGTCAAAGGAATACTATCCTCTGCCACTCTAAGCTGATGGAAACCTGTCGCTAAATCCAACTGTGAAAATATCTTGGCTCCACTCAACTGATCGAACAAATCGTCAATCCTAGGCAATGGATATCGATTCTTTATCGTTTTCTCATTCAACATACGATAATCGATACATAACATTAACGATCCGTACGACTTCTTAGCAAACACTGTGGGTGCTCCCTAAGGTGAACTACTAGGTCTGATGAAATTCTTGTCTTCCAAATCCACCAACTGCACCTTGAGCTCCCTCATTTCGGTAGGTGTCATCCTACTTGGCGGCCTACTAACCGGTTCTGCTTCAGGCACCAAATCTATTCAAAACTCAATGGCCCGTTTCGGTGAAAATCTACTATAGGTTCAAAAATATCCGTGAATTCTCTAACCACAAAAACTCAATTCAGCTCGTCTTCTATTTCCACAACACCCAACAAAGCATTTACCTCACAATTAGGGTTTTCTATGGTATATACAATCTGCTCCCTACAATCTGGCTGTCCAAGTGATATTTTCCCATCATGGAAAAATATCCTAGCATCGTATTTACTTAACCAATCCATACCCCAATTAATTTCGAATCCTACGAAATCAAACACATGCAAACTGCAAACAAAAGTATGAACTAACAAGTCAAACTTTAGGTGGTCACATCACATCCCAAGTGTTGCATACCCTCCTATCGGATTTGCAACCCTTAAGGAAGTAACTAAGTATGAGGGTTCTAAGTTAAGCTTATCTACCAAACAACGAGATATAAAAGAATGCGATGCACCAGTATCAAAGAGAACACTAGTTGCTATACCAAGAATCATAAGCGTACCTCCAACACTGCTTTTCCTTTTTTCCCCTACAGTGGGTCTCGAGGTAGCTGGCTCCAATGCATATACTTTTCCCTTTCCATCTTTAGCAGGCTCCTTGCATTGGCTCTTGTAATGACCCATCTGATCGCAGTTGAAGCATTTGACATTCTTCTTCCCCACCACCTTCTTTGCCTCTCTAGAACGACATTCATTCGCATAATGCCGTTTCTTGTCGCACTTAAAACAGATAATTTCTGACTTTCCCTACTTCACGGCTCCACCCTTTTGGGCTCCCTTCTTAGGAAAGAACTTCCTTTTCTGACTCTGCCTTACATGGACCTCCTTCGCCTTATTCTTCTCCACCAAAGCAATAATTTCCTCGTGTCTTAGAGCCATTTCTACTACAACATCACAAGGATCCCTAATATGAGGTAATGTAGGCCTGTCCAATTCAGGTTTTGATCCCATAATGAACTTCTCATTTCTCTTAATCACGGTATCTACAGTGACACGACCATATCTTGCCAACTCCTCAAACCTTGTAACATATTCTAACACAGTCATCTCTCCCTGCTCTGACTCAGCAAACTTTCTGAGCAAGGTAGACTTTGCCATCAGACATGAATCTATCCTCGAACCTCCTCTTAAACTCAGCCCATGTCATGGTTCCTTCATCCACTCCAGCTGTCACACTATTCCACCAGTATAAAGCTGCTCCTTGAAGTTGCCTCGAAGCGAGACTTCTTTTCTGCTCATCACTAAGCCCTAAATCTATGAAAATCTTCTCGTAGTGCAACAACCAGTTCCCCACTTCTATGGCATCTTCAGTCCCAACAAATAGTTTTCCTCCCAACCTAGCATAGTCCCTACTCAACGTTGCATAATTGTTGACTAGTGGAGCTTTCTGGGCTCCTCCCCCAACTACTCCAGCAACAACCCTCGCTTGCATCATATTCACGAAAAATTGATACATGGCTTCCATATCAACTTGCGGGGCTTCAGCACCAGTATTTCCAGCTCGTGCCTGACCTGGATTCCTTCTAGTATTAGGTCTGGCATTTCCATCTGTAGCGGTGCTTCCTTCTCCAACATTATCTCTTCGAGAATCCATATCTGCATTCGAAGCTTCGTGAGATACAGAAAAATAACCTAATAGAGATAGGAGACTAGAGATAAAGCACATACTTATATATGGCAAATACAAGTACGTTACTATAGCGTTATCCCATACCCCAATCTTATCTCTAATTTCTTACGATTATGTTTTCAAAAATCATCTTTTTAGTTAAGGTTTTTCATAAAACTATGTTCAGATACCAAGTTGTAACATCCCCTATCTAGAGGCCTAAAGCTAAGTGTTACAGATGTTGTAGTCATCCATAGTATTAACTTCTGGCGACTAAATATGGCTATGTTAATGGTATTCATAATATCAGAAGCAAATGAATATGAAACAAAATCATTGATTAAAAATATTTTTCTAATTACATTTCAAGACACATGTTTTACATTCAAATTACATAATCCCATCGCTTTCCTAGGTTCAGATAAAATATAGTTATTACAATATTATGCCAAGACCGATCTATGACGATGCCCCCTTGGTTGACCAGAGTACTGTATATACAATACAGCGGAATCAATCCAAAATATATCAGCAACTGCTAATTAGCTATACGTCAGCCACCTCCTCGTCTTTGGAAGCTTTATTCGCCAACCTAATAAAAACCTGTAAACCTCAACCCTCAGCCTACTCAAATCAATTTTGAGCACCCGAGAGTTTAAGGAAAATAAACTTCGAGTCAGACATAAAGGCTGGTGTGAGTAATACTATACATCTCGGTTATTTGATATTAAGTGAACCATGCCGCTTAGTGGAAAGGGTTTTCCCTCACAAATATCCTTTTTAAAACATATCTTTTGCAAACTATAGTCCTGTAACCAAAACTGGTTAAATCTGTAAAGCAATATCATGTATATGTACATTTCAAATATATTATGGACTATCTGTCCATACACTGTAGTTTTGTTTGGCTAACTACAAACCCTTGGCTGACTCGGGCCTACCAGAAAACATAAAAATCTAACAACTGTTAGATACTCCCCTTTTGGACGGTCTTTCCTTACTTACTTCTTCAAGTCTATCTGATCCTAATGGTTTCGTGGGCTTACCAATAACCTGTCTTTCCTTTCTAGATTCCTTTCTATGTGTAACATAATTTAGTCTCACTTCTGACAAAGCCCTACACACTTGAATTTTGGACTAAATTAGCTATGGGCTAATAGCTAATGAGTATAGGGTGCAACCCTACACAAGTCCCATCTGGTATTCAAATCTGAGTCATTTTCTTAGGGTTAACTATCCTTTAAGTTGAAAACCTTTTCAAAATGATTTAAACCTTTAAATCATACATATACAAAGAAATATACTCTTTGCTTTCCTCTAAACTATTTTCCATGTTATATATATATCTACTTTACCTGAAATAATGTTGATGAAATTATTAAGGATTTTCCCATCCTTCCAAAATAAGTTAAAACCCTTTTTAACTTAAAAACACTTAGGCTATATTACCAAAAACAACTCATTCGAACCTTTGTTTAAAACCTTTAAACAACCCTTTCGAAACCATTGAAAGAACCCCTTTCGAAACCTTTGAAAGTATCCCTTTCAATACAAGCAAAACCTTAGGCCAAAGGCCAAAACATACCTTTCAAAATCATACCTTTCGAAATCATACCTTTCGAAATCATTCATCTTTATCATTTTGAAAGCATTGAAAAACATCTCCTTCGAAAGCTTTAAAACCTTAGACATTCTCTTTTAAAACACTTAAACATTGCCTTTCGAAACCATTGGAAAACCTTTCCTTTTAGACCTTTCGAAACTGTTGGAAAACCTTTCCTTAAAACCTTTCGAACGCATTAAAACATCAAGCCTTTCGAAAGCATTGGGTTCAATTTTTAACATGTAGAAACACCTTTCGAAACCTTTAAAACCATCTCTTTCGAAACCATTTGGGTTATACTTTTATAGAGCAAAAGGGTAATTAAAACATTTAAGTTGAAAGTATCTCTTTCGAAAGCATTCCTAAGTAAATAAGTGATGGTGTCGAAACTATCCCTTCGAAAGCACTGGAGATGCGGCTTGGTTTTAAAAACAAAGTAATCCTTTCGAAACCATTCTGGGTCGAAAGGTAAAAAGTGGCAGTCAGAGACTTCGAATTAGTCGAAAGCAGTTATTTAAAAACAAAGGTGCAACCTCTTAAAACCATTCTTTTTAAAATCATTGACCCAGTTGAAAGCAGACCAAGTCGAAAGCTATTCAGTCGAAAGCAAAGCAGACGCATGTTCATTTAAAAGCAAAGTAGCGCTTCAACCCCTTCAAAACCCCTTGTTTCGACCCAATGCCTTCCGTCTTTGTCCAATTCACTACGTACCAGATATCTGATACCATGTGCATTGGTTTCAATGGAGTCAGAGGCAGAGGTAAGGAGTCGGAACCTGGTGCCGAAACATTGAAACAAGAAAAAGCATGTAGATTTGACGTTTTAAACTATTTCTTTGTACCTAACATGCCTTGTTTGTTAAATTTTGATTGGTTGCACAATTTTCTTTTCTAAAAGTACTACCGATTTTTAGAAATAAAGATTTGAATTATTTACAAAATACCCCTTCTCCTTTATATAAATATATAAAACATTTAAATTCCATACCTTAAATAATTTTATATATCCATTAAAACACTTAGGAAAATTCTATAAAAATTACAAAAAAATCATTTTTAATATGTTTTCCAACATATATAAATTTCAGACCCTAAGCCAATATAGTTTGGCCGTAATTAATTTTTAACCTAAAATAACATTTGCTTCACTAGAAAATTCATATAAAATCCACATTAATTCATAAAATTATGAAAATTGAAACCCATTTCTAAATTATCATTTTTGATCTAAATCTAAGTTTGCAAGGTAATTGGATGTCATTTAATAGGTTTTCTAAATCAATTCTCATCATAAAATGCATATAAAATAGCCTAAATCATCAACAAGTATATACATATCCATTTATCATTCAAAACATGGCAAAACAACTGCAAATACTTTTGAAATTTATCCAAAACTGAAATCAATAAAAAATGTGAGATGTAGCCATTATTCACCTTAGCTTTTTTATTAAGGATCTGAGATTTGTTCTTGATTAAGAGATTTGATTCTTCCTCTTGAATTCTTCTTCTTCTTTACTCTTCCTAATGGTGGCCAGACTTAGCTTGTATTTTTGAATTGTGAAAAATGAAGTGAACGTGAATGTTGAGGGGTTAAGGGTTTAGGGTATAAGAATATTCCTTGTTCCTATTTTGCCCTTGCATAATTCCTAACCTTTTTATTCTTTAGTTCACTTATTTAACATGGCATGGCTACCCCTTATTTAATCACAAATCTCAATCCATTAATCATCTTACATTATTTTATTTAATTTAACTAATTAAATATCCTAAATAGTATTACTAAAAATATGGGGTGTTACAATGTGGCTCCTTGATTGTCTAAACAAACCAAGATTCTCAAAATCTCGAGTTCAATGTAGGCAAACATTGGATATAGGCTGATAAATGGGCATATTGAAGGTGGTTATGGTCCAAAGTTAAGGTGCCATCTCTAAATTTCTTTAGTGGTAACAATTGAAATGAAAATTTGAAATTTACGATCAAATTTGAAAAGAAAATACCACTATATAAGCTCTTTTTGTTCCTCCTATTCTTCTCATTCTCCAGTTCAAATTTTAACAAGAGAAAATAGGAAGGAGAAGAGTGACATTACTAGAGATCATTGAGCATGGAGGATAAATGATTATGAAGCACTAAGGGAGGACAAAATGAATCTATGATGTGGATTAAACATTATGTTGGTGAATTGGTGAGTAGACTATCATTTGATTCTCCTCACCCATGTTGTTGCATGTTATTCTCTTATTATTCTTTTTAATTAGTATGATTTGCTAATGTATGGTTGCTTTAAATCTGATGATGATTTGGATTTAATTAGGGGATATTTATTTGTTAAGATTGCATGATTTTGATTTTTTAAAAATTCGATCTGGACTAAAGTGTTTTGATTTATTGAATCTCTAAATTATTTGTGTTTGGATTTATTCTAGATTGAGTTGTGTTTCCAATAAATTTGATTTAATTTGGAGATGATTTAGTTGATTGGAGTCAATTTTTATGTTGGTGGTGAAATGTGATGAAGATTAGTATAGAAGTGGGTAGAAAATAACCGAATGTAGTTGGAAAATTTCATTGAAGGTAATTGGTGAGTGATGGCGAGGTGCATCTGGTGATTGAAAAGTCAAAGGTATTGGATATGGACCAGCACACAGCGGGTTAAATGGGTAAATTTAAAAAAACTTCCATTTGGATCTTATTGGGCCTATGAAGTCTAAATTTATTTTAGTTCTGATCTAAATTGATTTCAAATAAAATAATTACTTATTTAATTTGTAAATAAATTTTTATTTTGATATTATATTTATATTATATATATAAACATGTGTATCATATACACATGTGCGTACATGCACATGCAGCATATACAGTGTACATGGTTTAACAAGCACATACATACGTGTTGGGTTACAATGCAATGGACATGCTAGCCCCTCCATATACATTTGTGGTGTCTAAGATATATATATATAATTTAATGTTATATAAAATATATTTATAACCATATACATATATGATATTGTAAAATGAAAATATTAATAATAATAAATTTAAATTTCAAATTCCAAATTTCAAATCTAATGATTTTAAAATATTTTCCAATTTCAAATTTATATCAACTAATAATATATTGTTAAAATAAAATAAATATTTATAAATATACAGAATAATTATTTTAGAAATGTATATGTAAATATATACATACACACACATATATAATATCTTTACTACTAATAAAGAGAATTCATTTAATAGATTTACTCAGTGTCTTTTTGAAATTCCAAATATACCCCTTTACATCTTATAGAGAAATGGTATTCAAATATGGGAATATAGCCTGTTATTTTTTAAGTACAACTGTCAGTCCCCATGGAGAACTACAGTGTACGTTCACAAGATGAAGTATCCGAGTGTTTCATATTGTCCATAATTTAGGTGGGAGTTAATCGGTCGAACTTTCACCGGATTCCGAGTTAATATGAAGAAAATATTGCAGTCTGAACAAAAAAAAATAGCGGCTTCTGCACTAGGCGGAGTTCAAATATGGGGATGTGGTATCCTGTTATTTTCTAAGTACAACTGTCAGTCCCCATGGAGAACTACAGTGTGCGTTCACAAGATGAAGTATCCGAGTGTTTCATATTGTCCGTAATTTAGGTGGGAGTTAATCGGTCGAAGTCTCGCCAGATTTCGAGTTAGTATGAAGAAAATATTGCAGTCTGAACAAAAAAAATAGCGGCTTCTGCACTAGGCGGAGTTCAAATATGGGGATGTGGTATCCTGTTATTTTCTAAGTACAACTATCAGTGCCCATGGAGAACTACAGTGTGCGTTCACAAGATGAAGTATCCGAGTGTTCCATATTGTCCATAATTTAGGTGGGAGTTAATTTGTCGAAGTCTCACCGGATTCTGAATTAGTATGAAGAAGTTATTGCAGTTTGAACACAAAAAAGCGGCTTCTGCACTAGGCGGATTTCAAATATGGGGATGTGGTAGCCTGTTATTTTCTAAGTACAACTGTCAGTCCCCATGGAGAACTACAGTGTACGTTCACAAGATGAAGTATCCGAGTGTTTCATATTGTCCGTAATTTATGTGGGAGTTAATCGGTCGAAGTCTCGCCGGATTCCGAGTTAGTATGAAGAAAATATTACAGTCTGAGCAAAAAAAATAGCGGCTTCTACACTAGGCGGAGTTCAAATATGGGGATGTGGTATCCTGTTATTTTCTAAGTACAACTGTCAGTGCCCATGAAGAACTACAATGTGCGTTCACAAGATGAAGTATCCGAGTGTTCCATATTGTCCGTAATTTAGGTGGGAGTTAATCGGTCGAAGTCTCGCCGGATTTCGAGTTAGTATGAAGAAAATATTGCAGTCTGAACAAAAAAATAGCGGCTTCTGCACTAGGCAGAGTTCAAATATGGGGATATGGTATCCTGTTATTTTCTAAGTACAACTGTCAGTGCCCATGGAGAACTACAGTGTGCGTTCACAAGATGAAGTATCCGAGTGTTCCATATTGTCCATATTTAGGTGGGAGTTAATTGGTCGAAGTCTCACCGGATTCTGAATTAGTATGAAGAAGTTATTGCAGTTTGAACAAAAAAAATAGCGGCTTCTGCACTAGGCGGAGTTTAAATATGGGGATGTGGTAGCCTGTTATTTTCTAAGTACAACTGTCAGTCCCCATGGAGAACTGCAGTGTACGTTCACAAGATGAAGTATCCAAGTGTTTCATATTGTCCGTAATTTCGGTGGGAGTTAATCGATCGAAGTCTCGCCGGATTCCGAGTTAGTATGAAGAAAATATTGCAGTCTGAACAAAAAAAGTAGCGGCTTCTGCACTAGGCGGAGTTCAAATATGGGGATGTGGTATCCTGTTATTTTCTAAGTACAACTGTCAGTCCCCATGGAAAACTACAGTGTACGTTCACAAGATGAAGTATCCGAGCGTTTCATATTGTCCGTAATTTAGGTGGGAGTTAATTGGTCGAAGTCTCACCGGATTCAGAATTAGTATGAAGAAGTTATTGCAGTGTGGACAAAAAAATAGCGGCTTCTGCACTAGGTGGAGTTCAAATATGGGGATGTGGTAGCCTGTTATTTTCTAAGTACAACTGTCAGTCCCCATGGAGAACTACAGTGTACGTTCACAAGATGAAGTATCCAAGTGTTTCATATTGTCCGTAATTTATGTGGGAGTTAATCGGTCGAAGTCTCGCCGGATTCCGAGTTAGTATGAAGAATATATTACAGTCTGAGCAAAAAAATAGCGGCTTCTGCACTAGGCGGAGTTCAAATATGGGGATGTGGTATCCTGTTATTTTCTAAGTACAACTGTCAGTGCCCATGAAGAACTACAATGTGCGTTCACAGGATGAAATATCCAAGTGTTCCATATTGTCCGTAATTTAGGTGGGAGTTATTTGGTCGAAGTCTCGTCGGATTCCAAATTAGTATGAAGAAGTTATTGCAGTGTTAACAAAAAAATAGCGGCTTCTGCACTAGGCGGAGTTCAAATATGGGGATGTGGTAGCCTGTTATTTTCTAAGTACAACTGTCAGTTCCCATGGAGAACTAGAGTGTGCGTTCAAAAGATGAAGTATCCGAGTGTTCCATATTGTCCGTAATTTAGGTGGGAGTTAATCTGTCGAAGTCTCGCCGGATTTCGAGTTAGTATGAAGAAAATATAGCAGTCTGGAAAAAAATTGCAGCTTCTGCACTAGGCGAAGTTCAAATACGGGGATGTAGTAGCCTGTTATTTTCTAAGTACAACTGTCAGTCCCCATGGAGAACTACAATGTGCGTTCACAGGATGAAGTATCCGAGTGTTCCATATTGTCTGTAATTTAGGTGGAAGTTAATCGGTCGAAGTTTCGCCGAATTCCAAATTAGTATGAAGAAGTTATTGCAGACTGAACAAAAAAAATAGCGGCTTCTACACTAGACGGAGTTCAAATATGGGGATGTAGTCTGTTATTTTCTAAGTACAACAATTAGTCACCATGGAGAACTAGAGTGAGCGTTGAAGTGGGGATATAGCATGTTATTTTCTAAGTACAACTGTCAGTCACCAAGGAGTACTACAGTGTGTGTTCCCAAGATGAAGTATCCAACTATACCGTATTGTCTGTAATTTAGGTGGGAGTTCATCGATCGAAGTATCGCCTAATTCCGAGTTAGTACGAAGAAGTTATTGCAGTCTGAACAAAAAAAATAGCGGCTTCTGCACTAGGCGGAGTTGAAATATGGGGATGTGTTAGCCTGTTATTTTCTAAGTACAACTGTCAGTCCCCATGGAGAACTACAGTGTGCGTTCATAAGATAAAGTATCTGAGTGTTCCATATTGTCCGTAATTTAGGTGGGAGTTAATCTGTCGAAGTCTCATCGGATTCCAAGTTAGTATGAAGAAAATATAGCAGTCTGAATAAAAAAATAGCGGCTTCTGCATTAGGCGGAGTTCAAATATGAGGATATTGCGCCATGTTATTTTCTAAGTAAACCGTCAGTCCCCTTGGAGAACTACAATGTGCGTTCACAAGATTAAGTATCCGAGTGTACCATATTGTCTATAATTTAGGTAGGAATTCATCGGTCGAAGTTTTTCCTGATTCCGAGTTAGTATGAAGAAGTTATTGCAGGCAGAACAAAAAAAATAGCGGTTTTTGCCTAGGCGGCGTTCAAATGTGGGGATGCTACTATCAAATCTACTTCTACAGGTACAAATAAAAATGCATGCACATTGTGGTTAAATGCAGGCCCACCTGGGCGTGCATATGTACTCGTATATATAATATAAATATTAAATTTTGAATATAAAATAACAATATATATTTAAAATATAAATGAATAAAATTATACATATATTCATATATATTTTTGGCCTAAAACATGTTTGACAAAATCTATTTTTTTGAATCCTTACAGTTTTTAAATTTATTTAAATCATTTCCGTACGAAAACGTTTAATTTTTTAAAAATTCCATAATCATAAGTATAATTAGTGTATATTAAATTATCCATACATACATATTTTATAATATATATTATATTAAAGTAACATCTAATATATATAAATATTTATTTTTTGTTTTAAATAATACTATATATATATAATTTTCGAAAATGATTAAATGCATACGATTTAACAAAATTTTACATGTAATACACACACATACATTAAAATCCAATTTTGTTTTAAAATCCCTTTTTAAAGTTATTATTTAATTCGAATTTTTTTTTTCATTGCTGGCCGAGAGCTATATAAGTATATATACATATATATTTTTATAATCACAATACATATATTCATATTCACACTCAATGTTGACAACTCACATATATTAGTTGAATATATTGGCCTATTCCAACATAGGAGTACCCATGGTTGAAATATAGGGTAATCCTATGTTTTAAAAATCCAAACAACTAATGATCGGCTAATATTTATTGGAACTATTTCAACATAAGATTACCCTACAATTTCGACCATGGGACTTTGTTTCATACATTACGACTACACATATCATATTTACGCATTGAGGGGGAGCCCGCAATGCTAACTTGCACCAAAGACGTCTCATGGTCGTTGCATTCATGTCCACCCGTCAATGGTATTGTAACGCCTTTTATCGCATTGTGCCGCAATCCATCGACAACACAGTATCATGCCACGTCCGTGAATACCATGGAACTTCCTTTAGTGCCAGGCCATACACTTTTTTAGGCATCACCATCGGTGTTGCACATCCACCGTAGAACCTCCTGTAAGTGCAATTTGCAATAGAATTGCCCCAGTCAAAATATCGATCCTGCTGAATGAATAGCAGTTATCTAGTCCGGCAACGTCCTAGCGTCGCCAACATAAGGAACTAGTTTCCTTACTTATACTAACATCTATAAACACACACACATATTATATATACAATGCAATTTAATTTATAACTTGGGCCTTAGGCCGAGGTTTAGGCCATGCCAGTTCTCAATCATCTGTCGACCACTGGTCACTGGAGCGGTCAGCCCCAGTGAGCCTGGCATTGGTCGTCGTCGTTTATTATATATGTTTTTAATTGTTGATTATCATTTGTTCCTTATTCATTGTCATCCCCAAACCGATTACAGTAAACTTTACTTTTAATTTGACATACAGTACCCTAATTACGATGAACTCAAATTCATAGATTTACAATTCATAATCGCCCAAACTTCATATAGAATATATTCAGTTGCAGTAAATCAATTTAACCGAGGTGTTATATCAATTCATATTTAATTTGGTAAAAAGGGTGTATTAAACTAGAATCAATTCTTATCTAATAGATTTACATTAACAAATTTAGGACCATATTCATATAGGTCGTAATCAATGTTTAATTCCCAATCTAAATAAATAGGGTTTCCAGTTCAATTAAAAACAATTCTAGATCAAAATAGGGTATAATAAAATTATTTATATGTAAATCATCTTACTAATCATGAACCCATTCTCCTCTAAAAAACTATCCTCTTTGATTTGCACAGAATCGTCCCTCTTCTAAATGTTAAGTCCTTTCCTTCACTTGATTTCTCCCTCAATTTTCTTTTTAATTTTTTTAATTTGAGAAATTAGGTTTAGAGAAGATAGAAATTTGGGTAGAATCTGGACGTACTACTTTTGATTAGTGAATTAGGGTTTGGGTTAGCGTTGTATTTATAGCAGCACAAACTAACGTCGGCCGTTGGTTAATTTTTATTTAAATCTGGTCTGATGGCCTGCAAACCTTACCTGATACG
This sequence comes from Allium fistulosum, assembly GCA_030737815.1. NCBI lineage: Eukaryota > Viridiplantae > Streptophyta > Magnoliopsida > Asparagales > Amaryllidaceae > Allium > Allium fistulosum. Next base: position 498,658,211 of record CM060903.1, read on the forward strand.
CATGACCGGTCGACCGCTTGGCTTAGAGCAATCGATCGCTTGGGGTCAACCGGTCAAGACCATAGTGTCGACTGGTGAAGCCTTCTATTTGTATAATATTTCTTTCCTTAATTATTTATTTAATTAATTTCGATTTCAAATTTTCAAACGTTAATAACTTTTCCACACTAGCTCCGATTTCAAAATATTATATATGAAAAATGTTCAGAAAAATGCTTCGAATCCAACGGTGCAAGTTTCGTAGCCAATTTTGGATGTTTGTGAAAATTCCAGTTTTTTCCTTATTATGTTTTAATTTAATTTTTTTGTTAAATTTCCATCTAAATTTTTGGGGGTGTTACATTCTTCCCCTTAAAGAATTTCGTCCCTGAAATCTCCAACTGGAAAAAAATATAACTTGTACATACAGAAATCAATACTACTACTACTACTCATCAGTCAACCACTGGCAATCATTGTCCTTAGTTTAAATTCTAATGCAATATGTACATATAGGCATGGAATACATATGAACATATACTAATGCAAAGATTAGGCAGTCTCCTGATCTAGTCGACCCCTTAAAATGCAAGTGCATATGTCATGCGTCGAAAATGTATGCAACATCCTATGTAAATATACTGACAATTCTACTTGTATGCGCAACCATTCAATCCATACGCAACATCCATATATGCATATAAATCAATGAAATAAAACAAGTGATGCTATGAATGTATGCTAACTCGAGAATATATATTTGCCCAAGTATGCAAAGATCAGTTTAATAAATACATCCATTAGCATCCTTCATCCAGAACATGTCCAATTGACACATTCACAACCATTCCTAGCATCCAGTTTTCCCTACCTATGGGGTATACTAAGCTAGAACTTAAACACGTAAATGGTTTATACTTATTTTACTAAAATGGAAACATGCTAGAAAAGAGTTGTGGATGGGTAGCTCGGATCTTCTCTTTAGACTCTTATGTACTCTATGTTGGATTGTCTCCCCACTGGACCTCAACAAGCTTGATAACTTTATTACGAAGTCGCTTTGTACCATGCTCAAGAATACGAGTGGGTGCTCGATGAACAAGCGATTCCTCTCTACCTCTATCTCCTCTAGCTGACTCGGCTTGACTACTGCGGCTGTATCATGTAAACACTTCCGCAAGTGCGACAAATGGAAAATGTCATGTACTCACGCTAATTTCTTAGGAAGTTTCACCCTATAAGCTGACTTTCCAACTCTACCAGTAACCATAAAGGCTCTACAAACCTTGTGCTAGCTTTTTCAAACTACCAAATCTCATAACATGCCTAAGCAGTGAGACCTTCACGAAAACTATGTCGCCCACTACGAACTCCAAATCCTTGCTTCTCATGTCAATGTAGGATTTCTACCTATCCTATGCGGTTTTCATTCTTCTACGGGTCAATTCTACCTTCTTTGATGTCTCCCTCACCATATCTGGTCCAAGAATAATCCTATCCGTAGTATCCTACCAACAAGACGTTGATCTACAAGGCCTCCCGTATAACGTCTCAAACGGTGCCATCCCAAGGCTCACTTGATAGTTGTTATTATAGGTAAACTCCACTAGCAGCAAGTGATCCTCCCAAGAGCCTTCAAAATCTAAGATACACATCTGAAGTAAGTCCTCCAACACCCGGTTCACCTGCTTCATCTGTCCGTCTGTTATGGTAATATGCGGTACTCAAACTCGACTCAGTGCCTAATGCCTCCTGAAGACTCCTCAAAAACTCACCGGTGAAAGGTGGATCTTGGTCGCTCATGATGCTAGAAGGAACTCCATTTAATCGACTATCTCCCTCACGTATAGTGTTGCTAAAGACGCAGCCCTCGTACTCCTAACCAGAATAAAATGAGCGCATTTGGTCAATCAGTCAACTATGAACCAAATACTCTCATTCCTTGTCCTACTCCTAGGTAGTCCATCAATCAAATCCATAGAAACACTCTCTTGCTTCCACTATGGAATATCCAATGGCTGCATCAATCCTCCTGGCTTCTTTTGCTCCGCCTTTATCCTCTAGCAAGTCATATATTGAGCCACATACTCTACCACTTGCCTCTTCATACCAGGCCAATAAAACACTCTCTTCATATCACAGTACATTTTGTTTTCATCGGGATGAATGATCATCCTAGAACAATGAGACTCGGCTAGTACCATGTCGATCAAATCTATAATGAGGGGAACACATAATCTACCATCTCTCTGTAACCACCCATTCGAGTCAATGGCATAGTGCCTCAGATGACTTGACTACTCCCCTCTACTAGGCCTCTCAAAAATATCCAATAAGTCCTTGTCTTGCTTCTGACTTGACCCAATGCGGTCTATTAGTGTATGTAATAATCCGCACTCTAATGGGACTGAATTTTTGCTAAATCGAAAACCCAAGTCTACCAAAGTTCGGATCGTTGCTTTGGGATCCTACAAATAAACGTGTGAATGCATATCGGAGCACTCACAATATAACTTATAGTGGAATAGTAAAGTATGATGGAATGTATAATCACTGACCAAGTTTTGGCACTCCAAATGTCTACTGTCCTTGTCAGTATTGAGCATGGATAAGGAACATGACCTTACACTGTTCTCGTCTTGTACCGGTACCTATCCGTCAAAGCTATCTTGTGGGTTTTAATGAGGAGGGGGCTATAACAACGTTCTGGTGACTGGTAAAGTTATACACTTTGTTCATAACACTAGGTTATGCCGATTGTCTTCCACTACATGTTATGTCTTTACATATCTTTTAATTTAGTCGTCTTGACTTCACGTTCATGTATGATACGTCCTATCTACTCGTAGTAGACTAATTGCATGTGTGTGTGTATAGGTACCACGGTCCCCATTTGACCAAGATGCTATCCCCGTTAGTATCCATAATTTTTCACTACCAGGCATCATCATCAATGTCTAGGCCAAATTACCCACGTACAAAGTAGATCCTCCCGTTAGTACCTAGTAACGGTGTCGCTTTTAGCCAAGTTCTATCTCATTTGATTTAGGGATTTACTAACTTGTCTGCTTCCTACTGTGGACTCAACTCCACGGACTACCACATTCATTTTGGAAAGAACTCTATCATGGGTTAACTATCCATGCCCAGCCAACTAGCAAATAACTGTATTCGTACATCACCTAAGGTGGCCTACCCTAGCAGGATGCGTAGCCTGTTAGGTGTAACATTGTCTTTCCCGTTGATTGATCTAGACCGGTGACACACCCAAACTATGTAGCTCCTACTCCTGATACGGTGCTTACACCTGCTAACATAGCATCGAGCTGCTCACCATCCTATTTAGATTTCCTAACGCAATCAAGGCAATACCCTCTCCTTTTCTTTTGAAGCAGAATCTTCTATCTATTAGGAGAATTCCTTCATTTAATACTCTCCACGGGTCCTGTGGTTGGATACATCTCACATCGGTATAATGTTACACAATTGCTGGTAGCCCCTTGCGGTGGGCGGACTTCTATTGTGTAACAATACCGACCTCACATTCCAACCCAAACTAATGACTGATGTCATTTTTGTCCATTTAAGTTATTTAAATACTTATGTTCACACCCATCATAAACACAAATTTGATGGTACGTATGTATATCTTATATACACACACACATATACATATATATCTTCACTTTTCTATGCGTTTACACCCTATTTAATTTAAGGCCATTTACCGCTTCCTTTTAAATATCTTTTCGTATTTCCTATCATTTGTTATCCATTTCTTATTTATTTACTTAAGTGTCATTAGTGTTCAATGAATCTTACATATTTTTACCTTCCAATTACTTTAGTCCAATTGCGTATTTTGAATTCCCTTTTTAACTATTGTTCTTATTCCTATTTATTTCACTTTTTATTATACTTATGGGCCTTAACTTTACTACATTAGTACTACTTTCCCCTTCAAAAGAAATTGTTAACGCTATAATTCTTTATGAATCACTTAAAAGAGGATTTGTGTTTTGTGTGAAATTATAAGGAATTATCTATTTCATTATTGAAATAAATAATATAAAATAAGGATTTTCTCTTTTTTGTACATCTCTTTCTTTACATTTGCATTCCTTGTTATTTCAAATTGTACACTTTTATTTGTAACTTGGATGATTCATAGAGACTTATATTGTTACTCCTTTTCATTTCAATGAATTAAAACATGTCAAATCCTAACCTAGTTACAATAAATCCCAAAATAGTTAAATCAAATCTATTCCATAGTCATTTTGCATATATAATTCATTATCCCATTCGTTACTTACATAATTTCATTATTCATATACAATAAATTATCAGAACCGAGATTTATATCTAATCATTACGCACTTAAAATTAAATATCCAAATCGATTATAAATAGGCATAAATGAAATATATCACAATGATATAAATCTAATCTTATTACAAAACATGTGATTTTCCCACTCACCTCGTTTTAGCATTCTAAATCTCTAGGTCTAATCTCTGTTATTCCAGTTTGACTCCCTTTCTCATCCTATTCTAATATATGTTGAAAGCATATATAGATCTATCAGAATTCTAGATTAGAAGAGAGAGATTTGGATTGACTTATAAATCAGATCCAGTTTTACAGTTTACCTCAGCTTTTGGCGATTTGATTTGACCCTGTTTCCTTTCTCTATCATCTTCTACAATTTCCCAATTGTATATACACCTAACCTAGAGCTAATTTAAGAATTTAGAATTTTAGAGGAGAAGAGAAAATGGTAGAGCTTCCATGTCCATTAGAAAATATGAGTTTAGAAGTGGAGGTCCATCCTATATTTATTAGGGTTCAAATCAATGCAATCCGTGCGATTAACTGTTTTAAATTCGGAATGTTTGGGCCATTGTTTATTGTGCAGTCAACACAGGAAACGGTCGACCATTCGTGCCCCAGGGTCAATTGCTATCGATCGACCTAGGTGACCTGTGGGTTGACCTGTGGCCTTGTTTAACGATATTTAATTAGCCCAGGTTGATTTGTTCGATTGATTGCTTTGTTTAAACGATTGTTATCATTTGTTTCCCACGTTATAATTTTTCTAATATTTTGTTTTAAAATCTAATACGTTAATGTTATTAATTAATGTTATTTAATTTTTATTACCATAATTACATATATAATTATTTCTGATTCAAACATTTCAAACGTCAATAACGTTTTTCGTTTGAACTCCGATCAGAAAACTTTACATATGAAAATCGATTAGAAAATCGCTACGAATCTAATGGTGCAAGTTTCATTGCCAAATTATGACGTTTATGAAAATTCTATTTTTTAGCGTCTTTATTTATTAATTAATTTCTTTTAAATTAATTAGTGTTATATTATGGGGTGTCACAGTGTAGGCTGCACATCCAAAGCTGCTAACAATCCTGGATTGATGGCTGACGACAGTCATAAATTGAATGTAGAAATGAACTTCAACTTCTTCCACTCTAAGAACATATGACTTAACACTGCATGTTTCCTACTCAAGTTATCAGCTACAACATTGCCTTTCTTGGAGTATAGGAGATATCGAAGTCATAGAATGCCAAAAAACACCATCCACCTCTGCTGCCTTCAATTCAAATCCTATTAGGAGAATAAATACTTCAAAAACTTATGATCCGTATACAGCTCAAACCTCTCTCCTAAAAGATAGTGTCTCTATGACTTGAGTGCAAAGATAATGGCCGCCAACTCAAGATCTTGGGTATGATAGTATCTCTCATGGACTTTCAACTGTCGACTAGCATAGCTCTCCACTCTCCCTTTCCTTCATCAAAATCGCACCCATTCCTATAACACATGCATCAGTAAACACTATAAATGCCTTCATACCATCGTATAATGCTAGAATAGGTGCACTAGTCAATGCCTCCTTCAGCTTGGTTTGAGCATCATCACACTTTGCGTCCTATGAGAAAACCAAAATTTTCTTGGTGAGATGTGTTAAAGGGGTAGAGATTTTAGCAAAGTCCTTAATGAACTTCCTTTAGTAGCCTGCCAAACCAAGAAAACTCCTCTTTTCCGTTGCATTCTTTGGCACATGTCAATCTTGTATTGCAACAACTTTACTAGGATCGACTGTTAACGCACACTCATAGCCAATGTATCCCAAAAAGTGCACTTCCTTGAACCAAAAGTGATATTTGAAAAACTTCACCTTCAGCTTATACCCACGGAGTGTATTGAGCACTTCTTCTAAATGCAACCTCTGCTCCTCCTAACTTTTTGAATAGACAAATATTTCATCCATAAATACCACCAAAAACTTATTAAGCAACCTTCTAAAAACTCGAGTCATCAGATCAACAGAGCAGGCAAGTGCATTGGTTAATCCGAAGGGCATGCTAACCACTCATACACTCCACCGGGTGTACGAAAAGCAGTCTTCTAAATATTATCCCGAGCCACATGCAACTAATGGATTCCGATAGCCTAGTCAAGGTGAGAGAACACCTTCGCTCCAACCAGCCGATCAATGAGATCGTCTATGCGAGGCAATGGGCAATGATTATTCTTCGTCAATTTTTTCATCTCACGATAATTGACATAAAGCTTCAGAGAACCATCCGCCTTAGTGGCAAAGACAACTGGTGCTCCCCACTCTGAAATACTTCTCCTAATGAAGCCCTCCTCTAACAGCTCATTCACTTTCTTATTCAGCTCACGTATCTCCTTTGGAGCTGTATGCCTCAAAAGTAAGGCAATATGCCTGGCGTTCTCCATAATATAAATCTGAAACTCAATCTCTCTCTACGGTAGAAGATTGGTAACCTCGGAAAAGACATCTGGGCAGTCTCTACCTACAAGCACTGGATCTAACTCATCACATGATAGGTCTAATGAATATAGGTAACTCAACATGATTGAACCTCTGGGATCGCAATAAACCTTTACATTGCCTCTACTAAAAGTACCAAGCCTAACAACCTTCCTATCATAAACTAGGATCACCTCATACATCGTCATCCAATCCATGCCCAAAATCAAACCAAACCAAGAAAATCCTAATACAAAAGCATCACAATCGAACTCGACCCCCAAAATAAACAATTTCAAACCTCCACATATCATAGATAAATGAGCCGATCCTCCAACAAGGTTTGATACAACTACAAGATCCGCAACTACGCTAGTGTCTAAGTACAACTCATTTACAAGTCTACTCGAGATAAAAGAGTGTGATTCCCCCATGTCAAATAAGGTACGAACATGTAAATCAGATAAAGTTAACACACCTTCAATCATGACATTCTTCCCTTTGTCTGCAATTGGAGGCGCACTTGAGCTAGAAACAATGTCCAGTGCGTAAGCTAAAACAACCTAGGTAGAGGTCTTCTGAGGTGCTGGACACTGCCACCTCATGTTCTCAAATTAATTGCAGTTGTAACACTTGATCTTTGAGCTGTCCGTCTAGCACTCCTCCGTGAAATGCCTATTTTTACCACATCTCCTACACTATGGCTCTTGCTTCTTAATCTTTCCCTTGGGCCCTATTCAACCTTGCGTTGATTCTACTGCAGTGTCTTTCCTCCTGTCTTCTTAGGCTCACTCTTCACTTCCTCCTTGGAAACAACATTCAACAAGGCCATCTCCACCAAATCCTCGAAATTCACACCCATGGGAATATGACTAAGGGCCAAATATTGAAGAAGTTGATTTGGTCTCTTTTTAAACTCAAGAGCTTTCTTATGAGGGGAGTATTTATCAGCTCCATCCCAAACCTAGCTAACTCGTTGAATTGATTCACATATTCCTCCACTCATATATCTCCTTGCTGCAAATGTATGAACTTCTCCAACTGTACTCCCTCCTCAGCCCTAGAAAGAAATTTCATCTCAAAACACCTCCTAAACTCTCCCCAAGTAATCCCTCCCTCATCAGCCTCCACAACTACCATATCCCACCAATTCAAAGCCTCCTTCTATAAATGCCAAGTAGCAAACTGTCTCCTAACATCATCTCCAAGACCCATTAACCCAAAAATTATCTCATAAGTACAAATCCATGCCCTCAAATCCACATATGTCTTAGTCTCCAAATACGACTTCCCTTCCAAACTCACAAAGTCCTTACATAGCTTGGGAAAATCGACAGCAGGTGGGTGGGCAGGAACTGCACTTGGAGGTCACTCTACGGGTCCCTTATTAGGATTAAGCTCGACTTGTCCTCTCGCTTGCAAATATCTATGGAGCCAAATCGGCCTGGAAGCTCAGTTACATCACTTGAGCCACAACCAACAGGATCACTCATCCTTTCTAGCTTTGATTTAGGAATTTCTTAGTTTTCTACAGATAGTATTGGCGAAAATAAGGGGAAGAGTATACGTATTATATTTATATATAAATCCTTTGAAAAGCTTTTTATCTATGCATATATATACTTTAGAAATCTATTTTGCAAAACCTTTTGCAAACTTCTTATTTTTTTAAAAAACTTTTTTTAACTTTCAAGTACGTTCTCTCAATACACACCTAATCCTTAAGGAATTTTAAATCTATGCCCCGTACTAATTGTGACAACCTGCAACTCTAGACACACTGATCCAAAGCCTATGGTGACTGTTGGACTAGTGTCGATGCCAAGAAGTACGAGTTGGGTTTTTAAACATTACAGAAACTAAGAATATAACGATATGATCTAATACATTCTACACTTTCAGGTCTCATTGTAGAAGACAACAAAATAAAAATACAAAAAATAACCATCTCAGAAAATATCCCAGATAAAACAGTTGTTTGTCGCGTATCATCGATCAATATTACGTGCAAGCCGTTATGTACAGGATCGATGATGGCCAAATATATAAATATAGAATTGAAGTGCAGTAATCACAACAGCAACAATATAATAGCAGCAGAAATAAAATCACATAGTCGATTCTATACTCGATTTTATACTGGTTCAGATCTCCAATCTTACATCCAGTCCTAGAATCTATAATCTGGCTTTTCACTAACCCTCACTTCTCCCAAAAAAATAGGCCTTACAACACTACTTGATTTGCAGGCCATAAGCTTACCTACCTGATTTCAAGGCCACAGGTTTACCTACATACTTTCCTTAAGGTATGCTACACGACTTCAACTATACATTGAAGAAAAGACTTCTTTTGCAACAATATGTCTATAACACTGATTTACCTTTTTTACAACTTCCTATACCACTCAAATAATCGAGGAGTTGATGGAGCAAAGTCTGGTATAGGAAGTGGAGTTTTGAAACTTTTGGATGTGGAGTTTAAGTACACAAATTGCTTCTTTGGCTAGGAATTGAAAATTAGAAAGTAGAGAGCATAAAAATATAAAGAGGAATTATGATGCCCCAGCTCCATGACCGAATTATTAAAGGGAGTTTATCATCCGATAGCTCGGACCAGTGGGCACGGAAGGAACGATCTCTTATACACACTACTTTGAGCCAACAAGGATACGTTTCAATACTAGAATACATCTGAAATAATAAGTATCTCGTCTCGATGCAAGGCAATGCACACGAGTTCTAGTGTTGAATAATACAGTATTACAGACATAAATAAAAATTTCCCAACTAATAACCGAAGTGAACAAAACTAATGAAGTTTATATCATATCCATAGTCTGATACATTATTTTCATATACAACTCATCACATAAATAAGTCACATCGACCAATACTAAATACAAACAGGGTAAATACTCGTCATCGTCGTCTACTCTATCTCCATATCACAGTCCATAAAGCATATACAGTTATATCAATCTTGTAGAACAACCTCAGTCTAACCCGAGGTTGTTAAACAAATAACAAACTCCGAGTCAGGCTAAAATCTAGCTGTGAGTGCTTGAATAAATTCATAATTAGTGTGAAAGGTTTAAACATAGCACTACAAATTCATCACTATAGTCAATATCCATATATAATTCCATATAAGCTCAAATAAATTTCCAAAAATGATTTTCTTTTCAATCGTTTCCACAAAATCACTTCAAAATGGACTTCCAAATCATCTCTATAAAATTATTTTATTTATGGAAACCCCATATATTTAGAAATAATATACCAGATATCTATTGCAAACAATGTCAAAATATTGATTTTTATATTCAAATAGTTTATCAAAATATTTCACAATTTGTATAAAATAAATCTTTGCAATATATTTCCTAAATCAATTTGCAAATCTGATTGATCTCAAAATACTTTTCTACAACATTGTACAAAATAATATTTTCCCTTTATTTATTTAAAATTGCTACTATTCCTTTATTGAAACCGGTTCCAAAATATTCGATAATTTCATCAGAACTAGATTTCAAAGTTCAATACGCTTTCACGAAGTCTATTTCAAATAAATACCCTCGTATGGTAAATGCTCATCAAAATAGATCATAATTAATCATAACATTATTCATCTACAATTGACTTCCAGGGATGGAACCTTTTAATCCAACCCCTAGGATCTAGGCTCTGGCGTTACCTTTGAGTGATATCAAAAGCAATAATATCCAAACGGATTATAAAACAAGTAGCAATCCCTTTTAATAAGGTAAAACCATCAAAATTATTTTCAAATGGGGAAATATTCAAAATTAGTATTTTATTTCTTTCAAATTGGGAATTTTCGATAATGAATGCTATCAAAATACATGTGGTTTACTTTATATAAAATCAGTAAAACAACCTTTCAAATAATTCTTCAAAATTCCTTTTATAAAAAACTTGTATTAATAAAACATTCAGCCATTATGGTTCGAATTCACTATTTCTAAAATAAATCAATACTTAATTAATAAAAAGCTTTTCTAGTTCAAAATCCAAATATAGATTATTCACAAAGGATTTTAAATTCAATTTTAATTGAAATCTCATCATTTTTCACTGGAAAATAATTCAAACTCAAATTCAAATTCTATTAATGCTAAAATAGTTCATATCATTTTATACGAAAACCTTTCCAGTAATATAATTCGTCAAAAATTCTTTTTAAAGAATTTCAATATAAAATCTACCTTCTTTGTATAAATTCAAATAAATAAATTTCAACTCCTTTCAAAAATAAATTCAAAATAATTGTTTTATATCATTATACTATCTTTAAATATTCATACTGTATTTTCATTGCTTCAAATCAATTATCATAATATATTTATGTAATGTATATTATTTACTTTTCAGTCATCAATCAAAAATAAAATTTTCATCGACTATATATGATTCCATTCAAATAATCAATCATCAATCAATCTACTAACAATCAAGGCTACCAAGCCATTATCAATCAGTCAATCAAATTAAATTAAATTGGAATTAAAATAGGAAGATTAATGCATTAGAAATTGCTACTATCTTAATATTAGGGTGTTATACTCACTTTAAATTTACTTCAAATTTTAATTTCAAATAATAATTTTTACTATAAATTCAAAAGTGGATATTATACTCCCTTAAACAAAATAGTTTAATCTAACAACTAATTTAACGGATCACATATTTGAATTTTGAGTTTTGAATTTAAATAAAAAGAAGATTTATACTCACTTAAGCAGTGATGAACAAATATTGTAGGCTCAAAGGAAGACAATACTCACTCAACATTCACATCGCCAACTCCTTTAGGATGCCAACGAGCAGTAAGGTCTCGTGCACAGCCCATGTCGATGTCACCAGGCTTCTCGCATAAACCGCAATTGACTTTGCAAGCCAATACTCCTATGCTCAGTTATGTCACGAGCTTGACGTCACGTGAAACCAGCGTTGTGGCGCCCCACCTCTATGCTCACGCTAGCCAAGAACACTACTGGGTAATGCCGTCAACTAGCACAAAGAATAAGGCTGTTGAGGAGCGACCATCTGTGTAATCGATTTGTGCGAGTACCGATATGTCAGATAATATAACTTACATTTCATTTCAAGAGGAAATCCGACATATCAAATACAAACTCAAAGCTACCACACAGTGGCTATGAGGCCTTCGGAAAAAAATATAGAAATAAACATAACATAAATTAGTCACAGGCATTCATATCACAAAGGCGGAATCAGATATGAATATATCACATAAGAGTGTACATCAGAGCAGTGGTCAAACAAGATCCACAATATCACAAAAGAATAGATACAAGTGCTAGACAAAAGAATAAGTATACATCATGGAGTCTATATCTCGAATGTATAACAACAAAAACTACAAATGTAATGTAGTTAGACAAAAGTCAGAAGATAATCCCAAATAAGGAGTCAAGCAGAAGCACCTGTAACATCTCGGTCTGACCCGAGTATTATTTAATAAGAAAATAATAAACGGATCAGTCTAGCTATAAATATCAGATAAAGAAATGAGATATAAGCATGGATATAATAAGAACGTATGATAACAATAATGTCATACTAGGACAAATATGATTTAAACAACAACAAAATCATACAATATCTCAAAAATCTCAAAGCACCAAAAAGAATATCGTATTCTTTATTTTATTCACCAAGCTACGAATATTGACAAACATATTAATGCAAATCGCAAAAGTTGGTGAAACAAAAATTCTAGAAATCATCAATCAGAAATCCAGAAATCACAAAAGGGGGAGGCCAATCACAAACGGGAGCACGAAAACTCACCAACACGTGTATAACAAACGGAACGCTATTCCATGGTCGCTAACCATAAATTTTGAGCCGAAGCTCCACAAACGGCCCGAAGACCACGGGTCGCTACCACGCCAAATTGAACCGAAGTTCCACAAACGGGGATTGTAGTCCCCACACAAATAAATAGACATCGCACATCGCTAGTCTAAATCACAAAATGATCATCATCGATCAATAAAAAGTGTGAATTACACTAAGACAGTAAATATAAGAGTTTAGCTTCATGTCCCATAACCACTAGCTTAACTTAAATATTTACGAACAAATTGTAGATTTCCACTCGAAAATTGTCACACGATTTTCAATCGAACAAGTCCATAAATTAACCGACGAAGTAAACGCAAGCGTTGCATACCACTTGTTTTGCTAAGCCATTTAATTAGATTTTCTCGTATGAATGAGGTAAAGGTTTGTATATACTAATAGATTTGAAAACGGTTTTATAAACGAGCTTTGTATTAAAAATAGTGTTGAAATCATTTTTGTAAAGAGTTTGAATATTTACTACTAGTATAACAACCTTTGTATTTTAAAGTGACAAACCACAGAAATGATTGTAGAAACAATCAACCATCAAAAATTCACATACGAAGACGTGAATCAAATCCAGAGAAATCGATACCGAATCCATCAAAATGGATATCCACAAAAATCACAAAAAGAAGTCATCAGAGTAGATAATAAATGATAACAACAAATTGGATAATCACGAATCGATAAAAACTGGAGATCAAAGCAAAATAATCAAGTAGGCTGAGATAATCAGGTTAGTCGATTGAACTAGGTGGTTAGTCGACTGACACAGGGATACAATTTTTGTATCCCCAGGGTCAGTCGACTGACCCAGATGGTCTGTCGACTTGGTCAGTCGACTGATACAGACCCAGGCAATTTCCTGGGTCCTGGTTCAGTTGACTGACCCATTGGTTCAGTCGACTGACCCATTGGTTCAGTCGACTGAACCTGCTTCTATGAATTTTTCATATTCTGGTTCAGTCGACTGAACTCCTGGTTCAGTCGACTGAACCTGCTTCAGAAGCATATTCAGCCTAGCCCCCTTTGGGGAAAATTCGATAACACGGACGGAAGCGAACGAACGAGCAACTTCGATTGAGGATTTACGCCAAACGACAATCTAGCCTTGTATGGCCCTCTGAAATGCTCCACTAACGTGTTCAAACATCAAAGATTGGATTTTTACAAAAAATTGGATTCCAAAAACCAAAAATTGAACAATTCACCAAATCGATCCAAATTGAAAGCAAATGAAAATAAATAAGTGTTAGGAATTCATGCCCAACAACAACGATATCTATAGAAATAGTTGTGAGTTCAAAAAATCACATTTAAACCCGAAAACGATGAAGGAGAAGCTTGAAAGCAAAGGAAGATCAACTACTCTTCAACTTCAACTCTAGAAGCTTGAATCTAAGCTCGAAAGAACATTTCCTAAGTTAGGTTTAGGAAATTTCTGAAATTAAAGAGAGAATGAGTTGGAGAAGAAGAACGAGATACTTACCGAAGCTTCTCTTTGAATTTGGAGCAAGAATTTGTATTTGCAAAGAAGATTAGGGCTTAGGAATTCTAATTCCTTTTCTCTTCCCTTATTTTTCTAAAGCTAGAGTGTTAGGAAATATTATGAAGGAGTGAAGAGGAGTGGAGTTGGGTTGATATGTTGGGTTAATGGGCTGAAAACCCAAACCCAAAACCCTAAATGAAAACATCAAATTTTTACTCAACTCCAAACATATCGATGTTTATACTCAAAAAAGTTGTAAACGCCATTTTGGACTCAATGGAGGTGGTCTCGAGTCCCAATTCGGCTGTTTACAAAAAGTAGCTTTTCGGACTTTAATCCGATTAACGATTCTATATTTAAATAAAATATTTAAATATTCAATCGTAAAATATGCGGGTTGTTACAAGCGTAGTCGCCTGTGCCGCACATCACTTCATCACGAGCTAGGTTTGCATGCATAACCCATCTCCGTTGCCCCTCCTTCATGACGAGGTTGCACGGTTGAAATATATTATTATTATTATTTTCTTCGTATTACGATTTTTATTTTTAGATGAAAGAGGGATTAGGGCTTTTAAAAGGAAGGGAGAACAAGATAAGGAGAAATGGACGGGTGGGGAACATATGGAAGGAATTTGTGGTCCAATAAGAACAGAGGAAAATTTAATTTTTCTTTTTAATTCATTTCAAACCCTTAACCACTTTAATACTCGACTGCTATTCGATCTTCGACTAAAATTCCGCTCGAGGCATTTTATCAAAATTTTATTCATTCCTATAATGATTTTTCTTTTATTAAAATATTATTTTTTAATTTTCAACAATTATAAAATAATTTTTTATTTCCAAAAATAAATTTCGAAACTTCGCAAATATTAGTTGTTTTCCTAAAATAAATTTTCAAACAACTTTTGGATTATTAAAATACAGTTCAAATTCCAAATTAGAATTTAAACCAATACTTTGTATTTTATTTTCAAAAGTTTAATTTGTTGAATTAAATTTCAATAAATGATCCAAAACAACTTTTTAATTTCATTATATACAGAAAATTCTTTTATCAACATTTAAACTCAAATTAAATCTCAATTTCAAATTTTATATTTGAATATTTGAATTTCTAATTCAAATATCTAATTAAATTTTCAAAATTCATTTAATATATTTATTTTATTTTAACTCCGGAACGGGAAGTTACAAGAATGAACAAGTTGGTTTTAAAATGTGATTGGCTTAGGTTTATATAGAAATCAAATAGTATGATGAAGAGTTGTTTCTATTTGATTTGCAGGCATTAATGAGAAGAAACGATGTTTGGATGAAGAGGAGCAACAATTTGAAATAAAGAGACATGATTTGAAATGAAAAGACACCTTTTGATCCCAAACAGTCCAGGCCTATGCTTCACGCATAGTCCGCAAGCCCATGCATAGTGCACGTCCATGCTTTGTGCATAGTTTGCCGACCTATGCTTCGCATATATTTGTTTGATTCTTGATTTTCTGAGCTTCCTAAATATATGAAAAAAATCATGATAAATCTAGGATATTTAAATGAGGTTATGGCCAAGTTTTGTGGAATTTGGAGATCGTTTGAGTGGTTTTAAAAAATCATGACTATAAGTACTCGATATTGATCATTTACACTTTGTAAATCTTTATCCTTCTTCGAGTGTCCATTTGAGCTCCGATTGATTTTTTAATTTTTTTATATGGTCTTGAATGCAAGTACTCAGCCCACTGTCATTGATTAATTCTCCTCTTTGTATATTATAACTTCTCTACTTTAGCTGCTATACTTGTAATAAATGAACACATCAGTAGCATTGTCGTGTGGTTGTTATCATCATAACACCATAAATATGGTTCTTTCATGCTCCCTTTTTTGATGATGACAACCTCACAACTAAAATATAAAATAATATAAGCCCCCTTAAAGATATCATATATCTTAGTCTATATATATTACCAATATAATCATATGTTTCACAGGTTTCTCTCCCCCTTTGTCATCAACAAAAGGAGATAAAACTTAGGGTATATATTGGTAAATCGTAGCTTCTCTTAATTTGTCAATGTATGATGCACTTCCCAAATTTTACTGATTTTTCTTTATTTGAAGCATTATTTCCACATGCACCAGTAAATTCAAAATCAATCTCCACTTTAATATATGGCGTACGTACAAAAAATAAAAAAACATATTTGATACCCACTTCCTACATTAGGGTCCGGGGGTTAGACAGAAGGTAACCATACCCAAGATGGTGTGGTAGAACCTTTTAAATATAATTTTCATTATTTACTACATCAATGAAATGATCATGAATATATTTATCTCTACTAATCCATTTTACAGGAACCCATATATTTAAATATTTGACATTTTTATTTACCGTTATATTTATATTTCTAGAACTTAGATATGACATGTAACATGTAGAAATACTTGTTTCCCTATGAAAAGTGGATCAATGTCTAGTGCTAGCATTATTCTTATACATAAAAGCATGTCTAGAACTATTATTATTTGTTTTATTATGCCCTATTCCACTTTTATCAAGTAAAGGTCTATAACTAGATAAAATCATGTTTACATCATTTTGACCATTATTAAATTTTGTGACTTCATTTTTAAGTTTTTTAAATTTAGCTTTAAAGTCACAATTATTATTTTCAAAAGAAATATTACTATTTTTCAAAATATCAATCTCTTTATTTAATTCGAAATTCTCGTTTTTTAATGTATAGTTCTCATTTTTGAGAAGAAAAATTCAAGATTCTTAATTATCTAAAGCAGATTGTAATAAATCATTTTGTCTTTTCAAATCCAAAATTTCTTCTAAAAAATTTTCTCTCTCATTTTCGAATAAAGTATTATGTTCATCTAGAAAATCTTTAAGAACCACAAAATTATTTTTCAAAACACTATGTTGATTTTCTAAATCTAATTTTTCATTTTCAACTTCGATATATTTCATCTTTTATAATATAACAAAATTAAGCCTTATGATTATCACATATAATAACTAATTCATTATCTTTTACTGAAAATTGTAAATCGAAAAGTACCTTTTTGTAGTCCTCATCAGTAGTGGCTTTAATAGTACCAGGGTTTTTACTTGCTGTATTTCAACCAGACCATTTTCTAGCAATTATCCTATGATCTTGTGACAACCGATAGAATTCGATGCTCTATTACCACTTGTTAGTCGAGTAGCGTCCCTCAATATTACTTTTAAGTCGCTATGTACATGATCGACGATGGATAAATATATAAATATAGAAGTGAGGCACGGTATTCACAGTGGTAGCAATATAATAGCAGCAAAATAAAATCACACGGTTGATTCTATATTGGTTCGGATCTCCAATCCTAGATCCAGTATCAAAATTCACTAACCCTCACTTCGTCCATAGAAATAGGCCTTGCAACACTACTTAATTTGCGGGCCACAGAATTCAAGGCTACAGGCTTACCTACACACTTTGCCTTAGATACGTTATAGGACTTCAACTCTATATCGGAGAAAAGATTTCTTCTGGAATAATGCGTCTATAACATTGATTTGCCTTTTGACATTTTTACAACTTTCTATACCACTCAAATAATCGAGGAGTTAATGGGGCGGAGTTTGGTTTAGGAATTGGAGTTTTGAAACTTTTGGATATGGAGTTTATGTTCACAAATTGTTTCTTTGGATAAGAATTGCAAATTAGAAAGTAGAGAGCATAAAGATATGGAGAAGAATGAAAAAATTAGTTTTAAAATAGAATTGGCTTAGGTTTATATAGAATTCAAATAGGTAGGATGAAGAGTTGTTTCTATTTAATTTGTAGGCATTAATAAAGAGTCACGATGCTTGGATGAAGAGGAGCAAAAGTTCGAAATAAAGAGACACGATTGAAATAAAGAGACACCTTTTTAGTACGAACAGTCCAGGACCATGCTTCGCGCACAGTCCGTAGGCCCGTGCTTCGTGCATATTTTCAGATTCTTGATTTTCCGAGCTTTCAAAAAATCTAAAAAAATCATGATAAATGTAGCATATGCAAA
The DNA here is from genome assembly GCA_030737815.1 of Allium fistulosum. NCBI lineage: Eukaryota > Viridiplantae > Streptophyta > Magnoliopsida > Asparagales > Amaryllidaceae > Allium > Allium fistulosum. The sequence continues at coordinate 498,676,443 of CM060903.1, forward strand.
GGAGTTTGTGGCCAAGTTTTGTGGGATTTGGAGATAATTAGAGTGGTTTTATAGAATCATGATAAGCACTCGATATCGAAGCATTTACACTTTGTAACTCTTTGATCCTTCTTTGAGTGTTCGTTTGAGCTCCAATTTATTTTTTGATTTTGTTAATGGTCTTGAATACATGTACTACGGTCCACTGTCATTGATTATTTGACATTTGGTTTTCTACTTCAATATTTCTCCTTTTTGTATATTATAACTTCTCTACTTAGTTGCTATACCCGTAATAACTCAAAGAATACATCAATACCATTGTCGTATGGTTGGTATCATTAAAACACAATAGATATGGTTCTTTCAACAGTCTCAAAATAGTACGTGGTCATAATTCAGAATACATAGAAATACAATATATAGTCTGATAAATCTAGATACAATAAATGGTTACATGGAGAGTGAAAGAAAATATAAAAGAAACTCCGATGCTAAGTTTGCCTCTCCATGTACTAATCACTGGGCCTATCACCTGCTTCCCCGTCCTCTTGTGATGAGGAAAAAAAGGAAAGGAGTGGGTCAAACAAAAGTCTAGTGAATGAGTTATATCATTAATATATGGTGATCACATGCAATCAACTTTATTAACACTCTGTATGACCTAGGATGTCCTACTTGTATCTATGAATTACCAATTTCATTTATCCAAGGGGTATAGCTTTAAACATACCTACACTACAACATGTGAAGGATTATATTTAGGGTCGAACAACTAATCAAACCTCCAAAAAGCTAATGATCGGCTAATAGCCAATGGAACTATTCCAACGTAGGATTACCCTACAATTCCAACCATGAGACTACGTTTCCCACATTACGACTATACATATCACATTTACGCATTGAGGGGGAGCCAGTAATGCCGACTCGTGCCAAAGACATCTCAAGGTCACTACATCGGTGTCCACTTCTTAATGGAACATAACGTCTCTTATCACACCACGTCGGAATCCATCAATAACACAGTATCATGCCGCATCCATGAATACCAAGGAACTCCCATTAGTTTCAGGCCACACACATCTCCAGACATCATCATCAGTGTTGCGCATCCACCATAGAACCTCATGTGAATGCAATTGCAATAGAATAGCCCCATTTGAAATATCGACCTTGCTGAATAAATATCATACATCCAGTCCTGTAACGTCCAGCGTCACCAACATAGGAAACTTGTTTCCTACTTATACTAACCTCCACACACACACACACATATATAGACACACACACACACACACAATATGTACGATGCAATTTAATTTATAACTTGGGCCTTAGGTCGAGGTTTAGCCCACACTCAGTTTTCAATCACCGGTCGACCACTTATCACTAGAGCGGTCGACCACTGGCTGTCGACCGATCGTTGTTGTTTACTATATATATTTTCAATTGTTGATTATCATTTGTTCTTTATTCATTGTCGTCCCCAAACCAATTACAGTAAACTTTAATTTCAATTTGGCTTATAGTAACCCTAGTTACGGTACTAAAATTTATAGATTTACAGTTCATAGATTTACAATTCATAATCGCGCAAGCTTCATATACAGTATATGCAATTGCAGTAAATCAGTTTTACCTATGTATCATATACATTCATATTTAATTTGGTAAAGAGGGATTAAACTTGAATTAATTCTTATCTAACAGATTGACATTAACCAGATCTAGATTAAAAGAGAGAGATCATATTCATATAGGTTATAATCGCTGTTAAATTCCGAATATAAATAAACAGCTTTTCTAATTCAATTTAAAATAACTCTAGATCAAAATAGTGTATAATAAAATTACATGTAAATCATCTTACTAATCATGAACCCACTCACCTCAAAAAAGGCTATCCTCTTTGATTTGTGCAGATCGTCCTTCTTTTAGATGTTAATTCCTTTATTTCACTTGATTTCTCCCTCAATTTGCTTTTTAAATTTGAGAAATTAGGTTTAGTAAAGATAGAAATTTGGACAGAATTTGGACGTACTACTTCTAGTGAATTAGGGTTTATGTTAGCGTTGTATTTAAAGCAGCACAAACTAACATCGACCGCTGGTTAATTTTTATTTAAATTCGGTAGTTGGCCTACCCAAACCCTCATCCAATACGCATGACCAGTCGACCACTTGGCTTAGGATGGTCGACCGCTAAGGTCGACCGGTCAAGACCATAGTGTCGACTGGTGGAGATTTCTATTTTTATAATATTTCTTTTCTTAATTGTTTATTTAATTAATTTCAGTTCCAAATTTTCAAACGCTAATAACTTTTTCCATACTAGCTCCGATTTCAAAACATTATATATGAAAAATGTCCAGAAAATCGCTACGAACATAATATAGTAGGTTTGGTTGCCAAACTCAGACCTTTATGAAAATTCCATTTTGCCTTTATTATATTTAAATTTTGATTCTTTTATTATATTTCCAGTTAAATTTTCAAGGTGTTACATGCATACAACTTTTATATACTTACTATTTTCAACACAAATCAAATAAAATATTTATTAATTTGTAATAATTATAATTTTATTAAATCAAGAGGTAGTCGGAGTATTCAAGATTTTAGATGTGTGATTCTTAGGTGTAAATTTGCTCAGTGGTTAATATCGAATAATTTAAATATTAATGTTGACACGTTGCCTTAGCTAATTGTGTGATGTTATAGTTAAATTTATCGCTTATATAGGTTTAGTAAAATCCTATTTTACATATTTTACACCAATTCTCATCATCAAGACTATATCTGCGACGACCGCCCTGCACCTCGGTACCCAATATACCTGAAGAATGTGATGCCAAGGTACCCCGCCGATGTAGGACGATTGTAAAGGGTGAAATAACTAAAACCCTAAATATAACCTACCGTATATCTCATAGTGCATCGATAAAATATGATATTAACATAGATATAAAATAGAGAGATAGATAAGTATGACTAAATAAGTTGAAAAAATAGCAGAGTGCAAGGTCTATAAAAGCTTCACAAAATAAGTGGAATAGAGTTTATACATCATTGAAATAAACTTCATGGAAATCTATCTCTAAATAAGGTACAACACTAGTAAAGTTCCACGGTACAAAACTTCACAGTGCTGCACAGCGGAATAAACAACAAACTCTGGTAATAAATATAATAGCGCCAGCCTCTTGCTTGTTTTATGAATAGCTCCATGCGCCAAATTCAAATGTGTTATCTTGTCTACTCATGTAAGAGATAATAAGAGGCAAAGCATAAAACGTCGAGTCAAGCAATAGTCTAGTGTGAGCAACAAACAATCTTAAAATACTATGAAAACCAATATAGTGAAAATGACATAGGGTGTAGAAAATTATACCCAACATGTCCCAACATCCAAAGAGTTAACACATACCACAATATAAGCTATGCCACTATCAACATCATATGGGTATACTACATTAAGTATTATGGGTGTCAGGGTACCTATCTCATGAATACCAACATTAAAAGACATCCAACGATCACACCAATCATAATAAGCATAAGGTAAACATGCAAGGACAACCATCATCGAGGTTTTGTATCGTTGTGTCTATCGCCAAGATCTCACCTCATCACTTACCGTCTCAGCCATTCCTAAGGCCTTACGTTATAATGATTATCGTCCAAGTCTCACTTTGCTACAACCATCCTCGAAGTTCCACTTCTCTAAAATTTTCACCGAAGTCTCACTTTACCATATCTTTCTAAAGTCTCGCTACATTATAATTTTCTCAAAGTTCTCCCTTCATCATGACCTTCTCAAGCTATTCCCAAGGTCTCACTTTGTTATGATTACTTCTAGAGTCTCACCCCATCATGATCCTCTCCGGAGTATCACTCCATTATGAATTTCTCAAAGTCCACCTTCACTACGACCTTCTTAAGGTCTCTTGAATGTATGATAACTCACTCTACGGTCTCTCAGTCCAGTGACATCTCATACCACAATTGGGTCCAACGTTCTTTGGATACCTATCTCATGGTTCCGTCCTCTTAGGACAAGTCAGATCGTCGCATGGTCCAGAGTACACAGGTGAGTATCTTCACTTACCCTTGCCCCAAGGAACAACCATCATATCCAAAGTTATCAACAATCTCTTGAGCATCCAAGTCGATCTGGAATATTTCATGCTCCTCTACATCGCTTCTCCTTGCCGATTGTGCTTCCCCATATGAATCTAGTCCTATCCTTTACTTCCTACTTGAAGTACTCGATCAAATGCCTCATGTCGTACTTAGCCGTATTTGACAACATGTCGAACTGAGCCACATACTCCGAAATAGTCTCCGCCCCTTACTTCAACTCAACAAACTTCCTGAATAATAACGACTTCTAAGTGGCCAGTATGAACTTCTCTTCAAATCTAGCCTTAAACTGCTCCCAAGTGAATTGGTCTTCCGAAGTAGCAATCTTGACAACATTTCACCATCCCATGGCCTAACCTTGAAGTTGCCTAGAGGCTAACTTCCTCTTCATTGCATCATCCAATTCCACATCTTCAAAGATATGCTCAAATGTATCCAACCAATCATGAACCTCCATGAATGATTCTGTTCTAAGGAATAGTTTGCCTCTAAGGCTAGAATAGTCCTGATCAAATTAACAAAGTCGGCTCTGGGCACTTGCATAGGGGCACCACCACCAACAGCAACCGAAGCTACCCCTTGGTTATTCTACAACATGGTCCTCATCTTCTCTGTTTGAACATGGCCTGCATATTGGGGTTAGCTATTCCCGAACCCACTCCTTCTCCTTCTAATCCAAGCATAGAATTCCTAATAGTGTTCCTTAGATGCCAGCTCATTCTCAAATTCTGTAATAAGAACGGTCGTTCTCTTATAAAGGAAAAATTATGCTTATGGTGCTCAACTATACAATGAGACTTATGACTATATATGTTTTACTAATATATGTTTTGAAAACCAAAATACATAACAAGTACACTCTCTTATATATCACTCGATCCATTAAAAATGTTCCACTTACTTTATCTTTAATGGATCCAAGTACCAACTTCGGCTCTAGCGATAGACCTATGTGAGAAATCACTTAACCTAAGCTCTAATACCATATGTGACAATCGCCCTACACCCTGGTACCCAATATACCTGATCGATGTAGGATTATTGTCAAAGGTGAAATAACTAAAATCTCAAAAAATAACATATCGTATATCTCACAGTGCATCGAATAAATATATAATATCAACATAGGTATAAAATAAGCGAGGTAGATAAGTATAACTAAATGAACCAAAACAAATATCAGAGTGCAAGGTCCACAATAAACATACAAAACATGTGGAATAGAATTTATACATCGTTGAAATATACTCAAGGGAAATTTGTCCCTAATAAGATAAAGCACTGGTAAAGCCCTGTAGTACTGCATAGTAAAATAAGCAACAAACTCTGGTAATAAATATAATAGTGTCAACCTCTTGCTCGTCCTCTGAACAACTCCATGCGCTAAACTAAACCCTATTATCTAGTCTACTCATTTAAGAGTAACTGAGATAATAAGAAGTAAAGCATAAAACCTCAAGTCAGACAATAGTCCGGTGTGAGCGGTAAACAATCTTAACATACTATGAAAACCGATATAGTAAAAGGACATGCGGTATGGAAAACCATACCCGACCTATCCCTGCATCCAACGAGTTAGCACATACCATAATATATGCTACGCTACTACCAAAATCATATGGGTATACTACACTAAGTATTATGGGTGTTAGGGTACCCACCTCAGGAATACCAACATTACAAGACATCCAACGATCACACCAATCATAGCAGTCACAATAAGCATAAGGCAAACATGCAACAACAAACATCGCCGAGATTTCATATCGTCCTGTCTATCGCTAAGGTCTCACCTCGTCACGTTATGTTATCATGATTATCGTCGAAGTCTCACTTCACTACAACCATCCTTGAAGTCCCACTTTTCCAAAACTTTGCCAAAGTATCACTTCACCATGATCCTTTCTAGAGTCTCGCTCCATTATAACTTTCTCGATGGTCTCCCTTCATCATAACCTTTAAAGGTATTCTCAAAGTCTCACTTCACTACGATCACTTCTAGAGTCTCACCCCATTATGACCCTTTTCGAAGTCTCACTCTGTTATGACTTTTTCGAAATCCACCTTCACCATGACCTTCTCAAGGTCCCTTGGATGTACGATAACTCACTCTATGACCTCTAAGGCCGATGGCATCTCATGCCACAATTGGATTCGACGTTCTTTTGAATACCTATCTCATAGGTGCTTTCCTCTCAGGATAAGCCAGATTGTCTCATGATCTAGGGTACACAGGTTAACATCCTTACGTACCCCTTCCTTTAGGAGCAACCCTCCTATCCAAAGTTATCAACAATCTCATCAACATCCAACTCAATCCGGAACATCTTATGCTCCTTTACTCTCTACTCAATCAAATGCCTTGCCCATCTCATGCCGTAGATTCATCGTGTCATAGTTCCGAAGTCATCACGTCGAAGTGTACGTCTTCACCACATTGTTTATCATCGATCTTCATCGCATTGTAACAATCGAAAAACCATCATCAAATGATCGAATGAACACCTTCAGCGCGACCTCTAGGGCCTCCTCATCATCCCCTAAAAGTTTGGTCAGACATAGTCACAACAATTCAGGTCGATACCAATATGATCAACTTGGTACCAATCTCAATTGCTTAGCCAAAAATTTAGTTAAGTCTTTCATTTCCCACCTCTTTCATTTTTCTTGCTTCGAGCTCCTTTCCTATGTGCCAAACTCCCTAAGTCTTCAGCACCCTCACTGTGATAGAGTTAGGGGTACACGCTTGAGGCAGTTATATAATTCTTACGTATATCTAACTCGATAACCAATCTAGTCTGAAATAAAATTTGTTTTCTTTTTATTATATACATGTTATATTATGATATAAATAATTAGTAATTACTTGAAGTATATTTAATATAAAATCCATAAATGGTATGTTTTTTATTTTAATTACAATCTGTTATAATCAGGAGTGATTTATCATAATAAAATAAACATACCATTTTATATATTCCTAACCAAGATGTATTGAGACTAGATATCGATACATCTGTTGAGACTAGAGTACGTAACGCTCTCCAAATGTTAGGCATCATGGCTGCTGGGGTCACCAAGGGGTTATGTACTAATAGTTATTGGGTAACTATGGAATGGCCCACTCAATAGTTTTTTGTTTGTTAATATAACTAAGGTCAAACATAAAATATTGATGTGACAAAATTACATAGTTCTCTTGACTTGAGAATACTGTTGATCTTTAATGTGGAAGCTCCACTTTGATTATATTTAAATCGTGGCACGACATCCATCAAACAACTATAGTTGGGTTGAGTGGAAGCATTGGAAGTGAAACCCTATTCAAGAGAGGATTCGTCTCCTTAATTATGTGAGTTTAGTATCATGGTCAATTGAAGTCAACTCAAAGTCAAATTCTCCGACCAGAGCAGTACGATTAATAATAATTGTTATTATTGAACCAAGGAACTTTGTGTTTGGACTATAGATTCGAATATGGACGATATTAGAATTTTGACCATTACCAAATTCCATAAGTCCAAAGTGATATAGTTTTGAAGAAGAGAATTGATGTACATAATTGTCGCACCGGGTATCGGTTAATAAAGTAAAATTGGATTTTACCAATACCGGACAAGCGATAATTTTGGCTATAATATCACACCACCTGCTAAGTGACGTGAGAATGTTAATATCTGAATTGTTCGATATTAATCGCTGATTGAATTTTCACCTAAGAGTAAGACAATCGAAATGTTGAATACTTGTTACCACCCGATTTAATTAAATTATAATTGTTATAAATTAATTAAATTAATTAATATTTATGAAATATTAATTATAAAATTTTATTTGATGTTTATTGATTAATATTAAATGTGGGTGTATATAATAGTTGTAAATACACTAATAAATATACTATATTGATAAGCATTTAAATGTGCTAATTATTGATTGGGCTTGAAATGATTTTGAGGCCCATATAGGGTTTGATAGAGTGCGATCGTGAAGGGAGCTCAGTAAGGCGGACCATGTATGACATGGTAAAGGGGATCTTGAATTAAATAAGAAAGGAGAAGTGGTAAGAGACATAAAATGGATCTAGATCCACCTTTTACTCTCTCCTATCTTCTTTATTTTATCCCCTTAATACTCATTTTTGGATTTTATCATTTTGGTCTCCCTTCTTTATGAAGTAAGGGAGGCCATACTCCTTCCATGTACCCAAAATCCAAGCCTAAACTGATCAAATTAAATACAATTCAATTGTCAGTGGTAGCTGAATTCAGGAGTTATCAACTTATGGATTTGGAATTGGATTCAAAGAGCTTGGATCTTCGTTTCAAGGTGCGAATTCTAGGCATAAGGCAAAGGTAATTTTCCTTGATTATAATTAATACATATTTTTTATTTATAAATAATGTAACATGTAAACAGATAATTTTAATATAAAATATGATATCATTTTTGTTTTCGAAAATTATTAAATAATTAATTGTAACTTATTCCGTATGGAATTTAAGAAACATTTTTAATTGTTAAAAAATTTTAAACCAAAAAAGCATTTTTTAGGCTGAAAGCATCTATCGTGTGTATCCATATATCTTTACTATCATTATTTAAATTATAATATATTCACAAGTATGTATTTAAATATGTGTGTGTGTATATATATACAATTGCGAATTATATGCAATATTTATTTAAAACTACTTTATATATTTATATTCAACATATTTTGCAATCTATTATAATTTATATATGTATATATATTTATATAAGGGTACCATATAAATTTTATTTTCAAGTAGCACTTTATAATATAAATAATCATACATACATATACACATACATACATACATATACATACATACACACACACACACACACACACATATATATGTATATATGGGATCAGTAGCGTCCTCTATTTTGCACTATTTGTAGCCCCCTCATATCAGCCATAAAATTATATTTAAATATTTGGTCCACGTGACAGAAGAGAGAAAGAACTTAAATTTAAATAGAAACTTGTGATATAAGGGGGATACAAAATGGTGCTAAATAGAGGGTGTTGTTGATCCTAGCTCTTTATACATACTTAAGTACACGCACATGCACATATAGACAACCCACTTATATACAGAGGGATAACATGTCCGTTGTGGTGTAAATCCCACCATTTATATACATGCATGTCAAACCATGTACATTATATTATGTTGCACATGCATGTACACATACACACATATGTGTATATGATACACATATATATATATATTATACAAACTATACAAAATAAAACATTATTTATGAATTAAGTAAAATATTTATTTTATTAAAAAATTTGGAAAGTTCTAAATAAATTTAGACTAGATATGTCGAATAAAGATCTAAAAAGGTAAAAAAATTGAAATTTACACAATTACTCCATTGTAGGGTGCCCAGTTCTAAAAATGGCATCAGAGCCAAATAGCCTATGCGTCTAAATTAGCAGTATTAGAGCTAACTTATTAAAGCCAAACTATATAGTAGGGTGTCTAGAAAATTAGCGTCCAAGGTTAGGTTTGTGTAACGATTCGCCTTTTCAACCATCAAAAGTCGACACTAGTACATCCACTCTATTCATGTCCCGAGCATGCAAATACCAAAAAGGCAGATTGTTGGGGAAAACAAACAAAAGACATAACAGAATCTCACATCATAGAGATTAATGTACAATATACAACAGATCTTTACCAAAAGAAAACTGTAACACATATATATACCAATTAGAGTACACTATTCTATCATCACCTGGACAGTTATAACAACCTGTCCTCACAAATACCAATAAATATAAACAACCAATGCAGTGGAAAAATATACAAGTAAATACGTCTTGGAGGCATCTAGCTTGTCTCCGGAAGCTCCAAAACATTCAAAGCTAAATCTGAAAATATGCTCGGTCTGACCCGAGCATTATTAGAAAATAACATCTGGATCAGTCTGGTGAACCAATGTGAGAAACACACCCCAACTAAATTTTATTGTTATAAAAACTTTTTAAAATAAGGTATTTCGTAAGTGCAAGCAGCACAGAAACACACCAAAACATTTCATAGGAGATCTTCTGATATTATCATAGTGTCTAAGGTTTAAAATAAATATTGAATATAGCCGAACTTGTTACATTAATTAAATCCAGTATAATAGGTATACAACTAAGTGCGCACAGCGCTTATTGGAGATGGATTCCAACAATGGAAAGGTAAGGGACTACCTTCCACAAGTACATCTCTAGATAAAATGTATTGAGGGCTACAAATGTATTTTCCCCTCTACCAACACAGGACCAACCTACCCCTTACTGGATAGTACCGAATATTTCATCACCTAAGTTGCTTTTCAAACTTAATCGAGAGCTCTCATGCACAAACAAATCCACAATATAATGATCTAGAAAGGTGATGGCACATCCTAATGGGTGCGACCCGCATAGCCCTACCGCATCAACCTTGTTTTTGCCATTTCCCGGGTTATGAGGCTTAAGGCAACGCTTTCACCTTTTCTCTTAGCAAATCCCACTTGGAATGCTATGATGCCCTCTAGACAGCAATGCAATGCCAGCATTCATCCATACAAGTTCACTCTGGGTCTGAATGAAACTGAAGGCACTACTTCCACTATATCCATTTTGGAATCACCCTCAAGATTAGTAGCAAGTAGCCCTTGCACTTCAAAAAACTCTGTCTTCGAAACAATCATCATTAAGATGTCTGCCATTCGAACGCTTATGTCGGTTCGAAGTGGTTTTCAAAAAACATATCCGATCTCGGTCTCCTTTAACCAATAGCCGATGGATTCCCGGTTGACTTAATCTCGGTTCTTTTAGAAGTAAGCGGACTATATCAGAGTCCCAAGGGAATCCCTAATATATCCCTTAGATCTAGAGATGTTTCATTGGAATGAGTTCTCCCGTGGGATATCAAACCATATGAACACATGAAGCTCTTATTTACTTTCTAAATCAAAACTGACCAAGATTTGATAGTCGGTTATTTGACTATCAAATAAAAGCAACAATCAAATCAGGGATTTATTTCCATAGGAAAACCAACATTGGTTAAGCATATAAGCAACCACTAACCTTTTTAATCAATATTTTCATCAATTAAAATCACTTTCTAAATACTTGTATCAAAATAATTTTACAAATATATATTCACAAACCCACTATACTCCTTTCAATACTTGGAAAAATATCCATATACTTATTTCAACGGTAAGTATATTCACAATAACACTACACTTTCCCTACTTAAAAAATGTATTCACATACTTAACTCAACGGTATAAGTATATTCACTAAACATTATGATAGATTTCTTATTTCAAAATTATAATCGGAGGATTAAAACAAATATCGTTTTAAAAGAAACGGAGATAAGGATAAATCCAAACACTATTCTTTCAGTGTTAAGCATGGAACGAAAGTCCACACCACCGAAATTAAAAAGGTCAACTTGAGGAAATCCAAGCTCAATTTCTTTTAAAAATTTCTTCAATAAATCCTTTTTAATTAATCTCTTTCATTTATGAACGTATCCTTTACTAAAATTCCAAATCCATTTATAAAACTCTTAATAAATCTCCAAGTTTATTTATAAAACTCTTTTATAAATATCCAAAACCATTTATAAAACTATTTTACAAATATCCAAAATCATTTACAAAACTTCTTTTATAAATATCCAAAATCCTTTATAAAACTCCTTCCCCAATTTCAAGATCTCCTTTCAAGTTATAAAATTCCCTTATTAATCTCTAAAATAATATATAAGACCCTTTTATAAGTATAAGCTCTAAATTCATTTCAGAATTCCTTCCATAAAATATCATTTATGAATTCCTTTATAAATATGTATATATAAAGAATTATAGCCTCCTATTATAAATTTCCAAACTTATTGCAACACTTTACAAATTCCAAATTCATTTATAACTTCTTTTATAAATTTCTAAATGGAATTACAAACTCCCTTTTTATAAAACAAAAACTCTAAAATTTAACCACAACTCCAATATATAATTATAAACTCCTATACTTACCATAACTGAATTATTCCATATATTTCCATAAATTCACAAATAGAATTATTTATTACAATTTATCAAAATGATATTGATTTTCTTTTTATTTATAAGATACCGGTTATATATCTCATTTAAATTTATACCATACCATTTATAAATCTGTTCTTTTTTTAGCATTTCATATAAGCTGGTTTAACAAATATCTCTTTCTAAAATATCTTCACCTTCCTTTAAACATAAGATTGCCCATTTTAAAATAAAAGATAACTCTTTTAATTTCCCTTTTAAAGTAACACTTATTATTAAAATAGTTTCCTATAAAGGCAATTACTTCCAAAATAATTTATTAAAACATTTACTTATTTATGTATATATATATTAAAAGAATAAATAAAGAAAGGTGTTGAAATAAAATAGAGAAGTTCAAAACTCATTTGTAATTAAAACATCTCAGCAATTCCAAAAAGTCAGATTTGAATATCATTTTCCAAAATGACAATCATTTCCAAAATCAAACAGCAATTAACAGTATTTTCAAAATACTATGTCAAGGCCAATAGTTACTATAGCACCTAACCTATGCTATTACTACCTTTTCTCTAAAGGTTCACTTTTTAACATATGTTGGTGTCACATTTTTAACATATGTCGGTGTCACACCCAATACGACCAAACCGTCAAATTTCAGCATGTAGCAATCTATTTAATAGGAATATAACTGAAATAAAACAATAAGAATTTAACTGGAAATTAATGATCACAATTTCGAGAAATTCAGATTTCTTTACAAATTTTCCAATATTTCTAATTTTTAAATACTAGTTTTTTTCAAAGCGGATATTAACCAATCAACGAACAATTCATCCAAACATAAACAGTAAATTTTATCTACTATATAACATACTGATTTATCCAAAGAGATGAGTTATACTCACCGAAATTCCAGTTGGCGCCGAAGTGTTCCGATTTGGTCCAAAACATTCAATTTTAGCATAAAATTCCATTAGTTCCAATCTCAACCAATCTAACTCCAAAGCCTAGTTGACGTTGATACGAGTCGAACGTGACTGACTGCGCCTGAATCCGACCTCATATGATTAAGATATGGTTTAAATAAGATTTGAATTAATTGACAAATCACTAATTACATTAGCTAACCTTGGGATATCACCCTAATCCATCTTCGTTCCCAATCCTGACCGCAAATTTCGAAACCCATTCGTATCCATTCATCAACCTTCCAAATAGGCCACGAGCCTCCACCCACCACCGCATCATCACCGAAGTTAGCCCTACCTTTGCCAAACCCGAAGCTACTAGAGCCGCCACCTATCGGTGTCGGAACCTCCCCCGCGAACCCAAAACGTCGGCCATCTTTCCAGTCAGATCTAGGCCGCCTCCTGTCACCATACGTCGATCCCACCGTCCATTCTACTCATCTCCACCCCGCGAAAAATTTGGATGATAGACCCTTCATCTGAAAATGCCCCAAGTGGCGCCATGGAATAGTGACCATTGGATGAAGGGGTATAGAATTCGGCGGCTAGTGGGTCCTTCCATAGCATCAGGTAACCATATGTGAAGGGGAAATTGTACAGATTTAGCAACTGCGCCGAGGAATAAAAAAGAAGCACAAAGAGTAATAAATAAAGAATTTACTCCATTATTATGAATTAATTTAGTAACTATTTCAAACAAATCTCGAAATTCTAAACTGCCCGTTATCCAATAAAATCCTAAAATTCCTAATAATAAACCAAAATCCCCTATACGATTGGTTACAAAAGCTTTTTGACAAGCACTTGCTGCAATTGGTCGTGTGAACCAAAAACCTATTAATAAATAGGAACACATTCCTGCCAACCCATTTGAATGCTTGACTTTGACTCTGTTAGTCTTTTACTTTTTTAGGACCACTGTTTAGCTTAGTTTGCTTTGATCCTCTCCCTACTCTAACTGGGCATTTCGTTAGGTGAGTCCGGTTGGTATGTTATTTAAGGAAGAACTGGTCGGTTATTTCTTTATAGAGAAAGGTGATGAAATCGACCGTTGATCTCATTAAACTTTCCCTTTTGTCTGTGGTGAGGGTGACCTTATTCAAAAATGGTTTGGTGTGCCCTTTCCTATGGTGTCTCTTCTGTGTTAGCTAGTATAAGTCTTGGTGCTTTTGTTTTAGTAAGGCCAATAGGAGAGGAGTTAGCTCGTAGGGTCGTGCAATCAGAATAATCCTTGAACCTTCTTCGGTCTCTTTCAGCGGCGGGGAGCTTTCTCTCTTAAAGAGGGTCTTCGTTGCGCTTTCCTCTGACAGCCTTACGAGGGCAGGGCGCCCTAGCTAGATTCAAGTTCTCCTCCCAGGTAAATGCATTCTTTTTAATGAATACCCGGTAGCTGTAGCAAAGGAAGAAAGCGTAGAGGCTCTGCCTGATCTGATCCCCGGAGATGGAACAACTTCTGACCCGGCTTAACCACACATTTATTCAGTCTAATTGGAAGACTGCTATTGAATCAGCGCTTGAAATGGGGTCTTTTCGCGACTCCACTGCTATTGATAAGGGCTGCTAGCCTCTTGTTAGCTGCTTCTCCCGTCCAGGATTCAGTATTCTTGGATTAGGCTTTACCGGGCTTCTCTCTTTAAGCTTTAAGGCAGGGCTAAGGCATTGGTTGACTTTCTTTCTATTCTTTAAGTTGGGAGCGAAGGAACTAACGGCGGTTCTGCTTTGCCTTTTGCTTCCTCAGTTTACTTTCTTTTGTTAGGAATCGATCCAGTTGCTTCTCCGGTCTTGGTGGGTTAGGTTAGTACGGGGAATTATATTCTGTTTCAGAAAGAACTCTGAGTGAACAAGACAAAAGCCTTGAATTTCTCAAGCTTGATTCGAAATAGCTATCAGTTCAAGCAGGAGAGTCCGTCTTTCTTTGTGAAATGGCCGAATTAGTCACACCCATAGAAAGGATCAATCCCACATTCGGCTCAAGAGAAGCAAAGGAAAGATCAGAGTCGGCATTAGCCCCGTTGTTGGAGGAAGAAGGGTTGGCGTTCTATTGAATCCATTAGAGGAAGGACTACTAATAGGTAGTGGTGAGGTAGTTCTTATTAGTTTAGTTCGAATCGGTGCTGGTAGCTGTAAACTCTTCTTTCTCGATGGGAATCATAGCCCTATCGTAGCCAAGTCAATGGACTTGCCTTTCTTGCTTGACTCAACTTCCTAAACCTCTTCCTGCTCATTGACTATTGGAAGAACTTTCAAATGGGACAGGTGATGAAGGAAGACCTTCTATCTTAGAAAATAAAATGTACAGAATACAGATAAGGAAAGCAGTCTACTCATGCCCAGGCACAGCAGAATAAAAGGCCTAACTCTACTCTCAAAGTAGTGAAGTTACCCAAGGGTTCGGTATCATAATAGAGTAGTATGCCGGAACTCTTTCTCTTAAGGTGCGGAGCGAACTGTCGGACTAGGAGCTACGATTTCTTTTGTTGAAGAAGAAGTTCTTCCTCTAAATAGATGGCGAGAATCTGTTCTTGGTGGTAGGGCATGGTTAAGCTTTTAGTAGGCATAAAGTAGAAGAAACTGATCGATCGAGATAACATTTCCACCAGATGCCAGAAAGAGGAAGACAGAAGCAAGAGTCCCCCAGGGCGAAATGTGAGTTCATCGCCGGATTCGGAGTAGTTCAAATCAAAGAGTTCCAGATATGCGGATTAAGCGACCGTGGGAAAAAAAATGAAATGCTCGTACACAACCAAATTTTACTTTCTGGTGTCATAGAATAAGGGGTCTCATCAATAAATGAGATTCCCACAGAGCGGTAACTAAAACAAGGAAGAGCTATTAGCTTGTCAGCGTAACGAAAGAACTATCGGATGGTAGGCCTTAACTAACTGCTTCCATACTTCGAGAAGGATTTTCTGCTTTCACAAGAATTAGCCCAAAAAGGATAAAACCAAAACTCTTTATTTAGTGGACCAGCCAAGAATCATCTATTTTTTTGGAGTTCCCTATTCCCGGATTAATATACTTGGCTCTTCCTTGACCCTGTAAGCAAAAAAGACCTACTTCCCTAAAAGTAAGTGGCACGTTCCAGGATATACTCGTAGAAGGGAATCTGACTTGCTGCCAAAAGAACGGGGTTGGATGTGCTTCTGTCTGTCTTTAAAGGAAAGTTCACCGAGGGTGATAAAAAGGTAGCTCTTTTCTATCTTATTAGTAGCGGTCTTTGCTGCTTGACTTCTTGACTTAGAGCTTGAAGGACTGCTCTCTCTTTCCGGTTTAGCCTACTATTACTATGGGAAGGGACGAGACAAAGCCTTCTTCTAAATGAAATAGGATTCTGCTTTCACTGTTCACTGTTCTCAAGGTATCTCCTGACTCGAGGGTGAGAACGAGAATCGAATCGATTGAATCACAAAGATCTATTCACTTATTTGAAGCAGCATCGGAAAAGAAGCGGATGGTTCATGTAGCAGTGGAAGAGGCAGTCGCCTTTTATGAAGTATGGGCTTTCGAGATCGAATCGTAGCCAAAATCTTTTTCCAGGTTTAGAAAGACTGGTTCGAAAGGACCAGGAAAGATCAGCTGTTCGCTCTTCTTTAAGGGGTGAGAGAGCAAAAGAGAGTAATGACATCGTACCGCCCTAGAAAGGGAAATTTGATTAGCTTGCTTGAACAAATCCGCTCTTTTCGAACATCAGGCCAACGGGCGTGAGATGAGATGATATTTGCTGTTGGATTAATATTCTTCTCACTACGCTTTAGTGGCCAACGGGCGTGAGATATGAAAAGAGTGACCCTGAGCATAGGCCGACGCATGCTCATTCTATTTTCCCATAGTGACATTCTCCTTCCTGATTCCAGAGCAGAGAGAGGAAATCTGTCTCATTCGGGGAGATAGTCAAGCATTTTGATACCGGGCTCAGAGAAGAAAGATGCAAAGGCAGGGATTGAGTGAAGCTCTTCCCCTCTCTCCAACTAGTCGCTTTTTCGACTCTAGTTCTTTATATACTCGCTTCAAGTATTCCGCTCGCTCTAGCTATCGCTTTTTCAAAGAAAAAGGTCTTACGCTACGTAAACTACGCTCTTACGCTTAATCGCTCTTATGTTACTTCGTAACTCTATAGTATTCTCATAAAAAAGCTAAGATAGATCTAATAGTTCGCGGAGAGGCCAGGAGAATAAGAAGATTTGAGAAAAAGAATGATTCTCCCAAGTCGAGTGACAGGGCTTGCCCTTTACGGATGGCTTAACTGATCTAATTAGAAGTACATCGCTAACAGGTTTGCTTGAAATACGCCTTTCAATCTCTTACCTGTTTTCCTAAGCAAACTCTCATCGGCTGGCCGGAAACTTGCCTCGAAATGCTCCCTCGACCTCTCTGATAAGCATGCTTCATAAGGAGGTCCCGGCACGTGAGACCTAGCTCGGGAAAGATTATGCACGTAGGGAGGCACAAGGCCCCTTCCCCAGAAATGAATTGGTGAGCCGACTCTAGCTCTGCGATCATACTAGAAAGATGGCTTCTTGGTCATCATCCTAGAAGGCTGCCCCTATTTATTTAGACTGGAATATTTATACTGGAACTGGACTGACAACCAAAGTAAATTCCCTCTCGATTAAGGTCATTCCCAAGGGCTGCAGGAGAACTCCAACTAAAGATGGGCTTAGAACTTAAACGAACTTTTTGGCAAAGAACAGGTTAAGACCTTAGGACTTTAGGACAGGGGACGGATACGAAGTCTACTAGATGAGGGACTGGTGGGCCATGGCAGGAGGAAAAACTGTTACGGACACTGAAACTCCCCTGTCTCTTAAACACCTTCTGACATGGCTTATCCAGAAGCAATGGCCTGGCCTGAAACTAGCTAAAAAGAAAATGGCTTGCTAACAAGATCTGTAACAGGTTTCAAAAGATTACAAACTTGAAAGAGCTTAACTGTCGCAATTAGCTTCCCTGGCTTGCTTTGCTAGCTTCTACTTTAATGCAGAACTCCCAATAGCAGGAATTACACTCGATGGATTGGTGAAAGAACCTGGCTTTCTAGCTTGACCTTTACTCTTCACACTTTCAAATTCCCTTGTTTAGAGGGACAAAGTGACTCAAACAAAGCAAAGTGAAGAGGTTCTTTAGCGTAGGCTAGTCAGTTTACTTGGAGTAGCTTTCCCGCTGCCCTGTAAGTTTCAGTTGATCTAATTGCAGTTGCTTTGCCCTTTCTGGGGGTTTGACCTGTTGGAGTCCTAAGCTAATCACTTACATCCCTTAATTTCTTGAAAGCTGGAGTATCTCACGCGGGAGTCTTGAAAGCAAAGCCTAAAGATCCAATTGAATGTCCATATTCAGCCTTCTCTTTGTCAGAAAAAAGTAATTCGATTCCTTGGCTTTTTCTTTCTTTCCATGCTCCAAGATGAGTTGACTTTCGAGTAGTCGATGATTGTAGACAGGATTCTCCTATAGGTAAATCCTTGTCTTTGTTCTTTTTTTGAAAACTGATCTTTCTCGTTTCTTTCAAGTCTAATAGTTACGAGGCCATAACAGATGGTAAATTCGCGGTTTATGCTGGAAAGAAGGCAGAGCTAACCCTTAATTCTACTGCTCTCTAAAAGGCCTGCCTATTCTATTAGTCAAGCTTGGAGAACATAGTACTCGGACTTACTAGATGAAAGACCGTGATTGGTGAAGGGATTAAAAGCGCCTTAGGTAGCTGCTATCTATCGGGTCTTTTCTAAGAGGTTAGGTGGTTGAGTCAAAGCGGAGAAGGAGACTAAGTCATCGGTCGTGCCGGGATTGATTTCCTACTTCCAGCTGAATGAGGGCCACACAACCGTCAACCCTGCTGGAAGTGCTTTCTAAATCCAATATCCTGGTCTTTCGTTCGCTATTCGAATGTCTTGACCAGTAGAAATGTACGAAAGGTGGTCTCGTCCTTTCCAACTAGTAGCTCCGTCGTTGATCTCTCTCTCTTCCGGCCTATTAAGTAAAGTAAGTTAGTTCGAGATCGAAACTGGACCTGAGAGAGACTAGACTTCTAGTCTCAATCTTCCTATTGATCAAAGGCTATGCTATCTTTAACTCGACTCTAGTGAAGAGGCAGAGTTACCTCACGAATTGGATTTGAACCAATATCAAGCCCATCAATAGGGGACTATCCCATAACATAGGAAGTTGCTTCTTGGAATGCCGTCGTTCAAGCACAGGCTGACCACTGATTCAATCTTCAAACCAAAAGCCAGATCTTGCTACTAGAAAACCGAAGGAGCACACAAAGCAAACGAAAATCACCAAGCAACAACGTAGTTGTTTGTGTAGGCAGAATCAAGTTTCAAATCATAAGATGACGAAGTGACTGCACCAACGAATCAAGCGGAACACATGTTTGATCCACTCTACGAACTGAAAGCGCAATTTTTCGAAACAACCACTCCTGGATCCGCAAGAATGGCTATGTAGGTAAGTGGATCCGTGCTATGATCGCTTTGAGTTCTGCTCGAAGGCTTTAGGAGTTTGAAGTAAAGGCGAGGGAGGTGGTGGGCCTACCCATCCCAACGATCACTTCATTTTTTTTATTAACCCTCGGACGTATATTCTTGACGTCCTTACCAAAACTTCCTTACCGTTATTTTAGCACCAAAAGGCTTGTTTTCTTGATCTCAAAAAGCTCAGGGCCGAGGAAATGAAATTGATGGAACCTGTATCATTAGGTATTGATCTAAGCTTAGAACGGGCTAAGAAGGTAGCCCACGAGCGAAGAACTTGCTGGGATCGAAGAACATCCTGAGCATAGGCTCGTAAGAGGGAAATGAATAGATGAGTTCCCCTTGCCTTGAAAGAAGCTAGCCGGTAGAAGCCATCCGTGAGAAAGAGAAGAAGCAACAAGGGCAGGAGTGGTTGGTCACCTAGGAAAGAAAGAATATATATTATTACCCGAAACAAATAAAGTACCTTGAAAGAAACTCGTGTTGAATCCTACTGAAACTGATAGGTTCCCATGGTAGGCCATATTATATAGGGGAAAGCTTCCTTGCTGCCTGTCTTGTCTAACTAACCAAACATATACCGCCTACTCGTCGAAGTCTCATCGACTAAAGGCAGGCCTAAGTATACTGGGGCGTAAGCTCTTGTTGCAATAATATCGAATTGGGGGATCATTTTCCAATGTGACATCGAATCGCCCAGTATAAACATTGGCCTGATCTTAGAGATTTTTATTTATTTATGGATTTACGCTCAATAAATGAACTCTAATTTGCATTGCTAATAATGCCTTCATGGCCAATGCCAGAGTTTTGGAAGAGTAGCTAGTCCGATAAGAAAGACAGAATCGGAGTATCATCTGGTGAAGCTTGCACTTCTGGTTTCTTATATTAAGTCCTAATAACCACGGGTACCTGGAAGACTATACCGGTATACTAAGTGGTTTTTGCAGAGAGAAGGACCATTTCTTTCGAACATGAGGAGGGTACTTTATTACTCGGCGTCATTAGCTGACTGAGGGAATGGGGTTGCCAGACTCCCCTATAGAATTGATTTCTTAGTGATAGGGATATGGGTTCCATGGGCGGATGAATTCTCCTAGCCTTCTGCTTAAGATCTCTAATCTTTTAGTACTACATAACATGCTGAGATTTTGTCAAAGAGCTCTACCAATACATAAATCGATATGGAATTCTAAGACTTCTCTAAGATAAGGAGTCCGGATTAGACACGAAATATCCTCCTTAGCTATCCAAGTAAGACCCGGGAACAAGTGATTATTTGCTTTGCTTAAAGCCCGAACTGTGATTTCCGCGGTCAAAGAAGATGGGAGTTGTCATGGGGCAACTATGAATTAGGCATTTGCATAAGTCAACTAGACAAATGATTCGACTCCAAACTATTTAAAAGACTCTTCAGTCTTAGGACCGAAGCAGTATATTAATTGGGCTTCGCAACCTCTATTCTATCTAGCTCTTCTTCCGGGGTCTGGGCAAAGGTCCAAAAAGATAATGCATAACGTACTCCAAATCTTTATTTTTAACCCAATTGGACAATCAAAAAACAAAAGAAAGAACAGAGACCTAACGCGTGTACTAGCTAAGAGGACTAAACGCTTTCTCATCTGGGCAAAGAATAATTGGTTAAGGCTGGTTACTTGGCATATTAGGGAGGTTAAATTAAGTACTTAATTTTGCTCAGAGTATTATACTTCCTGTCTCACCTATTGAAATTTAAGCTAGAACCCCAGGCACCTGCCACCTCATTAAGTGGCTCTTGTAGTTGATTCTGGCATCTACTCTTGGGCAACTCGGCTTAACGTTGTTTCGGATCGGAATCTTTAGAGGGGTCTGCTCACTTCTTCCCTACCTATCGTAATCTGACGTAGAACCACTGGCTACTTGTTTCGCAAGGCATCACTACTTCTCTCGCGACTTCCGGTCTTGTTCGAGACATCTATCTACCGGAATTTTACTCCCAATCTTGGGTACCAGTA
Source organism: Allium fistulosum (assembly GCA_030737815.1). Lineage (NCBI taxonomy): Eukaryota > Viridiplantae > Streptophyta > Magnoliopsida > Asparagales > Amaryllidaceae > Allium > Allium fistulosum. The sequence goes on from CM060903.1 coordinate 498,698,084, forward strand.
TGGTTGAGTAGGTTCTCTATCTGATCAACAACCGCGCCAACCTTACTGGATTCTCTATCTGCTAGGCAAAAGTCCTCCTTTTACGCTTCTCCACTAGCGAAACTCCTTGTCATTTCAATACTCACCCGGCAAAATAACTAATAAGAGCAAGAGTGCCTCACTTAAGGTACCTATATGCTTTGATAAAGCCGGTGCCAGCCCTTCTTCTCAGATGAGCTTCGATTCGAAGCAAACCCAACTCAAAGGAGGGAGTAGCTTAGTAACGTTATTACCTTACCCATCTTAGATGGGGTGTACGCTCTACGGATTAAGTACGGGCTGGGAGCCTAGGGAAAGTCTAATTCATGAGAAAACCACTCCTAGTGAAACGTCAACTTTCGATCAAAAAGAGGGTCAGCAAGTATATAACAAAACCAAGGTGAACTAAATTTTTGTAAAAAATAGCTCCGCATAAACTTTCGATCAAATTAGCCTGGATTGACTGATTTGCCAATCCAATCTCTTAACTGATAGAAAGTCGCTGCTAATGAAACGGATGAAAAAAGACGAGAAAGGAGGTTCGAATCGGGGCCCAGGGAAGTCTCTCAAATTTACTAGAATCTTGCTGTCCAGTACACCCAGTATATTAATTGTTGTTCCAACTATCAAGTTGAGTTCGAACCTCTTATTCCTGACTGTATACTTCACTACCAATTCAATTCTAGTAGAAATAAAACTTCGAACCCTCTGATTCCGTAAGTGATTCTATCTTTCATGTGTACATTGTCCCAGACTCTGCAGTTCCAATCCAGAAGTCAACACGACTGAAGATCTAGGTAGCACCACTTGGAGTTTAGCTACTGGGAAATGAATCAGAAAAAGAAGATAGAGAAAAGAATTCTATTTTGTCCATTTAGTTCAGTAGATTTCCTTTCCCCCTAGATTCATTCGAAATAGTTCAGTGGAAAGTTCATCTTTGCTTACAAACTCCCTCTTTTTCTACTTAACTTACTTTACTTGACTTGGTATCCCGACACATAATTCACAAGGCAGAGTTGACAGGTCCACAGCAAAGTAAAAGACTTTCCTGTCTCCGGTTAGTACCTCATCTGCTGAACCCTTAAGTGAAGGGTTTTATCTTCCACGTATACGCCACCTCATACTCTGACTCGGCTTGCTCTTCCAGCTCTGATGTTAAGGCTTCCCTGCACCGGGTATCGAATATTAAATTATAATGGATACAAATATTAAATTGAGGTACCCATTCTATGACATATCTTTACTTACCTTCTTTTTTTGTCCCTTTAGTAGGCCTAGTATTTCCGGCGATTGCAATGGCTTCTTTATTTCTTCATGTACAAAAAAATTAGATTGTCTAGACCTGATGGGGCCAACCAGATATTTTTTTGGTACAGTGTTTAGTGTAATGCGGTATGATATGTGCCTTTTTTCCAAATACAAATGAAAGAACTGTTATGCATGCAGATACATGATATCCGTATAAATCCATGTATATATGGGTTATAAAAACGATCAGCAAATATTTTTATAATAGAAAGTCAATGTATAAGTTAGGGAGTTGGAAATAAAAGAGAGAAGGGGTCCTTATATAGAAAATCTAACCGACACAATTCACGTCCAAAATTCACGAACTCCAATCATGGCATGCTTACTGACATTCCTAGCCAAATACCTATATCCCGAACTCAATGGAACTATTTTCGGGATCTAAATCCAACTATACAAAAGTTATCTTTTAGATTATTATTATTATTATTATTATTATTATTATTATTATTAAACTTTTGGTTTTGTAAAATCACGAAAACACCGTCGTTTGCTGAAAAAACGTCAAACGATAACTTAAATATTTTTCCAAATTAAAAATACATCAAACAAAATCGAGTCCATATTTTAAAATAAAATTTCTTATTATTTATCCGAACTATTTACTACTGTAAATAAATTTCCAAAATGAATTCTCCATTACTATTTATACTTTTAAAAGGAGTTAAATAAGATCATTAAAATCCATTAAAGTAATGTTAAATTAAAAATCTTGATATTTAAATCATTATCCAAATATTAATCCACAAATTCAAAGATTTTATAATCCCTATATTTGAATTCAAGTTTTTAAATTATGAAAACCCAATTATTATAATATTTAAACTTAATTAAATATTCAAAATCAAATGACAAAATTCCGGGTTGTTGCATTCTTTCCCTTTTAAAAGAATTTCGTCCCCAAAATTCCCAAAGGTAAGAAAAATGCCACCGAACCCATTAACTTTTCAAAATCAATTAGTTGAAAAGGATTCTTAAATTCTCTAAGTCTTTTAAAGTTACAGAAAATTTCGACAGCGTCTCCTTTGCTTGGCTCGATTAGAAAAACTACAAATCGCCATTACGAGCCAAAACGAACAAAAGAATGTAAAAGCCAAGTGGTCTCCCATATCTCGGGCATAAAACCACTAGACCAAAAAATAATATAAACATATACCTATTAGTCGAGCAACCAACTCTACTCGTGAAACCAAAAGAATCAAACTAGCCTTTGCTCCCATAAACCTACATCTTACTTACACAAAATATCCAACTATATATCTTGCATTTCTCATTACAAAAGCATATAATTTATTAAAGCTCGTACGATGTAACATATCATCTATATCTAATATCAAATCTGATCGCTCGCTTGATCACACAATTTCACTTCCGAACTAGTATCATTCACTCGACTTCCCTAGTGTGGACTACGATCCGGTTCCTTGTTTAGAAACCTCCGTTCTCCTTACATAGCCATAAACTATGATAGATCAAATCAAAAATCCCTATTAAGTATTCGCCATTAAGAATCGAGTGAAAAATTCTAACTCGGATCGGTATAAAACACCTAGAAATCGTGTACTCGAATCCGGTCAACAGTTATGCGAATAAAATGATCTACGTACAACTTACGTATTTATTCCAATTGGTTCTAACTATACCAATTCTTTTTATTCACATTCATTTCACTTAGAATATTCCCTTAAATAATAATATCACTTATGAACCATTTCATAAAGTCATTACTTAAGTTTATTAACATCTTATACAACATAACTTACCTTTATTAATCGCTTGATTTGCATTATACACTCGAAATCCCTAGAGTATATGTACAAAATTCTAGTTTGTTTTACTTAACCAGAATATTCATCAAATTTAAAACTTGTTTAAATTTCTATCGCTTTAAATTTATAAGTTAAAAAAACTTATTTTCTTATAATTTCTCACAAAACTTAGCTTCAATTGATGTATTAGCTTGGAAGTTTTCGACTGTCCAAAATTGCCCAAAATTTCATTTTATTGTCATAATGGAAATTACCAAACAACACCTCAAAACGAAATGCACAAACCAATATATTCTAATGAATAGGATCCATGGGTACACATAACAACTTTAACTGAAAATTTCAGAACTAAACACCCAGTTTTTATTTCAAATCATTTTGAAATAATAATATACAAATCTCCTTTTTGTATACCAAATCACTCCTTTGGGATCTAAAAAAAGCTCTGTTTACCAAGCAATTCTAAAGCAAAACTACTGTGGTAGTAATTCCTCATTTAAGAAACTCGTAAATGAATACTGATGATGCTGAAGTCATCACCCGAATTATTTTCGGCGAATAAAGTGAGTTCAGTGCTTTTTATTTCCTTTTGAAATCCTTTTAAAATATTTCTATCAAAAATACTCCCTAAATAATACTATTATTGTTTCTTCCAAGACTCCGAAAAACAATTTCCAAAACACCGAGATTTAAATTCTTAAATACTCAGTTTAAAAAAGAACTTTTTATAAACTATATTTATAAAGTATATTTATATAATCTCACTTCCTTATATAAATTCACTTCAAAATTATATATCTTTTTTTGGATTATAACAAACAACTTTAATTAAGGTTAAATTTTAATTTTAACCCAACATTATCATCGAACACCTTATAGTTAAAATCATGAAGCTGAATTCACAAGGTATTCATAGCTAATTAGCCAAAGGAATAAATGCTCATAAACTACCCGAGCACAAACAATAAACAATAAATGATAATAATTGAATATTATAATTCTCTAACATCCAAATACACCATATTTAACTATATTAATTTCTGAAATTTTATACCTTTTTTATATAAAATATGAAATAGGTAAAATTATTTCATTTACCCAATTTCAGAACAATATTGTGTCGTGCTACCTCGTTCAAGAGTTTAGAAACCCTTATCGATACAGTTTTTCCTTCTATACCGACCATAATTCATAAAACACTCAACTAGTAAATTAACTCAATATAAATTATTTTTATAGCATTATCAAATATGCACTCATTTATATATAGTACACTCAAACTCATCCTAACATCTCACTTACCCTATCTCAAATGAGCTAACCCCACCAAAGCCTAGGTGTTCGCTCAACCTAAGCTATGATACCACATTATAACGACCCGCCTTTTTATCCCTTTAAAGTCGACACTAATACGTTCATAGTATTCATGTACCGAGCATCCAAGTGCTAGAAAGACAAATGTTGGGAAAAAAGAAGAAAAGATAGACAGAATCTCACATCGTGACGAGCAATATATAATATGAAATAGATCTTATCAAAAGAAAATTTTAATATACATACATCAATTAAAGTGTACTAATCTACCATCAGCCTGGACAATTATAACAACTTATCATCACAAATGCTGATAAATATAAACGACCATTGCAATGAAAATAAAATATACGTAAATACATCTTGGAGGCATCTAGCTCGTCTTCTGAAGCTCCAAAGCATCCAAAGCTAAATCTGAAAATATGATCGGTCTGAGCTGAGCATTATTAGAAATCAATACCCGGATCAGTCTGGTAAACCAGCATGAAAAACACACCTCAAATGAATTTTAATGTTATAAAAACTTTTTAAAATAAAGGTATCTCATAAGACAACGCTGCAAGTAAATAAGGATGGGTTTTTTACCTTATGTTAACCAAAACATTTCATAGGAAATCTTCTGATATTATCATAGTGTCTAGGGCTTAAAATAAATATTGAATATAGCTGAAATTATTACATTAATTAAATTCCAGTATAATAGGTATACAACTAAGTCCGCAAGGCAATTATTGCAGAATGGATTCCAACAATGGCAAGGTAAGGGACTACGTATCGTATAGTACATCTCTAGATAAAATGTACCGAGGGCTACAAACGCATCTCCTCTACCAACACAGGACTAGCTTACCCTTTACTGGATAGTACCGAGTATGTCATCACCCCGGCTGCTTTCCAACCTTAATCGAGACCTCTCATGTTGTAACATCCCTAATTTTCTATAACATTATTCAGAAGATTTAATTAGATAAATTAAATAGAATAATGATGATAAGGAGATTGAGATTTGATTAAATTATAGGGCCGTGCTTATTAACAAAGTAAATGGGCTTTAAATTGGTTTAAAGGTTAATTAAACAACACATGGGCATATTAGTAAATTAGCCAATTAATTATACACGACTATAACTTCTCATTTTGTCCATTCACGTTCATTTTATTTTCAAATCAAAATAAACGCAAGAACCCTAATAGAGCTGGCCATTAACAAAGGAAAAGAGGAATTTTAATCTAAAGGTAGGGATCAAAAGCTAGGAAGGATTAAGCAACAAAAAATCTCAAGTTCCTTATCAATTCTAAGGTGAATAATAATCTCCAACCATCTCTATTTTTATTTTATGATTATATGATTCGAATTTATGATTTGAATTCGTTTTTGTGATAAAATGGATGATGATATGCTTGAGTTATATTATTATGATTTGTTATAATTCATAAGCACATGAATTTGTACGGTTTTAGTATAAAGCCGAGAATATATGATTTTAGATTGCCATGAAATTTTTTTATGTTAGCTATAACATGATTTTGGAGATGGGCTTTAATTTTTAGAATTTTCCAAGCTATGGAAATTTTATTATGAATTTTTGATGAAAGATATGATATAATTGGGTTTAAAATTTATTTCGAGAATTTCAGGAAGAAATTGGGTCTAAAATTTTAATATGCTTGATTACATGATGAAATCGATTTTCTATGATTTTTGGGGATTTTTCCTAGTTGATTAATTTAGGAAAATAAATTATTTTAAAAGAAGGGATTTTCTGCAAAATGTCGAGTTTTTTTATATGGAAAGGTTTTAACGATAAATTCCTTTAAGTTGGATTTGAATAAATATGGCAGTTTTTAAAAGTTAATGTATTTGAAAAGTTTTATGCCAGCCAATCAGTATTTTACAAATAGGCAAGTTTTTTTAAAAAGAAATTACTAAAAGTTGCTATAATTCAGCCTTTAAATCAGAAAAAGGCATTCCGCCTCTATTAGTAAGGACCTTTTGACTCCTTTGACTCCGCCTCTTCCCAGTAGAAACCCACTCAGTCAAAACCACCATAATAAAAACTAATACACAATATATCACTTAGATGGTATGCAGTGGATTGGAAGGAAGGCGGAAGCCTTGGTGTCGAAAGGTTAGCTTCTGATGGGGTTGAAACCCTGCTTTATTTTCAAAAGTTAAAGTCTTGCATAGTTTTACCTAAAGCTTTTGACACATTCGAAAGCTATGCTTCCGAAAAGGTTTCATAATTGGCTTTCAAAGAAGGTTGTCATGTTGTGTTAAAGTAATTGCTTTAGAAAAAGTACCTTTTTCCTTTAAATAATTGCTTTCGAAAGGGTAGGTTTTTTCCAAGCCGCTAATCCCCCTTTTGACTGCATTGAAGTCACTTATATTATCGAAGGGGTTACTTCTATTTTACTTAAGCCTTTTTCCTGTATGCTTTCGAAGGGGTTGAGGGTTTCGAAGGTGATGGAGTCGAAAGGGGCTTTCGAATCCGTCCTTCAAGGTTTTGATTTTAAAGGTTTTGCCTTCGACTAAGATGGTTCCGGCACCATTAAATTTTCCCTAAACTAATTTTTGTTGGTTTCGAAAGAGATACTTTCGTATATAACCATTTTGACTCAAATGATGCTTTTAAAGAGTAAACCCAATACTTTCGAAAGGGGTACTTCCATTTGTTTCGAGGCTCTATATTTTAAAAAGATGATTTAATACCATCGAAAGATATAATGGGTTTCAAAAGAGAATGTTTATTATGGGCTTCGAAAGGTATGTATACAATGTTTTGAAAAGAGGTCTTTTCTTTCGAAGGAGGCTATCCAGAGGTTTTGAAAGAGATGTTTTATGGTTTCAAAACATAAACCCAATCTCAATTTAAAGTAATAACCATTGCATAAACAAAGATTTTGAAATGTTATTCACATTGTTATTAACCCATAACTGTATTTTGGGAAAAGGGCAGAATAACCTGTTAAGTTGACCCAGTAGTAAATATAACTTAACAGATGTTAAAAGATTTTAACTAAAGATATTGGCAGAGGACAATAGGTTTACAGTAAGCCGATGCAAACTGTATGATATTGGTAGGGGCCAACAGGTTCATAGTCAGCCCATGAAAACTATGATTTGATACCGGTAGGGGCCAGTAGGTTTGTAGCTAGCCCATGAAAACTATATCCGGATTAAGATATTGGCAGTCAGCCAGTAGGTTCCTAGTTAGCCCATGAAAACTAGGATAAGAAATAAGATATTGGAGTTACGAATAGGTTCTTAGTGATCCCATGAAAACTAAGTAATTGGACAGGAAGTCCTTAACATTTAACAGGTTAATAGTAACCCTAGAAACTATAATTGAGACAGATAGTCAGAATGAATGAGGATGGGTAATCCAGAATTGATTTATTTATTATGCATATCATCAAAATGTTTTGAAATACTATGTTTTAACTATTATGGATGCAGGAGCACAATATATGGTCTTATAAATGTTTTAGGATAATAGTTAGGGGAAAACCCGTTCCACTAAGTGGCGTGGCTCACTAGATATCTAAATGGTTTGAGATGGTAAATTATTATTCATACCAAGCTTTATGTCTGACTCGAAGTTTTGGTTTTCCCCTTAAACTCTCGGGTACTCAATTGATTTTGAGTAGGTTGAGAGTTAAGGTTACCAGGTGTCCTTTTTAGACGAATAAAGCTTCCGAGGACATGCAGGAGGCAAACTTGTTATTAGAGTTCTTTTATTTCCCCTATGTGTTTGTTTGTAAAGGAAAATTGTTCTCTTGCCTATCTATATACTATGATCTACCAAGTGGGCATCTTCATATGTCGCTCTTGACGTATTTTGTAACAATTATATGTTATTTGAACGTGGTCTGCGAATTGGGATTATGTAACCAATTTGGAATATTTTGAAATGGAATGTGGAATTTGTTTTGCTGTTTAAATTTTTTTCCATATTCTTGTGTTTCTGTGTATCAATGTATCTAATATTAACGTGTTTGGTCGTCGAGGATTAATAACTATGGATGACTGCAGCAACCGTAGCCGTTAGTTTTGGGCCTCCAAATAGGGGGATGTTAAAAGTTGGTATCAGAGCATAGGTTTACGAAACTTTAAAAGAAACTTAAACCTAAAAGATTTTTCCAAACATAATCCAACGTATCAGGTAATTAGATTGGGGTTTGGGTTAACGCTATATTAACGTACTTGTATTTGCTATCTTTAGTTATATATGTAAGTACGTATCCCCTGTTCTCGTAGACCGATCTTCTATATCATACTAAGGCTCGTATGCAGATTTACGAGAAAGGATATATGGAAGCAGGAAACGGAAGAGGAAATCTCGGTGGAGAAAGCACCACAACTAATGGAAATGCTCAACCCACTACCAGGAGAAACCCAGGTCGACCGGCTAATGCTAGTAACCAAAATGCAAAAGGCAATGTGGGTGCTGGAAATCCACCAGTAGATATGGGGGTGATGTATCAGTTCTTAGCCGGTTTGATGTAAGCTGGAACTGCTGCTGGAGTTGCTGGAAATGCAGGAGGAGCAAATCCTGTGGTTCCAGTTGGGAATATTGCTTTGCTAAGTAGAGATTACACCAGTTTGGGTGGGAAGCCATTCTTGGGAACGCAGAGTGCCGTAGAAGTTCAGAATTAGCTGTTGCATTATGAGCGTATATTTTCTGATTTGGGTCTGAATAATGGACAAAAGAGGAGGTTGGCCTCTAAACAGTTGTAGGGGTCAACACTACATTGGTGGAATAGTGTCACAGCTGGAGTGCCGAAAGGGTAGTTAACTTGAGCCGATTTTAAGACAAGATTTGAGCAGAAGTTTGTATTTTAGTTTGCTAAGTTTGAACTGATGAGGAAGTTTATGGATTTAGTTCAGAGAGAGATGTCAAAAGTGGAGTATGCTACTAAGTTTAAAGAACTGTCTCGTTATGGATATGCTATTATAGATACTGACATCAAAAGGAATGAGAAGTTCATTCGGGGACTAAGGCCCGAGCTTTCTAGAATGACCACGACCCATGTTCATGATCCTTGAAATATAGCGGTGGAGATGGCCATTTGCTATGAGGAGTTGCTTGCTGATTTAGCTAAAGAGAAGTCGGTGGAAACTCAAGTTTCTCAGGGGAAGAAGATGAAGTTCTTTAAGAAGAAGGGAACCCAAAAGAGAGATACTGCCAAGAAATCAAAGGCTGAGATAGTTTGCTATAAGTGTGACAAGAAGGGTCACTTTGCTAATGAATGCCGGTCAGGAAATGGGAAGAAAGCTGCAGTTAAGAAGAATGTGAAATGCTTCAACTGTGATCAAGTTGGGCATTACAAGAATCAGTGTTCAAAGCCAATTAGGGAGGATAAAGGAAAAGTTTTTGCTATAGGACCAGCTAGGCCTACTGCAGCAGATAAGGGAAAAACTGTGATGGAAGGTACGCTTTTGATTCAGAGTATTTCAGTTAGAGTACTTTTTGATACCGGTGCATCACATTCATTTATATCTCAGTGTTTGGTTGATAGATTATATCTAGAACCCACCTACCTTGTTACTTCCTTAAGGGCTGCGAATCCAATATGAGGGTATGCAACTCTAAGGTTAAGAAGTGACCAGTTAGAACTTGACTTGTTAGGTCATAAGTTTGCATGCAGTTTGTATGTTATTGATTTCCTAGATATCAGAATCATTTTGAGTATGGACTGGTTGACTAGGTATGAGGCTAGAATATTTTGCCAAGATAGAGAAATATCACTTAGACACCCTAATAGTCATAACCGAGTAATATTATCAGTAGAGAATACTGACCGGAGTGTTAGTGCTATGCTTAATGCTATGGAGTAGGAAATGAGTTAAGTCAGGTTCAGGTAGCAAGAGAATTTGCTGATGTTTTTGAGCCAGTCACTGGACTACCCCCGAAAAGAGTTGTTGAGTTTAGAATAAATCTTGTGCTAGGAGCTGAACCTGTAAGTAGACCACCTAGTAGGATGAAACCAACTGAGATGAAGGAATGAAGGTGCAACTAGTGGATCTAGAAGGAAGGAATTTTATTAGACCAAGCAGTTCACCTTGGGAAGCGGCCGCGGTGTTCGTGAAGAAACCAGATGGGTCGTTAAGGATGTGTATTGACCATCGAAAGTTAAATGAAAGGACAATTAAGAATAAGTATCCTTTGCCAAAAATAGATGATCTATTTGATCAGTTGAGTAGAGCCAGATTATTTTTCCAATTAGATTTGGCAACTGGTTTCCATCAGTTGAGAGTGGCGGTGGACAGTATTCCTTTGACAGCATTTCGGAAGATATGGTTCATATGAGTGGTTGGTGATGCCATTTAGATTGACAAATGCACCTGCCTTCTTCGTAGATTTGGTGAACCTAGTTTTCCGAGAGTACTCTGATAGGTTTGTACTAGTGTTTATGATGGCATTCTAGTATACTCTAAGGATGAGAGAGAGCATGAAGTTCATCTTAGAGTGGTGCTTGAGACGCTGAGGTAGAATCAACTAAAGGCGAAGTTTACCAAGTGTCATTTCTAGAAGAAAGAGGTAAAGTTTCTTGGTCACATGGTTTCAGAGAAAGGGTTGTCAGTCGAACCATATAAGATCGAAGCTGTGAATAATTGGAAGAGGCCAAAAACAGTGACCGAGATCAGGAGTTTTCTTAGACTTGCTGACTACTACCGGAGATTCATTAAGGATTTCTCGTGGATAGCAGCACCCTTAACTAAGCTAACTAGGAAGGAGGTGAGATTTTTTTGGTCCGACAAATGTGAGGAGGCATTCCTTAAGTTAAAGCATTTGTTGACCAATGCACCAGTATTAGTAGTTCCAGATGGAAACCAAGGACTGTTGGTGTATACTGATGCATGTTGAACTGGATTAGGACCGGTGTTGATGTAGAGTGGTAAAGTCATTGCCTATGCATCTTGGCAGCTTAGACCGCATGAAGTTAAATACCCTACTGATGATTTGGAGTGGGCAGCTGTGATCTTTGAATTGAATATTTGGAGACATTATCTCTTAGGGGAGAGATTTGAGTTATATACTGATCATAAGTCTTTACGGTATTTATTCTCTCAGAAGGAGTTGAATATGAGACAACAGAGGTGACTGGAGTTTTTTGGCTGCATATGATTTTGGTATAGAATATACACCAGGAAAAGGTAATAAGGTGGCGGATGCACTTAGCAGGAAACATCTGAATGTAGTGTTAGCTATGTTGGCAGAGTGGAAAGATTTGGAAGCTTTAGCCAGTTGCGGTGTGCAGTTAAGATCAACTGCCGATACTAGTCAGAGTTCCGCCAGACTATCTTGCTTAGAAGTTCGATCGGTATTGATTGAGAGAATTACTTCTAAGCAAAAGGAGGATCCTGTATTACCTGAGAGGATCAGAAGAGTTGAGGTTGGAACAGAGATCGATGATTTAAAGGACTTTAGCCTTGACCAGGGAGGATGGCTAAGAAAGAAGGGACGATTGTGTGTTCCGAATGTGGCAGATTTAAGGAAGAAGTTCTTAGAGAATTTCATCGATCCAAGTTTACAATTCATCCTGGAGGAACCAAAATGTATCAGGATATGAAGAGGAGCTTCTATTGGGAAGGCATGAAGAAGGATGTTGGCTTGTGGGTTAAACAGTGTGCAAACTGTTAATAAGTGAAAGCTGAACCTTAGAAACCAAGTGGGTTACTACGGCCTTTAGAGATTCCAGTATAGAAATGGGATTCGATATCCATGGATTTTATAGACGGGTTACCAAGGTCAAATAGAGGTAATGAAAGTATATAGGTTATAGTGGACAGATTGACCAAGAGTGCCCATTTCATTCCAGTTAAGTCAACCAGAACGGCACCTGTTTTAGCTAAGTTGTTCCTGAACATAGTTAGACTGCATAGAGTTCCTAGTAGTATAGTCCGTGACAGAGATGCATTGTTCACTAGTGAATTCTGGAAGAGTCTACAGGAAGTAATGGGTACCAAGCTTAATATGAGTACTGCATATCACTCTTAGACAGACAGGCAAATAGAGAGAATCAATAAGGTACTCGAAGATTTATTGAGTGCTTGTGTATTGGACTTCGGTGGATCTTGGGAAGATCACCTACATTTTGTGGAGCTTTCCTAAAATAATAGTTATCGGACTAGTATAGGATTGGCGCCGTTTGAATCTTTGTATTGGAGACCATGCAAATCACCAGCATGTTGGTTGGAGACTGGAGACAGATTGGTCTTAGGTCCGAATTTGATTAGAGAGGCGTCAAAGGAGATTGAGTTAATCCGGGGAAGGGTGAAGGAAGCTTAGTCCAGACAGAAGAGTTACGTAAATAAGAGGCGTAAGGACCTAGAGTTCTCAGTTAGAGATAAGGTTTTCATTAAGGTATCACCTATGAAGGGTGTGATGCGATTTGGAAAGTCAGGGAAGTTAGCCCCAAGATATGTAGGTCCATTCCAGATTATAGAGAGGATTGGAAAGCTCGCATACAGAATAGAGTTGCCGAGCAGTTTGGCAGGTGTCCATAATGTATTTTATGTGTCTCATCATCGCAAGTATGTGCATGATCCAGAGACTACTATTCCTCCGATAGGGTTGGATGACTTAGTGGTAGAGCCTAATTTGACTTTTGTTAGACAACCAGTTCAGGTTGTAGCTAGAGATGAGAAAAGATTAAGGAACAAGACAGTCAGGTTGGTGAAAGTCCAGTGGAGCGACAACGATAAGGACTGTACTAGGGAGACAGAGGACATGAGATACTTATCCTGATCTTCTTTAAGGGTATGTCTATATTAGATTTATATAGATAGTTGCTAGTCAGTTAGACTAGTATGGTTGTTAGGAGTTGTTACAGATGATTGCTATGTTTAGTATTTAGTCCTTACTGAATTCCAAGGATGAAATTCTTTAAGGAGGGGAGCCTGTAACATCCCTAATTTTTTATAACATTATTCAAAAGATTTAATTAGATAAATTAAATAGAATAATGATGATAAGGAGATTGAGATTTGATTAAATTATAGGGCCATGCTTATTAACAAAGTAAATGGGCTTTAAATTGGTTTAAAGGTTAATTAAACTACACATGGGCATATTAGTAAATTAGCCAATTAATTATACACGGCTATAACTTCTCATTTGTCCATTCATGTTCATTTTATTTCTCAAATCAAAATAAATGCAAGAACCCTAATAGAGCAGGCCATTAACAAAGGAAAAGAGGAATTTTTAATCTAAAGCTAGGAAGGATTAAGCAACAACAAATCTCAAGTTGCTTATCAATTCTAAGGTGAATAATAATCTCCTACCATCTCTATTTTTATTCTATGATTATGTGATTTCGAATTTATGATTTAAATTCGTTTTTGTGATAAAATGGATGATGATATGCTTGAGTTATATTATGATGATTTGTTATAATTCATAAGCACATGAATTTGTACGGTTTTGTCATAAAGCCGAGAATATATGATTTCAGATTGCCATGGAAAAATTTTATGTTAAGTAAAATACGACTTTGGAGATGGGTTTTAATTTTCAGAATTTTCCAAACTATGGAAATTTTATTATGAATTTTTGGTTGAAAGATATAATATAATTGGGTTTGAAATTTATTTCAAGAATTTCAGGGAGAAATTGGGTTTAAAATTTCAATATGCTTGATTACATGATGAAATCAATTTTCTGTGATTTTTGGGGATTTTTCCCAGTTGATTAATTTGGGAAAATAAATTATTTTAAAAGAAGGGCTTTTCTGCAAAATGTTGGTTTTTGTTATATGGAAAGGTTTTAACATTAAATTCCTTTAATTTGGATCTGAATAAATGTGGCAATTTTAAAAAAGTAAAGTATTTGAAAAGTATTATGGCAGCTAATCAGTGTTTTACAAGTAGGCAAGTTGTTAAAAAGAAATTACTAAAAGTTGCTATAATTCAGCCTTTAAATCGGAAAAAGGCGTTCTGCCTCTATTAGTAAGGACCTTTTGACTCCTTTGACTCCGCCTCGTCCCAGTCGAAATCCACTCAGTCGAAACCACCATAGTCGAAACCAATACACAATATATCACTTAGATGGTATGTAGTGATTGGAAGGAAGGCGGAAGCCTTGGTGTCGAAAGGTTAGCTTTCGATGGGGTCGAAACCTTGCTTTTTTTCAAAAGTTAAAGTCTTGCATAGTTTTACCTAAAGCTTTCGAAACAGCCGAAAGCTATGCTTCCGAAGAGGTTTTATAATTGGCTTTCGAAGAAGGTTGTCGTGTTGTGTTAAAGTAATTGCTTTCGAAAGAGTACCTTTTTCCTTTAAATAATTGCTTTTGAAAGGGTAGGTTTTGCCCAAGTCGAAACCAAGACGCTAATCCCCCTTTCGACTGCATTGAACTCATCTATGTTGTCGAAGGGGTTACTTCTGTTTTATTTAAGCCTTTTTCCTGTATGCTTTCGAAGGGGTTGAGGGTTTCGAAGGTGATGGAGTCGAAAGGGAGTTTCAACCGTGTCCTTTAAGGTTTTGATTTTAAAGGTTTTGCTTTCGACTAAGATGATTCCGACACCATCAATTTTCCCCAAACTAATTTTTGTTGGTTTCGAAAGAGATACTTTTGTATATAACCATTTTGACCCAAATAATGCTTTTAAAGAGTAAACCCAATAATTTTGAAAGGGGTACTTTCATTTGTTTCGAGGCTCTATATTTTGAAAAGATGATTTAATACCATCGAAAGGTATAATAGGTTTCGAAAGAGAATGTTTATTAAGGGCTTCGAAAGGTATGTATACAATGTTTTGAAAAGAGGTCTTTGCTTTCAAAGGAGGCTATCTGGAGGTTTCAAAAGAGATGTTTTATGGTTTCAAAACATAAACCCAATCTCAATTTAAAGTAATAACCATGGCATAAACAAAGATTTTGAAATGTTATTCACATTGTTATTAACCCATAACTGTATTTTGGGGAAATGGAAGAATAACCCGTTAGGTTGACCCAGTAGTGAATATAACTTAACAAATGTTAAAAGATTTTAACCAAAGATATTGGCAGGGGCCAATAGGTTTACAGTAACCCCATGAAAACTGTATGATATTGGCAGGGGCCAATAGGTTCATAGTTAGCCCATGGAAACTATGATTTGATACTGGCAGGGGCCAGTACGTTTGTAGTTAGCCCATGAAAACTATATCCGGATTAAGATATTGGCAGTCAGCCAATAGGTTCCTAGTTAGCCCATAAAAACTAGGATAAGGAATAAGATATTGGAGTTACGAATAGGTTCTTATTGATCCCATGAAAACTAAGTAATTGAACAGATAGTCCTTAACATTCAACAGGTTAATAGTAACCCTAGAAACTATAATTTAGACAGATAGACATAATGAATGGGAATGGGTAATCCAGAATTGATTTATTTGTTTTACATATCATCATAATGTTTTGAAATACTATGTTTTAACCATTGTGGATGCAGGAGCATAATATATGGTTTTATAAATGTTTTAGGATACTAGTGAGGGGAAAACCCGTTCGGCTAAGCGGCGTGGTCTCACTAGATATCTAAATGGTTTGAGATGGTAAATTATTATTCATACCAGGCTTTATGTCTGACTCGAAGTTTTTATTTTCCCCTTTAACTCTCGGGTACTCAATTTATTTTGAGTAGGTTGAGAGTTAAGGTTTTCCAGGTGTCCTTTTTAGACGAATAAAGCTTCCGAGGACGTGCAGGAGGCAAACTTGTTATTAGAGTTCTTTTATTTCTGCTGTGTGTTTGTTTGTAAAGGCAAATTGTTCTCTTGCCTATCTATATACTCTGATCTACCAAGTGGGCATCTTCATATGTCACTCTTGGCGTATTTTGTAACAATTATATGTTATCTGAACGTGGTCTGTGAATTGGGATTATGTAATCAATTTGGAATATTTTGAAATGGAACGTGAAATTTGTTTTGCTGTTTAATTTTTTTCCATATTTTGGTGTTTCTGTGTATCAATGTATCTAATATCGCCGTGTTTCGTCGTCGAGGATTAATAACTATGGATGACTGCAGCATCCGTAGCTGTTATTTTTGGGCCTCCAAATAGGGGGATGTTACACATGCACAACCAAATCCATAATATAATGATCTTGAAAGGTATGACACACCATAATGGATGCGACCTACATAACCCTATTGCATCGACCCTTTTTTTGCAATCTCCTGGGTTGCGAGGCTTAAGGCAACGCTTCTACCTTTTCTCTTAGCAAATCCCACCCGCAATGCTAATACTGCCTTCTAGACAGCATGGCAATGCCAGCATTCATCTATACAAGTTGCTCTGGGTCTGAACGAAACCGAAGGCACTACTTGCACTACATCCTTTTTGGAATCACCCTCAGGATTAGTGGCAAGTAGCCCGTGCACTTCAAAGAACTTCATCTTCGAAACTATCATCATCAAGATGTTGACCATTCGAATGCTTATACTGGTTCGAAGTGGTTTTCATAAAACATATCTGATCTCGGTCTCTTCGAACCAACAACCGGTAGATTCTCGGTTGACTCAATCCGGGTTCTTTCAGAAGTAGGCAGACTATATCAGAGTCCTAAGGGAATCTCTAATATATCCCTTAGAGCTAGAGACGTTTCATTGGAGTGAGTTCTCCCAAGGGATCTCATATCATATAAACACGTGAAGATCTTATTTACTTCCTAATTCAAAACTGGCCAAGATTTGGTAGTCGGTTATTTGACTATCAAATAAAAACAACAATCAAATCAGAGATTTATTTCCATAGGGAAACTAACATTGGTTAAGCACATAAGCAACCACTAACCTCTTTAATTAATCCTTTCATTAATTAAAATCACTTTGTAAATACTTGTATCATTACAAAGATATATTTACAAACCCTTTATACTCCTTCCAATACTTGGAAAAAAAATCCATATACTTATTTCAACGGTATAAGTATATCCACAAAAACACTACACTTTTCCTACTTAAAAAATGTATTCATATACCTGTCTCAACGGTATAAGTATATTCACAAAACATTATGAAAGGTTTCTTATTTCAAAATTATATCAAAGGATTAAAACAAATATTATTTCAAAAGAAATGGAGATAAGGATAAACTCAAACACTATTCTTTCGGTGTTAAGCATGGAACGAATGTCAACACCATTGAAATTAAGAAGGTTAACTTAAGGAAATCCAATCTCAATTTCTTTTATAAATTTCATCAATAAATCCTTTTTAAAAAATCTCTTTCATTTATGAACGCATCCTTTACTAAAATTCCAAATCCATTTATAAAAATATTAATATATCTCCAAGTTTATTTATAAAACTCTTTTATAAATATCCAAAACCATTTATAAAACTCTTTTACAAATATCCAAAATCATTTATAAAGCTTCTTTTATAAATATCCAAAATCCTTTATAAAACTTCCTCCTAAATTTTAAGATCTCCTTTCAAGTAATAATACTCCCTGATTAATCTCTAAAACAATTTATAAAACCCTTTTATAAGTATAAGCTCTAAATTCATTTTAGAATCCCATTCATAAAGTATCAATTATAAATTCCTTTATAAATATATGTATATAAAACATAATTACTGCCTCCTTTTATAAATTTCCAAACTTATTGCAACCCTTTACAAATTCCAAATTCGTTTACAACTTCTTTTATAAATTTCTAAATGGAATCACAAACTCTCTTTTTATAAAATAAAAACTCTAAATATAACCACAACTCCAATATATAATTATAAAACTCCTATACTTCCTATAACTGGGTCATTCCATATATTTCCATAAATTCACAAATGGAATTATTTATTCTAATTTATCAGAATGATATTGATTTCTTTTTTATTTATAAGATACCGTTTATAAATCTCCTTTAAATCTGTACCATACCATTTATAAATCTATTCTTTTATTTTCAGCATTTCATATAAATTGGTTTCACAAATATCCATTTCTAAAATATCTTCACCTTCCTTTGAATTTAAGATTGCCCTTTTTAAAATAAAAGATAACACTTTTAATTTCCCTTTTAAAATAACACTTTTTATTAAAATAGTTTCCTATAAAGGCAAATACTTCCAAAATAATTTATTAAAACATATATATATTTATTTAATTAAAAATAATAAAAAGACAAAGATGTTGAAATAAAATAGAGAAGTTCGAATCTCATTTGTAATTAAAATATCTCAGCAATTCCAAAAGGTCAGATTTAAATATCATTTTCGAAAATAGTAATCATTTCCAAAATCAAACAGCAATTAACAGTATTTCCAAAATACTATACCAATGTCAATAGTTACTATAGAACTTAACCAATGATATTACTACCTTTTCTCTAAAGGTTCACTATTTAACATATGTCGTGTCAAAAATAATATGACCAAACGGTCAAATTTCAGTATTTACCAATCTATTTAACAGGAATATAACTGAAATAAAACAATAGAAATATAACTAGAAATTAATAATCACAATTTCGAGAAATCCGGATTTCCCTATAAATTTTCCTATATTTCAAATTTTTAGATACTAATTTCTTTTCAAAGCGTATATTTTAGCCAATCAGCCAACAATTCATTTAAACACAAATAATAAATTTTATCTACTATATAACGTACCGATTTATCCAAAGAGGTGAGTTATACTCACCGAAATTCCAGTTGGCGTCGAAGCATTTCAGTTTGGTCCGTTCGATTTTAGCACAAAATTCCATTAGTTCCAATCTCAAGCAGTCTAATTCCAAAGCGCAGTTATCTTCGATACGATTCCAACACGACTGACCACGCCTGAATTTGACCTCGTATGATTAAAATATGGTTTTAATAATATTTGAATTAATTAAATAAATAATTAATTAACAAACCACTAATTACATTGGCTAATCTCGGTATAGCACTCTAATCCATCTTCTTTAATGATCCTACCCTTAAATTTTGAAACCCCTTTGTGTATGTTCATCAACATTCCAGCACCGCCATGAGCCTCTACCCACTGCCGCATCATCACCGAAGCTAGCCATGCCTCTGCCAAACCCGAAGCCATCGAAGCCGCCACCCATCGACACCAGAGTCTCCCCCACGAACCCAAAACTTTGGCCATCTTCCCAGTCAGATCTAGGTTGCCTCCGGCCACTATGCGCTGATCCCACCGTCCAACCTACTCATCTCCGCCCCACGAACAATTTTGATGATGGACCCCTCGCTTGAAAATGCCTCTAGTGGCATCGTGGAATAGTGCTCGTTGGATGAAGGGGTTTAGAATTCGACCGATAGGGTTTTAAGCTAGAGAGTTGGAAATAAAAGAGAGAAGTGGTCCTTATATAAGAAATCTAACCAACACTATTCACGTCCAAAATTCACGAACTTCAACCGAGGCATGCTTACTAGCATTCCTAGTCAAATACCCTTATTCCAAACTCAATGGAATTGTTTTAGGACCTAATTTCAATATTATTAAAATTTTGGTTCTGTAAAATTACCAAAACACTGTCGTTTGTCGAAAAATCATTAAACAAATTTAAATATTTTTCCAAATTAAAAATACGTCAAACAAAAGCGAGTCGTTATTTTAAAATAAATTTTCTTATTATTTATCCGAAATATTTACTACTGTAAATAAATTTACAAAATGAACTTACCATTATTATTTATACTTTTAAAAGGATTTAAATAAGACCATTAAAATCTATTTAATTAATACTAAATTTAAAAGTCCTGATCTTTGAATCACTATCCAAATATTATTCCATAAATTCAAAGATTTAATAATTCCTATATTCGAATTTAAGTTTTTAAATTATAAAAACCAGTTATTACAATATTTAAAATTAATTAAATATTCATAATCAACGACAAAATACCGGGTCGTTACAGTTTGGGTAATCAAGTACTCTGTCCTAGCTAACTACCAACCTGGCTTAAAAGGATGAGGTAAGCTCGAATGTTATCCCTAATAAACAAAGGCCCAATTTGAGTTGGGTCTTGGCTAATTTCAAAATCGCTATGAAATAAAAATAAAATTTAAAATTTAAAAGTTATATTTAAAATAAGAAAAATATTATACATTTTGTAATATAGATTTTCTAATTGTTTTGAAAATTAAAATAAAAGTTTTAAATTTAAAAGTTAAATTTAAAATAAAATACATATTATAAAAGTTATAATATAAATTTTCAAAATGTTTGAAAATGTTATAAAATTAATTTCGAAGATATTATTTATTAATAAAATTAATAAAATAAACAAATTAATTATATAAGCAATAAATTAAATATATATACGTGTATAATATATATAATGATATACGTTATGTTGTCTTGAATTGTCTAAGACAATATGACTATACATGTGTGTATAAAAGAATTTTTGAAATTAGTAAAAAATTATTTAAAATTGTTTAGTTAATTAAATTAATTGAAAGTTAATTAATAAATTAAATACATGCATACATATATATGTGTGTATTTCTAAAGGTTGTAGTATAAATATTCAATATAATATGTTATAATTGAATAATATGATTGTTGACTAAAGCATTAATTAATTAAATTAAGTAAATAAAATATAATTATTATAATGTTATACATAAAATATTATATAATTTTAATAGAGTATAAAGTTATATAATAATAAAACTAATATAATATAAATGTATAAACTAAAGGCGTAACATTAAAGAAACGCTAAATAGACTTAAGGAATAAATACATACATAAAAGTATGTATACCCTGATTTAATATGGAACAGTAGTTATAACAATCCCAAAGCTCCCAAATAATAGATCTGTTATCTTCTTATATTAGTCTCTCTTAGATTCACTAATTAGATTAGAGAAAACATGATTTTTAGCTCTAGTTTGGATTAATGGAGGTTAGGAGGTGATTAGAAGAGAAGAGAAATGACAAACAACGAATATAAAAGAGGTTATTAATCCTAATTTTTTGATTGGTCAGCTGTAATAATCACTCCTTAATACCCCTTAATCTGCACAAAAACTAGTCAAAACTACAAATAGCCATAACTCATAATCGATGAGTTCAAATCCTCAATATGACCACTCTATGGAAGAGAAATCATCATCCCGATCCAATGAAAGTGGTTTCAGACCTTAATTCGACTCCTATCAAATGTTATAAGCTCCACATGATTTTCAAGATCAAAACTGTCCAACACAAATTCTAGGGATGGAAAATATCACCTGTTAATGTTTTTCCAAAATTATAGAGTCATACAACGTAATATGAATTTAAAAGTAATATTTTATGATCCTCCAATATGTAAAATGCGGGTCGCTATAATATCACATTAGGACTCATGGGATTGGTAATAGTCAAAATTCCAGTATCGTCCACATTCAACTTTATAATTCACAAAGTCCTTGGTTCAATAATAATAATAAATTATTTACCGAACAACTATGGCTAGAGACTTTGACTTTGGACCGACTTCAGTTGGCTGTGTTACTAATCCCATATAACCGAGGAGACGAATTCTTTACCGAATCATGTGTTCACTTCCAATGTTTACGCTCGACCCAACTATAGTCATTTGATGGACGTAATGCCATGATTTAACTATAACCAAAGCAAAAATTCTACATTGAAGCTCTATATATTCTCAAGTCAAGATAATTGTGTAATATTGTCACATCGATATTTTTTGTTTGATTTTAGTTATACTAACCAATAAAAACTATTGAGGGAGTCATTCTATAGTTATCCAATAACTATCAGTACGTATCCCATTGGTTCTCCTAAAAGCCAAGAACAATACACTGCCTATCATTTAGAGAGCATTACATACTCAAGTCTCAATGGATGCATCGATATCCCGTCTTGATACATTTTAACTATGAATATTTAAAACGATGTGTTTATTATATTGTGATATATTGCTCATGATTACAACACCTTGTAATTACTACCAAAAACACACCATTTATGGATTTCTATTAAATATACTTAAATTAAATAATCAGTTAATTACATCACATTATAACAAGTATATAACAGAAAGAAAAACACCTTTTTCGAATGAGATTTTATTACTGAGTTAATAATTTATAATAAATTGCAGAATTGCCCCTATGGTATACCCCTTACTCTATCAATCTCCCACTTGCACTTGGGGCTAATTATAGAATCTCAATCCTACTCCCACGATCAGCTTGACAAGAACCGACTGATCTAATCCCTTCGTGAATGGATTTGCTATGTTGTCCTTTGTATATACCCTTTGCATCACGACCTCTTTCTTCTCAATTAATTCTCAAATTAGGTGAAACTTTTATAGATTATATTGTGATTTCTTATGTACTCTACACTCCTTTGCTGTCTGCATCACTTCATTATTATCACAAAACAATGTCATTGGATTCTCTATCTCGGGAATCACTCCTGGCTCGCTTAAAAACTTCCACATCCTGACCTCTTCTTTAGTTGCTTCAATGAAGGCGATGTATTCGACCTCCATCGTGGAATCAACTACTATTCCTTTTTGGAACTTTTTAATTGATAGCTCCACTGTTAATCATAAAGACCTAACACGAAACTGACTTGCTATCGTCTATATCGCTCTGAAAGCTAGATTAGTATACCCTTTCTTAAGGAGGTCTCCATTCCTATATATCAAGAATAAGCCCTAGTATTTCTTAAATACTTTAGTATACATTTTACAGCTATCAAATGCCTTTCTCCATGATTAGACTAATATCAACTTATGCATCCTAATGCATATGCCACATCTAGTCTAGTACATTGTAGAGTGTACATTATAGAACCAATTGTTGGAGCATACGGTATCCTCTTCATACACTCCTTCTCCTCATCAGTTTGAGGAGCATCCTTCTTAGAAAGAACAATTCTAGGTTGTATTGGAACATTTCCACGCTTGGAATTCTCCGTCCTAAAATTTTCAGTATGGTAACTATGAACATGGACTGAGACAATTCCGACAACCTCTTAGATCTATCTCTATAAATCTTTATATCCAGTATATAGGTCGCTTCTCCTAAATCCTTTTTGAAGTATTTCTTGGAAAGTTAAGCTTTCGCTGATTGCAATAAAAAAATGTCGATGCCAATCAACAGAAGATCATGAATGTATATGACTAAAGATACGGTAGCATTTCCTTATCCTTTACTGTATACGCATGATTCCTTCGTGTTTCGATAAAAACCAAACTATTTGATCACTTTATCGAAACACTTATTCCAATTCCTTGAAGCTTGTTTAAGTCCATAAATAGACCTCAACAACTTACAAGCCTTGCTTTCACTCCCACTGAACTCAAAACCCTAGGGCTGTGATATATAGACGGTCTCTTCTAAATCACCATTTAGAAGTGCTGTCTTTACGTCCATTTGTCATATTTCGCTGTCATAGATTGTAACAAAAACTAGCATTATCTAATGGACTTAAACATTGGTATAGGCAAAAACATCTCATCATAATCAGCACCTTGAATTTGATGAAATCCTTCGCAACTAGCCTTACTTTATAATTTTCCACTTATCCATGCTGCATTTAGCTTTTTCTTAAAAACCCATTTGCAGCCCATGGCTTTTAGCCCTTCCAGTATGTCAAATGAAGTCATACTTTGTTTTCATACATGGAATCCATCTCGGATTTCATGCTCCAAGCCAAAGTGCATAGTCTTTACTTTGCCATGCTTGTTGGAATGATAAAGAATTTTCATCATCTAAGGCACAATCCTCCTTCTCGCCATCCATGAGAAAAGCATAGTATCTCTCTGGTGTACGAGATTCCCTATTAGACCTTCTAATAGGTTGAATGTTTTCATATACATGTGAACTTGGTTCTCCCACTGGTTCAGTCTCTGTGTCCAACTCTCGGATCTCATCCAGTTCTACTACTTCACTGTTAATTTCTTTTAACAAAAATTCCATTTCCAAAAAGATAAAATGTTAAGAAATAATGACCTATTGTTTCTTAGTGTTGTAGAAAATATATCCCATATAGTTCTTGGGATATCCTATGAGTTTACAGAAGACCGATCTTGCCTCAAGCTTATTAGGAGCGACGTTCTTAACATAGGCTGGACAACCCCATACCTTTTAATAATTGAGGTGGGGTTTCCTCTAATGTCACATCTCACATGGCGTCTTAGGAATATATTTAGTGGGTAACAAATTTAACATGTACGCTGCGGTTTCTAGTGCATATTCCCAATAGGAGAGAGATAACTCTACCATAATCATTACCAATAGGAAAGAAATAACTCTACCGCAATCATTATGGAATGAACAATATCTAATAAGGTTGGTTCCTTTGCTCTAAAACACCATTATGTTGCAGAGTTTATGGTGGAGTAACCTGGGACATAACCCCATTATCTTTTAAGTACTATTGGATCTCTTGTCCAACATACTCACCTCCTCGATTGGATCAAAGTATTTTAATCTTTTGGTTCATCGGATTTTCAACCTCACTTTTATATTCAATAAATTTCTCATAGATATCGGATTTTTTCTTTATATGATACACGTATCATAGTCTTGAGAAATCATCCATAAAGGTTACGAAATAAGAACAATAATCTTAATAACTATAGGCATCGGGCCACATATATCACTATGTATAAGACTAAAAGTTTGTTAACTCTTTCATTGCTCCCACTAAAGGGGTGCTTGGTCATTTACCTTGGAGACACGACTCACACGTATCAGATGATTTGGAATCAAATTACGTTAGAAAGCCTTGGTTTACTATTTGTGTAGTCGTTTCTTACTTATATGACCTAGCCTACAATACCAAAGATAATTTTTTATTTACATCATCATCTGAAGAATTACTTAAAGAATAGACATAATTAGTATTGATTACATAAGTGCCATTACCTAAAGTACCATTACAGACTTTATTACAATCTAATATATTATTCATAACATTATTAGCACGATGAAAAAAATATAACCAATCTCAAACAGTTTAGACACAGAAATAATCCTATAAATAAAGTCTTTTACATAGCAAATATTTAATATCAAAACTAATCATCTAGGAAAACTTAAATGAAAATCTCTAATACTATTACATCCACTAGAGATCCATCAAAAAATTGAAACATTATCTCTCCCTTTGCCACATGATTCCTATTCCCAAGCCTTTATAACGAATTACATATGTGAGTTCCAGATCTAATATCTAAAACCCAAGATAATTTATTGATTGTAAAACAATTTTGAATCATTAATATACATGTAGGAGTAGCAGAACCATTTTGTTTCTTCTCTCTGACGATCTTTAATTACTCCGAACAATTCCATTTCCAGTGACCCTTTTTGTGACAGCGATGACATTCATTCTTATGAGGTGGAGCAGTCTTCTTATTCTTCTTATCAACCCATTTCCGCTTCTTTGAACCTTTCGAAGATGAAGCATTTCCCTTGATTGCGAGCACTGTATTATAATCTTTAGATGGAGACTAGGCTGAACTCAACATATTGAGGTTCTCCACGAGGCTAACATTCAACTGGTTCATATGATAGTTTAATATGAATGACTCAAACTGAGGAGTAAAAAACCCTAAGACAGATCTACTTGCACCTTATTGTCTATTGTAATGTCCAATCGAGCAAGTCTGTCAATATAATGTAGCCTTTCATCAATAGAACGTAATCATCCACCTATTGCACCTTCATCATTATCGTATTAAATAGTTTCTTCATAAGTTTGTATCTCACGAAATGAGACATTTCCCTAAAGAGAGATTTAAGGCTATCGAAAATTTGATGGACAGTCCTATTTTCGTGCTCTCTACAACAGTTGTCTAACGTGATCAACCTGTAAATTTGGGCGATCTCGAGGTCCGAGACCCATTTACTATAGGATAATCTCTATTCAGAGTCCACATCATTAATGGGTCAACCTTAGGAGGTTTGGTTATCGACGACCAAAGACGTTTATATGTTAATGCTATCTTTATTGCCTCTAGCATGTGTTCACAGTTTGGTCTAGTGAGTTTATTGTTCTCAAAAGATAACTTGGTTGTAGTTATTTTTCTACAAATTTTAACGTAGAAGATTATGACATTTCTTATTAGATGTTCTTAGAATATTAGTAAGGTTAAACATTACATTTTATTTTACTAGTAAGCTCCAACTAGTCTTTTATGTTTCTCCAAACCTAAGGTGAAACATAAATGCCTTTTGACTTTACTAGTGGGTGTTAGGACTTGTTTGTCTTAGGGTTCTGACCTTGAGGAATATCAACAAATCATACTCCTGCAAAGGATGGATAACTCCTTATTGGTTGTATCATATACGACTCATAATCCGTGGTTCCTTATCCTAGTCTAATTTCAATCTTAAGGAACATCAACAAATTGAAAGATATTACTAGCTCATAATGAGAATTTAGCAACGACCTAAGTATAATCGTACATATCTTAAGGAATTTCAACAGATATGCACATATCGATAGAGTTAGGGATATGCTCTAGGACAAGTAAGTAACTGTTATATATATATATCTAACTCGATAACAAATCTTATTCGAAATAAAAGGTGTTTACTTTCTATTATATACTTGATATAATATGTTATATTAATTAATTTAATTAAATGTATATTTAATAGAAAATCCATAAATGGTATGTTTTGTGATAGTTGTTTTAATGTGTTGTAACCATGAGTGATTTATCATAATAAAATAAACATATCATTCTAAATATTCCTAGTTAAGACATATCAAGACTGGATATTGATACATCCATTGAATCCAGAGCACGTAACTCTCTCCAAATGTTGGGAAGTATGTTACTCATAGCTGCTGGAGGTACCAAGGGGTTACGTATTGATAATTATTGGATAACTATGGAATGACTCACTTGATAGTTTTCTATTGGTTAATATAAACAAGGTCAAATAAAAAAATATTGATGTGACAAAATCACATAGTTCTCTTGACTTGAGAATACTATTGATCTTCAATATGGAAGCTCCGCTTTGATTATAGTTAAATCGTGGCATGGCGTCCATCGAATGACTATAGTTGGGTTGATTGGAAGCATTGGAAGTGAAACACTTTTCCATAGAAGATTTGTCTCCTTAGTTATATGAGGTTAGTATCACAATCAACTAAAGTCAACTCAAAGTCAAAGTTTCTAGCTAGAGCAGTACAGGTAATTATTATTATTATTTTTGAACCAAGGTCTTTGCGTTTGGATTATAAAGTTGAATGTGGATGATATTGAATTTTTGACCATTACCAAATTCCATAAGTCCTAAGTGATATAGTTTTGACGAAGTGAATTGGTGTAAATAATTATCACTACTAAGTGATGCTTAATAAAGTAAAATTGGGATTTAGCGATACCATAAGTGATAAATTTGACCATAAATGTCACACTACCTAGTAAGTGAAGTGTGAAAGTTAATATTCGAATTGTTCGATATCAACCGCTGACCAAATATACACCTAAGAGTCACACAACCAAATTGTTGAATACTCCTTTTACCATGCGATTTGATTAATTTGTAATTGTTATAAATTAATTAACATTTATGAGATATTAATTATAAACTTTTATTTGATGTGTTGAACAATATTAAAAAGTGTATTTATAAAAGTTATATATTTATACAATAATTTGATACGCATACAGACACACACATACACGTGCACATTTAGACAATTACACGAGGGACTGACATGTCTGATGCGGTGTAAATCCCATCATATATACATGGATATGTCAAACCATGTACACATTATCCTGTTGCACGTGAACGCACACACATATATACATGTGATATACATATATAAAATATAATACATATTATATAAATAAAAATTTATTTATAAACTTAAATAAAATATTGATTTTATCTAGTAGAAAATTTAGAAAAGTTCAAAATAAATTTAGACTACATACGCTTAACAAAGATCAAAAAAGGGTCATAAGTGTTATCGAGTATAATATGTCAATATTAAATTCATGTAATCTTAATTAAGAAGCATTAAGTTGGAAATGTTCAAAAAGAAACATTGTGGTTGATTCAATGAAAAGGCTAAGTACATTGCCTTGGATCGCTCCATAATAAAAGCAATGTATATATATAAATGCAAAAATTTATAACCAAGCTAGGGGTGATCCCACGTATTAAGCATACTACATTATTGTTACATGATAACGATGTTGGAACTGGGCCAGCCCGCAATTGAAGATATGGGTGGATTTCAAGACTTTTACCCTATTGGATCTTTATTGGGCTTATGAAGTCTAATTTATACGAATATTTCTAAATTTAATTTAAATAAAATCATATATTTCGCTTAAATTTATAAATTATCGATATAAATTTATTTAATTTACTTACAAATATACATATGTATCATATACACTTGTGCATGTGTGTGCATGTGTAACATGATATTCCGTGAAGGGTATAACATGCCGTATATACATGTTGGAATTTACATCGCAATGTACATGTTAGCTCATTCTATTTGTATTGTATGTTGTTCAAATATATGTATATATTTATGCTTATTATATATAAAACCAAGAGTGTATGTGTATATATATGTATATAAGTATATTATTGGAAAATATTATAGATATATCTATCCGTAAATTTTATAAAGTTAAATAATATGTAAATATCTAAATATATATATTCATATATATGCAAGATATAAGTTCAATTTTTTTATATATTAAGATATGTGCGTGTGTACGCGCGCGCGTACCAAAGTAACATAATTATAGGTATAGTATATATATATATAAATATATTGTTTAAATGTAAATATGATTTAGGATGGTTTATATATATATATATTAAAAAATTAAAAAAAATCTCATTTTTAATGTTCTAGATGGAATACACAGCAGGTACAGTTTTAATTATAATTTTATTATATTAATATATAAATATTATGAATTAATTAGTTAAACAACAATAAATAAATGATAGAAAATATATAATATATATTTTAAATTTTAAATTTCAAGAAAATCTAGAATCATGTTTTATAGCATATAGAAAATTTTGAGAGTTTTCTAAGTCAAAATATTATTTTTTGTTGATTAATTACTTTCAGCCTGATTAAAAAATGATTTTTTAAAAATATTATAAACAATTGAAAAAATCTAATTTTTCGATTGAAAGATTCTATAATGATAAATTAATTTTAGAAAATTTAAGATCTACTTTTCAAAACATAATTTATATTATATAAATTTTTATATAATGATTAAATAAGACTAAACATATTAAATAATTAATAAAAAATTATTTACAGTTGCCAACAATTATAATTGATATAAATATACATTTTGAAGATATTAGTTTAATTTTTATATGATATAGTTATATTGTAAGAGTCCAAAAACTCGGCCTTCGAGAATCGGCACCCGTACTTCACTTGTACTCAAAATGCCGCAGATTCAAACGCCGAATCTGGCTCCCCGGAGCTTATAACACAATAAGTATAACAACGCAGCGGAAGAAAGAAATAAATGATATCATATACAATTCCAATGAATACAATATCCAGAATGATATACAACAATGATATCAATATGATACAAGAATATCAGAGGTAAATAATGCTACAACGGAAATAACAGAAGTGATAACTCCAAATGATCAGTCAGAGAGACTGACTCCAACCACTCCAATGTCAAGCTCGAACCACAAAGTGAAGCAAGTGCAGTCCTGAACTCCACGAACTGAACCAACTCCAGATAATCTACTAAACCTGAATATCTAAGAAACCCAACTCTAGACTGCCCGTGTGGAAAATGATGGGCACCCAGAGTTTAGGAAGGGAACAATAAACTCCAGGTCAGTCATGGGACTGGTATGAGCAAACAAAAACAGTTTATCTTTAAAACAAACAACAAAAGAATTTTAAACATTGAATTCCACAATGCTTTTGGAAAATGAAACTACCATAACGCCTCCCGCCACACACATAATGCAAACGCAGAATTGGAGGAGATTTCTCCTTATGATAGTCAAACATGCTTACTACGCAAGAAAATTCTTTTGATATTATTACTAGTGCATAGTGCAGAAAACATTTCGAAAATATAATAATAATCTTAGCCAACATACAACCATTATTGTATGCCTACTATAGCTACTATGTTTAATAGCAGGTTACCGCCACATTCCATAGCAGGTTATACAACTAAAACCGTACAAGGCTCGTATTGTTTCTTTGGATTTTCCAACAAATGGTCAGGCTAAGGAACTTCCTATGCCACATGGGAACGCCTCTGGCGGGACGCCCCGAGAACCACCTGGCTCACTGCCAACACAAGGCCGGTTACCCCCTTCCCGGGTAGTAAACCTGAGATATTCCACCCCCGGTCCTTTGGGACCTTTATCCGAGGCCTCGGTCACATAGCAACAATCACACAGAGTAAATGAGATTGGAGCAACCACGTAGGTAAATATCAGGGCTCCATACCATGATACCACCTTTTTCCAGAAGGAATGGACATATACCCTAGGGGAGCTACCCCTGAAACATTGCCGCATCTTTCCTGTTTCGACCATTTTTGGTCTGTGAGGTCCGATGAGGTATCGTCCACAAAGCTACGCTTTTTCACAAAGCCATGCTTTTATCAGCAACACACAGCGGCACTCAGCATGCCACACTACCAAATTGGGAGTATATCACTGATAACCTTCAACTACATAACCTTTGAGCTTGTACATCTCAGAGAAGGGTGTTAAGCTAAGAGAATAAATCTCCGCCACCAAACAGAAATGTATTTGAAAGAAATCAGCTTTATATCTCAAAGTGTAGTGTCAGACATACAACCATACAAGTCTGTTCCGGTTTTGAAACAGAACCGAAGGCACTTCCAAAGAAGCCCTTGCAAATCCGGATAATTTCTAATCACGTCCGGACTTCCCATCACAAAGGGTGCTAAAATCTCTATACCGGGGATCAGCCGATGCAGAGACAATCGATGGCAATCCTTTCGTTTTCGAAAGTATCTGGTCTTCACCACCGGTCTTCAAATGCTATCCATATACATCGTATCATTATTCGGAATGGGTTATATGACACAAAGGTCCTCTCCCGGCTAAACCGAATAATGAGCGCAATATTTAAAACATATGGATATTGGGATTTCGATTAAGTCACAACTTATTACCCAAACTTCTCTTTTAAATGGTTTAAACACATTACCATTTTAATCTTTTATACAAAAAGATTTATTTCACAAAGTTCACCCAGTTTCACAAAGATTTATTCATAATTTTCCAAATCAATTTTCCATTTTAATTTGGATTAACTCGTTAAATCTTTAAAACAAAGATTTAACCGATAGCTTTCAAAATAATTCCATTTTGACCTTTTATACAAAAGATACACCTTCCCAATTTCCAAAACAAAGTTTAACAACCTTTCACAAAGATTCATTCATAATTCGGAAAACCATTTCCAATTCAAACTTGAAATTCCTTCAATTAAATTGGAATTTCATTTCTTATATGAAAGCTTTTATCATTTGAAAACAAATAGTTTTCATTTCGGAAGATCTGATTCATTTATACGAGTTAAAATCTTTGGGTGAATATCAAATTCTCAAACCAATACTTTTAAAATGGTTTAAATTCATATAAACACATTTATAACATCTTTAACCAAAATTTCCAAACATGGAATTTACTTCCAAATTTTGAATTCAAATTCAAATTAAATTATTTAAATTAAAAAAACTTTACCAAGTTATTCAAAATAACTTTTATCTTAAAAATTCCTTTTCAAAAGCTTTAACATTTAACCCAAATCCATTTCCAAAAGCAATTGAAATTAAAATTTCAATTTCAAAAATATTAAATTTAAATCATCTGTGACTTAACCGATTTCCTCGTGAAATCTATATTTGTGTGTGTAAAAGTGTGGTCCATGGGTTTTACACAATAGTGCAACATCAATAAATCATCACAGATCAAAATACAGAAATATAGTTGATAAGCGGTATAAACTATAACGCTTATCGTTCATTCACAGATTCACAGATAAATCACAGACAAAATATATTACATTCATCACAGCTTGAAATTAAAACAATTCATATCACACAACATCACATAGTAGGAATATCGAACAATTCACAGCATTCAATGGAATACAGTCATCCATAAGTAAGGTCAAGCATTCAATAATCATTTATAAGCAGGATTAATTAATTATTTAATCCTAATTAATTCAATTTATTTCCAATTAAATTAATTACTTATGAATTAGTTATCCAATCCTGATTAATTAATTAATTACAAACCATTTTGATTAATTATCCTTTAATCACTTATTAATTAACCTTTAATTATTCCTTAATCATTAATTAATAAATCTCAATTATTAATTAATTAACCTTTAATTATTAGTTAATCAACCTTAATTAATAATTTAATCAACTTTTAATTATTAATTAATTATCCTTTAATTAATTATCTTAATTAATTACCTTAATTAATTAACCCTTAATTAATAATTTAATCAACTTTTAATTATTAATTAATTATCCTTTAATTAATTATCTTAATTAATTACCTTAATTAATTAACCCTTAATTAATTACCATTTAATTAATTATCCTTTAATTAATTATCTTAATTAATTACCTTAATTAATTATCTTAATTAATTACCTTAATTAATTAACCCTTAATTAATAATTTAATCAACTTTTAATTATTAATTAATTATCCTCTAATTAATTATCTTAATTAATTACCTTAATTAATTAACCCTTAATTAATTACCATTTAATTAATTATCCTTTAATTACTAATTTATTTATCCTTAATTACTTTAATTAAGTAATTATCTTTAAGTAATTAATTTCATTAAGAAATCATCCATTAATTTCTACATTAATTAAATCAACCTTAAATTAATCACATTAATTTATCAACTTCTAATTAATTAATTGTCATTGAAAATCTTAGTAATAATCCTTTGAAAAGAATAATCATTAACATATAATTCATCTTAAAACCTTT
Organism: Allium fistulosum; assembly: GCA_030737815.1. NCBI lineage: Eukaryota > Viridiplantae > Streptophyta > Magnoliopsida > Asparagales > Amaryllidaceae > Allium > Allium fistulosum. The sequence continues at coordinate 498,731,477 of CM060903.1, forward strand.
AAGTTAATTAATAATCAAAACATTATTTAAGATAAACTATTTATCTTTTTAAAATCTTATTTGCATAATCCTTGAAATTTGAATCAACGTATGAATTAACTTAAAATTCTTAAGTTAATTAAAACCATGATCTTTTAGTTACTTAAATACACCATTTAAAAATAAACTTAAGAATTTATTTTAAATAGATAATTAAAACACTTTAACTTAATTAATTAAAAATAATCATTTTTAAAACTTTAACTAATTAACAAAACTAGTATAAAATATTTAATTAAGAAAGTGTTTTAAAACTTGAAAAAACTTGTTTTATAAATAAATAAATAAACTGTTTTCAATCACAATCCCGAGCAACCCCCGAGATGAACCCGAGCTCAACTCCGAACTACACATTCACTTCAATTTCTTTGAGACAGTTCGTTTTGACTTCGAGATACGACCCGAGCCCTTTTCTTCTTTCCCTATCTTCGACAACCACCTGATACTGATGATATTCGTGCACATGTACACGCGATCAGAGCGACTCCGATCATCGCAAAGACCGTCGACAAGTCACTGGTGACCCCCTCGACAACACCGACCAACTAACACCCTCAAGTTCGCCGTGATTCGAAATCGAGTTGAACAGCGAAATACTAGAACCACATTCGATCGGAAATTCTTCCTCGCGCCGACAATCTAGGCCACCATCGACCATGCCCCTTCGACCAGAACTTCTCTGATGACCCGGCAACGTTTCCCCCTGGTGCGGTTCATTCCGATGCGATGGCGCTGGCGAATTTCAATTCCAAACTTGAACGAGTAAACCGGGTTCTAAATCCTACAAACCCACTGTGCCACCACCATGACCCACTATAAATTCAACCACTAATTTTCCTGTATTCGCCACCATCCAAGCCTCCTCTGACATTAACCTCGACCCGCCTATCCTTGCCGATCGCCAGAATTTGGCAAAAATGTAAAATCCGTTCAATTCGATTTAACTCAACAATTCCCGACCTAAAAATTTTGAAAACATATTCTAAAATCATAGTTTTCTATTACAAATTACTTCATAAGACCCAAACAAGAAATCGTAATCATCCATTTTTGACTTGAATTAAATTATCACTGTAATATTCAATTTCCTAAATATTTCCACTTGGAATAATTTTTTTTTTAAATAATGTTATACACCTACATCACTTTTTATTCAGAGATCTAAGGTCTAAATTTGTTTGGGTAGGATGGTTTGAATTTTTGAACTTAATTTTTCCAAACATGTAAACTAAAACAAAGGTTGTATTCTCCTGTTTCCCAGACATGCATATAAAAAAACCTTATACATATATTCATGCAGGCATAACTCATATCAAATTTTAGAGAGGATCACATGTATTTGTAGATATAAACAGATTCAACTTAAAACAGGTCTGTTTGCTCACATATTATTTGTTTTAAAACAGAGAGCCGGTAGAGTTTAACAGAGTGATATAAACTCTTATATACACAGACATTTCATATTGCAAACATTGCATTCATATCCAAACATTTCATTATCACACAATCAAGCATTTATCACAGGCAGATCAAGATTTATATATAAATAATGGGCTAAGAGTTTGCTCACTTGATTTTCAGAAGAAACAGAGTTTCCCTTTTTATGCTTGAAACAGGCTTTGAAAATTTGTAAACTGAAGTCTTCAATTTGATCTTTGGTTTGATCTGAGCTAAGTTGTTGTTTGATTGAACACAAGATGATATTACTTTAGATTTTATTCAGTTCTCTTGATGAACGAACTGAAATGAAGATGATGGATATAGAAAAGAAGGTTCACTGGGTGATAATTCATTTTGTACAGGTGATATTTTGTTTGTACAATACAAAGTGATATTTTTCTTCTCCCTAGTAAAATATAGGCAGCGATTTTCTTGCTTATGGAGGCTGATGGGTAATATGTTGTGTACTAGAGATACTTGCATTAATTGATTTGCATTGTTTGTCTCGGCTGCTAATTTTTCTATGCTATGCTAGAGATGCAAACATTAAATGCATATGTACCTTATGTCTTTTTTGCAAGCCTAAGATATTTATATTCTTATTTGTTTGCACTTGAATATATATTGTTGTCTTCCTTTGCAAGCTAATACATATAACTATGTATATTTGTTTAAACTTATCTTTAAACACTTTTGTTGTTGTCTGGTTTCATACTTGAATACATTTTATTTTCTTTAAATCTTATTATTTTGTAATATAAGTGAAGTTCTATTTTTAATATGTTGTTAGAATTTAGCTAATGTTTACTTTATATTTTTACATAGTTTATTAACATGTTGTTTAAATTTTATTTATGTGTTACTTCATTTTTTATAGTTTATATAATTTACCTTTTACATATTTATTTCTAGCTTAAATTATTATTATTAATTTATTTCTTTATTTCTAACATAACCCATCAATTACAAATTTTAAAGTTATTTATTTTTAAACTTGTATCAATTATCTATATTTTATATTTATCTTTAAACCATTCATATTAAGATTTAAATTCAAATCAAATATACACATATATATTCAAATTTACTCATATATGTCTGTATACATATATATTCACATATACACAATATTTAAATTCAAATGATTTAACACATATTTTATTTGGATTTGGGGAAACTCGAATCAATTTATCACTTAATTTTACAATTTTATTCAAAAATTCAATTAATTATCAATTTAAACTTATATAAAATCCGGGATCGTTACATATATATAGATTAGTATTAGTCATATAAATAAATAAATTAAATATTAATATATGTATAAATAAATTAATAAAATATTAATAAATGAAATAAAATAAGTGAATATTAGGCTTAGGTACCTAATAAGTTTCAAAATACACAAAAACCCCAGTAAAAAAAAGTATGTAAATTAGGTCCCTAGAATTAAGTTACTAAGTAATTGCATATAGTTATGCAATTATCCACTGAATAATTGCAGACATTTATGCAATTATATCCAAAAGTTGCATAAATTTATGCAATTTTTTCGGTGAATAATTGCAGAAATTTCCGTAATTTTTTTGGTGAATAATTGCGGAATTTTCCGCAAATTTTTGAAAGAATTGCTGAAATTTCCACAATTTTTCAATGAATAATTGTGGAAATGTCTGCAATTTTTTGATATAATTGCATAAATGTCTGCAATTATTCACTGAATAATTGCATAAGTGTATGCCATTATTTGGTAACTTAATTCTATCGACCTAATTTACAAACTTTTTTTTACTAGGGTTTTTGTGTATTTTGAAACTTATTAGGGACCTGTGCCAAACTGTCCCATTAAATAATCCTGGCTGTGTGTATCAAATTATTATAAAAAAACTATTTTTTTATACATATAACCGATCAATATATGCAACAACAACAATACCTATAGGATTCTCACCTAACTAACAATGCAATAATACACATGCACATACATATGAACAATATTGCTCCATACAAAGATTGTGCATCATATATAAAACTAAATACTTACCTAAGCTAATGCCCTAAAGTACACCTGTAATGATGAGTTCCTTTCCTCTTGAAATCTTCCCGATCGTTAGATTGCAAGTCTTTGAATCGTAGACCCTTTGCTATCAAATAGCTATTGGTTTGAATTGATTTTGGTTTGAGTTATGTTGGAGCACTAGGAGGTATAATTCGACCGGCAAAAATGGAGAAAGGAGGTAGCCAAAAAGCCTTCTAAAGGTTGAGGATATAGATGCTTATATAGAGGAGAAGTTTGAGATGTTTTAGGATCAATATCCTACATCATCTCTTACCAGTGTCATCCATCTTAGCCCTCAACCTCCAAGCCTTTGTTGCACCATCTTATGGTTCATATTGCCCTCATTTTGGCCGAAATTTCTAGCCCCTTTCATGGGCTTTAAAGCCATTTTAAGCCCAAATAAGTATTGTTAATCAAATCTAATTTAATTGCTAATCGGTATCGCATATCGATCGATATATTTATAAGTATTATATATACAATAATATTTATTCCTCAAATCATGTTCAAGACTTTATAATTAATATTTCATAAATATTAATTAATTTATAACAATTATAAACTAATTAAATCGTTTGGTCTAAAGAGAATTCATCATTCCGGTTATATGACTCGTCAGGTTTAAATTCGGTTAGCGATTAACATCAAACTATTCGAATGTTAACGTTTGCACGTCACATAGTAGATGGAGTGACATTTTAGCCAAATTTATCGCTTACTTAGTTTTGGTAAAATACAATTTCACTTTATTAAGTGTTACCCAGTTATGACATTTATTTATACCAATTCTCTTCGCCAAAACTATATCACTTTGGACTTATGGAATTTGATAATGGTCAAATTTCCAATATCATCCATATTCAACTCTATAGTCCAAACACAAAGTCCTTGGTTCAACAATAACAATTATTATTAACCGAAATACTCTGGCCAGAGACTTTGACTTTGAGTTGACTTCAGTTGACCGTGATACTAACCCCATATAATTGAGGAGACGAATCCTCTCTTGAATAGTACTTCACTTCCAATACTTCCACTCGACCCAACTATAGTCACTCGATGGAACGCAATGCCATGATTTGACTAAAATCAAAGCAGAGCTTTTTTTATTGAAGATCCATAGTATTCTCAAGTCGACAACCGTGTAATTCAGTCACATTGATATTTTCTGTTTGCCCTTAGTCATATTAACCAATAGAAAACTATCGAGTGGGTCATTCCATAGTCATCCAATAACTATCAGTATGTAACCCTTTGATGCCCCCAATAGCCATGAGTAATACACTATTTAACATTTGAATAGCGTTACATACTTTAGTCTCAACGGATACATCGATATCCAGTCTCGATGCATCTTGACTACGGACATTAAAATGGTATATTTATTTTCATTGTGATAAATTACTCATGGTTACAACACTTTGTAACTACTATCACAAAATGTACCATTTGTGGATTTTTATTAAGTATACTTTTAATTAAATTAATTAATTAATATAACACATTACATCAAGTATATAATAGAAAGAAAAACACCTTTCATTTCGAACAAGATTGATTACCAAGTTAGATATATGTAACAAATTACATAATTGCCCCTAGGGCATACCTCTGACTCTATCAATATTTCGATTGCACTTGAGGTCAATATGGAATACTATTCTAACTTCTCTAATTGGTTTCCTTAAAACAAATTGGGTCGGTCCCTTAGTGAATGGGTATAATATTATGTTTTAATCATCTACTATGTCGATTAACTCTCTCCAACGTTGATAAACTACCTTTATCATGTGGAACAATTTGGAGTATGTCTCTCGACTTTGAGTGAGCTTTTAGTTTTGTTATAAATAATATAGTGATGTTGTTATTATATAACAACGTTAAGGGATTGTCAACATTTGGAATCACTCTCGGCTAAGTTATAAATTTGTGCATTTATTATATATATATATATATATATACATTGTTTTTATTGTGGTGCTATTTAAGTCAATGAATTAGCCACAATCTCTTCTGTTTGGAACATTTCCAACTTAAAGATTCTTATCTTGGATTTATTATTGACATATTATACTCAATATCACTTATGAATTATGAGTCTAAACAATCCTTCATAAGATGTTTGTTGTTTCTGTAAACAATTCTCTAGTATTTCATAAATACACGAGAACACTCCAAACTACCATTAGTGATGTCAACTTGGATTTGATATTTTCTTAATGTATCAAATACATAAAAAAATCACGATATCGTAGGCAACCTAACATGTATGATAATTCCTATTGCCAATGCATAAGGAACTCATCTCACATGTTCCGTATTAAACAATTTAATAAGGTGTCTTTGCATATCAAATTGGGACATTCCCAGTATCTTTTATACTCACTATAAAAGATGTTATTTACAATCCAAAGTTGAGGATTAAAACAAAAAAGGTTGATTTTAACACAAGTGCATCGTTAAAATCAACAACGTGTTGTTTACTTATAGTTTAGAAATATCAATGTACCTTTTAGTGTTCTTTCTTATGAACACATGCTTCCTCTGCAGTTTGATGGATAATCAAACCATTTGATATTTCTATCAATTTTTTTTGTTTAATTCCGAAGCTTATAAAATAATACTTTCTACAATTTCTTGGATCATATTCAAAGACTCACAAACTCAATATCGCTCCCACTGACATTTCGAGACATTTTGGTTATTATGTGTAAACATATTACTCTAAATTATTATTTAGAATTTTCTATTTTTACATACGTACCAAACATAAAGTCATACTATGTGATAATTTTGCGAGTAAATCCGAATTAACTTGAGCATGTTGAATATCGAAACTATTACGCTAATTTCAACAATTGAAATTTGCGATGTTATTCTTATCAATGTTGCTCATTATATTCCAACTGCATTAGCGTTGCTCCCGAAGACACATTCGCGGCCGATGGATCATACCTTTTTGGCTACATCTACCAAAATCATATTTTGATACTTTATTTGGAATCTATTTCGGATCTGTGCATCATACCATATTATAGAGTCAACACTCTTAATGGTTTATTTAAACAACTAAGGATTATGTATTTTCGACATTGATATGAAACTCGTAGTTTCTCTTCAATGTGCGAGAATACTTATTAGACACTATAATGCGATGTGTTCATTTAGGTTAATTAATTTTATTTCATCTCATGTAATCAGTTTTATCATTGGATCGTATTTAATTCCTTTTACTAGCAATGATTTCTCAAAGAAATTCCTTCACTATGAAGTTGAAATTTCTTGAAACAACAATTATTTCTCAGTGCAACGGAACAGATTTTCATAAACACTTTATGAATCGCCTTTTATATAAAACTGATTTAGTTTTTAGTTTACAAAAATTATGTTCAAAACATAAATATGTCATCTAATGACAGACTTTCCTAAACTTCTTTTAGAGAGATTCACAGAAGATCCCTCACAAACAATTATTACATGCAATCTTCTGACTCGCACAACCTCCCGACTCCTTGGCCTAGGATATGTTGGGGTTTGTTACAAACCTTTATCTTTTATAATTTCTTAAACTATTATTTAGATGAAATAATATTAACCTTGTGTACTACTCTTAAGTGCATGCCCTTAAAGAAAGAAATTAACTCAACTTTACTCACAATTAGTCATACTATGTTCAACAAAGTTCAATTACTACTTATCGATACATCATTATGTATCACATGGAAGGGTGATCTTTGAGATTGAATCTTTATTCATTTTAGGTATGTTTGAAAATCTTTCCAATATACTCATCCATTCGATCAAATTGAATGATTTCTATTGCATTTTATATTATTTACTTTGGTTTTATACTCTATGTGTCTATATTAGACATACTACATATGTATCAAATATGCATGTCCATGTCGGTGATAACTCATCGATGAATATGATGAAGAACATGGAACCATTTTGGTATTAATAGACTTATGATTGCATAAATCTATATGTATCAATCCAAAGAGTTCATCAACTCTTATGGTGCTCCCACTAAATAGGTGCATAGCCTTTAATCGTTTGACATATAATTAACCAATATCGTATGATTCATAATTATGTAATAAAATTATTTCTTAAAACTACAGCTTAGTCCATAATTCCAAAATAACTATATGTAGTATCAGATACTTCTGTATTTTCCAATGCATCACTTTTGTTATGAAAACAAATACCACATTATAGGTTTACTTCATAACGAATATTCATAATATTCGTATTGAAATATAGCTATGTCTATCCTTCAGTCAATACCAAAAATTGTTATTAATTCACAAATAATGTTCAGTATGGTTTACGAAAACAAATTTCATACTTTGATGCAATCAATAAGTATTATATGGCATACTCACCTTATTTCTACCATTACTATAATAGCATGCGAAATTTGGAGGTCCATTATTCACTTAATATAGTTTATTTATTTCATATACTGCAACTAGTTTACAGTTGAGAGTTCTTTGACCAAATACCTTGAACTAAAAGAAATAAATCTCATAGAAAACAATTTTCTATCTGTAAATACTTTTTGGAATAGAAATCATATTTCTTATTCCAATGTTAAGTATCAATCACTATTATTACAATTCTCATTTTCGTTTTTTCTTTATGAAGCAGAAGTGACTATTATCTCTCTTCATCACAACTGTACCTCAAATTACATTTATTCCTATGCAATCTTTTTTCTTTCAAATGGTCAAACCATTCAAAACAAACTCTTACTGCAATATCATAACGAACTATTTACAAAACACATTTGATGATCCTTAACCTTTACGTACATCAACTATGTTACACTTTACGTAAACTGATCGAATTGACATCTCAGCAATCGAGTTTTTAGATCTATCTTGTAGTTTTGGTCTAGTGTTACACTTAACACAATACGATCCTATCTGTAATCTATCAAATTGAATAATCCATCTTACAGTACTATTTACTGGCTTATTTTCGAATGAACTAACTTCATCAAAGTATCGGATATTACGAACTGTGACCGTTCCCCATATAACAATATATGCGTTAGTATATGGATCAAATATCCATTGTCTCATATTGCTTTTAGAGTTTGCAACTCATAGAATGTAATAAACTGTCTAGACTAAATAAACATGTAAGTGACCAAATTACGAACATATTAAGTAGTTGTAAATTAGGCACTTGCATGGGTATGGAAACATTCACATGCAAAAGTCATTTATTAGTAAGTATGTTTTATATTTCTATTTGTCAATTTTCAATTCAGTTTAATTGTGTATCTTAATTAATAAATGATTTTATTAATCATTTTAAATGCACAAATTTATCAATATAGATTATTATTAGCATTATATAGCATATCTTCTTACAATATTAGAAATTTTAAATTTTGTCATTTCATTTTTCTAATAAGGCTCTCACTAGTCTTTTATGTTTCACCAAATCCTAAGCGAAACATAGAAGTCTTTCGACTTCACTAGCAGGTGTTAGGACTCGTCTGTCTTGGAAGTTTGACCTTGAGTTTTGTGACGACCCACCTTTTTGGACGATTCAATTCGATAATAAACCACACACGTCTAACTCAAACCATTCAAAAGGGCAGATTATCAATGGGATTTAATAAGAAAATAAGAGAAAAGAAGGAAAACAAAATACAAAATCTCGCAGCGGAATGACAAAATATAATAATCAAATAAATAGTTCATGAAACTGTTTTACAATTTACATTTGATTAAACAATTTTTACAACATAATCAAAATACAATCAAAAAACATACCAAAATAATGCAGCGGAATAATAACAGTAAATACGGTCTAGCAAACTCCATCTTCGTCTTCAACACTGAAATACTCAGGCTGACCCGAGCGTAATGAAAAGACAAAACACTAAAGTCATAACTAAAAGTTCTTATGTAAGTTAAATCAATAACAAGTAAAATATGGGTGTAATAGCTTCAGAGATGTTTACGGGATTTTCCATCTCTTATCAAGTGTACAACGTGAGTGCAATAACTTAAGTGATGTTACGGGATTTTCCAACTCCTAGGTGTAACAGCCCGCACCTCACTTAATGCAAATATTGTCCCCAACTTAGTCACCTCCGCCTCATGGGCCAAGCCAAGGTGTGGGGTTTTGTTCCTTAAAAGGCCTCGACGTTGTTATGAGGTGAAGGCTTTGGTATATAAGCACCCACTTCATAGTGTTTTTCCGTGATGTGGGACTACTATTCCCATTTTGAAGGGGTGTTACAATCTCCCCTCCTTTAGAGCTCAACGTCCTTGTTGGCTCATGAACACAACACCATCCAGGCGTCGTGGCTTAAGAATTTACTAGGTATGTCGATCCACTTGAGATAGAAAAGAAAAATCATATTGCATTTATCGACGTATTCAGTAGATGTTTAAGACAAAATTATAGATGGTCGCCCTTAACCAGCCCTATTTTCCGCTTTAGTAGACGGAATTACTCGTTAATTCTATTTACTAAGGTGGGTCTCAGGGTGGGGCGTTACAGCATGGTATCAGAGCCGTAGTCAAAACAAAGTAGAATAAACACAGAACAATACGTATATCACGATACATCGAAGTACAATACGAGTGAATCATTGTCCTTTATTCGAGTTTGTTTTTGAATCGTGCTTTGATTCTTTTTCGAGTTTTGGGATATGTTGAGATGGAATATGTCTAGGAATATATATTGTATTCCATAGTATTCCATAATTGAGTTTGATGTTATCTTATCTTATGAATAATATTATTTTGGATTATTCTATTCTTATTTTTGTCGATGCGAGTGAGTTCGTATCGATGAAGCTTATTGATTCCTTTGAGTATTCTTGTTGTGTTCCTTTAAGAGTTGTGAATCGTATTGAGGAGATCCACAACGATTGGCTCGTTGTGAGCATTCTGAGATTTCTATTTGATGTTGCTTTTGTGAGTATTTGTTTGTTACTCACAATCTTGAGATGCATTTGATTTGAGATGGATTGACTTATTTGATATTAAGTCCAATCCTTTGTTTTATAGGATCCTATTGTATATTTAGGTTTCCTATTTTGATTGGTTTATTATTTCTATCACTTTGGAATGTTAATGATGTTTCCAAAGTTTCTGAATTCACTCTTGAGTATCGAGATGTTGATAATATATCTCGAATTCTAGTCAAGGTGACTTTGTTTAGTTTTGATGAGTCCTTTTGGGTTTGATATCCAATCGGGAAATCGAGTGTTGAATTAACCTTATTCCTGGCTTTTAGCCTTCGGCTATCCTTCCACGAGGACATCCACTAAGGAATGAGGTGAGTTTCTAGATTGTTCGAGTTTGATTGAGTTTATCATTCAGTTTCTTTGAGTTATCCTTTTCGGATACTCAATCGGTGTTATCCTTTGTAGCATTACTCTGTTTGAAGTAATGATTTGTTGTTTGTGTGCTTCTTCTCCTTCGAGGAGAATATCTTGCTTATCTTGTGTCTTGATGATTTCCGAGAGTGGCTCGTCATCTTATAGGAGTTGACGAACACTCCATCTCCTTCTATTGATTTTGTGAATCGAGTATTCTAGGAATATCTTGATGCATTCTATTAATTTTCTTTGGTTATAGTTTTTGAAGCTATATATATATATGTGAGTTTTAAAAATAGAAATTGGAGTTTTGAGATATTTAAAAATCAAAGAATGTTTTGAGAATATATTTATATGAGTAGTATTCTTTTATAGAAATAATTTGAGAGTGTTGGGTTATCCATTGAGTAGTTAAGAGTTCTGGTCGATACGCCTGATCAACGTTGTCGATAGGAATCTCCTAAATGCTATGATGAGGCAATCAGACACGATGATTTGTGTTTTAAAGATTGAGATTTTGAAAATAATATTTTGAGATTAAATATTAGATTTAATTTTGAATGGTAATTGCAGCCATTGATTTTAGAGACGAGTACTAGAGTGGCAATGCAGTTTTGATCGTTCGGTCAACTCTGCAGCCAACAGATATATTTATTCATTAGAGACTCAATGGCGAGGCAATGCCATTTATTTATTTTTAAATTATAAAGATGAGAATATAAATGAGATTATTTTTGAGTTGTGCTTTATTGAAAGTATATTTTAAGATTTAAGAATCTATATTATATACATTGGATGTTTTAAGGGAAGAGTATAATAAGAGAATTTGAAGATTGTTTTAAAAACTATTTAAGTGGTTTAATAGAAGAGTAAAGAGAATTTAAACCCTTAATTTATTTTGAGGAATATTATTATGGATAACAAAATTCTTTGGAAATTAATTTTGAAGTAAGAGAAGAAATTTGAATTTTAACTTTGAGTTTTAAATTACTTACTAAGTAATAGTAAAGAGTTTGAGAAATTTTCAAATGTTGAAAATTGAGATTTAAAAATTTAAAAGATGTTGAGATTTAAAATTCTAAATATCTTGGATTAAAAGATAATTCGAGCTTATATCCTTGTTCTTGAGTATATTCTATCTTTGAGTTATTATCAACGACGTGCATTTTTCGCCGTCGTTCGAGTTTGGTGGCCTTGTGAGAAGCCATCTTGTGATTTATCTATCTTGTCTATTGTGTCTACCTTGTTGTGAGGATGTTCTTTCCGTATATTTATACGGAAAATCCTATTGATGATCTTCTTTATTGCTTAGAGTTCAGGTTTAAGTGAGTTTGATCCCGACTCTATTCGTAGAGTTTTGTGAAATCAATCATTTTCGATTGATTAATTGTTAAGCATCTTATTGAGTTTTGATTCGAAGAGGGGATATCTTCGAAATTCTTTCGAGTTACTTGGAAAATTCGATGGTTTACTAATCACTATATTAGCATTTGATGGGCCATTGGATTAACCAAGTGAGTTTTTCCTTGTTTCTCTCTACCATTCTATGTTGAGAGTATGAATGGTTTGAGTTTCGAGCTTGTCTTTTATCCTTTGTCGATTGAATTTTTGTGTTGTTTACGGCTCTTTTTCTAGAAAATTGCGGGGACGCAATTTTTGTAAGGGGGAGTCTATAACAACCCTGGTTTTAGCGATTACCTAAGAATATCAAATTATAACGGAGGTTATAATTTAATAGTGTTAATTAAAAATAAATATAGGATTTTTATTGTTTATTGTGAATAAACAATATAATTGAGAATAAAATAAGAAAAATAAAGTTTGGAAACTTTATTAAGATGGTTTGAGATAATAAAATGAGTGAAATGTGTTTTATTTAGAGTTAATGCAATAATTTTGTAAATTATTGCTATTTATTTCTTTTAAAGATTTAATATTGAAAAATAGTTTGTAATAATTAAAATAGTTTTAAAGATTGGAAATATTTTTGAATATAAAATAGTTTTAATATTGAAAATAGTTGGATAGTTAAATAGTTTATATATAAAAATAATTTGGTTATTAAAATAGTTTATATTAAAACTGTTTCTTCTTTCACAACACGGTTCAAATTCCAAATCACAACAAATCTCATTTTCGGCTTCCAATTCAAGTCAAACTTCATATTCAAAATTCCGATTGAAATCAACCTCAACTCAAAACAATTTCAAATTTTAGTTTAAATTCAATTTAAACAATTCTATTCAAAGTCTGAAAGTTCCAGTTCAATTTTAAACAATCTAGTTTAAAACCATTTCACATCCAAAACTTTGAAATACCAATTTAAAACTAATTTAATTACAGTAAATTCAAAGTTTAAACCTTTAAAATAATTCACTTTCAATAAATCAAAACATATCTCAATTTCGACTTTAAGGTCTCAAATTAAATCCTTAAACAATTTCATTAAAACAGTTTCAGTTTCAACATTCTAAATCTCGAATTAGAAAATAATTTAATTCATATAAATCAAATTCAAGATTTTAAAACCATTTAATTAAACAAAATCCCGGGTCCGTATATAGTTTTCTACGCTATGGCCAAGTGATCATTTATTTCAATTTTAATTACATGGATGGATATATATCATTTCAACCTAAAATTAAATGACATATGTATATATCATTTCAACCTATTTCTTAGTTCATTTCAAATATTACAAGTGAAAATTTATATGTCAAATAATAAATAGGGTAATAACAGGATATGTCAAATAAATAAACAACCATATCCAACATATCAATCAATAGGCATCCAATGGCAAACAACAACCAAATCAACCAGTATGTCACAATAGTTACCAATTATCAATTGTCGGTGTTTAACAAGCAACTAAAATTCAATATTAATTTAAATACATCTAAATTAAATATAAAATTTAAATTAATTTAAATGTCAATTAAACTACCAAACAATAGTCAATAAAAATAAATAACTTCATAATTTCAATCTAACTAACATCAGAACAATTTAGTATTTCGTGAGTGGGTTTAATCACTCGCCTTTGATTTAAAGTCCATTAAAAATCCAACAAAAGTCTAAAATTCCAACAGTCTCCAAATTAAACCAAACTAGTTTCAAGCTGTCCGAAATTTCTATATGAGCCCAAAGGAATAAACCGCGTGCGAATCCGAGTTCGTATGCAAAAGTTATGAAGGTTAGGACATTTGAATTTTAAAATTAAATTAAAATAATATAGGGGCAATACCGTATTTACCATCATCATCCCTAAACCTATCGTTCACGATCAAGCCCGTAACCGCCTACAGCCGCCAACTTTCACTATGCAATCGCCGCCGCTACGTTTACCTTCGACCACATCAGACCCCACCACCGTGCTCGCCACCTCCGGTCGCACCCAACCACGTCCACGCGACGTGCTCCGCCACCTCCAACGACTGTCCGCCACCGCCGCCTTCCATCGCCAAATCTGGCGATCTCGAATGCCTATGCAATGATCAGACAATATGGATGAACTCTGCTTCGTCTCCTCTGCAAGCTGCAACTTCCCGATCATCGAATGGTCGACGATCCACCGTTGAACGCCAATCATAGGATGGACGACCGAGAAAAGATATCCAATTTCCGGACAAACGGAGCCTCCAATCGAAAAATGAATTGCAGACACTGATTCCATTCGTCGAGAGTTTTGTGATAATATATAATATGATAGGGTTTGAGCAGTTTGAATTTTTGAATTGAAATTGGAATTTTGGGTATTGAGATATCCACCTTTAGGAAGGAGCATATGTATTGGAAAGTACGTATAAAAAATACAATAGAAGGCTACTATGGTTTATAACAACATATATATAGACAAAGATGGACAGGAATGGATGGAACAGATCGATTGGGCCAAAGTGATAACCAAGGCCCGAAAGGCCCGAAAAGCCCGTTCCGTTCCCGAAACGAAAATTGGTCATCCCATATATCAAAATATAGTTTTTAATATTCTTAAACTCAATGAAACTAATTTCAAACCCTAATTCTCTTGTATATAGAAGTTAGCTTTAAGAATCACATTATATTTATTTTTACATGTTAATTAAAATGAATTATTATTTAGCAGATTAAATCGCATATAAATTTTTAAATTGAAAGTTTCTTATCATCATTTTTGATTAAACAGAAATTAATAATATTTTAAAATTAAAATTTCGATGTTAAATCCAATATTTAAATATTAAATTAATTTCAACATCAAATTACAATAGTAATAAAATCCGCTCATTATAATTTAAATTCCAAACAATTCTTTTATTTTGTTTTAAATTCTTATTAATGTAAAGATCTTGAACTCGGCCTTTGAAAATCGGCACCCGTACTTCACTTGTACTCAAAATGCCGCAGATTCAAATGCCGAATCTGGCTCTCCGGAGCTTATAACACCATTAAGTATAACAACACAGCGGAATAAAGAAATAGATGATATCATATACAACTTCAATGAATACAATATCCAGAATGATATACAATAATGATATCAATAATATACAGCAATATCAGAGATATGATACAATGCTACAGCGGAAATAACAACAATGGAAGAGATCACTCCAAATGATCTACAAAAGAGAATGACTTCAACAATTCCAACATCAAGCTCGAACCACCATCACGATGCACAAACATAAGCAAGGTCAGTCATCCACTCCGATGAAGTGAACTAGCTCCAGATAATCTACTAAACCTGAATATCTGAAAAATCCAACTCTATACTGCCCGTGTGGAAAATTGTGGGCACCCAGAGTTTAAGAAGGGAACAATAAACTCCGAGTCAGTCATGGGACTGGTGTGAGTAACAAAAATAGTTTATTTCCACAAAGAAAATAAAAGAATTTCGCAATGCTTTTGGAAAATGAAACTACCATAAGACCTCCTGCCACACACACAATGCAAATGCAGAATCGGAGGAGATTTCTTCTTATGATATTCAAACATGTTTACTACGCAAAGTTTACTCTTTTGATATTATCACTAGTGCATAGTGTGAAAACATTTCGAAAGTATAATATTAATCTTAGCCAATATACAACCATTATTGTATGCCTACTATAGCTACTATGTTCAATAGTAGGTTACCGCTGCATTCCATAGCAGGTTATACAACTAAAACCGTACAAGGCTCATATTGTTTCTTTGGATTTCCAACAAATGGTCAGGCTAAGGAACTTCCTACTGCCACATGGAAACGCCTCTGGATGGACGTCCCGAGAACTAACTAGCTCTCTGCCAACACAAGGCCGGGTTACCTCTTACACTAGGTAACTACTACACGAATATGCCACCCCCCGGTCCTTTGGGACCTTTATCCGAGGATCCTCGATCACAAAGCAACAATCACACAGAGTAAATGAGATTGGAGCAACCACATAAATAAATATCAGGGCTCCATACCATAATATCACCTTTTTCCAGAAGGAAATGACATACCCTAAAGGGAGCGACCCTCATAACCTTGCCGCATCTTTCCTGTTTCGACCATTTCCGGTCTTTGAGGTTCGATGAGGTCTCGTCCACAAAGCTACGCTTTTTCATAAAGCCATGATTTGATCAACAAATGATCAGCAAATGACCATCAACACACAGCAGCACTCAGCATGCCACACTACCAAATTGGGAGTATATCACTGATAACCTTCAACTACATAACCTCTTAGCTCGTACGTCTCAGAGAAGGGTGTTAAGCTAAGAGAATAAATTCTCCGCCACCAAACAGAAATGTATTTGAAAGAAATCAGCTTTATATCTCAAAGTGTAGCGTCAGACATACAACCATACAAGTCTGTTCCGGGTTCGAACAGAACCGAAGGCACTTCCGAAGAAGCCCTTGCAATCCGGGTATTCACAATCCCGATCGAACTTCCCATCACTTAGGGAATCTCTATACCAGGCTCTACCCAGTGCAGAGACAATCGATAGGTTATCCTATCATTTTCACAAATACCCGGTTTTCAGCACCGATCTTCAATTGCTATCCATATACGACGTATCACTTATTCGGAATGGGTTATATGACACAAAGTCCTCTCTCGGCTAAACCGAATAGTGAGCGTAATATTTAAAACATATGGATATTGGGATTTCAATTAAGTCACAACTTATTACCCAAAACTTTTCTTTCAAATGGTTTAAACAAATTACCATTTTAATCTTTTACAAAAAGATTCATTTCACAAAGTTCACCCAGTTTCACAAAAATACCTTTATAGATTTTCCAAATCAATTTCCATTCCAATTGGATTAACTCATTAAATCCTTAAATCAAGATTTAACTTATAGCTTTCAAAACAATTCCATTTCGACCTTTATACAAAAGGTACACCTTTCCAATTTTAAACAAAGTTCAACAATCTTTCACAAAGGTTTATTTATAATTCGGAAAACCATTTTCCTTTCAAACTTGAATTCTTTTGACACAAATTGGAAATTCATTCCTTATGTGAAAGCTTTTATTATTTGAAAACAAATAGTTTTCATTTCGGAAAATCTGATTCATTTATACGAGTTAAAGTCTTTGGGTTAAATTCGAATTCTCAAAACCATACTTTTAAAATGGTTTAAATTCATATAAACACATTTATGACCATAATTTCCAACATGGAATTCAATTTCAAATTTTGAATTCAAATTCAAATTAAATTATTTAAATTAACTTTTATCTTAAAACTCCTTTTCAAAAGCTTTAACATTTAACCCAAATCCATTTCCAAAATCAATTGAAATTAAAATTTCAATTTCAAAATCATTAAATATAAATCATCTGTGACTTAACCGATTTCCTTGTGAAATCCATATTTGTGTGTGTAAAGGTGTGGTCCAGGGGTTTCACATAGTATAGTTGTGACGCCCCACCTCTATACCCACGCTAGCCAAGAACACTACGGTGTAGTGCTGTCAACTAGCACGAAGAATAAGGCTGTTGAGGAGAGACCATCTATGTAATTGCTTTGTGCGAGCACCGATATGTCAGATAATAAAACATTGCATTTCATTTTTTAGAGGAAACCCGACATACCGATACAAACTAAAAGCTACTACACAGTGGCTATAATAGTTTAGGACAATAGATATAAAAATAACACAGATAACATAAATGCGGAATAAAGATGGAACGAAAAGTCTCATATATATAATAACTGATATCAGTTACAATACATTTGACACAATACAAATGATACAACTACAACTGTCGACTCAAGAAGTTATATATACAAGTACATTATCGACTAATATACATGAATACATTATCATCTTAAAACAGACACACTGACTACTACAACAAGACGAAGACCACTTCAAATGATATAAAAAGTCTTCATAGCTCTAGTAGCAACCCAAAGCTAAAAATCTACAACCTGTAAATACTCGGTCTGACCCGAGTATTACATTCAAAAGAAAATAATACTCGGATCAGTCTAATTCAAACTCAGTTATTAGCGCATAGAAGCAATAATAATCAATCTCAATATAGATGACGGTCACAGAAATCTCGTATATCCAACTCTCGATACGAGAATTGGATAACGGCAGAAATAACACTAAACAGTGTTAATCCACAAAACAGAAATCCAAAGCAGTTTAAGCAATTGAAATGTCAAATTAAAAATATCAATGCTAATTGGCTGCAGTACACGCTAACGTGTACTGCCTCGCCAATACAGCCTACGAATTACGCAACAGGTCGATGAATTAAGGATAAAAGAGATATCGATTAAAATCTGTCAATTTGGTGTGGCTGCAGTGCACGCACGCGTGCACTGCCTCGCCACAACGGAATATAAAGTCACCACACGGGACAAGGGTAAAACTGCTACGAAAATGCAGCAGGTCAGCAAGTGCTCAAGGATGAACAGATGCAAGTGAAAATGACACATGGATATGCAGTGTATACCCAAGTACAACTAAAATAGAAACAGGTCAAGCATATATAGATATGCAGTGTCAAAGTGAACCAAGTCACAATGATCGCAAGGTCAAACCCCGAAATCGGGTTCAACTCAAATGAATTAGAAGTGGTTAGCTGTCTCAAGCAACGGCAACCAAACAAGTTCGAACAAAACCAAACAATGTCAAAGTTTAGCATCAGGTCAAAAGGAATATAAGCAAACAGCCTATAGGATCGTACATGCCACTCAGTAAAGCTACAGCAAGCTATGGTGCATTTACAACTACAATGGAGCCAACAAAGAATGCAGACTTCAAATACACAAGAGTGAAGTGATCAAACAAACTACACAAAGGATTCAACAGCATAAAGACCAGAGTGTGCAGTAATGCAAACATCAAATGCCAACCTGAACCCAAAATAGTAAAACTGCACACATGCAGTGCGGACAAGTATGAATTCAAACATGAAATGGAGAACATCATTGCAAGTGCAACAGGTAGAAGATGATGCAGTGAAGCATGTAAAAGGGCAACATCAGCGACAAAACAGTGTCAAAATGAAGAGACCAGAGGAGTGCAACTAAAACTGATGATAGTGGTAATCACCTAGTGGAATGCAATTAAGTGATGCTTGCCGAATTCCAAACGGCTCCTAAAACAACTGCTCGAAAACTACAATGCAGGCTCAAATCAATCTTTAGTGAATGCAGACTACAACATAAAAATTCAGTGAATAAATGTAAAAATGAACTTCAAGTGTACAAAGAAGATAGTGGCAGCTACTCAACTGAAGATGCAGATACAAAACGACCAAGTGCAACTGGAAACAATAAAAGTGCAAGCTACAACTTCAAGTAAAGCCAATACACAACAAAAGTCAGACATGCCTGGGTTTACTTAAAGCCGTGAATGAACAGATTCAGAACCGAGAAACAACATCAAGAACCAGAGGCTCAGTGAACACAACAAGTTCATAGTGGAATTAACATCACCAAAAATCAAGTCGAGGACAACATTATCACAAGCCACGGTATGCTACAGGGAAATGGAACTGCAGTATCTTATAAAAAAAACACAAGCCAATGGCGAAGTCAACCAAACAAGTTCGATCAATAACAAGTGCCGAAGCCATTGTCAAGGGAAGGCGAAATTGAATTGTACGAACAGGTCACAGTGAACGAAGTGAAGTGTAAGCACGATCAAACAGTTCAAAATCAAAACAAAACAACATAAATCATACTGTACCAAAATTGCAGATATCTGCAACTATTCAAAGCCGTGGTGGTCACGCTAAGACAGTAATCAAAGTCGAACAATATATACGAAATGAAGAAGCCAGATAAATCTCACGCAAACAAACGAAGTCGAACAATCGACCAAAAAGGGATCGACAATTTCAAACAAGGATTCAAACTCTATACTAAAGCTTTGAATTAGATGTGATTACTCACAATTTTCGATGAGGTAGCCGCGAGCAACTCGGCGGAGTCGACGTCCTTGTATCACGGAGGCGAATGAAAACGAGCCACCATTTTTCTTTGCGATGCGAGGATAATGGGGGCGGAGGGACGAACGAGAAAAGAGGCTGCCACCATTTTTATTTTCTCTCGTACGCTTTTAGGGTTCGAATGAGAATGGAAGGAAAATAAAAAGGGGGATCGGGTAATACCCTTATCACGGTATCAAAAGAAAAAGGTATGGGCCTAAAGTTTAAAGCCCACCAACAATTTCTCAACCATTTTTCAAAAGAATTTCAACTCGATAAAATTCCAATAAGAATTGGCGAACGATTTAATCACCTAGTGTCGATAATTAATTGCTACGAATTTGTGGGTTGTTACAGACTCCCCTCCTTAAAGAAATTGCATCCTCGCAATCATAAGGAATAAATGGGCAAAAGGTAACAACCATAAGAACAAGGCAATGTCGAATGCATAAGCAAAGCAAAGGTCAACAGGGAAGTATCGGAATTATGGAAGTATCAGATACAGAATCAAAAGGTTCGACTGCTTCAAGTCAAAAGAATCAACATCGTGGGGATCAAGGAATCAAAATCAGACGACTATCAAAAGCAAGAATCAATCGAGTTCCGACATTTAAAAGAAAAGGGAAGACAGAGCAGAATTCACACACTGCACGAATTGAATGTGAGTAAATCAAATTACTCACCTGAATCGTCAGAGAAAAAGACAAAGCTCGAATCTCAAAATCGCAAATATTCAATCATCTAAAACGATAATCGAATTTTCACAAATATCTGATTATCAAAAACGATGAGCAGAAATAACAAATATTCGATTATCAAATCGAAAAACATTTAATTATCTCAAACGATAATCAAATTTCACAAATATCTGATTATCAAAAACGATAATCAGAAATCACAAAGATTCGATTATCAAATCGAAAAATATTTAATTATCTCAAACGATAATCAAATTTCACAAATATCTGATTATCAAAAACGATAATCAGAAATCACAAAGATTCGATTATCAAATCGAAAAATATTTAATTATCTCAAACGATAATCAAATTTCACAAATATATGATTATCAAAAACGATAATCAGAAACACAAATATTCGATTAATCAAATCGAAAAATATTTAATTATCTCAAACGATAATCAAATTTCACAAATATCTGATTATCAAAAACGATAATCAGAAACACAAATATTCAATTAACGAGTCCGGAATTAACCGAAGTAGTAAAAGTATGGTTCCATACTCCTTACTTTTGCTAAATCGTTTAAATCTCTTTATCGTTTCCTTGAAAGTGCAGAATTGTGTGTTTTAAAAATAGCATTTCACATTCTCAAACGGACAAGTCCGGAATTAAGCGAATCAGTAAAAGAAAGGGGTCATAGTCCTCGATTTTTCTGAAATGTTTAAATCGCTTCCTCGTTCTTTTGAAAATGTAAGCTGTAAAAATTTTGAAAACAATTTTAATTTATATTTTTGAAACAACTTTTTAAAAAATAAAGAATTTTGAAAACACGTGATTAAATTAGCAATATCAGTATTGCGGGAGAACCGCTTGTAAATCCATTTCAAAATTGACGAGTACTGAAGTTAACACGTCAAAATCTCATCAAAATAACTGGCATCAAAATATAATGCCAAATGAATTTTCATTCATCAAAAATGTCACAAGAATCTTCTCAAAGATAGAAAGGGATATCATACCCTAAACTTGTATTCATAACAAGTCAATAACACATGAATTCACCAATACACAAAAATTGACAAAACTTGTCAATAGAAATCACGAAAATTGGTGAAGCACAAATTCTAGAAATCATCACAAGAAATCCAGAAATCATAAAAAGGGGGGAAAAAGCCTATCAGAAAACGGGAGTATGAAAACTCCAAAACACCGGTTTCACAAGACGAGACGCTATCTCATGGTGGCTAACCATTAAAGTTTCACACAGGAATGGTCCGAAGACCGTGGGTCGCTATCCCACGCGTGTGAGTCGGAATCACACAGATTGAGGTCTAGGCTAACCTCGCAGAGAAAGAGACATCGCACATTTGCTAGTCTAAACCATAAAAAGGAAAAGGGAAATGCCTATCACAAAATGGGAGCATGAAAACTCCAAAATACCGGTATCACAAGATGAGACGCTATCTCATGGAAGCCATCCATTAAAGTTTCACACAGGAATGGTCCGAAGACCGTGGGTCGCTATCCCACGCGTGTGAGTCGGAATCACACAGATTGAGGTCTAGGCTAACCTCGCAGAAAAAAAGACATGGGTGAGTGGAATCACACAAATTAAGGTCCAGACTAACCAAAAAGCAAAAAGGTATGTGTGAATGGAATCACACAAGTGGTGTCTAGTCTAACCTTGCAAACAAAAAGATATGTGTGAGTCGGAATCACACTAATTAAGGTCCAGACTAACCAAAAAGCAAAAAGGTATGTGTGAATGGAATCACACAAGTGGTGTCTAGTCTAACCTTGCAAACAAAGAGATATGTGTGAGTCGGAATCACACTACTGCGGTCTAGTCTAACCTTGCGAACAAAGAGATATGTGTGAGTCGGAATCACACTACTGCGGTCTAGACTAACCTTGCGGACAAAGAGATATGTGTGAGTCGGAATCACACTACTGCGGTCTAGTCTAACCTTGCGAACAAAGAGATATGTGTGAGTCGGAATCACACTACTGCGGTCTAGACTAACCTTAAAATGATCGTCATGATCAACGAGAAGTGTCAATTACACTAGAAAATTGTCACAAAAAGTTCAATCGAACAAGTCCAGGAGTTAACCAACGAAGTAAACGCAAGCGTTTCATACCACTTGTTTTACTAAGCCGTTTAATTCAATTTCTCATACGAGTGAAATAAAGGCTTGTATATACTAATAGATTGGAAAACGGTTTAGGAAAAAGAGCTTTGTAGTAAAAATAGTTTTGAAATCGTTTGGAAAAAGGATTTTAATATTTACTACTAGTATAGAAAACCTTTATATTTTTAAAGTGACAAATCACAAAAATGATTGTAGAAACAATCAATCACAAGAATTCACATACGAAGATGTGAATAGAATCCAAAGAATTCGATTCCAAATTCATCAAAGTAGGAATACCAAAAATTCCAGAAATAGAAGTTATCAAAATAGACAAAGGTGATAACAACTAATTAGAAAAGAAGAATCGATCATCAACTGGAAAAACAAAGAAAATCGAGCGGAAATGCATAAATGACTTCAACAAAAGTAAGAATCAAGTTAATGTCGAAGCCAACAATTAATAGCCGCAGTCGAGTACAAAATGAATCAATCATCATTATCAAAGAAACCAACGGCAAACAAAATCAGAGTCTTGAAAATCAAGAAATTAGCAATTTCTCAAAACAAAGTGACCGAAGTCGAAGGGGAATCCAGATGAGGAAAACACAAAATATCAAGTTCAAAATCGCTGAGATTCAAACTAGATGTGAATGAGAAATCAAAATCACTCAATTTGCAACTGGTCCAGCTATTTTTCATCACAGTGTAACAGGTACACAATGACACTCATAGCATAGAACAAAAGTGGAACAAAGTCCAAAAGTCAAAATGGCTTTAATTTGCCAAATTAAAACAAAATCAACATCGGCTAAATCAATTCAAAGCCGAAAACACAAGAATAAGCGTTAGGAATTCATACCTAACAGTCAAAAATAGTCATATGTAAAGATGAGAGATAAAACATCGACAAATAGTTGTAACACATGTTCCATCTAAGTTATGTTTTATAATTGTCCTAAACCCCAGGCTCTGATACCAAGCTGTGACGCCCCACCTCTATACCCACGCTAGCCAAGAACACTACGGTGTAGTGCTGTCAACTAGCACGAAGAATAAGGCTGTTGAGGAGCGACCATTTATGTAATTGCTTTGTTCGAGCACCGATATGTCAGATAATAAAACATTGCATTTCATTTTTTAGAGGAAACCCGACATACCGATACAAACTAAAAGCTACTACACAGTGGCTATAATAGTTTAGGACAATAGATATAAAAATAACACAGATAACATAAATGCGGAATAAAGATGGAACGAAAAGTCTCATATATATAATAACTGATATCAGTTACAATACATTTGACACAATACAAATGATACAACTACAACTGTCGACTCAAGAAGTTATATATACAAGTACATTATCGACTAATATACATGAATACATTATCATCTTAAAACAGACACACTGACTACTACAACAAGACGAAGACCACTTCAAATGATATAAAAAGTCTTCATAGCTCTAGTAGCAACCCAAAGCTAAAAATCTACAACCTGTAAATACTCAGTCTGACCCGAGTATTACATTCAAAAGAAAATAATACTCGGATCAGTCTAATTCAAACTCAGTTATTAGCGCATAGAAGCAATAATAATCAATCTCAATATAGATGACGGTCACAGAAATCTCGTATATCCAACTCTCGATACGAGAATTGGATAACGGCAGAAATAACACTAAACAGTGTTAATCCACAAAACAGAAATCCAAAGCAGTTTAAGCAATTGAAATGTCAAATTAAAAATATCAATGCTAATTGGCTGCAGTACACGCTAACGTGTACTGCCTCGCCAATACAGCCTACGAATTACGCAACAGGTCGATGAATTAAGGATAAAAGAGATATCGATTAAAATCTGTCAATTTGGTGTGGCTGCAATGCACGCACGCGTGCACTGCCTCGCCACAACGGAATATAAAGTCACCACACGGGACAAGGGTAAAACTGCTATGAAAATGCAGCAGGTCAGCAAGTGCTCAAGGATGAACAGATGCAAGTGAAAATGACACATGGATATGCAGTGTATACCCAAGTACAACTAAAATAGAAACAGGTCAAGCATATATAGATATGCAGTGTCAAAGTGAACCAAGTCACAATGATCGCAAGGTCAAACCCCGAAATCGGGTTCAACTCAAATGAATTAGAAGTGGTTGGCTGTCTCAAGCAACGGCAACCAAACAAGTTCGAACAAAACCAAACAATGTCAAAGTTTAGCATCAGGTCAAAAGGAATATAAGCAAATAGCCTATAGGATCGTACATGCCACTCAGTAAAGCTACAGCAAGCTATGGTGCATTTACAACTACAATGGAGCCAACAAAGAATGCAGACTTCAAATACACAAGAGTGAAGTGATCAAACAAACTACACAAAGGATTCAACAGCATAAAGACCAGAGTGTGCAGTAATGCAAACATCAAATGACAACCTGAACCCAAAATAGTAAAACTGCACACATGCAGTGCAGACAAGTATGAATTCAAACATGAAATGGAGAACATCATTGCAAGTGCAACAGGTAGAAGATGATGCAGTGAAGCATGTACAAGGGCAACATCAGCGACAAAACAGTGTCAAAATGAAGAGACCAGAGGAGTGCAACTAAAACTGATGATAGTGGTAATCACCTAGTGGAATGCAATTAAGTGATGCTTGCCGAATTCCAGACGGCTCCTAAAACAACTGCTCGAAAACTACAATGCAGGCTCAAATCAATCTTTAGTGAATGCAGACTACAACATAAAAATTCAGTGAATAAATGTAACAATGAACTTCAAGTGTACAAAGAAGACAGTGGCAGCTACTCAACTGAAGATGCAGATACAAAACGACCAAGTGCAACTGGAAACAATAAAAGTGCAAGCTACAACTTCAAGTAAAGCCAATACACAACAAAAGTCAGACATGCCTGGGTTTACTTAAAGCCGTGAATGAACAGATTCAGAACCGAGAAACAACATCAAGAACCAGAGGCTCAGTGAACACAACAAGTTCATAGTGGAATTAACATCACCAAAAATCAAGTCGAGGACAACATTATCACAAGCCACGGTATGCTACAGGGAAATGGAACTGCAGTATCTTATCAAAAAAAAACACAAGCCAATGGCGAAGTCAACCAAACAAGTTCGATCAATAACAAGTGCCGAAGCCATTGTCAAGGGAAGGCGAAATTGAATTGTACGAACAGGTCACAGTGAACGAAGTGAAGTGTAAGCACGATCAAACAGTTCAAAATCAAAACAAAACAACATAAATCATACTGTACCAAAATTGCAGATATCTGCAACTATTCAAAGCCGTGGTGGTCACGCTAAGACAGTAATCAAAGTCGAACAATATATATGAAATGAAGAAGCCAGATAAATCTCACGCAAACAAACGAAGTCGAACAATCGACCAAAAAGGGATTGACAATTTCAAACAAGGATTCAAACTCTATACTAAAGCTTTGAATTAGATGTGATTACTCACAATTTTCGATGAGGAAGCCGCGAGCAACTCGGCGGAGTCGACGTCCTTGTATCACGGAGGCGAATGAAAACGAGCCACCATTTTTCTTTGCGATGCGAGGATAATGGGGGCGGAGGGACGAACGAGAAAAGAGGCTGCCACCATTTTTATTTTCTCTCGTATGCTTTTAGGGTTCGAATGAGAATGGAAGGAAAATAAAAAGGGGGATCGGGTAATACCCTTATCACGGTATCAAAAGAAAAAGGTATGGGCCTAAAGTTTAAAGCCCACCAACAATTTCTCAACCATTTTTCAAAAGAATTTCAACTCGATAAAATTCCAATAAGAATTGGCGAACGATTTAATCACCTAGTGTCGATAATTAATTGCTACGAATTTGCGGGTTGTTACAATAGTGCAACATCAATAAATCATCACAGATCAAAATACAGCATACAATCGATAAGCGATATAACTATAATGCTTATCTTTTATTCACAGATCGCAGATCTATATATCACAAATAATAAATTACATCACAGATCAATACAACATACAATCGATAAGCGATAAGCGGTATAACTATAACGCTTATCTTTTATTCACAGATCGCAGATCTATATATCACAAATAATAAATTACATCACAAATCACAACACAAATCAGGATATTTCACAAAGCATCACATATCAGGGATATCAAACAATTCAACACCCAATATAATCCAAACATCCATAAGTAGGATCAATTTAGTTATCTGATTAATTTAAATCAGATAAATTTCTAGGAATAAATTTTGCTGGTTAGGGTAAATTAGTAATCAATTAATTACAAAACATTTAATAAATTATCCTTTAAGGAATCATTAATTAACCCTTAATTACCAATTATTCTTAATTAATTACAATAACTAATTAATTACTCCTTAAGTAATAATTATTTCTTAATTACTTTCATAAAGTAATTACCCTTACACAATTTCATAAACGATTATCATTAATTAATAAATCTAATTAATTGTTAAAATTAATCACATTGATTAATTATTTAAATAATCTTAGTTAATGACCTTCATTAACTATTAAAATTAATTACTTTTATAAAGTAATTAACTAAGATTAATCATTATTAATTACGATTTAATTAATCTTTAATAACTCATTAATTAATCCTAATTATTTAATTAACTAAGTGTTAACTGTAACTTAATGAATTCTTAAATACAATTAAATTTTTTTTCTTTAATTAAATTAACTTAACTTTAATTAATAGATTTAAACTTGTAATTACTAAGTTAATTAATACAAAAGAATTAATTGTCCATTCTACTTAACTTAATAGTTAATGAACTTCAAATCATCAAATCTTCATTTACTTAAAAGTAAAACTCATATTGATTAATGATTTAATTAACACTCACAAATATATTGAAAACATTGATTTTCAACTTGCTTTTAAATTCACGTGTTAAAGTATTACTTTTGTTCTAAAGAAATTTAAAAGAGTTTAAAATCAAATTCCTTTTAAATTCAACATATTTAAAGATTTACTTTAACATTTAACTTAGGTAAACATTTAAAGTTATAAAACTTTTTTTATTTTCAAATTTGGATTTCAAATTTAGGTTTTTAGTTCAGGTTTCAAATTTAATTTGACTTTGTTTAAATTCTTTCTTTACAATTCAAATTTCATTTTAAATTCAAATTCTTTTTAAATACACCTAAACACCTTAAAGTTATTAAACAATTTTGAATTTAAAAACTTAATTATTTCCAAACTAAGATTCAACCTAAACTAGAATTTATAGTAAACTTTGATTTAAACTTAATTTTAAACTTTGATTTATTATTTAAATTCGATCTTTAAATTGAAAAATGGACAGGTTTGAAAACCCTGTACAAAATAATTTCCCCGAGCCCTATCAATACTGCTTCGAGCCAAACTCCTAAAAACTTCGAGCAACACTCGACATTTACTCGAGAAAACTCGAGTCCCACTTCTCTACCCCCAGACTTCATCAGGAAACAACACATGGCACCGTGCACATGCACGGTGGCTCCGATCATCTACAGTCATCCACGACACCTCCATCACATCGTCGATCATCCCCTCACTTGATCCTGACCATCAGAATACCATCACGATCTCGAAATCGAATTCGAGTTTCAACCCAGGCCTGGAACAAAACCAGGAACACCGCATCAACCCTGGAAACTGCCTCGTCCCCGATCGTCCTACCACCATCACATCAGAAATTCCGGCCAAGTCTTCGTCAATGCCCAAGCTTCCATCCCCTCGAGTTTGGTTGAACTCGATCAACCAGGGCAGGCGAACCATTCAAAACATCAGACTTAACTAAAACTAGGGTTACAAACTGAAATCAACTACCGCTACCTCCACAATGATCTAATCCTCTTCCTAACAATTTTCCTCTAATCTCCTATCACTCTTCCACCTCCAGGAAGAACCCCGACTTCCCAAAGCAAGTGGATCACCAGAAAATCCCAATTTCCCATTTTCAGTTCCACCCAGAACTGCACACTCATCCCTAAACTAAATATTATGATTTTAGTGTTAAAAATCATACTTTAGTTTATGTATTCAATTTATAATCTTGAATTTATGAATTAAAAAGTTTGGGTTTTGACTTATTTAAATTTTGCTCGGTCATTTTGATTTCCAAGTAAATTCCAGAGACGTTTCTCTATTATCTTAACTTAAGTATAATTTTAAACATTTATCTATGCTAAATCAAACAACTTTTGTTTGTAAATTAAATCCTATCAAAGACTAGATCAAGTGGTAATGGATTTAAATGAAATCTTAAGCCTGGAAATCAAAACAAGAACAGTGTACACATATATACAACAGCATGCACACTATATAACCATATATATTCACAGCAGATTTTCACTTATACATACTTATCACAGAGATTTACATGCAACCATATTCATATATTTAAACTTGTTAAGAGTGATGTTACTCACCATGAAAAAACAGAGGTAGAGCAGAGATCTGGAAATTTGAATATGCTTCAGGTTTGTATTTTTGTTTTTGATCTTGCTTTTCCAGGTTGATGAGTTTGTAAGATAATAATGTTTATTTTTCTTTTCTTTCAGGCTTGCTAAGTTATGATGAACGAACTGAAATGAGGAAGTATACAGGGATATAATTGTACAGGTGATATAGTTTTTTTTGTACAATATAGGGTGATAAAATATTGGTTTGTACATTTTTTTAGCAGGGATATTTCTTTGCTTTGGGGGCTGATATGATTTTGGGTGGTGGCTACATTAATTAACTTGTACAAACATACTTATCCACTTTAGTTTGTACATAGATATTTATATCTTTGGTTTCATACTTATCTTTATACTAATGTCTTCCTTTGCTTGTTTCTTTTCAAGTCTTATTTGACTATGCAGATTCGTTTTGCTGATGAGATATGGTTTGGCTAGCATTAATCACTTTGTCTTGTTTTTCTTTCTTTTACAGGCTTATAAATATATACATTCACTTGTTTCATTTTTGAGTATATTTTATTTTCTTTAGTCTTATTATTTTATAATATAGATAATTTCTATTTTAAATATGTTATTAAAATTTTATTTAAGTATATTACTTGATATTTTTATAGTTTATCTTTTATATATTTGTCTCTATTTCTAGCTTAAATTATTTATTATCAATTTTACTTTAATAATATTTGTCTTACATTTCTCAAATATTTGCCATTTCCATCTCTATTTCTAACATAAATCATAAATTCTAAATTTTAAATTTATTTGTTGTTATATTTGTGTCAAATATCTATATTTATATTCATTTTTAAAACCATTTATTTAAGATTTAAATTCAAATATCAATATATACATATATATGTATATGTATATATACAAACTCAAATCTACTCATATATATACAATTTAAATTCAAAAATTCAATTAATTATCAATTTAAATATTTATAAAATCTAGGGTCGTTACAACTATTAAATCAACAAATACCTTATGTATTTATCAATGATGAATTTCCATTTATTACACTCATTATTCTATAGTTAACGTTTCTTATATTAACTGCAATATTTCAATTACATTAGTTTTATTGATTTCCAAATTAATTTCAAACGGATTAAATAACAAGATGAGAAATAAAACAATATTTACATTTAAGTAATTTAAATTCATTTATAAATTTTTTGTTTACAAACAAAGCTTAATAAATTTACGTACAAAATAATTGATTTCATATTCTATATTAAAATCAATTTCAATTAAATAACATATAATTCCACCATTTGGTACATCATTTATTTTATTTCTTATTTACCATTATTATTACAATTGATTGAAATTACATTAAAACAATTGTCAATTACATTCAATCAATATTATTAAATTACATAATAACATGCATTACTATCTTCCATTTCATTAAAATTTGTTGTTTTTAAGATTTTGTCTTAAACTCAAAATTTATAATTTAATAAAATTCACGTTAATAAATCATAAATTTTAATTTCTGCCAATATTAAATTCCAAAATCTTATTTAATTTAATATTTTTAATTGACAAAAATACAGGTCGTTACAATCTCCCCCTCTCAAAACTTTTCATCGCCGGAAAGGAACAAGAAAGAATCAAGAGATTTGATATATTTTATTTAAAATAGCCAATTTATAAACAATTAAATTTACATACTTAAGTTTAATATAAATTTGAAAATAACTCAACTTCTATGAAAAATTATCTAAGTTCTAATTTCACGAAAAATTTCGGCAGCATCTCCTTTGCATGGCTAGGTTTGCAAAAAATAATATCAATAATTACATGGTATATATCTTATTCCTATAAAAAAACATTCTAAACCATGGGAAAACAATAAAATACCGCTACAAAACTGTAATTCGAAAATGTACCTATTCTAATAGTCGACAATTGCATGAAAGTCTAAAAGGCCAAATCCTACAGCTTAGCAATTTTACAACCTGACACTTACAAGATATACTAGTTCTTGAGAAATGCATGTAACATCACAGTCAGTACTCAAAGATTCCTCCAAATGAAAAACTTCATCCTCATCTAAATATATATATTGAAAACGACAACATCAAGCATTGATATTTGGCAATGATGTCAAACTACAAAAGTTGAAAATTAGATAGTAGATTATTAGTCCACGCAGAGAGGGCACACACCTAAAAGTTCAATATCAGCTTTACTTGACCACTGAACTATGCTACTAAAAGCATTACCCACTTGGGTTAATGATGGGGCGAAATCTGTAAACAATAACAAATTCAAAAAATTTAAATCCTAATATAATGAGTAATTTCTACAGCAACAACATTAATCACTTGTGTGTAGCTCCTGTAACTTCCAACAAGAAAACTGCATGAGGTCTTTCAAAAGGATTGGGGAACAAAATTTCGTTTAACTATAACCATATGGCAGTGTTAAAGCTAGAATATCGGGATTATTCTGATACTTAACAAAAGGAAAAAGCAAATTACCCTTTTTGATGACTGTGCTGAAAGTGAAACAGGGGCTGAACCAAGTAACACAGACACAGCTGCAGCAACTTCATTTTCAGATAATGTGCTTCCCTGATAACATAAAATTACAAAACAATATTTCAATTTCTATATCGAGTTAGGAACCCCCAAAACATAAGCAATATTGCTAGTCATTCAAAATTAACAATACAAAACAGAATACCAATATTAACAAATTCGACTTCATTAACAGTAAAGAGGGTACTGTTTCAACAAGATTAAGATGTACTTTTTTACATCAATGCAAAATATAGTGTAACAGAATGAATTTCAACAAGGTAAAATACTTTTTTAGGCTTCTTCTTCCTCCTTCCAAATGCAGAGATCTTAAATTCAACAAATCTACTATCTTTCCTCTCTTATTCCCCATTTTAATTCTTATCCACATCCCACATACTAATTCTTCCTATGACATTACAAACTACAGGTTACCCCAGACACATAGCCTACATTTAACTATAGCCTTCTACAATTGAATATACTTATCATCTAACATCGATGAGAAGCATATTTTAGACTAACTGCATAATAAAATAGCAATTTTACACCAATTCGAGCATCGTGTTGTAGTGTCAAAATTTTAGGCTGGCCTAATGAATAAGGCTTTCACATAACAGATCTCCAAAGAAACCATAAAACTTAACAATCTACCTGTCCATCAACATTTTTCGAGTTACTTCGAATAAACTTCTAATTTGGACCATATCCACATGGGTCCCACATGCAATTAACATTTATCTCATTTCAGATATAAATCCAACCCCCCTCGGCTTGGAAAATATCAAATCATATTCAATTTCACTATTCTATTTCGTTACGCAACTTGGTTTCTTCTTCTAGTTTGAGATCGAGATCGGAGATGCAGAAGGCGATTAATAGACAGAAAGTGATTCTTCAGCATCTAAGCCCTGATTTGAACAATGATTCTTTTATTCTGAAGGTATACGTTTTGTTTAGATGTTGTTGTTAATATTGTTATAAGAAATTTTAATTTGTATAAAAATTAATTGAATTATTATTATTATTATCAACTTGTTTAATTTTTGTAAGCTTATTTAATTTTTATATAACTTAACAAACGAAGATAATTTTTATAATTTTAGTTAATTTATTATTGTTGTTATTGTCATACAAATCTAGTTAACTTTTTCAAAATTTAGTTAACTTAGTTAATATTTTATAGGTTATTATTATTATTATTGTTCAAAATTTAGTTAATTGTTATCAAACTTAATTAAATTTTAAAACTTAATTATGTTATTATTTTTATTATCAACTTAGTTAATTTTTATATGCTTATTTGGTTTTTATTAAACTTAATTAACGAAGTTAATTTTTATAATCTTGGTTAATTTTATTGTGATTATTTAAATTATATTGTTATGGTTAGTTAATTTAACTAGTCTTAGTTAATTTTATTATTATGATTATTTAACTAAGATTATAAAATTTTATTTTAACTATTATGATTATTGGTGTTGTTATTGTTATTGTCATTGTTATTATTAGTATTATTATTATAAACTTAATTAATTTTTATAAACTTAGTTAATTTATTATTATTATATAAATTTATTAGTTTTTTATGAAACTTAGTTAACTTGGTTAATATATTATCATTATTATCACTATTACTACTATTATTATTATTATTATTATAGACTTAGGTAATTTATTATTATTATATAAAACTTGGTTAATTTATTATTTTGATTTTGACTATTATTATATATATTTAGGTAATTTTTATAAAATTTAGTTAACTTGGTTAATATTTTATTATTTTCTACTACTACTACTACTACTACTACTACTACTATTATACACTTAGTTAGTTTTTATAATAAACTTAGTTAATTTTCATAAACTTTGTTAATATTTTATTGTTATTATTATAAACTTATTTAATTTTTATAAATGTTACTTAACAAACAAGGATAGTAATAGCTTCCAAAATCAAATTCATTTTATAGTAGCAATTGATTAGACTATGCAGCTTGTAATAGTAGAAAGTAAAAAATTAAATAATAATAATACCTCATTTGATACCACATCCTATAAATCATCAGTTGCAATAATGAAGCACTCAAGTGATCCATCAACCGCCTCCTCCTGCATTAGCAGAATAAAATTTCTTTACTCACAAAAATTACTCGATAATAAGCAGTATATGCACTTCGATTGTAAAAATGTGCAAAACTGAATAAGCATTTGAGTGTCTTCTATTTGACAAATACGATTTCGAAAGAAAAGCAAACCATAGCATGGCATAAACTTGTTAGTTTTCTTAATTAATTACTTGTAGGTCCAGATTCATTATAACAACTGGATTGCAAAGTGTTGGTATATGCAGACCTCCGGCAATATATTCTTGAACCAGGCATGAAAACCTTATACAAATGATGTATAAAAGTTGACAGCTGCAATTTAGGAACAAAAATAAATATTGCTCTACTTACAAAAAACGAACATTTTACTGATGTTTTAGGAAACAATCATTAATCCATATAGAAAAATTAGTGATTAAAAGCACCATATATAGTTTGCATATACGACGTCCTATGAAAAAAAATGGGAAGTTTCCCTATATGGATATACAGTACTCCACACATGAAAAATTAGTGATTAAAAGCACCATATATAGTACTCCACACATGAAACAGTATCAAGCTAATCCTATAGTAATTCTATATACGGATATACCTCCACGTCTCCCAAATAATCATAGATTCAAAGCTCGATCGCTAGTTTAGTCAGGATTTCTTATAATGAAATTTATACCACCTCTGGTGCATGTTCTCCATCTACTTCTAATATTTCTTCAGCTTGCATGCCGCCAATGCAGGTAATACTGCATTTTTAAATATTTTTGAGCTAATAATCCAAATCCTTGAGAATATTTATCTGTTATGGTCTTAAGTTAGAGTAGGTGATCCTATTATGCATATAATATAGTACCTAAGTTGTACTTTACAGCTTCGAGATAGGTTTGGTTTCGTAGAGGTCCATGCTCAGGGTCAATATGGTACTTATAGAATTATTAAAAAAACATGAGTACTACATAAATGTGGTGCTTACATAATTAGTACGTGGAAATATGATGCTCGGTTAATTCACCCTCATATTGGATGCTTCATCAATACTCACACACATAAAAACTTTATATTTAAAGCTTTAAAATTTGTTGACCTTACCTTTATTTTAGTCTACAATAGTAGTAAGAAGCATCAGTACAAAGGTCATTATCAAATTACCTCAATTGCAACTTGTCTGGAATTTAATGATTCAAACTTAACGAATGCAAAGCAAATATTCTTAGCTGCAAGAGTAAAAACAGTTTAAAAAAATTAAACTAAACATTAAGATGCAGTACATCTGAAAGAAACTAATAAAGATTCACAAACATAAACAACCTTGCGGCTTCTGACTTGGAGCCCTTCTTGTTTAATTGGCCCAAATTTTTTGGGAGCCACTTCCACTTCAAGAGCACTGGTAAGTGGATGTAAATTGCAAATGAATACAAAGTAATCATCTGCAAGCAAGAAAATGCATATTCATTTCGCTGCATATTAGAAAAAAAATTGGATTTTCCAACTGTTGGGATGTAACCTGTTTTGTGATCATTTGTCTCGGAGGAGCTTTCCATTTTATTTACAATAGAAACCTCCTCAGTGCTGAAGCTATTTGTAGACTGTATCAAAGATAATTACACTTTACGAAATAAGATAATGATACACTGAAATAACTTTATGTTGTTTAGTAGCAAAAGATGCACTATTAACAAATGCAGAAAAGAAGGAAAGTGCAACTCAGAAAATAAAATGAACATTATTAGTGTAAATTTGGAACTTTAGAAATATAGTCCCATAACAATATGCAATATTATGCAATGAAGCTAAACTAGATTAAAAAATATATATATTGGCATGGCATAGCAACATCAACCATATAAATTAAATTGAAAGTAAATATTGCAAGGAAATAAACCTCGATAATTTTGTTCTCCACAATCTTCATTTCCAATTGCAACATATTTCAGATCAAAAAGTTTTGGAGGTTTCATATACGACATCCTATGAAAATGCAATTCCCAGTATATTGATCACATACATTATCTATCAAGGAACAGAGGAATTAATGTACAGATCTAAAGGTTCAATTTTCGACTTAATTGCTGTATATTAATTAACATAAACTGTTCAATTGCTAAAAAGTCACTTTCAATTAAATGACCTTACTATATCGGCTTAAATGATCATAATTAATTCAACTAATTATGATCATATAAATTAGTTTCTGCAAATAACTACTCCAGGTGCCGAATCATTTTGACAGTGATATCAACTTCACTCCTTAAAAGTACAACATTTGTGAATAAATAATTTTTGTTATTTATTTAACATGTATGTTGTATAAATAAATGAGAGACTAAGCGAGCTAAGTTTGGAAGTGAAAATTATTTTTTAGTTGCAGTTGTAGCAAAGTAAACTTTAGTTTCTTCTTCTGCATATTAGAAAATAATATTCATGGTTCAGCTTTTGTCATGTATATCCAATATCAGTCGACCACTATATTTCTCCAATTTTTTTAAATAGTATTTGCATGGGTGCTTGACAAACCAAAAGAAGACCTCGTTTTGCAAGTTCTAAGCAGCCTAGTGCATATATATAGTTTAGTTTATTTTTTAATCATATAAGACCGAGAGTAAATATATTATTTAACATGTAATATATTAAGCATTTTAAGTAAACATCACTAAAGTAATTCAATGTAGATGCAACTAAAATGAGATAACTATACTTTAAGACACAACTTTATGATTATATACCAATTTTCCTCTGTAATCTCATTAAGCAAGCATAATTTATAAAGAAAAATGAAAAAGTATATCCGCATATACTTTTATGTATGCATGTGTGAACAAAGACTCACATACAGACAAGTGTGTGTAAATTGTAGTGCTTCCTAATGTGCTAGTTGGTTTGAGCATCTTCCAGTTTGTTCAAATCTACTCTAGAATGTACGATGATACTTGCAATAGATTAATTCAAGAAAGTCGAACACTGAAACTACATATCTAATAGTGTTGATTCGAAAATAATGAAAGAGAAGTTCACACATCATAGGTAAATGTGATGTGAATAAAAGTATCTCCAAGGACTTCCCCAAAGCCATCCCACTTGACAAGCAAACTGCAGCATCATAACTAAAAGACCTAAAATGTTTGACAACTAATTGCAATATGAAGTTGCCATTGCATTAAACTTATTTTTTTATGTTAAAAAGCTCATTCTCAGTCACTAAAAGTAATTGGATGGAGCAATTGATGATGACTCGATCTAATGCTGATTGGTAGCTTGCGAACTATAAAAAGAGAAAAAAATGATGGTCAAACACAATTATAAGGAAGCATATTACAAAAAACATATGTAACTAAACAAAGTTCAAAACAAATAATAAGTGAATGCATTATAGGAGCGACTAAAAAAAGTTCAAAACTAATTTAAGGTTGTATTCAAAAAATATTTGCTTTAGGTTGTATTTGAAAAATAGTTGAAAAATATATCGATTAAACTAATGATCAAATGTCTGAAGTTGTTAACAATCAAAAAAAGTGTCATCTTCATTCTTTAAAATAATAATCAAATGTCTATCTCAAAATCTTGGTCCTTGTTTCTGTTGATTACTCATACTACAATCAATCAGACAATCACTCACTATTTCTGCAACAAATATCCATTTAAATATATTGAAACACAATTATTATTTTTGTCACGTTTCCTACCAAACCATTTAAGCAAGTCAAACAAAAATATCGATTCTAGTTATCTATTCGCATAGAAGCCATCTAAAATAAATTACTAGACATTTTCTAGAAAAAAGAATATGCAATTCATAAACAAAAATATCAAATGAATTTTTCTAGACTATGGTCGGAAACTGATAAAAAGCAAAATCATTTATAAGTTATCGTGTTTTATAATATACCTTTAAATATATGTTTCTGGATTTCGAATCTAGAAAATATTGATGAAGGGTGAAATTGATGATCGAAGATTAGGGTTCTAGACGCCGTCGAGTTGACTACTAAGGAGCGAACTATTGAAGTGGAGGAGAACGACTGCGAAGATCCGAGATGGAGCGAGCATTTTCTATTAGGGTTATTTCGTTGGAGACAAAAATTGTTAGTGTTATTTGGGAGGGATATGAAAATGGTTAAGTATTTTTGGGAGGAAGATAAAACTGGTTAATTGTTTTTTTGGAGGGCAGACGAAAATTTTGGAGCCAAGGGCGTTACACGGCACAGTACAAAACAAAATGAGTTAAAAAATAAATGATTAAGTGTAAACAATAACGCTTTAGAATAACGCGTTATTAAATTACGTTATTAATAACATATTTTCTTGTAGTGTTAAGCTCAACAGCCTTAGTTAATTACTTGATAGGTTATTCATACAACCTCAACGATTTGAAGTATCATTTCTCAAACTTCCCATCAGCCAAACAACATAGAATTTATACATTCTTTAAGTTTGTACGATGTACATGTATCATTTATACACAATATCAATTCTGATCGCTTGCTTGAATACACAAATTTCACTTTCGAACTAGTATTATTAACTTGACAACTCTAGTGCGGACTATGATCCGATTTCTTGATTAGAAATTTCCGCTTTCCTTACATAGCCACAAAATATGACAGAAAAATTCAAAATCATATCAAAAATTCGTATCAAATGATCGATCAAGAATCGAGCGAAAAATCCTAATTCGGACTGGTGTGAATTACCATAAATCATGTATTTGAATCTGGATCAGAACTATTATGTGAATAAAATAATCTATGCACCACTTACTTATTTTATTCTATTGGTTTCTTTTTACACATTATTTATTTATTTATTTATTATCAATTCTCATTTATTCATTACAGATCATCTTTTATCAATTTACATTCATTTACTTACATTAATTATTTCTCATTCAATATTTAAAATCATTAATGGATAAATTATTAAAATATTACTTAGGCTTCTTTTCAGTTTATTTCACATTTATTTACTTATATAACTTGATTTCCATTAAATATTAATATTCATTAATGAATCATTTCATACTTAAGTTCTTTATTCTTTGATTCACTTTTATTCCTTCATATATAGTATCATTTAATATTAAATCTATTTATGAATCATTTCAACATTTTCTTAAGTTTATAATCATTTCTTATAACATCTTAATTCCTTATTTGCAGACATATGTTCATTTTGAAACATTTTTATTACTTAAGTTTTTACTTGTTTGATATTCCATTATCTTTTAATTTACAAGTTACAAAACTTCAATTTCTTATATTTTCATTAAACACTTAGCTTTAATTCCAACTTTCAATTTGGAAGTTTCCGACCATTTAGATTGTCGAAAATTTCCATTTCATTTCAATAGTTGAAAATCACCGACTAATAGAAACTTAAGAACTAATTACCGGGTTTCATTTCAAATCATCTTGAAATAACATATACGTATATCTTTTGTATATCAAATCATACTTAGGAAAATAAAACTAAAATTTGTTTATCAAATCAAATGTGTAGCAAAGCTACTACAGTGGTCTTCCCACTTTGAAACTCGAAAATGAACGTCGATGATACCGCGGTCATCGCCGAAATTATTTTTCAGTGACAGAAGAGGGGAGTATAAAATTTTATTTTCTTTAAAATTCTTTTAAAAAGATTTCTTTCAAATCCCAGTGAAAATATTTCTATCTGAAAATACTTCGAAATAATAATACTATTATTTTTCCAAAAATTATTGAAAACCAATTTCAAAACGCCGGAACTTAAGTTCTCAAATTTTCAATTTAAATTCAATTTATTTGTAAATCATAATTTATAAATCAAATTTATAAAATTACATTCTCTAACAAATAAACATAACACATACAACTATATCCATTTATAAAAAGTATTCTTCTTTTATATATAAAATATAGTTTTAGGTAAAATGACATCATTTCATTTACCAAATTCAAAAAACAATATTGTGTCCGTTTACCATGTTCAAGTGTTTAGAAATCCCTACATCCTGCACCGTGAAAACAAGCTCGAACCGAAACCCTACATCGCCATATCGACGACAATCTAAGGCCCTAGAACGGAAACCCACCGTTGGATGTATTGAGCTCGGAGAGTTCTACAGTTTTGCTGTTGGAAGATTTTTGAAATCGAAATGAGATATTGAGGCGAAAAATAATTTTGAAATCGAAATGAGATATTGAGGCGAAAAATGATTTTGAAATCGAAATGAGATATTGAGGCGAAAAATGAATTTTTGAATCGGAATCTTACATTTTGAATAGATATGATGATATTTGAAATGGATTTGATTTTTGAAGCGAATATGATATTTTGATATCAATTATGAATTGATTTTTGAAATGTAAAAGAGCCACCGGTGTAATAATACGTAGTTATTAAAGAGACCGGGATCGAATATGGACATACTCTTTGTCGATACCGAAAACCACTTTAATAACTAGTATACGCGGAGTGTTGATCTAGAACGAAGTGGATGGTTTGATGAACGCGTTGACTGAAGAAAGAGAACGATATTGGATGACCCCTGACATGACTAAAACAGGAGCCGCGCCGGGTCATTGAGGTTCGCCGCCTCTAGCGGACACACTTCTTCGATACCATATCTATTACTATTGTGATTCGATTTGGGTGCACCCCTCGATTTTGGGAGTGTTGTTTCGCGGTGTTGGGGTAGTAGCTGCTATGCCCAACATCAGTCCGGATCACGCAACTACTAGTATCCTAGTTGGTATCGCCTCATGTACCTTGTCATACTGATTATCCTATTCGCGACCACTACGTTTTGGTTTGTACCTTTAGTATATGGATTGCCATCTGGTGACTTCCGGTTTTGGGGAAACTACGGTCTTGTATATGCTCTTGGGAATAAAAATGTGTTAAGGATGGAATGGGCCATGGCTTAATGCTAGTTTGATATTTTACTTTATGATAGACATTATTGTATATAGCGTATTCTATTATATAGTAGATAGTTTAACGGATCCTTAAGAGATGGAAAATCCCGTAACATCTCTTGAGTTATTGCACTCACGTTGACACTGGATAGGACATGTCAAACCCCGTAAACATCTCTGACGCCGTTGCATTCATATTTATTTACGATTGATTAACTTACATAAGGATGTTTTAGTCCTGACTCGAGTGTTTTGTCTTTTCATTATGCTCGGGTCAGTCCTGAGTTTTTCAGCTTATTGAAGATCTATTCTGGAGGACGAAGACGAAGATTTGGTATACTATTACTATTATCATCCTTGCATCATGTTGTCTGCTGCATTATTTTATTTGTTCTGTTGTATATGTATAACTCTGATAAATGTTGTATAAATGATAATCAAAAGTATATTAAACAGCTTCATGAACTGTTTATTTGATTATTATATTTTATCTTTCCGCTGCGAGATTCTGTGATTGTTTATTGTCCCTTTTCTCCTCTTTTCTTATTTACCCCATTAACCATCCGCCCTTTTTAATGGTTTGGAATCGGCATGTGTGTTTGATCGTCGGTTTAAACTGCCCAAAAAGGCGGGTCGTTACAGTTTTAATAATACAAAATTGAATTCTGAAATAACTTATTTGTAAATTAAATACGGATGTTAACTTGTATTGAATGTAAATAATGAATTGAATTTGATTGTAAACCAAATTGGTTATGATTGTAAATAAAGAATAAATAAAATGGTAAATTTAATAGTGGAAGTTTATGTTATTGAAACTAATATAAATAAATGTAACTAATATTACAGTTGATTGAAATTAGATAATAACTGAAACTGTAATTTGATAAAGATATTAACTTGTAATTGAACGTAAATAAAGATTTAAATTTGAATGTAACAAGTAATTGAATTGAATCGAATTTGATTGTAAACAACGAAATAAATAAAATGTACATTTAATATTGAAGTTAGAATATGAAAATCAACGTAAATGAATGTAATTTAATATTACTATGAATTTAAATAAGATGATAGCTGAAGA
Source organism: Allium fistulosum (assembly GCA_030737815.1). Lineage (NCBI taxonomy): Eukaryota > Viridiplantae > Streptophyta > Magnoliopsida > Asparagales > Amaryllidaceae > Allium > Allium fistulosum. The sequence goes on from CM060903.1 coordinate 498,773,704, forward strand.
AAATGAAAGTAAATGAATTATAAACTATTGATAATAATGTATAAGTAAATGGTTGATTCAATAATGAAAGTGTAAATCGAAATAAAAGAATTCAATTGGAATTAAATAACTTGAATTTGAATTACAATATAATTGAACGCTGAATCTAATGTAATCTTTTATACTGGATTTATAATGGAAAACCGCATTGTAAAAGATTGTTAATTACTGTGAAATTAAAAATGAAATTTGTGAACAATTGAAATTTGATTTAAAAGTTAATAATTTAAAATTGGGAATTTTATATTGAAATTAGACTGTAGAAATAGCCATTTTTACAACTGTCTCGGATTTCGACGAAACCAGTTTCATCGGATCCGTAACAGTGAATTTTTGTAAGGTTTCAATTTTCGTAGCAATCGGACTTGTCGTTTGGTCGGGCGAGCTTGAAACGCGTAGAAATTTAACGTCGTTAATTAAAATAATCGACTTCAAAAAGCTATCTTCCACATACGATTGAATTAGGCCTTAGGACTAGTTCCATTGCGTCCGAAATGGGGGTAAAACCTTATAAATGCCTGGCGGCACGTCTCGATTGGAGTTCGGACGACTTTGGACCTACCTATATAAATACACACACAAACCAAGACAGTTTTACTGTCATTTTAATCCAGAAACCCTAATTCTATCTCATGGCTGCCACCTATTCAATGGCCAGAATCGCTCGAACTTCTTTCCTTAATATCTCTCAATTCGTTCAACGAAATCAAAAAATTCCAAAAGCAAAGTTGTAGATCTCGGCAAGCTCTTCAAATCCATACGGTTGATCTATGCTTTTACGTCACGGATTTGCCCAGATCTGACTTGGAAGCGTGTACGGTTTTTCTTGGTTTGCGTGCAAATGGTGGTGAAACTTGGCGCGTAGGTGGAGCAAGGAGAGGCGCACGCGATGGCATCTTCTGATCAACATCCGGTCGTCGTTTGCCTCGCGCATGGATGAAGATGAACGGCGTGAAGTGGGTCTCGGGTGTGCTGCGCGTGAAGAAGAAGGTTAAACGATTAATCAATTTTATTATATTGCTAAACATGTTTAAATTATATCATTATATTAATTTAAGCGTAACTTTTGCATACGAGGTCCGTTTCGGGCGAAACAAGTGGCGTTGGAATCGCAGCGACGAGAGCTACGCTGCAGTTTAGATCCGAAGACATTTGGAGCTCGTTAAAATTTTAGGTTAAATCGAACGTTGTTCGATTTGATTTAAAAATCGAAACTCAAGGTGAGTGTTTTATAACGCTCACAACGTACTGAATATCTTTATGGTAGTTAAATTTGACATTATGAAGTGATATGGATTTATTTGTCGTTGTTTGATAAAAATTTAATTGTCATATAGATTGTCATTTGAATTCACCGTTGAAAATTAAATTGACAGTCAAATTGAAGTTAAAATTTAATTGCAATCAAATTACCTGATATTGATAATTATGAAGTTGTTGTGAATGTTATTGGCTTTATGGTTGATTGGTTGTGATGGATGCTATTGGTCGATATTGGTTGTTTATTTATTTTGATATATCATGCTATCATCATGTATATTGTTTATTGCATATAAGCTGTAAACTGAATCATTTCGAATAAATTAAGAAATAGGTTGAAATGATATACCTATGACATCTATTTGGATTGAAATGATATATCCATCCTTGAAATTAAAATTGAAATAATTATCCACTTGGCCATAGGTTAGAAAATTATATACGGACACCGGGTTGGTTAAATTAAATGATTTTAAAAGTTGTTTTGAAATTATTTAAATGAATTGATTTTAAGAATAAAATCCAATTTATGGAAATTGAATTATTTTGAATTGAAGCTCGAGATGTTGGAATTTAAACTTGGTAAATGAAATTGTTTAATTATTCGAAGTTTAGATTTTTAAGAAAAAGATTGAAATACGACGTAAATTTTCGAAAGTTGATTTGTTTTAAAAGATTGGACTTTTAATCGAACTCTAAATATTTCTAAGAAAATTTATATGAAATGATATTTCAAGTTGAGTTTGGAATTGAAAATTGATTTGCAATTGAGATTTAATTAATTTGGAATTTAATTGAAATTCAAAGAAATTTGTGAATTGGACTAAATTGAAACTATTGAATTAAATTTGAAGATAAAATTGATTTGAATAGGATTTGAACTGAAATTGATTTGGAATGTAATACTTAAATGAATTCTTGAAATCCGAATGTTAGTCTAAGTTTATTGAATTGGAATTGTTCTAGAAATTAAGTAAACTACTTAATACGGATGTTTAATTTGAAGTATATTCTAATTTGAATACGAAATGGTTTTAAAGCGAATCTTATATTCTTATATAAATATATGAGCTATTTTGAAATGTGAAATATTTAAAGTTTCGAAATATATTGAAAGTGAAATTGTTTATGTTGTGGTTCAAATATGTATTTGAAATTGATAATTTGAAATGGTTTATTGAGAAGCTGAATCGAGTTGAAATTGATGATTTGAGATTTGATTAAATTTTAAATTTTGGAATTCGAGTTTATGTGAATCGTTTTGTGGAATTTGAGGCGAAAAATGATTTTGAATCGAAATGAGATATTGAGGCGAAAATGATTTTTGAAATGAAATTGTATACTTTGAGTAGATATGATGATTTTGAAATGGATTTGATTTTGAAGCGAATATGATATTTTGATATCAATTATGAATCGATTTGAAATGTAAAAGAGCCATCGGTGTAATAATACGTAGTTATTAAAGAGACCGGGATCGGATATGGACATACTCTCTGTCGATACCGAAAACCACTTTAATAACTAGTATACGCGGAGTGTTGATCCAGAACGAAGTGGATGGTTTTGGTGAACGTGTTGATTTGAAGAAAGAGAACGATTTTGGATGACCCCTGACATGACTAAAACAGGAGCCGCGCCGGGCCATTGAGGATCGCCATCTCTAGCGGACACACTCCTTCGTTACCATGTCTATTACTTTTGTGATTCGATTTGGGTGCACCCCTTGATTTTGGGAGTGTTGTTACGCGGTGTTGGGGTAGTAGCTGCTATGCCGAACATCAGTCTGGATCACGCAACTACTAGTATCCTAGTTGGTATCGCCTCATGTACCTTGTCATACTGATTATCCTATCGCGACCACTACGTTTTGGTTTGTACCTTTAGTATATGGATTGCCCTCTGGTGACTTCCGGTTTTGGGGAAACTACGGTCTTGTATATGCTCTTGGGAATAAAAATGTGTTAAGGATGGAATGGGCCATGGCTTAACGCTGGTTTGATATTTTACTTTATGATAGACATTATTGTATATAGCGTATTCTATTATATAGTAGATAGTTTAACGGATCCTTAAGAGATGGAAAATCCCGTAACATCTCTTGAGTTATTGCACTCACATTGACACTGGATAGGAGATGTCAAACCCCGTAAACATCTCTAACGCCGTTGCATTCATATTTATTTACGATTGATTAACTTACATAAGGATGTTTTAGTCCTGACTCGAGTGTTTTGTCTTTTCATTACGCTCGGGTCAGTCCTGAGTTTTTCAGCTTATTGAAGATCTATTCTGGAGGACGAAGACGAAGATTTGGTATACTATTACTATTATCATCCTTGCATCATGCTGTCTGCTGCATTATTTTATTTGTTCTGTTGTATATGTATAACTCTAATAAATGTTGTATAAATGATAATCAAAAGTATATTAAACAGCTTCATGAACTGTTTATTTGATTATTATATTTTATCTTTCCGCTGCGAGATTCTATGATTGTTTATTGTCCCTTTTCTCTTCTTTTCTTATTTACCCCATTAACCATCCGCCCCTTTTAATGGTTTGGAATCGGCATGTGTGTTTGATCGTCGGTTTAAACTATCCAAAAAGGCGGGTCATTACAGCGTCCTATGTACCGACTGGAATTCATAAATACTCGATAGAACAAATTAACACAATATAAAACATTTTTATAGCACTAACAAATACGCACTCTCATATATATATATATATATATATACACACACACACACTCGGACTCATCCTAGGGTATTAATAACTCTATCTCTAATGAGTTAACCCTAATAGGCTAAGGTATATCTAAACCTCGCTCTAATACCAACTGTGACGACCCACCTTTTTGGATGATTCAAGTCGACGATAAACCACACACGTCTAACTCAAACCATTCAAAAGGGAAGATTATCAATGGTATTTAATAAGAAAATTAGAGAAAAGAAGGAAAACAAATACATAATCTCACAGCGGAATGACAAACTATAATAATCAAATAAACAGTTCATGAAGCTATTTTACAATATACACTTGATTACACAACTTTTACAACATAATCAGAATACAATCAACAAACATACCAAATTAATGCAGCGGAATAATAACAGTAAATACGGTCTAGCAAACTCCATCTTCGTTTTCAAGGAATAATGTCTACAATACTGAAATACTCAGGCTGACCCGAGCGTAATGAAATGACAAAACACTCGAGTCAGAACTAAAATTCTTATGTAAGTTAAATCAATAACAAGTAAAATATGGGTGTAATAGCTTCAGATATATTTACGGGATTTTCCATCTCCTATCAAGTGTACAACGTGAGTGCAATAACTTAAGAGATGTTACAGGATTTTCCATCTCCTAAGGATCCGTCAAACTATCTATATATAGTAAGATATGCTATATATGTAATGTATATCAGTAAAGTAAAGTATTAAAATAGCGTTAAGGCTTTACATTGATCCCCTATAACACATATTTAAGCATTGTCCTACAGTTTGCCTTAGTAGCGTCACCGGTAACGTCGGTAGCTAGGGAGGCGTCGTGATAAGACAATACTAAAACAAAGTCGTAGTGGTCGCATATAAGGATAAAAGTATGACAAGGCACATGAGGTAATGCCTAAGGTAGGATTCTACCAGTTTATCCTTTCTGGCTGGTCGTTACACATCGTAGCCATGACTGCCGACCGAGTCCACCACTCCCAAAATCAAATTAATGTGCACCGATCAAGTCAAAAGTCAATATAATATGAAGGGGTGGGGCCCCTAAAGGTAGCTAACCCCTTAGCCAGACGTAGGCTCCTGTTTTAGTCATTTCAAATTGACACAAGTGTCGGGGTCATACATCATCATTCTCTTTCTTCATTCTAGTAAATGTCGCCAATTCAACCTCTACATTCTGGATAATATCCACCGCGTACACGCTTGTTAAAGTGGTTCCAGTATTGATAGAGAGTATGCCAATATTCGGCCCCGATCCCTTTAACAACCAAACGTCATTTTCACACCGGTTGGTTCTTTTAAATTTCAAGAACAAGTCATATTTCATATCAAAATATCGGATTTTGCTTCAAAATCATTTCGAATTCAAATAGGTTATACCTTCAAATCATTCGTATTTAAATCAGTGATTTAAATCTGCACAATTCCCACTTTTAAAACAGTTTGAATATTAAAAATGGTATGAATAATGAAAATAGTTTGAATATTGAAAATAGTTTGGAATAATTAAAATAGTTTAATATTGAAAAATAGTTTGTAATAATTAAAATAGTTTTAAAGTTTTGAAATAGTTTTGAATATAAAATAGTTTTAATATTGAAAATAGTTGGATAATTAAAATAGTTTATATATAAAAATAATTTGGTTATTTATTTTTAAACACCCTACTCCGAAGAGTAGACCCCAACCAAGCTAGTCCAACCAGAGCCAGGAATGAGACTTTAGCCTGCCCAGCAGGAAGCATTCGTTTCCCAACCATTTTTGTTAGATTTAACAGGAAACACAACTTCCCTACTTGAGGGAGTAGGGCAGATGTGTATCAAACTCGTGACCTCATTAATAGGTTGCAAGTGTCTCTACCACTGTGCCACTACTGCGGACAAAATATAACAAAATAGTTTGGTTATTAAAATAATTTATATTAAAACTGTTTCTTCTTTCACAACACGGTTCAAATTCCAAATCACAACGAATCCCATTTCGACTTCCAATTCAAGTCAAACTTCATATTCAAAATTTTGATTTAAATCAGCCTCAATTCAAAACATTTCTAATTTTACTTCATATTCAATTTAAACAATTCTATTCAATGGCTAAAAGTTCCAATTCACATTCTCATTTTAAACAATTTAGTTTAAAACCATTTCACATCCAAAACTTTGAAATGCCAATTTAAAACTACTTTAATTACAGTCAATTCAAAGTTTAAATTAAAGTTTAAACCTTTAAAACAATTCACTTTCAATAAATTCGAATCATATCTCAATTTCGACTTTAAGGTCTCAAATTAAATCCTTAAACAATTTCATTAAAACAGTTTCAGTTTCAACATTCCAAATCTCGAATTAGAAAATAATTTAATTCATACAATCAAAATTCAAGATGTTAAATCCATTTAATTTAACCAAATCCGGTGTCCGTATATAGTTTTTAACCTATGGCCAAGTGATCATTTATTTCAATTTTAATTACATGGATGGATATATATCATTTCAACCCAAAATTAAATGACATAGGTATTTATCATTTCAACCTATTTCTTAGTTCATTTCAAATATCACAAGTGACAATTTATATGTCAAATAATAAATAGGGTAATAATAGGATATGTCAAATAAATAAACAACCATACATCCAACATATCAATCAATAGGCATCCAATGGCAAACAACAACCAAATCAACCAATATATCACAACAGTTAATAATTATCAATTGTCGGCGTTTAACTAGCAATTAAATTCAATATTAATTTAAATATCATTTTAACTCAATATAAAATTCAAATTAATTTAAATGTAAATTTAAACTGCCAAACAATAGTCAATAAAAATAAACAACTTCATAATTTCAATCTAACTAACATCAGAACAATTTAGTAATTCGTGAGTGGGTTTAATCACTCACCTTTGATTTAAAGTCCATTAAATATCCAACAAAAGCCTAAAATTCCAACAGTCTCCAAATTAAACTAAACAAGTTTCAAGTTGTTCGGAATTTCGATATGAGCCCAACAGAAGAAGCCGCATGCGAATCCGAGTTCGTATGCAAAAGTTATGAAGGTTAGAACATTTGAATTTTAAAATAAAATTAAAATAATATAGGGGCAATACCGTAATTACCATCATCATCCCTAAACCTAATCGTTCACGATCAAGCCTATAACCACTTATAGCCGCCAACTTTCACTACGCAACTGTCGCCGCTATGGTCATCTCCGACCACATTAGACCCCACCACTGTGCTCGCCACCTCCAGCCGCACCCTAACACGTCCACGCGACGCGCTCCGCCGCTGCCAACGACTGTCCGCTGCTACTACCTTCCATCACTAGATCTGGCAATCTCGAGCGCCTATGCAATGATCGGACCATATTGATGAACTCTGCTTCGTCTCCTCTACAAGCTTCAACTTCCCCATCGTCGAATGGTCGATGATCCACCGTTGAACACAACCCTAGGATGGACAGCCGAGGAAAGATCGCCAATTTCTATACAAATGGAGCCTCTAATCGAAAGAATTGCAGATGCTTATTTCATTCGTCGAGAGCTTCGCGATGATATATAATATGAAAGGGTTTGAGCAGTTAAAATTTTTGAATTGAAATTGAAATTTTGGGTTTTATGATATCCACCATTGGGAAGGAGCAGATGGATTGGAAAGTACGTACAGAAAATAGAATAGAAGGCTACTAGGGTTTATAACAACATATATATAGACAAAGATGGACATGAATGGATGGAACAGATCGATTGGGCCAATGCGATAACCAAGGCCTGAAAAGCCCGTTTCGTTCCCGAAACGAAAATAGGTCATCCCATATATCGAAATATAGGTTTTTAACATTCTTAAACTCAATGAAACTAATTTCAAACCCTAACTATATTGTATATAGAAGTTAGCATTAAAAATCAAATTATAGTTATTTTTACATGTTAATTAAACGAATTATTATTTAACGGATTAAATCGCTTTTAAAATTTTAAATTGAAAGTTTCTTATCATCATTCTTGATTAAACAGAAATTAATAATATTTTAAAATTAAATTTTCCATGTTAAATCCAATATTTAAATATTAAAATAATTTCAACATTAAATTATAATAGTAATAAAAATCCATTCATTATAATTTAAATTCCAAACAAATTCTTTTATTTTGTTTTAAATTCTTATTATTAAATCAACAAATACCTTATGTATTTATCAATGATGAATTTCCATTTATTACGCTCATTATTCTACAGTTAACATCTTTTCTTATATTAACTGCAATATTTCAATTACATTAATTTCATTGATTTCCAAATTAATTTCAAACGGATTAGATAATAAGATGAGAAATAAAACAATATTTACATTTAAGTAATTTAAACGCATTTATAAATTTATTGTTTACAAACAAAGCTTAATAAATTTACGTACAAAATAATTGATTTCATGTTCTATATTAAAACCAATTTCAATTAAATAACATATAATTCCACCATTTGGTACATCATTTATTTTATTCCTTATTTACCTTTATTATTACAATTGATTGAAATTACATTAAAACTATTGTCAATTACATTCAATCAATATTATTAAATTATATTATAACATGCATTACTATCTTCCATTCATTAAAATTTGTTGTTTTTAATATTTTATCTTAAACTCAAAATTTATAATTTAATAAAATTCAGGTTAATAATTCATAAATTTTAATTTCTGCCAATATTAAATTCCAAAATCTTATTTAATTTAATATTTTTAATTGTCAAAAATATGGGTCGTTAGAAGTTTGCTCAACAAATCATAGCTCCACGGACGATGGATAACTCCTTATCGGTTGTATCACATACGACATCTAAGCTACGGTTCTTTATCCTAATCCCATTCCGACCTAGAGTTTGCTCAACAAACCGAAAGAGATTATTCACTCGTACCTACCATGTCACGGTGGCCTAAGTATAATATATGTACCTTGAGTTTGCTTAACAAATACATATAGTTATCTTACCTCACCTATTCAATATATTAATAATACTACACATAACATCCTTAGCTTTAGTTTGCTCAACAACTAAAGAGTATTCAAGTAATTTATTAATAAATATACGATAGAGTGTCCATTATATCGACGATTCATAATCTTCAATATATTATATTGAGTGATATTGACTTATTGAATAATGTATTTCTTATGAAATGCTCTCATGATTTAAGTGCCAGACACATCTGAGATCACGGTATACGTACAATACATATGTATTTATCCCTTAAGTCTATTTAGGGTTTATTTAATATTCCACATTTAGTTTATACATTCATATTATATAAGTTTCATTATTATATAACTTTTATATTTCATACTACTTGTATAATAGTCTTATGTATAATATTATATTAACTAAATCTTATTTAATTAATTAACATTTTAATTAATTTTAAATTATTTTAATATAATATTTATATTAAATATTTATTACACACTATAACCTTTATATTATTACACATATATCTTATATATGTGTATATTAATTTAATTAATTAACTTTTAACTAATTTACTCAATAAATTAACCTTTAATTAATTAACTTTTAATTAATTTATTTAATTAAACGATTTTAGTTAAATTATATAATTTCAAAATTCAATTCATATACATACATGGATACCTATGTTATTTTAAACATTTTAAAATATCATAACATATATCATAATATATAATACATGCATATATATTTTTATTAATTAACTTATTTTATTAATTCAATTAATAAAATATAATTTTTGAGATTCATTTGTCAAATAAATTCGACTGTCTCAACTCTGAGACTACAACAGATTTTGATTCAATTGAGAATGAAGTTGATAGTGTTATGACTGTTACTCCTTCGTCTAGTGGTTGTGATACAAAGCATAAGAGAGTTGTGATTGTTCAAGATGTAGTTTATGTTGATAATATCGGTGATCAGGCTAAGGACAGTAATCTCTTAAATGAATCCTTGTTTGAATATGATCATGATTGTCAGATTTCTAAGTTAGATGATAATAGTGATACTGTTGCTCAATTAGATGATGATCAGCTATATATGTCAAACAAATGTGCTGATTTTTGGTCGACAATTTCATAGATTGATACTTCATGCTTAGTTGAATTTAATGATCATAATGGTATGTTGGAATCTGGCATTTGGGATGGTGTGGTTCTGGAAGAGCTTGGTGATTCTCTTGCCATTGATGATCAGGTTTGTTCAGGTGATAATATTTTCTTACAAATCGGTGACTTATGTGATTGGTCTAGGCCATCGATTCAGTTGAGTGAAGAAGATGTAGGCTCTGCTTTGGAAGATTATGTTTTTATTGATAACTTGTTTGAATTATCGTTTGAGAAATTGGCATTGAATGTTAATTCTGGTTCTCCTTCTGATGGTGTTGTTTTTGAAAAATCTGGAGAAGTTGTTGAGGCCTATGTTGTGAATTCAATTGGTGTTGAGGCTTTTTCTGTTGGTTTGGATATTGAAGAGGGCGCGAGTGTTTTAGTAAGGAATTGGGGTGATGGAGATTCTGCTCATTTTCAACAATGCGCGTCAGTTAATGTTGCTAGGATTGATTCTGTAGTTGATGATTCAATGGAAACAGCAAATAATGTTCTGTTGTATAAGGGGAAGTCAGGTCTTCTTTCTGAAGTTCTACTTGGGGAGACTGGTAGCAAATCAGCAGAGAAATTTAATATGTCTTTGAGTCCTTCTTCAGATAGATTGGTAGTAGATGCTTCAGATCTTGTGCTAGAAAAAAGAATGGGTAGCGGCAGTAAGTCTAAGAAAGGAAGGTGTAAGAAGTCTGTAATTTCTAGTGGATCTATCCGTCGAAGTGCTAGGATTCGCAGCTGTCAACCGCAATCTATGGGTGAGTTACCTGGTTCGAGTGCCATGAGTGGCGCTATGGATTCAGGCTCAGGTATGTGTTCTGTTTTGGGTAGTACGTATTCTAATTACGCTTTAGGTAGTTTATCATCTACTGAGTTTAGTCAGTTAGCCTGTGATACATCTTTTATTTTCTCTGATATTGAGATTGATCGCAAGTGCATTAGACGTAAGGAATTAGAGAGGGTTGGTTCAGTGAGTTTATGAGGATCATCAGTTGGAATATTAGAGGTCTGAATGATTTGAATAAGTGTGATAAGGTTAGAGCGTTCTTTAAAGACTTTTTGATTGACATTGCATTGCTTCAGGAGACTAAAATTTGTTGTCCTGATTTTCGGTTTTTTAGAAAATTAGGCGGGTATCATTTTAAAAAATGGGTTTTTTTACCTTCTGTGGGTACTTCAGGGGGGTTTAATGATAGGGTGGCGGGATAATTATTTTAAATTACTTCAATGTATTGTTAAACAGCATTCTATTCATGTTATACTCATTAATCTTTCTGATAACTCTTTATTAAATATTTCTAATGTTTACGGACCTAATTCTAAAATTAATCGGAGAATTTTATGGAATGAATGCCTAGATTTTAGATCCTTTGCCCTGAGTTCTTGGGTTTTGGGGGGTGATTTTAATGTTACGCGTTTCATTGGTGAGCGATATCCTAGGGAAGGGGATTACTCTGCAATGGAGGAGTTCGATCAATTTATTATTAATTCTAATTTGATTGAAATCCCCCTTTCTAATAGAGAGTTTACTTGGAATAACGCTAGAGAGTCTCCATCCATGGCTCTTCTAGATAGATTTTTTGTTTGCGACGATATCGAAGATAAATTCCCAATCTGTAGAGTCACTGGTTTACCTTATACATACTCCGATCATTGTCCTATTATTCTTACTTGTGAATACCATAGAGTTATTATTAATAATTTTAAATTTGAAAAGATATGGCTTTTGGAATCTAACTTTGTGAATCTAGTTAAAGGTAAATGGGTTTCTTTGAGTTTCCATAACTTCAGAAATAAGGAAAATTCTGCAAAAGCTTTTGTTTCTAAACTTAGGGAGCTTAGGATTTTTCTTAAAAACTGGAACAAAAATGTTTTTGGCAATCTAAAAATTAAAAAAGATAATATTCTTAATGAAATGCTTAAAATTAATAAGATAGAAGAATCTAGACCTCTAAATATAGGTGAACGTAATGTTCTTGCTAATTTAAAAGATGAATTAAATTCTATTTTAGAAAAGGAGGAGGTTATGTGGAAACAACGATCCAGAATTCAATGGATCAACGAAGGTGATAATAATACCAAATTTTTTCATAATATAGCTAATGGTAGAAAATGTAGTAATACAATTAACTCTATATTTGTTAATAATATAGAGTTAGTGGATCAAAGAGATCTTAACAAGGCTTTTACAGACTATTATAAAGATATTTTTGGTTCTAAAATCAAGCATAGAACCAATGTTAGATGGATAGATTTGTATCCACCTGATTCTATTATTGATCTATCAGAATTAGATAATCCTTTTTCTAAAGAAGAAATTAGAAAAGCAATTAATGACATGCCAAGTGATAAATCCCCGGGACCTGACGGGTTTCCTATTTTATTTTATATTACTTTTTGGGACGTTTTAAAATTTGACTTAGTTAATATGTTTAACGATTTTTACAATGGTAATTTGCAATTAGGGAGATTTAACTTCGCAAATGTTATTTTATTACACAAAAAAGTAGGAGCTAATAACTTAAAAGATTTTAGACCTATTTCTTTGATTAACTGTTCAGTTAAAATCATTTCTAAAGTTCTAGCTAATAGACTTAGTAAAAGAATGAATGATTTAATCGATTGTTCACAATCGGCTTTTATTAAAGGGAGAAATATTACTGATGGGGTAACAGTTGTTCAAGAATATATTAATTACTGTTGTAAGAATAACATAACTTGTGCGATTTTAAAACTTGATTTTGCTAAAGCTTTTGATTCAGTAGATTGGGATTTTCTTGTAGATATTTTTCATGCTAGAGGTTTTAGTCATAGATGGATCTATTGGATTTTGACCTTGCTTAGAACTGGAAACTCTAGTATTATGGTTAACGGTATATTAGGTAATAGAATTCAATCTAAGAGAGGTTTAAGGCAAAGGGATCCCTTATCGCCTTTATTATTTAACTTAGCTACTAATGTTTTTGCTAAAATTATTAAAAGAACAGTGGATAATGGATCTCTTGGACGTGTAGGCAATGAAATTTCGCGTAATGGTTTATCAGTTCGTCAATTTGCTGATGATACCTTACTTTTTTCTTCCCATCTTCCAAGACACATCATTACCCTTAAGTTTATCCTTTACAGTTTTGAACTTTTATCTGGTTTAAGAATAAATTTGATAAAAGTTCCGTTTTAGTTTTAAATGATTTTGATAAAGTTGAAAACTTAGTTGCTAATACTCTCAATTGCAAAACTATGAGCTTTCCTTTTGACTACCTTGGTTTTGTGATTAGACCCACCAAACTCAAACATGACGACTGGATTATTATCATTGATAAAATTAAAAATAAGATTTCTAACTGGAATGGGAGATTTCTATCTAGAGCAGGTAGACTAGTTTTAATAAATTCGGTTTTATCAGCTCTTCCGATTTATTGGATGTCCTTGCATTTATTCCCGGATTGGGTTATTAATAAAAATGATAAGATTAGAAGAGATTTCCTATGGAGTGGAGAATACTCTAGTAATAATGTTAAATGTCTAGTTAACTGGGAAACTGTCTGTAAGGCCAAAAAAGAAGGTGGATTAGGTGTTATTAATTTGCGTAATATGAATTTGTCTCTGTTAGGTAAATGGCTTTGGAAGTTCAAAGATATAAATGATAACGCTATTTGGAAAGAGATCATTTCTAAATGTTACTATAATGGAAATAGCAATTTATATCAAATTGCTTCTCCAATCGCTCAAAATATATCTAACTTTTGGAAAAACATTTTAAAATGTAATGAGATTTTTAATTTAGGAATAAATACAATTGTTCACTCTGGTAATCGTACTTCATTTTGGCATGACCGTTGGATTTCGGTCTTGCCTCTTAAGATAGAATTTAAGGATCTGTATGATATTTGTAACTTTAAGTTTGCTTTAATCAATGAAGTTTATTCTCCAGAAAATGATCCTCCTTGGAATTTCAGTTTTAGCAGAATTTTAGTTGATTCAACTTTTAGACAACTTTCTTTGCTTTATGCCAGATTAAATCTTTATAATATTGATAACGACGATGATTTTATTAGTTGGGAATAGGATAAAAGTAAGAAATATACTTCTAATTCTTTCTACAGATTCATTAATTTTTCGGGTACAATAAATAACTCTTTTAAATATATGTGGAAATCTAATGCTCCTCCCAAATCCAAAATTCACATGTGGTTAATTCTTCATGGAAAACTTAATACAATCGAATTTTTAAAAAGAAAAAATATTCTAAATGATAATAAATGTTATTTTTGTAATCTGTATCTTGAGGACATTAATCATATATACAATAATTGCATGGATTCTAATTACATTCTAATCAATACTCTTAAAGTTTTTAACTTTAATATAACAACTAAAATTTCGGATTGTGAATTTTACTGGAATAATTATAGATTCAAGTTCAATAAGGATATTAGATTTTTACTAGACACTTTATTCATTATTATTAGTTGGTTTATTTGGTTTGAAAAAAATCAAAGAATTTTCAATAATAATAATTGTCATTTTAACAAATTGATTTTTACAATTTCTACATATTGTTTTAATTGGATCTCTAACCCCAAATATAATTAGCGAAAAATATCCTTTTCAAAAGGTATCTTAACAAGGTTAATCATAATATTAATTTCTTTAAACACAACAATAATTTTTTTAACATTAATAATAGCATTGTTAATATTTTCTCTAATTTAGATGATGATTTCACTTCTAATCATAACTTACTTATGATTAAAGGTTCATAAGATTGATCCGTCTCAATATTTGTACTAGTCTTTGTTTGGTTTTGGTTTTTAAGTATTTTTATTTATATTGTTATTATCTAGTTAGTCTTATTTAGGTTCTTATTTAGGTTTTTATTTCCTTCCTTATTAATACATATATATATGTATATTTATTATATAAATATACATATATATGTATCGTTCTAATTTTTTCTTTAGTCATTTTCCAGTTACAGGTATAGGAGATAGGATATCAGATTCATTTTGCAGGTTTTCTTATCTTCAGATAGCAGGACACCAGATGGTAGATAGGTCAGTAGAGCAGAGTATCTTCATCCAGGAGGCATATTCTTCAGTTTGGTACCCCTTTCTCTTGATCAGAGGCTTCAGAGCGGTTTCTCTTTTCAGCAGATCCACTTCAGAGCAGATGCTTATTCACCTTTTCTGATTCACTTGGTTGGAGCTTCCTCATTAGTCTGGGATGTCATCCAGTAGTTTTTTGTTTTTTTCCTCTAGTTTTTTAGGTTCTTCTAACACCTTAATATCGGGCAGTGGCCTTGCCGGAGCTCGATATCGGGGTGTGATGGGTGGTGGCCTTGCCGGAACTCATCTTAGGAGAACCTAAGATTTGTTATTTATGTATTTGGTTTTTGTTACCTGCCAGGCTTGTTGGCAGCACTTTATATTCGATATATATATATATATATATATATATATATATATATATTCGCATGTGTGCTCTCCTCTATTCGTAGAGGATCACACATTTTTCTCAAATAAAATATAAAATTTCAACATTAATATATATATTTTCAAACATTTTGAAAATTTTATTATATTATAACTATTATAATATATTTATATCTTATTTTGAATTTAACTTCTAATTTAAATTAGTCATGTTAGGGTTAACATTTAAATTAGAAGTTAAATTCAAAATAAGATATAAATATATTATATGTTAACCCTAACATGACTAATTTAGACCACATAGGCTATTGGGCTCTGATACCATTATTGGAACTGGGCCAGCCAGTAAGGGAAGAAATTGATGGATTTCAAAATTGTTTACCCTATTGGATCTTTATTGGGCTTATGTAGTGTAATTTATTTAGACCATTTCTAAATTTAATTCAAATAAAATCATATGTTTCATTTAAATTTATAAATTGTTGATAGAAATTAATTTAATTAATTTTAAATTTATTTATAAATATACATATGTATCATATACATATGCGTATGTGTATGCATATGTAACATGACATTCCGTGAAAGGGTATACCACGTCTATATATAGATGTTGGGATTTACACCGCAACGAACATGTTAGCTTATTCTATATGTATTGAACATTGTCCAAATATATACAAGCTTAATATATATAAAACCAAGAGAATGTGTGTATATATATAAGTATATATTATGAGAAAATATTATAGACATATTTATATATAAATTTTATAGAGTTAAATAATATATAAATAAATAAAAATACACATACATATATATGGAAGATATAAGTTCAGTTTTTCATACTAAGATATATATATATATATATATGTATGTATGTATGTATGTATGTATGTATGTATGTATGTATGTATGTATGTACAAAAGTAACATAATAACGTGTATAATATATATATATTATTTAAATGTAAATATGATTTAGAATGGTTTATATATATATATATAAATTAAAAAATTAAAAAATCTCCATTTTAATGTTCTAGATTGAATACACAATAGGTACAATTTGAATGATAATTTTACTATATTAATATTCAAATATTATAAATTAATTAATTAAACAATAATAAATAAATGATAGAATATATATATATATTTAGAATTTTAAATTTCCAAAAAATCTGGAATCATATTTTATAGCTTACGAAAAAATTGATTTTTCTCTAAGTCAAAATGTTATTTTTTATTAATTAATTACTTTCGTCCTAATTAAAAAATGATTTTTTTTAAATAATAAACACGGTTGAAAAAATCTAATTTTTTGATCAAAAGCTTTTATAGTGATAACTTAATTTTAAAAAATTTAAGATCTAATTTTTGATGTATAATTTATTTTATATAAAAATTTAATTTGTATAATGATTAAATAATAATAAAAATATTAAATAATTACTACAAAATTATTTAGAGTTACTAAAAATTATAATTGATATAAATATACATTTTAAAAATATTAGTTCAATTTTTATATGATATAGTTATATGTATATTAGTATTAGTCATATAAATAAATAAATTAATATATTAGTATATGTATGAATAAATTAATTAAATAATAATAAATGAAATAAAATAATTTCGGCTGTGTGTATCAAATCTATTATAAAAAATTTGTTTTTTATACACATAACCAATCAATATATGTGACAACAACAATACATATAGGAATCTCACCTAACTAACAATTCAATAATAATAGTGTGTGTACATATATATACATAAGTGTGTATATATACACACACACATACATATATTTGAACAATATTGAGTTATACAAAGATTATGCATCATATATAAAACTAAATACTTACCTAAACTAATGCTGTAACATCCCTAATTTTTGATAACATTATTCAGGAAATTTAATTAGATAAATTAAATAGAATAACGATGATAAGGGGATTGAGATTTGAACAAACCATATATAGAGCCATGCTTATTAACAAAGTAAATGGGCTTTAATTGGGTTATTAGCTAATTAAATTACACGTGGGCATATTAGTAAAATAGCCACTTCATTAAACACGGCTATACACTTCTCATTCTTGTCCATTCACGTTCATTTTTCTCAAAACAAAAATAAATGCAAAAACCCTAAGGAGCCGACCATTATCAAAGAGGAAGATAACAATCTAAAGCTAAGGATCAAAGCAAGGAAGGACTAATCAACAACAAATCTGAAATTCCTTATCATACCTAAGGTGAATAATAATTTCATACCATCTCTATTTTATTCTATGATTATATGTTTTCGGATTTATGATTAAATTCGTTTTTATGATGATATAGATGATGATATGATTGAACTATATTATGTTTGATTTATTTTAATTCATTCACATATGAATTTGCACGGCTTTGATGCAAAACCGAGAGTCTATGATTTTAGAATGCCATGGAAAATTTTTATGTTAAGTAAAACATGATTTTGGAGATGGGTTTTAATTTTCAGAATTTGCCGAGCTATAGAAAATTTATTATGAATTTCTAAAGGAAAATTTGATATAATTGGGTTTAAAATTTATTTCAAGTATTTCAGGAAGAAATTGGGTCTGAAATTTTAATATGTTTGATTACCTGATAAAATTGAATTTCTGAATTATTGGGGATTTTTCCCAATTGATTTACTAGGGAAAATAAATTATTTCAAGAGAAGAACTTATTTGAAAATACTGGTTTTTTAATGGAGGGGGTTAACCGTTATAATTTCTTTGATTTAGATCTGATTAAATGTGGTGGTTTTATTTGTAAAGTATTTGAAAAGTTTTGAGGCAACCAATCAAAGATTTACAAATAGGCAAGTAGTTACAAAGCAATTACTAAAAGTGGTTAAATTTTAGCCTTTAATTTAGAAAAGTTTGTTCCGCCTCAAATAGCAGCACCTTTCGACTCCATGGCAGGTGTTCCTGAGTCCCAAAGGAGTGAACTGCATACTCATTTATCCTTGTCTTTTTTGACAAAATGGCATTACTCATTTAGAAATTCCTCTTTCCTCTAGGAAAACTGGCTATATAGACTTGCTTCCTCTGTTTAAAAAGATTACTAGAATTATGAACTTATGCGTCAGTAGATTATTTTACCCATGCAGGAAGACTCGTTATCATTAAAACAATTATTTATGCTATGATAGTGTATTGGTGTAGATGTTTCATTCTTCTTATTAAACTAATTAATCAGATCGGGCAAGCCATAAATCACTTTATGTGGATAGGTAATATGCACTCTAGGAAGTTTGTTCCTTGGCTTTCTAAAAGGATGAAAAAACATATGCATTTGGTGGGCTAGGTGTTAAGAACATTAGGCTCTGGAATAAAGCTGCTTTCTCTAAGCACTTTGATAAGTTCCTCAACAATAAAGACTATTTATGGATCAAGTGGGCTAGGAAGTTTCATCTTGGAAGCAATAATTTTTTGACTAAGGAAATGACTCATGTTTATGGATGGGTTTGGAGAAATTTACCGCAGCTTAGAGACTTATTTCTTCCTCATTTGCAGTTTTCACTTTTTCATAATAGTGTTGCAAAATTTTTGTTTGTGCCTTAGGCTAGAAAAGGATTTATATTAGCTAATGTATTATCTTACAATGATAGAGTACAATTTGGAATCCCCATGCAAGCTAAAGCTAGTGATTATGTGCATGAAGATATTATTTTTGTTCCATATTCTAGTGATGTGCGGGTTCGGAAAGTTTGGCAATTGATTTAGGGTGAGAATTTGCAAGGAGGAGATGACCTTTATATCTGGACAGCAAAGCATGAATCACATTCAATCTTAACTGATTACACATCTATCTCATCTGGAGTGGATGCTAAATTTTAGTGGATTAAAAGGGTACAGAACTCTTTCTGTTTCGAAAAATAAAACTTTCTTCTATGGAAAGTGCTTAGGAATGCTTTGCAAAGTCTAATCTTCAAAGCAGATGGTTTGATGTGGTTAATAACTGTCCATTTTGCAGGAATCATAAGGAGGATGTATTACACCTTTTTTTCAATTGTCATCTAACTTATGGCTTATGGTGTAGGAATTTAAGAACGGGAAATTTGTAGCAGCCTATCCTATATAGTGCAAAGGAATGGGTTAGATTGTTTAAGGCTACAAGATGGAGAGATCAAAAGTCTTTGGTGCTGCTGTATTTTTTGAAAGATTTGTAGCTGAAATATGGATGGAAAGGAATCTTTGGGTTTTTGAAGGAATAAGAAAATCTACAAGAGTGTTGTGCAATGATTTATGTCATAAGATAAGTAACGGATTGCATGTGCATGGCATCATATTCGAGTTAGAAGTCACTTTATTATGGGCAAGTTGATATCCTCTTTTTTCTTTTTTTTCCTTTTCCTTTCTTGTTTTCCTCTGTATTTTTTCTCTTTTTATGGGATTAAGCATGTTTTTTCCCATTTCTTCTATTTAATAAACCTAGTTAGGGCCCAATCAACCCTACTAGCCTTGCTAAATTTTTTTCGAAAATGTGTATATATGTAAATTAATATTTAAATTTTGAATATGGAATAACATTATATATTTAAAATATAACTAAATAAAATTATACATATACTCCTATATATTTTTGGCCTAAAATATGTTTGACAAGATCTAGTTTATTTTTTAATATCCTTATGGTTTTAATAATTTTTATTTATTTAAATCATTTCCATACGAAAATGTTTTATTTTTTTTTAAATTTCATAATCATAAGTATAATTAGTGTATGTTTGTGTATCAATACATGTTTTATAATATATTTATTATATTAAAGTAACATCTTATAATATTTTAATACAAATAATACGTATATATATTTATTTATTTATGGTTTTGAATATATATGTATGTATGTATGTATGTATATGTATATGTGTGTATGTATACTGGAAATTATCACATGTATATGATTTGACATAATTTTATATGTAATATATAGATTAATTTAAACATAATATTTTTTTATGTAAATTTTAAAAAAATTGAATTTTATAAACCTTTATAGTAATATTTTATCTAAATTTAAATTAATAATAAAAATAACTTATAATATTCAAATACGCTTATTTGAATTAACCTAAGGCGCAAAACACTTTTGAGCCTTCCACCAGGACATACCTTTGAAACAGACTACTTTAATGAGAAAGGTAAAGGCCAAGAGACATGAGGTTTTCCATCCATAAGCGTGCTCCTTACTTCTTAGTAAAATACCTTTTATTTAATTGGATTTTCATATGACTGCCCAATGTGTGGGTTAGTTATTCACGCGAACACAATGCGAGCTCCGATACCATTGTTGTATAAGCTATTGGATCATTATTGGTCAGGTTCATACTCCTTCGAGGTGACCCAATATGGTCCATCAAGCACAAGTATTATGTGTAGCCACTCAACTCACACACAACTTGTCAACTCCTTGACCTAGGACATGCAGAGGTAGGAGCCAATACTTTGTCACAGATCACACTGTTTTGAATCCATTGTTGGATCATGTGCATTGGTAGTGTGGTAAAATGAGGAAATTTCAAAAAATCCCTTTTATTATTTTGAAATATATCTTTTTTTACATGAACGGTGTATTTTCACTAAATCATATTTAGTGATTATTAATATATAAGTTGGCATTTTAATTTCAATTTAATTAATTTAAATTAAAAATTAATGTTTGAATATTATTATTCATCTTTATTAAATATAATACATGTTTTTATTTTATTTTAATTTGATTTTTTATATTTTGATTTATGCTATGTTCGCATTCATAATGCATACTTTATAACTATGATAAATACGGTAAACTAACTTATGATATACACAAATAAAAACAAGTCAAATGTGTGTAAATAACCATCGGGATCTATGGTTATATATGGGGTACAATGTCAAGGAATGTTAACTTTAATCACATATTCACATACATACATACATGCTTGTAACGACCCAGAATTTTATCATTTTAATTTTTGAGAATATTTAATTTATTTTAAATATTCAATTTGAGGTTTTAAAATAAAAAGGAAATCATTTTGGTAATAAATTAAATTAATAGAATTTTTCTATAATTTTTAATTTGGAAAAATATTTAAATTATCGTTTGACGTATTTTACATCGAACATTGGCATTTTTGAATTTAATAGAATTTGATAACTGGTGTGTTTTATTATTGTTTTGTGATCACATCACATTTCTGTATGTGATCATATTTTATTTTTTGCCATTCGCGGCTTGTATGCGAACGTTGTGTTGTGTTGCAGATGCCCTAAACACACACAAACATACACACATACATTATGCACAGTCCTTTTCCTTCAAATCACAATGCTCAACAAACATCTTTGATCCCCTTGTTCTTCTTTGTTTCCCCTGCCTCTTGTCCCCTTGTCCCCCTAATTTACTTCATGATGGTGATGGCAACCTACATTTCAGCTGTGTACATGTATACACAGATCAACAGAAGGGCTTTGGTTTTATTTTAACTGACGTTGCTCTCTTCTCCAGTCTTTTTGTTTTGCCTGAGAATGAAAACTCTGCATTTCTCTCTTCAAAAATCACTACATCCCAATCCGTTGAGTGTTAGCTTATGTGATCAACTAAAGAGCTGTTCATTTCCTTATCTAGTATTTTTAGAAATTCGCCGCTCGAGGTTTCCTCGAGCGATGACCGAGATATCTCATTTTTACAATAAGGGGGAAATTTTGTTCATTAACTTTGAAAATTGATTTCTCTTGATCCGAGAAGAATTAGATGAATCTGTTTGTGTCACTAGGTTTGTATGGAGGAGGAATATTTTTGTTGTGAGTTTGGTAGCATGTAGTGACGGTCGTCGGCGAAGGTCATGAGCAAGGGTTTGGAATGGCGAAGGTCATTAGCAAGGGTTTGGAATGGCGGAGGTTTTAGGCGGAATTAGGTTGAACGGGGTGTGGCATTGGTCTCATGGATGAAAGGCTAGCCGATAGGCTAAATTTGGTGAACTCCTATGATGGATTGAGGCATGCATCATTAAGGCAGGAAAGGGGAAGCACCAGGTCGGTTAGTGGAGGAGCGGTGCAGACGGTAGATGATGGGGTGGGTCGAGTGGAGATTGTGAAGGGAAGTTGAATGGTGATGTCGGTTCATCGATCGGAGGCCCGTACCTCCATGTCACTGGGTTTCAGGCATGCGTGCACACTTTGAAGCATATGCATGCATTGCGTTTGGGATTTTGAGAAGAAGAGTTACTGTTGATGGCGGGTTGGTTCGGGTGGGCTTTGGGCCTAAGCACTTGATTGAGGATTTTATGATTTTGGTTTGTTTAAGTTATTTAAAACTAAATGTTAAGTTTAAAAATTCATATCACACCCGTTTTAAATCCGTGTAACTCGTGGAATTTTGCATTTAGACTCGTATTAACAAGCACAACGGTTTGATATAAATTATTATTAGTTTTGATGTAGTATAATTTCATGATAAATCAATACTGACTAATAATAATTGTGTTAATTTGGGATAATAACGTAGTTTAATTAATTACACTTAATGGATGTTATCTATTTGGCCAAATAAACACCGTTCTGTTAAAGTAAATTGAATAGAGCAATTTGGACACCTGTTTAGCGGAATAAAACACGATTCCGCTAATTAAATTAATTGGACACCCGTTTAGTAGAATAAATCACCATTCTGGTATAATTACTAGATAGATTATAGTTGGACATTTGTTAAGCAGAATAAATCTCCGTTCTGCTATTTTATAAATTTGGACATCTAGTTATATGTCATTAATTGATCTGACACTTTGAATAAGTGATGTGTCAACCAGTGATGGTTAAGTGTTGGATTTATTTACATAGATGTTGATTATTTAAATACCCGTAATTAACTTGGAAAGTTAAATTGAATGATATGGCGGCTTGTTTAAGTACCATTGTAGTTACTAAGCCTCTTTCTTAAGTTAACCTATAGATTTAAATCAACTTCAATATTAAACAATTAAAAATGTTTATATAATTACTATTTTAGTAAAGTGTTTATATTTTAATTATTTTATTAGCAATGTTTTAAAGTCAACTTGTTTATATTTTTAATATTGTTTAAATTATTAAATTATATTCTAAATACGATAAAGTCATTTTATACTTAAATGATGTTTAAAGTTATTTTATAATAATTTGATTTTAAAGTTAATTATAATTTAAAATTTAATTATTATTTAAAGTTAACTATCATATATTTTAAAGTTATTATTTATTATTATTATATATAATATTGTTTAAAGATTAATTTATTATTATAATAATAATAGTGTTTTAAAGTTAATCTATTATTATAATAATATTGTTTTAAATTTGATTTACTATTATATCAATAATGTTTTAAAGGTAGTTAATTATTAAGTCCCATCATTATGTTATTTTAACTTGTTTTAAAGTTTATTATTATATTATTATAATTTGTTTTAAAGTTCGTTATTAATGATTATTTAAAGTTATTGTTTTACTAATGTTATTTAAAGATAACTAATTGTTTTATCTAAAACAGTTCTTAAATAATAAATTGTTTTGTAAAAGGTGTTTTAAAATAATAAACTATTTATTTAAAAAAGAAATGTTTTAAATGGAAAGATTTTTATGAAGATTTATTTAATGAAAACAATTTACTAAAGGAATTTATAAATTTGGAAAGAGATTTTGGAAATTGGAATGTTTTGTAAAATCTTGTTTTAAATGGTTTGTCTATGGAGATATGGAACATACACTTGATATTAAACTTCGAGGTATGGAAACTTCTACCTATCTTGAAAGGTAAGGATGTGGTCGAATCAAGGTCTGAGAAGTAATAATACCCCAACTTGATTAGTTTCATTGTTATATGAAGGATAGTTTAAGTTTGAAATCGAAGATTGATGTTCGATATACAAAGTAATTATTTCGGTATATGAATTGGATCACTTTTGAAAATCAAGTTTATGAAACTAAATAATAATCCTTCTTAATCTTGGTGATATGGAATATTCTTCTCATGCTTAACACCGAAGGATTAGTAGTTTGGGTTTACAGCAACAATGTTTTAAATGACATTTGTTTTTGACCCATTTAATATGATTTTGAAATAAGAAATATTTCTTGAATGTTTTGCAAATATACTTATACCATAGTATAAGTATATGGAAAAGTTTTTTTAAGTTTAGAGAGTGAAACAGTTTATGAATATACTTATATCGATGAGATAAGTATATGAGTATTTTAGTAAATATTGAAAGGTGATTTTAAATTAACGAAGGATTAATTTAAGAGGCTTGGTGGTTTCCATAGGAAATGTAATAACTGTTTTGAATGTTTTTTTATTTGATAATTAAAGAATCGACTACTTGGCCTAAATATGTAATCCTTCTTAATTTTGATGGTACATAATATTCTTTCCCTAACTTAACACCGAAGGATTTGACTCTAGAAATATCTCGGAGAAACACGAGGATTATATGGCACAGTTACCTTCGGTGGTGCTATACTGTACGTATAAACTCATTTTGTTCTCCTAGGACAAATGACAAGAAAATCTGTCTGCTTAAAACGGTTAGGAGATGATCTTTGCTCTTATATGTTATTTGATTATTTCCAAAAGAACTGGAATTGAGTATTCCAAAAATCGATCGATTGGTTTTGAAACACCCGATAAGCGAGGGAGTGTACTTATATGAGATGACTCAAAATTGTAACCACTCCAAAACCATACACCGGTTCTACGCTTGGAGGAGATTCAAGTTTAGTTTGAGTTGTAGGGATCCATGTGTGATTCTTAGACCCGTTGAGGTATGGGAATCCTTGTGTGATTTCGAGATCTATTTTTAGATGTGGGAATCCATGTGAGATTCCAAGACCAGTTGGAGGTATGGGAATCCATGTGGGATTCCGAGATCTGTTCGAGTAGTGACTCATTTGTTGGAATGTCGAACATAGCCTAACCAACAGTAATGAATAAAACCAGAGATAGGATGCATAGCCAGGGGTTTAGCTAACCCATAAGGATGCAGTCGTCTTCTTTCTAAAGTTCCCTACTGTTGTTATGCATGCACGGAGCGATGCATTCGGCCTGTGTGGCCAGCTATGTATTTCCTATTATACATCACTAGGGATGTATTGTTGCTTCGGAAGGATAACTCTGATCCTTGTGCAGGAGGACCATCCTCGAAGTACCGAGGGCCACTCCATGGAATCCTACACAATTAGCGAACGCGCCTTTGCAGTTTTTGTTTATATACCTATTATTGTTGTGATGTACATTCATGAGCATCGCAGCTACTTGATTATTATTATTTTCACCATTAGACTTTATTACAATATCACTGGAATTTCTGATAATAATGGTTTGGTTACCATAAGGTAAAAATCCGTCCGTGTTTATGTGCGGTGTGGTCTTATGAGATACCTTTTATTTTGAAAGGGTTTTCAAATATAGTAATCAATATGATTTGATTTAAGTTTTCTCACGCTGGTTTACCAGATTGATTCGGGCGTTGTTTTCTTATAACGCTCGGGTCAGCCCAAGCATACTTTCCAGATTTAGCTAGATGTTTTGGAGCTTCTAGGAGACGATCTAGATTCTCCAAGACGTATTCACGTATCTTATACTCTTCCACTATTTTGCTGTTTTTTATTTATGTCTGTATTTATCAGCAATTTTAAGGACATTTTGTTATAACTGTCTAGGCTGATGATAGGCTAGTGTACGCTGATGTTGTGTAAATATTACAGTTCTTTTTTTTTGTAAAGATCATGTGTATATTTTATGTTTTTGTCACGATGTGAGATTATATTCTATCTTCTATTTCTTTCACCCCAACAATCTGTCTTTCCGACACTTGGATATTCTGCACGTGAATACCATGGATGTATTAGTATCGATTTCTAAGGGTCGAAAAGGCAGGTTATTACACGTGGTATTGGAGCTTAGGTTGAGTGAACACCTAGGCCTTGGTAGGGTAAACTCATTAGAGATAGGGTTAGTAATACCCTAGAATAAGTAAGTCATTAGAGATAGGATTAGTAATATCCTAGAATGAGTTGAGTGTCTATGTGCATATATATATATATATATAAGAGCGCGTATTTGTTATTTTCATAAAAAGGTTTTGTATTGTGTTGCTTGATCTGTTAAGTCTGAATATTTGGTTCCGGTAAAGGTGTAATGTTATCGATAGGGATTCCAAAACACTTGAACAAGACGGAACCGACACCATATTATTTTAAATTTGGTAAATGAAATAATTTTACCTAGGAATATATTTTATATATATAAAAGAATAATTTTTCAAAAATTTAATATAGTTATTCTTGGTTGTACTTATTTGTTAGGAAATGATAATATTCCATCATTATCATCTAAGATTTGATTAGCCATGCTTGCCCAGTTTTAAGCATTGACTATTGTTTGTTGATCTATCTGGAATTTTCCTTTTTGAAACTTGGGTTGGGTAGATAAATTTTTTGGGAATATTGAAACGAACATCTTATGAATTAAGGTTCACAGTTTGACAATAAGGTGTTCGTTGATAATGTTGGGTTAAAAATTTGTTTTACTAAAAGTTGTTTATTAAAGTTAGAATATTTTGAATTAAATATTTGGGAAATAAATTTATAAAGATGATTTTATAAAATTGGTTTATAAAAATGTGTTTTCTAACTAAAATTGATTTTTGAGGACTAAAATCCCAGTATTTTTGAAAAATGGTTCTTAGGGTTTGGGGAAAATAATAATAGTATTATTTGAAGGTATTTATGAATAGAAATATTTAAAAATGGATTTTTAAGGAAATATGTATATTATTATTTCAAATGATTTATGGAAAAAGAAATAATAATTTTACTTAGGAGAGTTTTAAGATAAAAATATTTTTGGAAATTGAAGTTATAGTTTACTTAAAGAATTTTTAAGTATAAGTAATTTTGGAAAGAAATTTTTAAAGAAAGGTGTATTTTCTTTAGATTGGTTTGGGAAATGAGTCTCGATTCTATTTTGTGATGATCAGAATAATCTTCTAAGTGACGATCAGATGTTTGCCTAGGAGAACGTTGTAGTGCACTTAGTAAATTATTCTCTTTGCCATTATGCGATAGAAACGTGTTGTGCCCAATTTTGGTACAAACACTTTTGTGCTTTCACCGAGAGAACTCAGCCTTTTCTCCTGCTCATTGGATCTACTACCGATATTGGATTACGAAAATCTAAGGAGGAGATCCAGATTTCAAGCCTAAAAGTTCTTTCATCCTATTCAGAATTGTATCAAGTCTAGGAGAGAGAGCTTCGATATCCACCATGGTCAACACTAGGACTACTTCAACAGCTGCAGATCCAGAAGGACGGGATAGACAGAACCCCATGCAACTTCCTCCTACCGACCAGTATGCTGCCGGACCTTTAGATCCGCAAGGACCTGTCACTAGAGAAGAGTTCCAACTGCTAATGCAAGAGCTGACACAAAGCCGCCAGCAGCTTACTCAGCAGCTCCGTGCCAATGCGGAGTTGACCAATCGACTGAACCATGAAAGACAAAGGAGATCCAGAAGGGATTAGGCTTCTTATTCATCCACTGAAAGTTCAACATCTTCTGACTACAATCGCAGATCCACCTGCCCACGGCTGGATGGAAGCTATACGCAGGCTACCGGACATCAGCGCACTTTGACTATTGGACAACCAAGAGTTGGTCTATCAACCAGCCACCAGACCGGACCTTCTTCCCGAGGAGGGACGGTTCCCTATCACACTACTGACAACTGCGTTGCTGCCGCTGCTACCGAGTTGGGAGCCGACACTCAGAACCAAACAGATTCGAACCTTCGTCAACGTGATTATACTCTTGAACCTTATGTTCTCGAAGATCTAGAGCCAAGGAGGCGAGGTATGGACCGTCAACCGTGCCCGGCCCATCCTCGCATTATGGAACCTGACCACACCTTGGCCCAGCATGCCCAGCATGTCCAGATGTCAGACATCCCGACAATGATCCATCAAATGATCCATGAAAGTTAGGGCCTCACCAACGACGACTGGGGAATCTCCCGGAGTCATACTCCTTTCACCGATGATATCCTCTACGCTGAACCGCCTCGGCGATTCAGAATGCCAACTCTACCTGTTTATGAAGGGAGTTCTGATCCTAACCAGCACATTTTAAAGTACGAATGGTTAATGAATACTGCATGAGCTGATGATGCGGTCAAATTCCAAAGTTTCCCAATCTCCTTAGGGGGCATAGCAACTATGTGGTTTACTCGTCTACCACCTCGATCCATCTCATGTTTCGACCAGTTGGCAACGAAGTTTGTTGAACAGTTTCGCATGCATATCACAAGGCCGAAAGATGTTAATACCTTGTTCAATGTCACTCAAACTCCCGGGGAGACACTCAGACGTTATCTAGAGAGGTTTCATGCTACATGCACTGAGATTACTAATCCTAATGACAACTCAATTCTGATGGCACTAACTAGGGGGATCGATCCCGATTCCAAATTTGGTAACTGGTTGGCCAAAAAACCTCCTGCGTCATTAGACAATTTCTATTCCAAGGCAACTCAGTTCTTGAGACGAGAGGATGCGAAACAGTTTAGGAAAAAGAATGACGCGGTGCCCAGTGTGGAAGGAATCCAAAGCAATGTCGCTGTAAAACAGACCGGGGAGAGTTCCGGAAAAGTGCAGTTAAACATACAGAATAAACAGAATTAGCAGAAAAGCAATGGAAATTAGGGCAGGAAACGGGATCAGAATCGCGGGCCACGACGTAGGGCTCCCATGTTTGACACCTATACTCCTTTAAATATGTCTTTGGAAAATGTATACTTGCAGACCTGTAATACTATTCAATATAAGAAACCTACTCCGAAGCAATCGTCAGAAAAACAGATTCAAACGGGGAAGTTTTGCAGATTTCACGATAGTTATGGCCACAACACGAATGGGTGTCGTCATTTACAGGATATTATTGAGAAGTTGATCCAAAAAAGAAAGTTGAAGCAGATTGATCGGGCGCCGCAGTCTGGAGCTGTGGGCCCATCGAATCAAAACCAAATACCAAATCAGGTGAGACCGGAGGAACCCACTCGTATCGGCGGGAGGCTAGTGATTAATACTGTCAGTAGTGGTCCTCATCCAGCAGATTGGAGCTGGAGGGAAATGGAGTCGTATGCCAGCTCTATTAGGTATGCGAGCTTCGAATGTTGCAGTAATTTGGAAGACTGGGCTCCGGCCAAACAACAGAAAACGATGATAGACGACATCGTATTTCGGAACAGGGATGCTGACAGAGTCGAAGCCCCAACCATTGGTCAACTTGTCATTTCAGCTCAGATAGGTCCTGCTTGAATGAAGAGGATCTTAGTGGACAGTGGAAGTTCAGTGAACATATTATTAAGCGAGCTTATGATCAGATGAAAATGGAAGCGAAAGATTTGAAGCCTTGTCAGTCTCATGTTCATGGCTTCAATGGAACTGCGACTATACCCACTGGGATGGTGGAGCTACCAGTGGAGTTGGGAGTTGGAGAGCGCCGAAGAGTCCAGATATTGCAATTTATTGTATTGGACATTAATTCACCATACAATGCTTTCTTGGGCCGACCGGCCCTAGTTGAGTTCAGGGCTGCTATCGCCCCATGGTGTCTAACTTTGAAATTCCCTACCGACAATGGAGTCGGGGTCGTTCAGGGGGACCAGGCTGCTGGACGAGCCTGTTATGTTGCTGAGTTGTGGGAAGTGCAGCAAAAAGAGAAGGAAAAGGGCGTAGACGAATCTCTCTGCATCCGCTTTGCTGATAATTGACAGTTAACGCCTGGGCCAAGGCCCGGGCACCACAACCAATTCCCAAGAGATCTTTACCCGAGAGATACTGAAAGTGAGGACGAGGTGAAAGACAGTCAGGCTTCTCCGGTAGAGCTGATGATCGATGTTCCAATCGGTAATGATGATGATTCTAGAATGCTAAAGATTGGATCTCAACTAAGCCAACAAATGAAAGAGGAATTGGTTGAATTTTTCTGGGCAAACCTCGACGTGTTTGCCTGGACGCACTCTGACATGTGTGGGATCTCGCTGGACATTGTGAGCCACACATTGAATATTGACCCGCAGCATGTCCCGGTCAAGTAAAAATGGTGTGGTATGGATCCAGAGAGATCTACCGCCCTTAAGGAAGAAGTAGATAAACTCAGGTCGAACGGGTTTATCCGAGATGCGTTATATCCGGAATGGGTATCCAATCTTGTACTTGTCAGAAAACCCAATGGGAAATGGAGAACATGCGTTGACTACTCAGATTTGAATAAAGCTTGCCCTAAAGACAACTTTCCACTTCCCCGAATCGATCAGCTCGTAGATTCAACGGCTGGACATGAACTCTTATCCTTCATGGATGCATATTCTGGCTACAACTAGATACCCATGCACTTACCCGATCAAGAGCATACCGGCTTCATCACCGATCTAGGACTTTACTGCTACAAAGTGATGTCGTTCAGACTTAAGACCGCTGGGGCAACCTACCAACGGCTAGTTAATCGAATGTTCGCTAACCAGATCGGAAGAACCAAGGAGGTATACTTGGACAACATGCTTGTGAAGTCGCGATTCTCCACCAATCATATCAGAGACCTGGAAACGATTTTCAACATCCTCCGAGAGTACAGAATGAAACTCAACCCGTTGAAGTGTCACTTTGGGGTCGCATTTGGAAAATTCCTTGGATTTATCGTCAATGCTCGAGGAATCGAAGCCAATCCCGAGAAAATTTGGGCAATCAGAAATCTTAAGACTCCAAGAACTATAAAGCAAGTCCAGGGCCTCAAGGGGAAAGTAGCAGCACTGAGCAGGTTTATTTCAAAATCCACCGAAAAATGCATTCCCTTCTTCGATCTGATCAGAAAAGGGAAACAGAATTTTGAATGGACTATAGAATGTGAGAGGGCATTCCAAGCACTGGTTCAACACCTGTCCACACCACCCATTATGTCAAAGCCTGTCGATCACGAGAAACTGTACATTTACTTAGTGGTGTCGGAAAACGCAATCAGTGCTGCTTTAGTTTGGGAGGAGGACCGGATACAACGGTCAGTCTATTACATCAGCAAACGACTGACCGGGGCAGAAAGAAATTATCCGAATTTGGAGAAGTTAGCTTACTGTCTTGTCATTGCCTTGAGAAAGCTCCGTCCACATTTTCATGCTCATCCTATCACTGTTTACACTGACCAGCCATTACGACAGGTCCTTACGCGGCCTGAGATGTCTGGTAGGTTACTCAAATGGAATATCAAGCTGAGTCAGTTCGACATCACTTACACACCAAGGCGAGTTATTCAAGGACAAGTCCTAGCAGACTTCATCGCTGAATTCACTATCCCAGAGGACTTGCCCGAAACTAGTGAATCTCCTAAATATATCTGGAAGCTACATACTGATGGTGCATCAAATGACCGTTGTTCAGGCACCAGGGTTGTACTTGAAACTCCTGAAGGCCGATCTATATTCTATGCTTTAAAATTCGATTTTCGTGCGACCAACAACGAGGCCGAATACGAAGCCATGCTCGCTGGATTAAGGCTAGCCAGAGATTTGCGAGTTATTACTGTGAAAATTTACTGCGATTCACAATTGGTCGTGTGCTAAGTCCGGGGTGAGTACCAGGCCAAAGACTGAAGGCTAGCTGCTTATCTTGCCCGGGTTCAGGAAATATTGGATTAGTTCGATTATTATGCCATCTATTGCATACCCCGAGAACGCAATCAGAAGGTCGATTTCTTAGCAAAGTTAGCCAGTACCGGTGAGGCACAACAAATGGGACTCGTTCCCGTGGAAACATTATCTTCTCCGAGCATCAATCAGATGGAAACAGACTGGATATTTGCAGTCATTCCCGATAAAGAGTCGTGGATGACTCCGTTCAGAAACTATCTCGAGCATGGGACCCTGCCGGAGCACAGGAACGAAAAAAGACAAGTTCTTCGAAAGGCTTCGTGGTTCACCATTCAGAATGGAGTCATGTATAGAAGAGGATACTCCGTTCCTTTACTCTGGTGTATCGCCCATGATGAAATCAAACGAGTATTGCACGATGTATACGAAGGAGAATGTGGCGATCACACCGGGGGGCAAGCCTTTGCCAAGAAAGTGCTTCGGCACGGATACTATTGGCCGACAGTAAATCGCGATGCATCGGATTACGCCAGGAAATGTGACAGATGTCAAAAACATGCTCGGATTCCAAGAGCCCGCCTACCGAAATAACTCAGATGGTCAGTCCCTGGCCGTTCGTAGTATGGGGTATCGACATTATTGATTCTCTACCTCTGGCTAAAGGTGGTGCGAAGTACGCCATCGTTACAGTTTATTACTTTACCAAATGGGCGGAAGCTGAGCCCCTTGTTACTATCACAACGAAGAAAGTGATCGACTTTGTTGTACGCAACATTATCTGTCGATTCGGTCTCCCACATACCATCATCACTGACAATGGAGCCCAATTCGACAGCGTTGAATTTAAGAATTTCTGTCAATGATTCCACATCCAAAAGAAGTTCTCCGCAGTTGCACACCCTCAAGCGAATGGGCAGGTTGAAGCTGTTAATAAAGTTATAAAGTCCATTTTGAAGAAACGACTGGAGAAGGCCGGGGGCAAATGGATCGATGAACTTCCTATGGCCCTATGGGCTTATCAAACAATCCATAAGTCTGCAACCGGCCACACTCCATTTTCACTTTCTTACGGTTCAGAAGTTGTTATTCCAGTCGAGTTGGAAGTACCTTCTCATCGTGTGACATATTATGATCCGAAGACAAATGCTATATTACTTGCCGAATCTTTGGATTTATCGGATGAGAAGCGAGAAGAGGATGATTTGAGGGTAGCCGCATACCGAAGTCGAGTCGCCTGATTGTACAATGCCAAGGTCTGACCCCGAACCTTTGAACTCGACGATCTCGTCCTTAAGAGAATTTACCCGGTTCCTTCACATACGAAACCAACATGGGAAGGACCGTACGTTATTGAACGAAGACTCAGAGACGGCACATTTAATTATCGACCATTGACAGTCTCACTTTGCCGAGAGCCTGGAACAGCAAAAGTCTTCGTCGCTATTACACATAACTGGCTTTATTTATTTATTCAGTCTACTTTTCATTTGCAATTTGTTTATGCATTTCAAATTTGAATTTGTAATAAGGCAACTGACTTTGCCGTATTTTCTTATTTTAGCAATAAAATGCTATCTCTTCGAGTCAGAGCAGTGATTCTTAAAATGCGTCATACGACCATCACAATGCACGAAGAGCTATGTTCCACCCTACAGTAGGATTTATTCAAATAGGGAGTGACTATGATATGACCGGTCACTCGCTAAGTGAAACCCAAGCTCGGGGGCAAGTCATCACACTAAAGCCAGAAAAGGACGGGTACACGACAATCCTCTAACTAACTCCGACTCCCAGAGTGCGAGCTAGAGTATAAACTTACAAATGTGGGCAAGAAGAGGGTGGATCCATCCACCTAACGACTTCGCCCGTGTTTAAACCAAGTTCGAGGAGGATGGATCCGTCCATCTAACGACCTCACTTGTTAACTCAGGGTGGATGTGAATCGACCATCCACGATCCTGGTAGATCTATCGTTCCCGGAGTGCGAACAAAATTCTAAAACTCAAAACAGATGTGGTCGACCGTCTGTTAACCAACTCCAGATTCCCAGAGTATGAACTGGAGTATAAACATCAAAATGGGTGTAACCGACCACCTATTAGCTAACTCTAAGTCCCCAGAGTGCAGATTGGAGTATAAACACAAACCGGGTGTGAAACAACCACCCGTAAGACAACTCCGAGTCCCCGGAGTGCGGGCCGGAGTATAAACGCAAATCGGGTGTGACTAACCACCCATGAATCAATCTAAGTCCCCAGAGTGCGGACGAAACTCTAAATATCAAGCAGGTGTGACTGACCGCCTATAAAATAATTTAAGTCCCCGGAGCACGGACATATCTCCAAACCTTAAGCGCGCATGACCGACCACCGACGTACAGGTGCAATCCCCATAGTGTGGATGCAATCACTAATAGATGAGCGAGTGTGACTCGACCACCCGGACTCGTCCTATTTCAGCCTCGTTTCAACGAAGTTAAGTTCAATGTATTAAAGCAGAAAAGCGATTGCTGACCAATTTTTTCAATTTGTCTCCGGGACTGGGGACAAAACTTAAGTATCGGCTACTGATCGAGTCAGTGCAGTATTGAAATTCGACTTAACGTTCCATTATGACCCGAAGTCGTGGCTTCAGGACTTAATGACTAATCTCAGGTCTGATTCAAAGACTAAAACTTCACAAGTACATTGAATGGAAGTTCGAACGCTAAAATACTTAAGCAAACAAATACAAACTGTGCTGAAGACAAAATGGAATTTTATTTTAACTATTCTTTGGAAAACAAGGATAAGTACAAAATTATTCTAAAAAATCCTACTAGCGGGGGCCGAACCCGCATCTATACACGGCCTACAGGAAACGAAAAGAAATTCCTATCTATTTACCAAAAATGAGGCAAAAAGGCATGTATATTCTCTCACTTTCTTCTTCTTCCTCCTCGGCGTTGACCCACTGGAGCTACCACTTGGATGCCTCTTCGAGCCTTTGCCTTTTGGTGGTTGGTCTCCGGCCGGGGGAATTATGGTAACCTCTTCCTCCAAACTCACATGAATTGGAATACTTTTAGAAGGCGGAGTCAGAGGGATAGGATCGATGTTGGAAGGCGGGGGAGGCACACCGGTGTCGACGACCGTGCCTCCCGGAGAAATCATTCACAGAGGGGCTAGAGTAGGGCCTGCCATCCCACTTCCAACACCGCTAACCCGCGCGGCCGCTTCCATCTCAGCGTTGATCTCAGCTATTATCTCTTCTTCGTGGATTGCTTGAGCGTCCGTGGGGATGCTGTCGGTTAGGCCCGAGGAGCTAACCACGGGTGCACCTCCGCTCATGACAAATGGTAGATCGGCAAAAGGGTTGCTTTGGTGGCCAAGAAGTTCCTCCATCATCTGCTCATCAAAAGTAAACATGCTCCCATGTGCTCCATCGGTTGGTGCAGTGGTCGTTGTGGTGGTCGCTTCTATTATAAGGGCCTCCTGCTCATGATGCGACTCTTGAGTTACAGGGGGCACGACCGGTGCGGCTCCTATCACTGGATAAAGATAAGAGAAAAGATGTTAATAACTGCTTTGAACAAAGTTTCTTACTTCGAATAGGTGCGAGAAATGTTCAGAATACCTTCCTTGGAATGGCTTGCGGGTGGAGCCGGAACAGCTTCAGTGACCTGCTCATGAGCTGGAGATAACTGTGGTTGATCAGGATTGTATGCGGGTATAGATAAAGGATCAATCGCAGGAGTGGATTTGGGCTGGCATAGGAATTTCGGAACCCGCATCATGATGCTCAATGCCAGAACCCTCTCCAACGTCCGAGTGCCAAGTACCGAGCTTCTCCTTCTCGAATGTGATAGTAATGTCATGGAGAACTCTTCTCTCATCCTCACTCAGCACCCGATTCTCCAATTCAAATTCATCGATAGATTCAGCTTGATGCTCAGCTTTTTCATCTTCCACCAAGTGACACCAAGCGTTGTATAGGTGTGATGGATAGTTTTCGAGCCAGGTTAGATTTCGATGCTTCAAAGCATTAGCGTTGTATGTAATAAGAAGATTTTCGATGTCACCCTCCAGCCTAGCCTATGTCGCTTTCACTTCATTCTCAACCCTGGCTTCAGCTTCCTGAACTTTGAGTGTTGCCGCATCCCTTTCATCCCTAAGCACCACAGCATGTTCACATGCTTCTTGGGCAGCTTTGTTTGCATCGTCTTTCTCTTTGACGATTTCAGAAAATTTGGCTTTAAGCTCTTCAAGCTCTTTAAGTGCCCCGTCCCTTTCGGCCATAACTGTGGCGGTTCGATGTCCCATCTCCTCAACCAGGGCTAAGTGTGTCCACCTCATCTCTTCCATCCGCCGAGTTGCCTCATCAGCCCTTTTATTGGCCTTTGTCTTTGAATTTCTCACGGACTCATTCTCATCGTTAAGCACCTGATTATGCGGTCCTTCTGAGCGAGATCGGTCCCTAATTTTTCGATTGTCTTCGCCCGCTCAAAGGTCACCACTGATACTTTCTCCGCGGTCTTCATCCATTCCCGGTATTGGCCATATACATCATGAATTTAGTCGTGCATTATTTGTTCTGCCTCGACAGGAATTCTCTTTAAGTGCGGGGGAAAGATGAAGCAATCAAAGCAGATATTTGGAAAATCTTTTTTCAACTTAGCGATTCTAGCTGCACCCTTTCCAATGGGCTCTGTGATGGCTTGTTCAGTAACGACGGGAATTTCGGTTTCAGTCCTCCGAAGCTGTGGGTCGGGCCTTGGTGCTTGAGAAGGTGGTATTTGACGTGAAGATTCATAGGTTTGTTTGCTAGAGCCAAAAGGCTGCGTGGGAACTAGGTGGTGGAGAGTGTGACCAGGAGCGGCGCCTATACTCTTTCTCCCTCTCATAGCGCTCCCTATCTTGACTAGAGTAGCCGCGATCGTGGTCTATATCGACCTCACATCTACGAGACTCATAATATGAACTTGAGGAGTGACGTGCAGAACGGAGGCTGCCAAGCATAGATCCTCGCTTTGACATCATGCCGATAAAATGAAAAGGAAAACAGAGTTGGTACTTCCCAGAAATGAATTGCTTGTGATTAGAAATTATGCAGTGCCGTGAAGTATGTGTATGCATGTGCAAACCCCCCGACCAACCGGATATGTCGGCCATACTCGAAGGAATCGACTCGCTTAGATCTAAGGCGCTCTGAAGCCCTTCCAACCCGGTATCTTATTGGAGCAACACATAGTCCGGAATTGAATGTCTGCAAGTCCTTCGAAAGGATTCTCCACATGTGGGGGAGGAGGCTCCGACACTACAACCCCGGTGGATGGCAGAGACATGACCACGGATTTCCATCTTGAAGACTTGTGAAGCTTATGAGCAACCGCCTTGCCTTTCCTCTTTCCCTCTGAATGTCGAGGACTATTTGTGGGCCCGGCTATGGATTCATCTTCAATAGGCGTATCCTCTTCATTGCCCTGCTCAGCTATTACAATCCCGGGTGCCCTATGCCTCGCCCGTCTTACCGGGGCTGCCCTAAGGGATCCTTCAAGCCCTATGCTTTGGTCTCGGTCAATTAGCCCAACGGCCCTCAAATTTTCATCCGTAAGCACCGAGATGATCTCTATAATCTCACCAGGCACCTCTTGAAGAATTCACACCATTTCTTTAAATCGGGCACCTTCGGGTCGTGGAATTGCGGGTGTAAAGGAAAGAAAATGTTAGACTCAACGTCGATTACAACTATCTCGTTAGTCACCGGAGAAATTGCGGCACTTACATCTAACTAGCCACCGTCTGGCAAACCCTGGCGGGAACCGAACATAGAACCACTCGGTTTTGAAGTAGCTAAGTCTGATCCAAGTTCCAATCATGATTTAGCAGTTTCTGGCTCCCTCTAAGAATGTGAAAGAAGGATTATCTCCCCGACTCTTTACATTGAACAAGAATCCGACTTCCTCTGGGGTCGGGGGCCGAAAAAGGTGCTCCATGAAGATAATAAATAAGCTATTCAACAATACATATCCATTCGGATGCAACTGTGACAGAGCAATCCCTAAGTAAGACAAAACCTCCCGAATATACTGGTTGAATGGTGGGAGCGTCCCGGCAGTGCAGGAAAATCGATTGAAAGCGGTGTACCCTTCTGGGGGAGTATGTGGCCCGTCGTTCGGCCCTGGTAACAGAACGTCATTTAGCGATAGCCCATGTCTTAAGTAGATTCTCCCCAACATACCTTTGGAGACGTTAGATGGCACAGAATCTTGTGGATTCCCAATAAAGATTGCTCCTGGTAGTTCGTCCGGAGCTGGACTTATGATTTCGACCGCAATGACCGACATCTCTATTATCAAAGGAGTTGGACTCTGAACCTCCTGTTGATGTGAAATCCCGGGTTCCATAACTAATCAACTCAGTAAAAACCATCATTAGATGACAATAATCCCGTGTGTTCCCCCATGTGAAATACATGAATGTGTTGTGCAATGCAATGCTGTATATTACTTAAAAGATTCTACAGGATTAGAAAGATGTTTGAACGACGAGACTTCAGAATTCAACTGGAGCAACCGTCATCGCTGACCGTCACAATTGTACCATCCAGACTTTGGAGATCGATCCAAGTTCTAATCGTTGTTTAAATTTTGTCAAGTTGCAAGTTCCATCGACGAGCTTCGAAAGGCAGTCAAATATGCGATGAAATGGTGAAGTCAAATTATGCAGAGCATAAGCTCGTCGGAGTCATATGTTC
Source organism: Allium fistulosum (assembly GCA_030737815.1). Taxonomy (NCBI): domain Eukaryota; kingdom Viridiplantae; phylum Streptophyta; class Magnoliopsida; order Asparagales; family Amaryllidaceae; genus Allium; species Allium fistulosum. The sequence continues at coordinate 498,812,750 of CM060903.1, forward strand.
AGTGTGCAAGGGGTATCGAATTCATCAAAGTTCAACTTGAATCGACCACCAGAAAACTCCATTTCGTATCAGTCAAGATTGCTATTCGTTTCCATCAAGATACGAATTCGTATCAATTGGCAAAGGCGCCTTCGTATCGATATCCTGGCGTGTAGTTCGTATCGATCAAAAACACTGGAATTTGTATCGATCAAGTGTGACCTCGTCGTATCGACCAACAAGTTCAAAGCCTTCGTATCGATCATCTAGAGTCGATACAAAACCCTATCATCACACGATACGAAGAGCCCAACTTCATCGTTACGAAGCCCTATCACCCAGATCAATTCGAACGACTCTCACCTCGAATCGATACGACTCATCCTTCCTCCATCATTGATACGAAAATAGGGCCGGGCCATTCTTCATATCCCTCCTCAATCCTTCTTCCCCAATGGACACGAGAGCCATTAACGCCCTTCATTGAACTCCGGCCTTGCTCCATCCAACCTCCGGCATCAATGTCACCAAAGATTGACCATGAACGTGAACGGATTAGCATTCGAACTTGAGTCTCCTCATTTTTTATATGAATTAATTAATTAGTTACCTAATTAGAGTATCGAGGCAAGGGATTAAAGTGTTGTTCGATTCAAAAGCAAGAACGGTTTTCTTTTCTCAATTTTTTGAACAATACGAAAGCTAAAGCAGACAAATGAGAGCAAGTGAATTTTTCTGAGTACAAAAAAGCTTTTATATGAACACGAGAGATGAAGGGAAATGACGATTCGACTCCCTATTGCTTTGACTAGTTAAAACAAGTATCCTCCCCAATCGATGTGAAGAAAGCAGTTCGCATCCATGCGCCCTTTATCTAAAGCAACGTTCATTCGTATCCATCCATCGGTCAATCTGGAGTGCAAGGCCAGGGCTTACATGAATCGTTCGAAACCATCAAGGATGCACCAATACAAAATAACGAGTTCGTATCCATTAACTTGATATCCACAGAGGTTCACGTCCATCGATACAAGCTGCCCTGTTCGTATCCACTAACGTAAAGCCCAAAAAGACTCGTATCCATCGATACGAACGACAATGAACCACCAGCCAAATTCGTATCGATCACCGTCAATGCAAGAACAGCTTTTTAACTTTTCACATCGATCCAGGAGAGGATCGATATGAAAAGATACTGCAAAACGACCATCAAACGTCGTTACAACTCGAATTTCACGTCGATTCAGGAGAGGATCGATACGGGATTTGGTGCACAGAAACTGACAATGACTCGTGAACGAACGAACGTTAACAAGAGTCGGGTTTATATATGTTTTATACATCAACATTTAACTTTCGAAATTCATAGGAATTAAATGCTTACCTGATGACAATTACAACGACGAACAACAAACTCCCGGCACTCAACACTCAGTTACAACAGTACACCATACAGTCATCGGCAGTCAGCAATCCAGTATTTATATTGCCAGGAGTCAATCAAAGGGTTGCATCACTTAACAAAAAAAATAGCAACTATTCAGCGAATCGGATAGAACTTTTCAGAATGAAGATGGCAGCTTTTCAAAGCATGCCATGTTCACACAAGATGTACTTTGATGGGCAAATGTTATCCCTCCTTTTGGCAAGGCCGTGACACCAAGGAATTGACTGGAAACCAAAGACAGTTCATCCTGAAACCAGTTATACGCAAGTCCACTACGAATGCTGGTAAATTTTGTCCAAGTCCGGATCGAGCTACAATTAACATGACATGACAATCAAAGCTATGAAAGCCAACGTTCCAAATTTCAAGTCAACCGGAGTTCGTATGCTCAAGATATGATCGATGAAAATCAAGTAATGCTCTCATTCGTATCCATCATTCCACCTCCTCCGTATCGGTTTCATTCGAATTCATCAAGAAAAACTGGCACTATTCGTATCCATCATGGCAACACTAATTCGTATCCATCTAGGTAAGTGGTGGTTCGTATCCATGAAAGGAAGTTTCGTTCGTATCCATCAAACATTCATTAGTCTGAATCCATCAAAGATGCCTCACTTCGTATCGGTCCATATTCACCCTGCTTCGCATCCATCGTCCACTAACTTATTCGTATCGATCCACCTATACATGCTATTCGTATCGATCGGCCAGGGATTGATGTGAATGATACGTGATGGATCGATACGAACGACATCCTTGTTGATCGATGCGAAGCAGGGCCTGGGAATATCGATACGAATGAGAATTGAAGGAAGCGATACGAATGGGACAAGTTTAAAAGCGATATGAACGAAACCATGACGATGGATACGAACGGCATGGATAAGAAGCACATGAATGAGAGCGATACGAAGGAGACACGTGAAGAAGGACTCGGTCGCTCGGCATGAAAAGTGGATCGATCTTAAAACTTAGCGCTGCGTCATCGGACATCACGTGCCTATAAGCGATACGAATAGAAGCGATGCAAATGAGAGCGACATGAATTCGACAGCCTTCAACAAATCCAAACTTGCATCAGTCATAACTCGAGATCTACAAGTCCAAATGCCACCAAATTTTCACAGGAGCTTGCCTACAACCTCAAGAACGTACTTGACAAATTTCAACCCCAAAGGACAATTTGTGGACCGATACGAACTCAATTCGTATCGCTCCCAGATCAAGTCAAAATCACCTGAACTCAATCCCATGGGCCCATCCACGTGAGAGAAGAAGTCTTCCGAGATCTGGGCGAGATATTTGTTGTCTACACCTATAAATAGTGACCCTGGACCTACAGAAAATGGACTTTTGGCTTTTCTACGCTGATACTCTACAGGAATCACCATTAAATTTTAGTTGTACTACTATAATCTTTTGTAATCAGCGAGTAAAGTTCAATAAACATCAGCCATTCCATAGTGGACGTAAGCAATTCGCCGAACCACTCTAAATCCATGTGTTTCTATGCATTTTCTTATCTGTTTATTGGTGTGTTTGTTAGATCTGCTTCATTTTACATTTATTTTCTTCATTTTATCTCTTCAAACACATCCGAAGAGCGTTGTGCCCAATTTTGGTACGAACAGGAATTGTTTTAAATGAAGAAATTTGTAAAGGTTTATTTAATGAAAACTATTTACTAAAGGAATTTATAAATTTGGAAATTGTTTGGTAAAATCTTGTTTTAAATGGATTGTATATGGAGATGTGGAACATAAACTTGATATTAAACTTCGAGGTATGGAAACTTATATCTATCCTAAAAGGTAAGAATGTGGTCGAATCAAGGTCTGAGAGGTAATAATACCCTAACTTGACCGGTTTCATTATTATCCAAAGGATATTTGAAGTTTGAAATCGAAGATTGAAGTTCGGTATATAAAGTAATTATTTCCGTATATGAATTGGATCACCTTTGAAAATCAAATTTATGAAACTAAATAATAATCCTTCTTAATCTTGGTGGTATGGAATATTCTTTCCATGCTTAACACTGAAGGATTAGTGGTTTGGGTTTACAGTAATAATGTTTTAAATGACATTTGTTTTCAATCCATTTAATATGATTTTGAAATAAGAAATCTTTCTTGAATGTTTTGCAAATATACTTATACCATTGTATAAGTATATGGAATGGTTTTTCCAAGTTTTAAGAGTGAAAGAGTTTGTGAATATACTTATACAGGTGAGATAACTATATGAATAATTTATAAAATTTGAAAGGTGATTTTAAATTATGAAAGATTAATTTAAGAGGCTTGGTGGTTTTCATGGGAAATGTAATCTCTATTTTGAATGTTTGTTTATTTGATATTTAAATAACCGACTATCAAATCTTGGCCTAAATATGCAATCCTTCTTAATTTTGGTGGTACGGAATATTCTTTCCTTACTTAACACCGAAGGATTTAACTCTGGAAATATCTAGGAGAAACGTGGGGATTATATGGTACAGTTACCGTCGATGGTGCTATATTGTACGTATAAAATTGTTTTGTTCTCCTAGGACAAATGCTAAGGAATTTTGTCTACTTAAATGGTTAGGAGGTGATCTCTGCTCTTATATATTGTCTGATTATTTATAAAAGAACCATGTTTGAGTATTCCAAAAATTGATTGGTTGGTTTTGGAACACTCGGTAAGCGAAGGCGTCTACTTATATGAGATGACTCGAAACCATAACCACTCCAAAACCATACATAGTTTCCATGCTTGGAGGAGATTCGAGTTTTGTTCAAGATGTTGGGATTCATGTATGATTCTTAGAACCGTTGGGTATAGGAATCCAAGTGTGATTCCGAGATCTTTTTTAAGATATGGGAATCCATGTATGATTCCGAGACCCGTTAGGGTATGGGAATTCATGTGGGACTCCGATATCTGTTCGAGTGGTGATTCATGTCCAGGAACGCCAAACATATCCTCACCAACGATAATGACTGAAACCATAGATAGGATGCATAGCCAGGGGTTTAGCTAACCCATAAGGATGAAGTCATCTCCTTCCTAGAGTTACCTACATTTGTTATGCATGAATGGAGCGATGCATATGGCCTGTGTGGCCAGCTATGCATTTCCCATTTTACATCACTAAGGATGTATTGTTGCTTTGGAAGGATAACTCTAATCCTTGTGCAAGAGGACCATCCTTAAAGTACCGAGGGCTCCTCCGTGGAATCCTACACAATTAGCGAACACGCCTTAGCGGTTTTTGATTATATCCCTATTATTGTTGTAATGTACACGCACGTGCATCACAGCTACTTGATTATTATTATTTTCACCCTTAGATATTATTATAATAACACTGGAATTTTTGATAAAAATGGTTTGGTTATCGTAAGGTAAAACTCATCTGTGTTTATGTGTGGCGTGGTCTTACAAGATACCTTTTATTTTGAAAAGGTTTTCAAATATAGTAATCAATACGATTTGATTCAAGTTTTCTCACGCTGGTTTACCAGACTGAGCTGGGCGTTATTTTCTTATAATGCTCGGGTCAGCCCGAACATATTTTCCAGATTTAGCTGGATGTTTTGGAGCTTTCAGAAGACGAGCTAGATTCTCCAAGACCTATTCACATATCTTATATTCTTCCTATATTTTGTTGTTCTTGATTTATGTCTGTATTTATCAGTAATTGTAAGGACAGGCTGTTATAACTTTCCAGACTAATGACAGGTTAGTATACCCTGATGTTGTGTGTATATATTACAGTTCTTTTCTTTTTGTAAAGATCATGTGTATATTATATATTTCTCATCACGATCTGAGATTATGTTATGTCTTCTATTTCTTTTACCCCAACAATCTGTCTTTATGGCACTTTGGTATTCGGCACGTGAATATCGTTGATATATTAGTGTCAATTTCTAAGGGTCGAAAAGGCAAGTCGTTATAATACATATATATATGTATATGTAAATGTTACAATATCATCATCATCATCATCATTATTCCAGCCATTAAATATTTTTTAATGTATATATGTTTATATATATATATATACATAACCCCATATTTTTAATGCTTAAATTCTTTTTCCAATTACATACATACATATACACATAGATACATATATATATATATATATATGTATGTATGTATGTATGTATGTATGTATGTATGTATGTATGTAAACAAACAAATACCTAGGCCATAATAAAAAATGAATTTTTTATCGTGTCATATATACACACATAAATTTTGAATGTAACATATATATATAATTATATACATATATATTGAAAATTAGTTCTTTATTAATTTCGTAAAAAGGAAATACATTGGTAGGCTAGTATTCTAACCTATATATTGCTTAGTAAAAACACACACAATGTACAAATCCCAAAGTACATAAATTATACACAACAGATAATGTTAGACCCAAAATCCTAAAGCCCATCGCTTTCATAATTTCCAGTCCATAATGCATGTATTGAAATGCATATTACATCACATGCAGTCTCATCTTCTTCAAGTCGCTAGACCGCTGGTTCTCTCTAGACAGTTTCTCCTCTAGTAAAATGGCAATATCAACCGCTCATTTGCAGTTACTTATACTTGTTGGAACCGGGCCAGCCCATAGTGGAGTGAATAGGTAAATTTCAAAAAAATTCTTAAATCTTATTGGACCTATTAAGTCTAAGTTTATATAGATAATATCTAAATTTGATTTAAAATTAAGTCTGTATTATATTATATATGATATATGTATTATATACACATATGTGTGTATGTGCACGTGCAGTATAATAAGGCTTACATGGTTTGATGTGTCCATGTATAGGTGTTAGGATTTGCACCGCAACGGACATGTTAACCATTTTTATACATGAATGCTATCAATATATATATATATATATATATATATAATTTTATATATTATGAAATAATAATTGTAATATGTTAAATTTTGTAAAATGATATATATAAATATATATGTATATATTTATATGTGTATATTTCAAAATAAAATTATTTTAATATATTAAATTAACTTAAATATTTATATGTGTTTAAAATAATCTCAAAGTTAATACAATAAATTAATTTAAATAAATATATATACATGAAATATTTCAAAATCATAAAGTGACATATACATATAATATATATAATAATAATAATTTATATATATATATATATATTAAATAATGTTTAAATTTTTTATATAATTATATATAACAAAAATAAAACATATAAATATTTATAGTAAAGTATTAATAAAATATTTATATATACATGTGTGAAATTGCTCTCGGCCATACAAGTTTTTTTCGATTTTTTAATTTACTAATTTCTGTACGGAAATAATTAGATAAAAACAAAAGGATGTGATGAAAAATCCAAAACCAATTTTAAATCATTATATATTATATTAAAAGTTTTATAAAATTATTATTTAATTATATATATTTTTATTTTATATAAATATAATTTAATTGTAAACCAAAGGATATATATGGATTTTAATATTTATATATAAAAAATTAATTTTTTATTTTTAGATCCGAATACATTATATGCATATAAAAATTAATCATATAATATATATACATTATATATACATATAATATTATTTTATTTCTATGTATCAAAAATCAATTTAATATATAATTAAATTCAAAAATAAAATAAAAAATATGTTTTTTTATTACATGGACGTGAGCAATTATATCATATATAAAAAAGTTATTATTTTTTAAACATACACACACACGTATAAACACACACACATATACACACATATGGTGACAAAACTAATTTATGTGGATTTATGATATTCAATAACTAACTAAAACATATATGGGATTATGATCAATATATATTACATATAATTGTAAATGAGAATATACATCTACCTAATGCCTAGATAGCATACCTTGCAATGTTGAATCCAACCACCTTGAAACGATTTATGTATCCTGGAAATGCTAACTACCACATCAAATTGAATTTTGTTTGATGTTTTAAAACTTGAAAATTTGAGATATAGGAAGGGGTGGCTAGCCTGATTTGATGTAGAGGAGAGGCAAAAGTAAAAAAGAATGAGAAAATGAGGGTTAGAGAGATTTAAATAAAGGAGATCCTAAGGAGTAAAATAAGGATCTAGGTTCTCATTTTTCTCTTACCTAATTTCCTCTCTTTAATTTAAAATCTAACTCATCCTCTCAGCCATCTAATGCCCCACACCTCTTTCCTCATCATAGCCTCACTCAATCAACTCCCATATGTGTCTCAAATCATTTCAAGCCTGATTAATAATTAACATATTTAAATCTAATTTACACGTGTATCGATATCATATATCGATTAGTATATTTATAACTATTGTATATACACATTTTAATATTGATCAACAAATATCAAATATATCTTATAATTAAATTTCATAAACATTAATTAATTTATAAAAATTATAATTTAATTAAATCGAGCAGTAATAGGAGTATTCAATGTTTTGGTTGTGTGACTCTTAGGTGTAAATTTGACCATCGATTAATATCGACTAATTTGAATATTAACGTTGATACGTCACTTAACACGCGATGTGACATTATGACCAAATTTATCTTTCACTTGACTTTGGTAAGATCCAATTTTGCTTTATTAAGCATTATCCAGTAGTGACAATTATTTACACCAATTCTCTTCGTCAAAACTATATCACATTACGACTTATGGAATTTGGTAATGGTCAAAATTCCAATATCGTCCGTACTCAACTTTATTGTCCAAACAAAAAATCCTTGGTTCAACAATAACAATTATTATTAACCCAACAACACTGGCCAGAGATTTTGACTTTAGGTTGACTTAAGTTGACCGTGATACTAACCTTATATAACCAAGAAGACTAATCCTCTCTTGAGTAGTGTTTGACTTCCAATATTTCCACTTGATCTAACTATAGTCATTTGATGGACGTCGTACCATGATTTGACTATAATCAAAGAGGAGCTTTCATATTGGTTTCAACAGTATTCTTTAGTCAAGAGAACTGCGTAAATTTATCACATTGATATTTTCTATTTGACCATAGTTATTAACCAACAAATAACTATCGAGTGAGTCATTCCATAGTTATCCAATAACTATCAGTATATAACTCCTTGGTGTACCCAACAACCATAAGCAATACAGTGCCCAACATTTAGAGGGCATTACGTACTCTAGTCTCAACGGATGCATCAATATCAGATTTCGATACATCTGACTAGGAATATTTAAAATAATGTGTTTATTTTATTGGGATAAATTCTCATGATTACAACTATTCATATTTACTATCACAAACACATCATTTATGGATTTTCTATTAAATGTGCTTAGATTAAATAATTAATTAATTATAACAAGCATATAATAGAAAGAAAAACACCTATATTACAAACAAGAATTGCCTACAGAGTTAATAATTTATAATAAATTACGGAATTACCTCTAGGGCTTACCTCTATATCTAGCAATATCTCACTTACACTTGGGGCCAATTATGAAATCTCAATTCCATCCCTTCGATTAGCTTCTAGAGAGCCAACCGAGCTAGAACTTTGGTGAATGGATCTGCTATGTTATCTTTAGTATTTTCTCTTTGTATCAGACTTTTTTCTTCTCTACGGATTCGCTGATGAGGTAGAACTTTCGAAGAATGTGACGTGACTTCTTATGTGCTCTGGACTCTTCTATGATTTGTATCACTGAATTGTTGTTACAAAACAATGCCATTGGATTCTTTGTATCAGGAATCACTCGAAGCTCATTTAAAACTTGCTTATCCAGACCGCCTCTTTAGCTGCTTCAGTGAGGGTGATGTACTTAGCTTCCATTGTGAAATCAGCCACCATTTCTTATTTGGAACTCTTCCAACTGACAGCCCCACCATTAAGTGTAAAACTTAGCCCGATGCCGACTTACTGTTATCAATATCACTCTGAAACCTAGAGTCAGTATAACCCATCATAAGGAGGTCTCCATTCCCATATATTAGGAATAAAGATCGAGTATTTCTTAAATACTTTAGTATACATTTTACAGCCGTTTAATGCTTTTCTCCAGGATTAGACTGGTATCAACTTACTCATCCTAATACGTATGCCACATGCGGCATAGTACATAGCATAGAGTACATTATGGATCCTATGGTTAAAGCATACAGATTCCTCTTCATACACACTTTCTCCTCATCTATATGTGGAATATCCTTCTTAGAAAGGACAATTCCAGATTGCGTTGGAGCATTTTCACGCTTGCAATTCTCCATAGTGAACCTCTTCAGTATGGTATCTATGTACAAGGAGTGGGACAATCCCAATAGCATCTTAGATCTATCTCTATAGATCTTTATACCTAACATATATGCTCCTTCTCCCAAATCCTTCAAGGAGAAGTTCTTGGAAAGGCAAGCTTTCATTGATTGCAATAATGAAACATCATTTCCAATCGGCAAAAGTTCATCGATATATAACACTAAGAATACAAGAGTGTTGCCTTGTTCCTTTCATATAATAAAAACCAAACTGTTGGATTACTTCATCAAAACACTTGTTCCAACTCCTTGAAGCTTGTTTAAGTCCATAAATGGACTGTAATAACTTCCAAGATTTGCCCTTACTCCTATTGACCATAATACCCTCGGCCTGCGACATATAGACGATCACTTCTAAATCACCATTTAGAAATGTTGTCTTTACATCCATTTTCCATATTTTGTAGTCATTGAATGCACCAGTAGCCAGCATAATCCAAATGGACTTAAGCATGGCTACGGGCGAAAAGGTCTCGTCATATTAACCATCTTGAATTTGACGAAATCCTTTCACAACTAGCCTAGACTTATAGGCCTCTACTTGTCCACATACATTTAGTTTTTTCTTCAAAATCCATTTGCAATCAATGGGTTTTATTCCTTTGGGTACGTCATTTAAAGTCCACACTTTTTTTCATACATGGAATCCATCTCGAATTTCATTGCTTCAAGATAGAGTGTAGAGGCTTTACTCTACAGTGCTTATTGGAATGATAGAGGAGTGTCGTCATCTAAGACACGGTCCTCCTTCTCGTCATCCATAAAAAATACCATAGTATCTCTCTGCTGCATGTGATTCCCTATTAGGCCTTCTATTAGGTTGCATGTTTTTGTATACGAGTGAAATTGGTTATCCTACTAATTTGGCCTTAGTGTTAACTTCTTGGGTCTCATCCAAGTCTGCAACCTCGCTGTTAATTTTTTTTATACAGAAATTCCTTTTCCAAAAGGTAGCATGCCAAGAAACAATGACCTTTTGTTCCTTAGTATTGTAGAATATATATCCCATTATGTTTTTGGGATATCCTATAAATTTACACAATACCAATCTCGCCTCGAGTTTATTCGGACCAACATTCTTAACATAGGCCGAACAAACCTATACCTTCAAATAGTTAATTGGGGTCTCTTCTCACACCACATTTCATATGGTTTTTTTGGCATAGATTTATTTGGTAATAAGTTCAATATTTGCGCTATGGTTTCTAGTGCATATCCCCAATATGGTAGAGGTAACTCATCCTTTCTCATTATGGAATGAACCATATCTAATAGGGTTCAGTTCCTTCGCTCTGACACATCGTTGTGTTGTGGAGTATAAGGTGGAGTAATCTAAGAGATAATCCTATTATCTTTTAAGTACTGTTGGAGAGATAATTCCATTATCCTTTAAGTACTATTGGAGTTCCTATCTAACTTACTCTCCTCCTCGAATGGATCGAAGAATCTTAATCTTATGGTACGTCTAGTTTTCTTCCTTATTCTTATATTCAATAAATTCCTCACAGACAATGGATTTGTTCTTCATAAGATTTACATATCCTAGTCTCGAGAAATCATCAGTGATGGTTATAAGGTAAGAACTATTATCCTTAGTGATTATAGGCATCGAACCACATACATCACCATGTACAGGGCCTAAGTATTCATCAACTCTATCATTGCTCCCACTAAAGTGGTGCTTGGTCATCTTTCCTTTGAGACATGACTCACATGTGTCAAATGATTCAAAATCAAGTGACAGGAGAAAACCTTCGGTTTTCAATTTGTATAGTCGTTTCTAACGAGAGAAAACCTTCGGTTTTCAATTTGTATAGTCATTTCTCACTTATATGACCCATCCTACAATGCCAAAGATAATTATCACTTATATTGTTATTTGAAGAATTACTCACATAATAGATTTAATTTGTATTGACAAATAAATGCCATTTTCTAAAATACCATCACAGACTTTAGTCCCATCTAAAATAATGTTCATAATTTATTAACATAGTGAAAAACATAACCAGTCCCAGACAATCTAGACATATAAATTTATTCACTATCAACAAAAATCCACTCGAAAAATTCAATGAAAGTCAACAATTGTCATTGCATCTACAATAGATCCATCAGCAACCTGAATCCTCATTTCTCCCTTTGCCATGTGACTCTAGTTCCTAAGCCCTTGTAACGAATTACAAATATGAGTTCCATATCTAGTATCTAAAACCCAATGGAGCTACAGAACTATTTTGCATATTTTCTTTGTCAATCTTAAAGTACTTTGGATAGTTCTATTTTCAGTTCCTTTCTTGTGACATTGATGACACTCACCCTTTTCAACGGCAGTAGTCTTCTCACTTTTCTTGGTAACCCTCTTTTGCTTCTTTGAACTTTTCAAAGATGACACACCACCCTTTACAGCGTGCACGATCCCTTGATCCTTGGATGTAAACTCGGTCGACCTCAACATATTGAGGAGCTTCACGAGATTCACATTCAACAAGTTCATATTGTAATTCAATACGAACGGTTCATACTGAGGCATAAGAGAACCAAGGATCAAATCAAAATATAACTCATTGCTTATCGCTACGTCCAATTGTGAAAGCCTATCAATATAGCCCTTCATCATTAGTACGTAATCGTCCACTTTCTATCCATTAATCATTTTGGTATTGAATGGCTTCTTCATAAGCTCATACCTTGCGAAACGGGACTGTTCACCAAATAGGACCTTGAGACTATCAAATATCTCTTGGATGGTATGTTTCGTGCTACCTTTGCAATGCCTTGTCTAACTTAGATAGTATGAAAACCTAGAGATCTCCAGGTCCGAAACCCATTTCTCATAAACAAGTCTAAGTTTAAGGCCCGCATCATCAGTGGGTTGTTCTTTAGGATCATAGGTAATAGAAAACCAAAGACACTCGTAAGTCAACACTATCATAATCGCACTTAGCCAATCAATATAGTTAGATCTAGTAATCTTATCAGATTCATAAAACATTTTGGGTGTAGACATTTTCTACAACTTTTAATATTGGTAGATTAAGACAATTTCATAGTATATGTTCTTATAATATTGGTAAGATTAAATTTTATGTTTCATTTTACTAGTAAGCTCCTACTAATCGTTTATGTTTATCCAAACCCACGATGTTCCTCTGTAGAGATAGGTGGGGCTACAACAATTTCCTTTCCAAGCCTATGTTAGGAAGTTTCGGAGCCACTCTTGTAATGCCTACGATCAAAGGATTGGCTCGAATGAGATGGCACCGGTGGTTGCACAGGGATATAAGTTGGAGGTGGAACGTGAGAAGTATCACCAGGTGGGATGTCATCGCGACGATCGGTTGCCTATCTAGGCCTCTAGGATGAGGTGATCTAGACCTAGGGCGATGCTTGAAAGCAGAGTCATGTGATGAGCGATCTCTTTCATAACTACTTCTATCTCTGTCATCTCTATCTAGGCTAGAATGATAGCCCGACTCATAATTGTGACCACTTCCTTGATGGTACGAACTCAACCGATGCCTTTGTGCTTGGGATGCTTTGTCCTCCAAAGATCTATATATGTATTTCCTTTTCTCCATGGATCCTGCAAGGAAAACAAGAAAAAGTTAGATCCAACAAGCAAGGACATAAGTCAAGTGTGAGTGTTGTGAAGTGCGCAAGTGCATAAGTGTCCTAGTGTCCCCCCAATGAACCGTGAGCTGGAGCTTTACTCATGGGAGTAACATCTCCCACATTGGTAGGGATGATGTCCTTCTCGAAGCGAATAGAGGAACCCATGCCCTCGGTACTGATGTTACTGACATTAGAAGAACCAAACTCGGTAGGAATTGGCCCTAAACCAGCAAATGTGCCTATCAAAGGAAGAGATGGAGTTTTCTCTGCATCTATGACTAATGTGGGCTGGGTAAAAGTCTACATCTTGGAGATTTTCATGATTAACCTCTTCTTCGGAGCAGGCAGTTGATCGTACCTAGATTATTCAGGTTGAGACTCATGACCCGCATCGATGTCACCTTGGCCAGCCTCACCACTTTTACTAATAATTTTGCCTTCCTTGGTGTCTTCTGGTACTTGTTCAATATTTTCTTCAATCCAGCTCCAGGACTTGGGACTGGGGGCAAATCTAGATCGGCTTCGCCTCCTCCGAGCATGTTGTTATCATCGTCGTCATTGTCACTAGCAACTACTTGAACTATGCCAGTACTATGATCCTCTTCCAACAAGCTGTAGGCGAGGAGATTTTCATCTGACAAAAGAGTTCTAGCATCTCTATCTTTTGCTAGAACTGCTATAAGGATGTTAATGACTTCTGAAAACAACGAGTTAATAGGTCTCGTTGGAACATCTGGATAGTAAAACAATGATATGAGTTACGTCTGCATAAATAAGGCAAATTCATACAATATAAATGAGATGGAACTTACGTCCGGATACCCATCATCAAGCAAATCCGGATGGATAGCGAATGTAGAACCACTCACTCTTCAAGTAGTTCAACTTGTTCCATGCTGCAGTAACTACTCTACAACCTTTGATCAGTTCTAAGTAAATCAGAGACAGACTCTCTTTTTGACTCTTGAAGCTATAAATGTACCGGATCTCCTCATCGTTGGGCACTCGATTCAAGTGCTCGGAGAAGACCATGTATGTACTGAGGAGGAAAGCATAACTATTCGGGTGCGGTTGTGTCAAAGGTAAGTGCATGGAATTTAGAACTCGGTGGACAAACTAGTTGAATGGTGGGACGCAACCCGCCAAACACATATATCTATTGCAGGCAGTGTACCCTTCTGGAGGGTTGTGTGGCCTTTGATAATGGGAAGGAGCTAGAACATCTTCAAACAGAATCCTGTTCTTATCACATATTCTACCAATCAATCCTTCGTTGATTTTGGAAGCAACAGAATCAACAGGATCTTCCAATATTACGGCATCCTCAAGGGTGTCTGGTGCTGGATCTATTTCTGGCCCACCTATCGGCTCTATTGGATTCTTTGGAACTTGCTATTCGACATAGGGATTTTCTAGAGTTTGCTGTTCAACTTGCGGAATATCTTGTTGTTGTTCAGATTCGACATATCTCGAAGTTGATATACTTGTGCCTTAAGAAGCAAGATGTTTGAAACATCTTTGATCCATTTCTATAAAAAAAACTTGACATATAATCAAGATTAAAAGATTAATTGCAAGCTGTACCCCCCATGTTAAAGTGGATTCTAGTGCGGTGTTGTGCAGTTCAAGTTTTTGATATTATTTAACAGTTTGTTTTTAAATTCTGGATATCACTCAACGTGACTGTCATCGCTGACCATCTCGACAAGTTTCACATTATTGGCCATGCTTTGGAAAAGGTTCAGGACCGAGCAGAGGACATTGGTTCACAAGTCAGATTCTCATGTAAACCAAAATTTTAGAAAATTGCCTGAGTGTGGAAGTTGCACAACTCCAACACTTGAAGAAAATTCCACCTTTCCTTTTCACTTTCACCTTCCCCAAGCCTAGCCACCGACCTAAACTCCATCCATGCCCCAGCCAATCTATGTCCGTCCACGTCCATAGCCGCATCCATCACTTACTTATGTAATTCGAAATAAGGCTTTGGATTGGGTCTTTTTGCATGGGATTAAGGCTAGGGCTTGGGTCGGTGAACCACTAATCGAGGCAAGGCGGGGCGAGCAATGTCAGGTGCAGATGGAAATGGACGATAGCGGTCTTAAGGTGGAGGGGTGAGCCAGAGTTCAATTTCAAAGTCGATATTCTTAATGGTAGGAGTGAAGGTATGGGTTAGGTAGGAAAACCAAAGTGAATAGAAGAATGAAAAGGATGGGTTTTATAGCATCTTGGATCCGCTTTTGAAGGCAGCGAACTTGAGAAACTTCCCAAGTCTCGAGTCAGTACTGAACCAAGAACAGGAGTCGGTACCTACTAAGTCCTAAACTTTTTAAAAAAAAAAAGGGGAAGAAGCATATATTTACATATCCTTATATATATATATATGTGTGTGTGTGTGTGTGTGTGTGTCTGCGTGTGCATATATGCTTGTGCAAATGCATGCGATTGACCATGTACAAGCACTCATATCCACTCAAGAACGTGCATGTGAATATGTGTACGTGTACGTGTGTGTGTGTGCGTGCGTGCGTGTATGTGTGTATGTGTATGATACCCGACGACTAAAATCGAAGTAAAATCTAATTCGAACCTGGATAAATCATGGAAGGAATTAGTTTAAAATCGTCAAGTTCGAAATGATAGATTATGGGGACATGTTCCAGATTATCTCGGATGCTGGTAAAGCATCGCAACGGATGACAATAGACATAACTTTCCATAGAAATGATTCGCAAGAAGGATGATGACCATTCGAAACACAGAGTGGAGTACTTAGCAGCAACTCTAACTTGTCACTATTCAAAGCACATCACGTTTGAAAGGAGATGTACTTTGGGAGGCAAGTGTTATCCAGCCTTTTGATCAGGCCATATTCGGGCATATTGGACGAGTTGAACTTGGAGTTATCAAGGCAGGAAGCCTAAAGAGATAGCCCAAAAGTCTAGGAACCAGACACAAACAAAGTCACATGGCCAACGCAAAAACAACCCAAGACCAAAGAAACATGGGTCCATCCACATTATGGGTCGGTACCGACCCTTATCCATGGGTCGGTACCGACCCCTATTTTCTCCACTTGGGGGACCCGTCTTCTGCCTACATGTCTTACATAATGCTAATAGCCTATTTCCATGTCGTTTTGTGGATCTAATGCAATTCTGCGTCAATCTCCACGAACACTTGAAGCTGCAATTCTGTTCTTCCACAACTTCATCATTTAGACTCAGAAACGAGCTAATATTGGTGCAAACAACTATGAAATCATGAACTTAACCATAAGATGAGCCAAGATGAAGAGTTGGAGAATAACCATATTGGCCATCCTATTGGTCGGTACCTACCCCCACCCTTGGTGTTGTACCTACCCATACAAACTGATGAGGTGGGACATATTTTTTTAGGAAAATTGGTCTAAATCGTGGATAATGGTCTGGAGATATTTTTATGAGAGTTTAGGCCCCTACCTCTATAAATAGGAAGGTAGGGCTCATTTTTCAGGATCTTTTGGCTTTAGTTCTATACTATTATATACTCTTGTAATTCTGAAAATCTAAGCGTCGGGGTCATAACGACCCCTAAGAACTTATGCCTCCAAATCAAAATATAAGTAATAAAATCTTAAAGTGGACGTAGGCTAAGCTTTATCGAACCACTATAAATGATTATGTCTTGTTTATTTCTCATTTTTATTTACATTTTTTCATGTTTTATTCTCCATATAAACTTATAGGTGTTTTCCCATTTTTGGTTCAACTTTTAACTTTCTTATTTAATTCAGTAAAACCAATCCCTTCATTGTCTTCCATTATTGGCTGGTCCTAGCATGCATCAATGGTAGCTAAAGTTTCCAATAAAATATAACCTCCATGTATTTATTTCAAAACCCATTTAAAATGTGTACCGATATCGAATATCGATATTTGCACATATAACTTTTATACATGCAATTAAATAATTACTAACAAAATTCAAAACATCAAATAAATTAATTAATTTATCCAATTTATAAAATTTCATAAATTAATTAAATCGTGTGGTTATTCGAAGAAATCACAATTACGGTTGTGCGACTCAAAGGTTGGAATTCAGTCAGCAATGAATATTGAACAATCCAAATATTAACGTTCATATGTCACCTGGGCTAGTGGTGTGATAGTTTGGCCAAATTTATCACTTATAGATCCTTTTGGTAAAAATCCAATTTTACGTTTTTCTTAAGCGATACCCGGTAATAACGATTATTTACAGCAATCCTCGTCATCAAAACTATATCACATTAGGACTTATGGAATTTGGTTTTGGTCCAAATTCCAGTAGCGCCTACATTCAACTTTGTAGGTCCAAACACAAAGTCCTTGGTTCAATAAAAATATTTATTATTAACCGAACTACTCCAGCTAGAGATTTTGACTTTGAATTGACTATAGTTGATCGTGATACCAACCCTATAATTAAGGAGACGAATCCTCTATTGAAAGTATTTTACTTCTAATGCTTCAAATCAGTCCCTATTATCATTCTATGGACCTCATGCCATGATTTAACAATAATCAAAGTAGAGTGTCCACAATGAAGTTCAACCTGTATTCTCAAGTCAAGAGAACTGTGTAACATCGTCACTTCAAGATTGTAACGACCTAACTTTTCGACTCTCCAACGTCAACACTAAATATATCTACGGTATTTGTCTGCCGATCACCCAAGTGCTGGAAAGACAGAAAGTTAGGGCAAAAAAATAATAAAATAAGAAAAGAAGAACACAATATCATAATCTCGCAACAGAACGGTAATATATAATGTTAAAGGAATAGTACAAAAGGTTACTACGAATACAGAAATATCAAAGTTACTAAAATCTAAGTACTATTATCAGCTTGCATAGTTATAACAACCTATCCTCACATACACTGATACATCAAATAATAAGGTAGCGGAAATAAGATATCATCCAGCTCTTCTCTATAAGCTCCAAAGTGCCCATAACCAAATTTGGAAACATACATGGGGCTGATCCGAGAATTATATGAAAATAACACCCGGATTAGTCTAGTAAACTAGCTTGAGAAACTCAAGAAATATGAGACAAGCTACAGTAACCATTGAGACCGCACTAATTATCATAATAGTTTTTCTCTCAAATGAAACTAACCATTCATCAAGTTTCACATATAGTGATATGATAGATAATTTCTAGTGTGTTGCACATAAATCATATCAAAAAGCTGCTGTGTGAATGACACAACAATAATAAGTATATAATCAATACCGCTAAGGCGCGTTCGCATAATGGATTTTTCACGGAGATCTCCTCGGTCTGACCGCATCCGAACTCCATGACAAGGATCAAAAACTACCTTCTGAGCATCATATATCTCTAGATAGGATATACTCCAAGGTAAACGTAATTGGACCACCCTCGGTGTATGGTCTGAGTCATATCAATTCCCTCTAGCAACAATCGATAAACATCTCTAGATATGGAGTTGGTATACCCTTGAGGTTCACTAAACCCCCCGGCCATGCCCCTTCTCTGTTTTCTGTCATTTTCCTGGTGTCGAAGCTATTTTCGACATCTCTTACATGAGTCTTCATCACTCGAATAGAACATGAATCCTCAAATGGATTCCATCATCTCAAACAGATCACAAATCACTATATGGATTCGAGCATCTCAAACAGATCTCGAACCTCCACATAGGTTCCTCGCATAATTCCTCCGATGTATGCTAACGTTGTCCTCTCTATTGGAATACTCCTTAAGATAGACAGTCCCACACGATAACATCGTTCGAATGTTCACATCGACCTCTCTATTGGACTTAACCTTAGGATAGACAGTTCAACTCTATAAAATTCCACTTCACAACCGCATCCAAAACATAGATCGCGTATATGGTTTTAAAGTGATTACGAGTTTTGGGTCATCTCATATAAGTACACTCTTTCCGCCTATCGGACTCTACAAAACCAATCGATGAATTCCCAATTAACTCAATTTCTGTTCTCTCAGAAGTAAGCGAAAGCTTGAGACATTTCATACCAATACTCCTCCACGAGAGTTCTCATTGGTATGAAATCGCAAAGCCTTTCGATAACTTCTTAAGTCAATATTTGGTCATGTTTGGTAATTGACTAATCGATTATCTAGTCAAAACAATTGCTTATACAAATCAATATTCATATGCATAACGCGTTTCCGACATTCCAACTTAACTATTTTTCGTCCAAGAGTTCAGCCAGGTAAGTTAGAGTACTGGTTGCATCAAAGTTTTGCCAAGACACTTCATTCTTGAATCTCACAAATAAAGTCTATCTCGTCGGCTTTTAGTGTTAAGTATGGTATTAATGATTTCCATAAACAAGAAAGAAATCAACACGATTAACACGTTATCGACATTTTTCGACTTACTATTTCTAGGTCACCTCTGAAACTGGTAAGTTAGAGCTCTATCGTTCTGTCCCTACTTGGCATCAATCTTAACTCTCACAAATAGATAAGCCTTACTTTGTCGGCTTTTAGTGTTAAGCATAGTTAATTACTTCTCAAACAAGTAATTAAACAATTAACCATTTGGCCACTAAGCAATTCTTAAACCCTCTTTGAAAACATTTATATATACTTTTAAAATACTTGGAAATAGGTTTAAAACATTTATCCAAAGTATTATTTAAAATAACAAGTTTATAAAATTCTTTGAAACTTGAAAAGAACACATTTTCTATATATTTAAACAAAATATCCCTTCTTTAAAAATCCACAACTAATTCTTAAAAATTCATAAAGATCTCAAACCACTTTTAAAATGCTCTAGTAATAGTTGGTAAACATTTGTAAAAAGAATGAAACAAAATACTTAAATTCAAATATCTTTTCAAACCTTTAAAGTCCAAAATCAGGGCTAATGGTACAGTTTTGCACAACTATAGTTTTTGGCCACTTTTCGAAACGTTACTTAATGTTTTACTATCCAAGCTTTTAATAGAAACAAACATATATAAACATTATAAATATCATGAGAAACCCTTAAGGATCTCTCTACAAGTTCCATAGAAATCGCCGAAAATAAGGCAATTTCAAACTACATCTATAGCGTTATCGCTATAAGTGCACTTTCAAATCCGAGTCCAGTCTAAACAAAAGTCCATCTAAAACCTATGTGCTTTGTTCTAAGGTCTTGTCACAAGTCCATTCAAGTCTATTCCAAGTCCATAGACATGGATCATATATGCTTCTTGTTTTCAAAAAAGAATCAAACCAATGATTTAACAATGTCACTAACAATTCATACAACTTAATCACAATCAAACACAACATATATATGTTATATTTTTCATTCAAAGTGAACTATTAACTCACCTTTTATCCAACAACAGCCAAGATCCAAGCACCCAAGTCAAATCTCCACCTTGTAACCACCTTTCCTTCCTCTTCCTTACTTTGCACTTGCTTCCTCCCTCCAAAAGTCCAAATAGCTCACGGCCTATAGATGTAGGGTGAGGGTGGCTTTGCTTCTTCAACTTCTAACTTGATGGAAGGTATTGTAATATTCCCCCAAGGCTTCACTCCAAATTTGAGTTGATTTAGATTTGATTTGCAATAATTTCCTTTAGAACATAAGAGAGGAAGAAGAAGAAAAAGCCATTGGTTTATGCTTGTATTTGCTTTATGAAATAGTGATTAATTCCTAAGGGTATGTCTCTCCTTATATAGGCTTCAAGATGGTGTTTCTTAGTCTTGCTCTTACCTCCCCATACCATGCCATGAAAGACTCACCTCCCATCACTGCTTCTTTACATTACTTTGTTAGGAAATCAAATCCATGGTTTTAATGACAACAACTATACAATGAAAATCAAATGTACGTATATATGTATATATACAGGAACTTGATAGAACAACATCACTAGAGTGACAAGAACGAGGCTCAAAGAACATTACAAGAGACGACAAGTCGATAGAATCAGAAGAGCAATAACACAGATACAAGAAAAGCAACATGCACAAGATCAGACGTCTGGGTGCACTAGCCAGACGTCTGAATAAATTCTCTGGATTACAAACCAGACAAAATCAAACGTCTGGTTAATGTACTCAGACGTCTGAAAGTCTACTATATACAAAAATATAAAGAGCCAGACGTCTGAGACATATTCCAGACGTCTAAAACTGAACTCGATTGTTGACATTCAAATTACAACTGCCGCAATTGAAAAGACACCTTCGCTTCTCTTTGCTGCAACTCTTCATCACCATCAGAAGCGACCATAGAACACTTGTTAATGTACGCAACTACTCAAGGAATCTCTCTACCATTATAAATAACATCAAGAATCAAAGAGAAGGACGAACTTTACTTACTTATGCTCTCTGATTATATACTCTATCATATACTCTTGATCTCTAGCAATCTATACTTGTATTCTACTCTTCCAAATATATAGTTCCTCATAGACAATAATCTCTAGATATATATTGGAAGCATTTGTACTATATAGTCAAAATCCGTGTAATAGAGAACACACAGTTGACAAAGAAACTCTGCTATTATAAACCTGTTCCTCCGGGTGAAGTGAGGGTTATTTGGTGAAAGGAAATTCCGAAGAGGAGCTTCGGGACTGGACGTAGGACGGGAGGTCCGAACTAGTATAAAATCCCTGGTGTGATTATTCTTATTTACTTAGATTAATATTGTTTTTAGTTGCATCATATATTTTGCCACATATACTTGCATATACACTACACGATCCACCCCGTATAGACTTTCAATTGGTATCAGAGCCTGGGATTCTAGAGATCGTAACAACATCCTAGAATAAATTGCTATAAAGAGATCTAGTCAAGGCAAGAGGAAGAGGAAGAGCAATAAAGAAGAATCAATGGAGAAAACAAACAAATGCTTCATGGCTAAACTCATATCACAATCGGTATGCTTAGATTCTTTATATAAAGATATTCTGTTAGCACATGATGAGTTATTAAAAGATTGTAAAACCTTGAATAAAGTTAATAGAATTGCTTTAGAAAAGTTAAAAGATTGTGAGCAAGAAATTTCCAGTTTAAAAAAGGAAAATGAATTTTTGATAAAACAAACTAAAGGTTTTGAAAATACCGTAGAAGAACTTGTTTCACAAAAAGATTTCCTACAAAAAGAAAATGAGCAGTTAGAAGATAAAAACAATGATCTTTTGGAGGAAATCAATGTTTTGCAAAATAAAAATACTATCTTTGATAAAGAAAAGGAAATTTTTTCAAAAGAAATTACAGATTTGAAAAGACAAAATGATTTATTACAATCATCTTTAGATAATTCAGAATCTCGAATTTTTCTTCTCGAAAATGAGAACTGTACGATAAAAAGGGAGAATTCTGAATTAAACAAACAAATTGATATTTTGAAAAACAGTAATATTTCTTTTGAAAATAATAATTTTGACTTCAAAGCTAAATTTGATAAACTTAACACTAAAGTCACAAAATTTAATAAAGGTCAAAACGATTTAAACATGATTTTATCTAGTTCTAGACCTTTACATGACAAAAGTGGTTTATGATATAATAAAACTGATCGTAGAAATAGCACTAGATACGCTTTCATGTATAGTAAAAATGTTAATACTAGTACTAAATTTCGAGTAAAGTCTAGATCAAATTCTTATAGAAATTCAAATACTGCTATGGCTAATAATATTTATAATTTCTCTAGAAGTACAAAATCATTAAACGGAAATATGAATAAAAATTATCTAAGTATTTGGGTTCCTGTTAATTGGAAAAATAGAGAAAAATACATTGATGATTATTTTAATATGGTAGTTAATAATGAAAATTATATTTATAAAGGTTCAACCACACCCAAATGGGTTTGGTTTCCAAATATCTAACCCCTCGGACCCTAACATAATAAATGGGTACCAAAAAATGATTTTTATTTATTACAGGTACTCGGAGAAACAAAAGGAAAGATTTTGTAATTTGCAAATATGATTCCCTCATTCTTTTTTGATAATGACAAAGGGGGAGAGATAATGGAAAGCACATATTCAGGGGGAGATTTATAAAAATTACATATAAATACATTGTATAGTTGTCATCATCAAAAAGGGGGAGATTGTTAGGAAATCAAATCCATGGTTTTAATGACAACAACTATACAATGAAAATCAAATGTACGTATATATGTATATATACAGGAACTTGATAGAACAACATCACTAGAGAGACAAGAACGAGGCTCAAAGAACATTACAAGAGAAGACAAGTCAATAAAATCAGAAGAGCAATAACACAGATACAAGAAAAGCAACATGCACAAGATCAGACATCTGGGTGCACTAGCCAGACGTCTGAATAAATTCTCTGGATTACAAACCAGACAAAATCAGACGTCTGGTTAATGTACTCATACGTCTGAAAGTCTACTATATACAAAAAATATAAAGAGCCGGACGTCTGAGACATATTCCAGACGTCTGAAACTGAACTCGATTGTTGACATTCAAATTACAACTGCCGCAATTGAAAAGACACCTTCGCTTCTCTTTGCTGCAACTCTTCATCACCATCAGAAGCGACCATAGAACACTTGTTAATGGATGCAACTACTCAAGGAATCTCTCTACCATTATAAATAACATCAAGAATCAAAGAGAATGACGAACTTTACTTACTTATGCTCTCTGATTATATACTCTGTCATATACTCTTGATCTCTAGCAATCTATACTTGTATTCTACTCTTCCAAATATACAGTTCCTCATAGACAATAATCTCTAGATATATATTGGAAGCATTTGTACTATATAGTCAAAATCCGTGTAATAGAGAACACGCAGTTGACAAAGAAACTCTGCTATTGTAAACCTGTTCCTCCGGGTGAAGTGAGGGTTATTTGGTGAAAGGAAATTCCGAAGAGGAGCTTCGGGACTGGACGTAAGACGGGAGGTCTGAACCAGTATAAAATCCCTGGTGTTATTATTCTTATTTACTTAGATTAATATTGTTTTTAGTTGCATCATATATTTTGCCACATATACTTGCATATACACTACACGATCCACCCCGTATAGACTTTCACACTTCTCCTTTATGCTAATTACCATTATACTTCTCTCATGATAATATCTCTTATCCATATGAAAGCTTCTAGAACCTTCCATGCTATATGAAGAGGAGAGTGTGTTAATTAGTTGCTAATGTGTTCATTTAATCATTAGACAAGTGTACAAGAGTTTGAACAACTTATATCGATCGAAAAGTTGTTAATCGATAAACCGATTTTCGGTCACATTCACTACAAGAACAACAGGATATTCCAACCACATGTACTGATGGCCACCGATGGAATACTTCCGATGGCTTCTAATGGCAAGTAAATTTTGGACTTTCTTACGAATAAAATAATTAGCCGTCGGAAGCCGTTAGAACCATGCCGTTTGCGGCCGTTGGTAGCCGTCGGAAATTCGCGATTACCTTCTTCCCCAGGCCAAAACAGATTTGTTTGAGCTCTCCTCCCTAAATCACAAAAACCTACTTCCACCATTTCCATCTTCACCTTCAACGCTCGAAATTCTTATGAAATCACCTCCTTCTTCGTCAATTCGAAATCTCATCTCCTCCAAACCCATAATCTCCTCTATTTTAGGTATTATTCATAAACCCTAATTTCATGAATTTGTTAACTTAGGGTTAATTTGTTAGTTTAATTGTTTATATTGTCTCATTGATTGTGTAGTATAGTTTATTGAATGTTAGTTACTGTTATTATCTCATAAGTGTTGAATACTAACTTGTTTAGTTTGTGTGATAAGAAATTAGTGTGCATGAGTTGAATAATTTAGTGCTTTTACGCCTTAATTGGGTTATTTAGTGTGGATGAGTATAATTTAGTTATGTGTTTTCTAAAATGTCGAAAACGATAATTAATTTTATATAACGTACGGTTAGTAATTAAAGTTTTAAACATGTCCGTATGTGATAACTATCGTATACGGTAGTTTAACTTAAGTTAAATGTTAACCAATTTAATTTAAACGTCAGAAGCTAATTTTAAAAAAAAATATGTAATATACTTTATTCATAAAACCCTTAGAGTGTTTTTTGGCTCCGTCTGATAAGTATTGTATATGATCGTTATGTGGGTATTCGTTTTTTGTCACAGAACGGACATCTATATTCATCATATACAATATTTGTTGGATTTGTCCCTGTATTGGACAATTTACAAACACAGTAACGTAATTACATCTCGTAAATCATTTCATTTTAAATGGTTCACAAAATTTCGACAACGCTTTCTTTATATTCCCTGTATACACGCAATTGTGTACGACTTAGGGAAAAAAGGGAAGTGCTGCCGTTGAATCTCTTAAAATGAAATGATTTATGAGATTTAATTATGTTACTGTGTATGTAATAGGAAATAGGATGACCCAACAACAAAGTGTCAATGATCAATTAATAAAACATCAAACTGTAAATTGTATTGAAAAATAAATTGTCAATGTGGTTTTAATTTGTATCGTATTTTTTAATTAGTAGGAGAGATGATCAATTATTTTATTGATCGAAGCTGGATGTATCAACAATGAAGGGAAATTGGAGGCTCAATAAGTGAACATTTTAATAATGGTGCACACGTATTTATTGATTTCGCTTTAAGCAATAATGGAAACGACGAAGAAATCCGTTGTCCATATAGTAGGTGAAAATTGTTGAAGCATTTGATACCAGAAATGGTTATAGTTCATTTGCGTCAGTACGGTTTCGTGCTGAACTATTTAGTATGGGATCGTTATGGAGAACTTGTAGCACCTAATCTTGTACAGTCAGAGGAGGTAGTGAGTAATGAAATTGTTACGATGAATCTCATAGAACATATGGTTGAAGATACGGCACGTTCAATATTCCCTACCGCTCAATTTGTTGATGATGATGTTAATGTTGAAGAAGAACCAAATATTGGAGCTAATTTTTTTATGATTTATTGGATTCCGCGAAGAAACACCTTTGGGAAGGCTGTACAAGCGGCACCCAATTATCAGTAACTGCAGAATACATTGCGATGAAATCTAAATACAACTTCACAGAAGCTGGATTTACAGCTGTTGTATAAGCTGTGAAGCGACATATGCCTCCCGATAATTTAATGTGCGAAAATCATTATGAAGTGAAAAAACATATGTCGGCTTTTGGTTTACCATATCAAAAAATAGATACATGTTTAAATGGTTGCATGTTGTTTTTGAAAGAAGATATCAATCTTAGGAATTGTAAAATATGTAATCTGGAAAGGTACAAACCAAGAAAGAAGAAGGGAAAGGAAGTCCCGTATAAACGTATGCATTATTTACCTATTACTCCTAGGCTTCAAAGGTTATATGCCTCTTCTGTAACCATGCATCATATGAGATGGCACAGTGTTAGAACACAGAAAGAAGGTACGTTAACACATCCAGCTAATGGGGAAGCATGGAAGCATTTTGATCAGAAATATCTCGATTTTGCAGCGGAGAGCCGTAATGTTAGACTTGGTTTATGTACGGATGGATTTTCACCATTTTCTCAATTTGGTTCTAAATATTCATCTTGGCCTATAACTGTTACACGTTATAACTTACCTCCATGGATGTGTATGAAAACTCCACATATGTTTCTCACAATTGTCGTCCCCGGCCCTGATGATCCGACACAAGGAATCGATGTTTATCTACAACCATTGATTGAAGAGTTGAAAACACTGTGGTACAAAGGAGTTGAAACATACGACATCTCAAAAAAAAGAATTTTCCTATGTTTGCTTCTTTGTTGTGGACTATTAGCGATTTTCCTGCGTATGCAATGCTTTCAGGTTGGAGTATGGACGGTCGCCTAGCTTGTCCTAATTGCATGGAGGAAACACGAGCATTTTCTTTACCGCATGGAAGGAAAATTTCGTGGTTTGATTGTCATCGGTGTTTTCTCCATATTAATCATCCTTTTAGAGGAGACAAAAAAACTTTACAGCTAATAGACATGAGCCCTTGCAACCACCAATGGTTTGTTCAAGTGAAGATATATATGAAATTGTAAAGGATTTTCCAAAGATACATGAAACCGGAGAACAAATTGAAATTCAAGGTAAATCAATGATTCATAATTGGTGCAAACAAAGTATATTTTGGGAGTTGCCTTATTGGAAAAATCTACTACTTCGTCACAATTTTGACATGATGCACAACGAGAAAAACGTGTTTGATAATGTTTTTAATACAATTTTGAATGTTAAGGGGAAGATGAAGGATGATTTGAAATCAATACGCAATTTCGAAGCAATATGTAATTGCCTTGAGCTTCATATAAGCCAAATGACACAAAAAAACCAAAAGCATGCTATAAGCTAGACATTAACCAAGTTAAAATACATTTAAAATGGGTGGAAGGATTAAGATTTCCTGACGGTATTTCTTCCAATATTCGTAGATGTGTCGACTATAAGAACAACAGACTTATTGGGATGAAAAGCCATGATTGTCATATTATGATGGAAAATTAGTTACCCTTTGCTTTTATAGAACAGTTGCCCGTAAAAGTTTGGACGGTTGTAACAGAACTTAGTTTGTTTTATAAGGAGCTTTGTTCTACTACGTTAAAAGTTGATCGTCTACGTAAACTTGAGGAAGAAATCCCTATACTGCTCTGCAAAATAAAGAAAATATTTCCTCCAGGTTTATTTAATGTAATAGAGTATTTACTTGTTCATCTTCCATCTGAAGCATGTCTTCGAGGGCCTGTGCAATATGGATAGATGTATCCATTTGAGAGGTATTAAACTTATTTTAGTATTAACAATATTTTCTGTATGATCTATTATATATTAGTCTTGCTTTATTAAATGTTTGTTTCTTTTTAACATAGTGGCTTCGAGCTCGAGCCATCAACTACAATGCTCTCTATATCTAGACAGGCATATATGAGCAGGATGACTGCCTGCTGGCCCAAGTGGAGCAAGATACCGGATAATGTCAGAGAGAGCATTTGGAAGGACTTCTTGGTAAGTGTAAATTTATATTTTGCATTTTCTATTTGATCCTAGACAACTTTATATATTGTAGACTATTTATAAAAATGTATAACTTTCATTTTCTCAACATGTAGGGTTCAATGGACCTACAAGGGACTGATCTTTCCCTGGTGTAGTGCCATTGGAACGGAAAAATTGCCAAAAATTATAGGGATACAGTGTCTGCTATGAGAAGAGTGGGAAAAAACCGAACTGGATGAGTGCTAGCGTATGGGAGGCCTGGGTCGCATGGTGGAGCAATGAGGAGTTCCAGGTAAGTTTACCACATATTAATTACTTTAAATTGTTGTGTGTATTTAATACATAATTTAGAACTGTAAAATGTTATTTCCAATTTAAATTTGGAGAGGGAGTCAGATAGGAACTCCACAAACAGAAACAAGAATCCTATCACACATCGCCGTGGTTCCAAGTCATTCCAGCATCATCGTGAGGATTTGGTAAATTTTTATATTCACATTTTTATATTTTAAGTTATAAGTTATTAATAGATAGTTAATAAAACAATATAATATATATACACATATATTCATATTTCAAGAAAGAGCGCGTGAGAGTCCTGTGTCGTATTGGGATGTTTTTGCTCATACTCATGCCCCGAAGCAAACCGACGATTCGGGCTCAGTCGTATACTCATGGGAGCATGATGATAAAGCGACTGCTGCCTATGTAAGTATATTATAATTAAGTTAATACTCATGGGAGCATGATGATAATTAATCTCTAAAAGGAGAACATAAATTAGGGTGGAAAAAAATGTAAATTAAATGGACCCTAAAGGCTAGTGTAAATCTGTAACAAAATGGTATAAAAATTACAGACAAACCATACAGACGGAACGGACGTGAAATTGAAACACCATTTATGTAAGAAAAAGGGAAATTGTGAAATAACCAAATCGGATGTAAAAAATAGCCTAAAGCAGATTAATGGAAATAAATAATATGTAAACTGTAACGGTAAAATTAATTAATCTGGAAGCGATTTGGTAGGCAGACCTTGTAAAGGCCTGGATAGGTGTTTCATGCAGTTAAGACCAAAATATAGTTTTTGTTGTACGTACTAGGAGCGGGCAAGTAGGTTCGCAAGGATGTTTGTTACCTTTCATAGGATGCTAGTACGTAGGATAGATATCATCCGCAATCGTAGGCTTCTTCAGGCAGATCGACGCGGACGGAACATGACAAGTGTGCTCTGACGTAGACTTCTTTTGGAAGATCGTTGGAGGATTTTGCGCAGCCGACCCAGCTGCGGGCGCTCTTTCGGAGGACCGACACTTTGGATAGGGGCAAGTCCACATTGGTAACCAAGGAGACAGGAGGATAGGAGTCCAGTTTGGCGGAGCCTAAGCGCAACTTCGAAGTTCTGCGAGGTTGTTTGAGTCGGCGCCGGTCAGACGTAAGAGGCATTTAGTCACAGTGCACGGGTGAAGAGCACGACTTTCACGCTATAGCACGTGGATAGGTAAGGACGGCAGGTCCAACAGGCCGATTGACGTTTAGTATTGCTGCATGGTTGATTTCCCTAGAGTGACCATGGACTTTGGCTTCTTAGGAACTGTATCTAAGAAGGATTCACTGCATTATATTATTCACCCTCTGGGATATCCAGGGAAGACCTGGAATTAAACGGTTTTATTCTTTCTGCTTCATCTTATTTCTCATTCACCAGACTTTATGTCTGACCCATTCCTATTTCTCCTATTTTCCCCAAATCACAGGAGGGTAGGTCTAGGTTGCAGTTCTTTGCAGCTTGGAGGGTCATTGGAGCAGTTGTTATCTTCAGCTTTTGTTTCATGTACTTCGTTTCTCTTTTTCGTACTTTACTCTATATATGGGGACCTATATTGTGAACTTTGTTATGTTTTATGTTTTAGTGGAGACTACCTGGTACTTTTGGTTTCAGAATTTTTTTGGGATAATGTTGTTTTAATGAAGTTGTTTTGCTATTAATTTATAATTAGCGAAAGTTTTCTTCCGCTGTAATATTTTAATCATTTTATGTTGTTGCTTTAGTCTCTGTGCTATGTTATGTTTTTATTTCACCCGACCACCTGTGCTTCTAGTCATGTCCGATTTTCAGGGTGTCTAGAGATGCGGGATGTCATAGCTGGTATCAGAGCTAAGGTTTCGGTAACCCTAAAAATATTTTAAAAATATAAAGGTATTCGAATAATTTTTAAAGGGTATTCCAAATAATACTTTTAAAAGTATATGTATATATTTCGAAAAGAAAAGAAATTTTAGAAATGGGTCCCTCATATCTCTTCCTCCCTATCTATTGAACTATTTATGGAGTACCTAATCCCATCTTTTTAATATCCACAGATAGAAATGTCTGAACCGCAAGATATCCCTGAAGTTCCAGGCCTTAATATGCCTACTTGGTTCAGACGTTATTTGCAGGCTATTACACGAGCAGAGCCACCAGCTAGGGATGCTGCAACGGCGGAAGAGGTTCTAGCCCGTTTGCCAGGCGTTCCCGATTTTCTCAAGTTATGCAAGGACTACACCAGCTTGGGAGGCATGCTGTTTCTTGGCACCGAGTCATATACTGAGGCGAGAGCTTGAATCCGTAGTTGTGAACGAATATTTGGACTTATGGGATTGGAGGACTTGGCTTGGAGGCAGTTGGCTTCATGGCAATTGCAGGGAGAGGATCTTTGTTGGTGGGAGATTGTGGAGGCTGAAGCTGATAATTTGACTTGGGCAGATTTTTGTACTAGGTTCGAGAAGAAATTCTTATCGCAGGCTGAAGAGGGAGTGCGGCTAGAGAAATTTATACAGCGCAAGCAAGGGGATATAATAGTTAAGGAATACATTAATCAATTCAATGAGCTTGCCAAATTTGGACTAGACCTGATCAATACTCCTCACAAGAAGGCGTTGAAGTTCGTTAAGGGTTTGAGTCGGCCACTATAGAGTTTGGCAGTGAGCCACATTCCGATAGGAGCCACTTTTGAAGGATTGGTAGAGATAGCTTTACTTGCTGATACTGAGAAGAAAGGAGATGTGGTGCAGAAGAGTGATGGGAAGAAGTAGTGGAAAGGAAAGAGGAGAGGAGGAGGAGGGTCAGGTGGAAAAAGAAAGTTCCAAGGAAGGACTGATAGGGCAATACTTGTGGGAAACCATGTCATCTTGCTAAGGATTGTAGAGGGGCAGGAAAGCAACCGAGATTAAGGTGCTATCTTTGCAATCAAGTGAGGCATATGAAGAAGGACTGTCCATCGAAGCTCAAGGACAGTTCATAGATATCTTCACAGCCTGCTCAAGCTTATGCTTTAGAGGAAGCTCCTTCCTCTAGTACTTGTCCGGTTGTGGACAAGGTAAAGAAGGTGATCATCGAAGGTGTGTTATCTATCTCGGATTTTCCTGTTCATACCCTAGTTGATTCTGGAGCTTCGCACTCTTTTATATCTAGTACTCTTGTAGAGAGTCTTGGTCTTGATGCTTGCTCAGTGACCGATCCGGTAGTAGTATCAAATCCCGTAGGAGGATCAGCCTATTTGTCCATGTAATGTCGGGATTTGAAATTGTTTATTTTAAGGGTCGAGTTTGAATGTAGTGCCTTTGTATTGGGCTTTTCCGGGTTCGGGTTGATTCTTGGTATGGATTGGTTATCCATGTATGGTGTTGTGCTTGATTGCGATAAGAGGGTAGTGAGGTTAGGCACTTGTAGTGGACGTACCTTGGCGGTATCTTATGATCCTAGAGGATTATTCATGTTGAGCTACCTTTATTCTCTTGACTTATTGCTCGATAGTTTGAGTTCGGTAGCTATTGTTAGAGACTTTCCATATGTGTTCGAGGAGGTTGCTCGCCTTCCACCTCGAAGAGAGATCGAGTTCAAGATTTATCTTGTTGATACTGCCAAACTGGTTGCTTTACCGGTAAGGCATATGGCTCCTAAGGAACGTCGTGAGTTGAGCAAGCAGATTGGAGAGATTTTGGAGAAGGGCTTCATTCGTAGGAGCATTTTTGAGTGGGGTGCACCCATCGTCTTTACCACTAAGGTGGATGGCTCTCTCAGACTTTGCATGGATTATAGGAAGCTTAATAAGTTGACGAAGAAGAATCGTTATCCTCTTCCTCGTATAGACGATCTCTTCAACCAACTAGTAGGAGCCAAGGTATTTTCGCAGCTCAATTTGGCCACGGGATTTCATCAGTTGCGTGTGGCGGAGGATAGCATCGAGAAGACTGCGTTCAGGAGTCCGGATGGGTTATTTGAGTGGTTAGTCATGCCATTTGGGCTAACCAATGCTTTGGCATATTTTGTGGATCTGACGAGTATTTCGCGAATCGTTGAACAAGTTTGTGGTGGCGTTTGTCGACGGCATTTTGGTTTATTCACGAAGCAAGGAGGAGCATACTATTCACTTGGAAGAAGTGTCTAGGACCCCGCGAGCACATAAGCTGAAGGTGAAGTTCTCCAAGTGCCACTTTTGGAGGGATGAGGTTCGCTTTTTGGGACACATCGTTTCGGAGGATGGACTTGTAGTAGATCCGGCGAAAGTGGCAGCAGTACAGGGAAACCCCTAAGAATGCCACGGACATAAGGAGTTTCCTTAGTCTTGCGGGCTACTATAGGAAGTTCATTAAGGACTTCGCTAGGATATCAGCTCCATTTACCCGCCTTACCAAGAAGAACTCAGCTTTTGTTTGGGATGCCAAGTGTGAGGATGCCTTTGGTCGATTGAAGGAAGCTTTGACTACCGCGCTCGTATTGGTATTACCGGATGGAACCATGCCTTTATCAGTTTATATGGATGCTTGTGGTACGGGGCTAGGGGCGGTACTGATGCAAGAGGGTACGGTAGTGTGCTATGCGAGTAGACAATTTAAATGCATGAGAAAAACTACCCGACGCATGATCTTGAGTTGGCAGCTATAGTTTTTGCTCTCAAGTCTTGGAGGCACTATCTATTATGAGAAATATTTGAGCTTTTCACGGATCATAAGTCTTTGAAGTATCTATTCTTTCAGAAAGACTTGAATTTGAGACAGCAAAGATGGATGGAGTTTTTAGCCTCTTATGACTTTGAGATTTCCTATACCCTTGGCAAGGGTAATGTAGTGGCAGATGCGTTGAGTAGATGCAAAGTGGTTTTAGGTCCTCTGTTTTTGGAATGGAAGCATTTGGTGTACATTGCTACCTTTGATTTTAGACCTCTATCAGATTTAGCTCCGGGATTGTTAGAAGCCCTCGACGTCCAACCTACTTTGATGGAGCAGATTGGAGCAAGGCAAGGTGAGGACGCAGAGTTAAAGGCCATTTTAGATAAGCTTGGTAGAAGAGAGTCATCACCACATCTTAGGCGCTATACCATGGACACTAGGGGATGGCTTAGAATGGATGGTATACTTTGTGTTCCTCGTAGTGAGGATTTAGTAGATGCGGTGTTGGTCGAGTCACATCATTCTAGGATGACAGTGCACCTCGGTGGTGATAAGATGTACCGAGATATGAAGAGGGTATTCTATTGGCCCGGAATAAAGAAAAGGGTGGCGGAGTATGTATCGAAGTGCATCACTTGCCAAAGGGTAAAGGCAGAACAGAAGAAGACCAGAGGACTGTTGCAGCCATTGGATATTCCATTATGGAAATGGGAGAGCATCTCTATGGACTTCGTGGATGGATCACCAAGGTCACGAAGAGGGAGCACGAGCATTTGGATCATTATGGATAGACTGACGAAGAGCGCTCATTTTATACCCATTAAGAGTAATAGGACGGCAGCTTCTTTGGCGACTCTTTATGTAAGGGAGATAGTTAGGCTTCATGGAGTTCCCGCCAGCATTGTGAGCGACAGAGATCCATTATTCACCAGTGAGTTTTGGAGGAGTCTTCAGCAAGCCTTGGGAATGGAATTGAATCTGAGCACGGCATATCACCCTCAGACAGATGGACATACTGAGAGGGTAAATAGGGTTTTGGAAGATTTGCTCAGATTGTGCACCATTGACTCCAGAGGCTCTTGGGAAGATCACCTACCTTTGGTGGAGTTCGCGTATAATAATAGTTATCAAGCAAGCATTGAGATGGCACCGTTCGAGGCCCTCTATGGCATCCATGTAGATCACCAGCCTGTTGGTGGGATACCACCGATAGGATCTTGCTTGGACCAAACTTGGTGAGGGAAACTTCCAAGAAGGTGGATTTGATTCGCAAGAGGTTGAAGACTGCACAAGATAGACAAAAGTCCTATGCCGATAGAAGACGTTCAGATTTGGAGTTTAAGGTTGAAGATATGGTTTTTGTCAAGGTTTCTCCTCTGAGAAACATTATGAGATTTGGCTTAGTGGGTAAGTTGGCACCGAGATTTGTAGGACCCTTACCTATTACCGCACGGATTGGAAAAGTGGCATACAGAGTTGATCTTCCAGATAAGTTGGCAGAAGTTCACGATGTTTTTCATGTTTCGCATCTAAGGAAGTGTCTACATGATTCCGCAGTAGTAGTAGAACCCGATCAGCTAAGGGAAGTGGAGGTAGAGCGCGAATCACTTGTGCGTCGTACACCCACCCGTG
Organism: Allium fistulosum; assembly: GCA_030737815.1. Classification (NCBI taxonomy): domain Eukaryota; kingdom Viridiplantae; phylum Streptophyta; class Magnoliopsida; order Asparagales; family Amaryllidaceae; genus Allium; species Allium fistulosum. The sequence continues at coordinate 498,847,740 of CM060903.1, forward strand.
TATTGAAACACGGTGTCAAGATATTACGCAACAAGGAAGTTCATATAGTGAAGGTTCAGTAGGGAGATGACCCCAAGGAGTGCACATGGGAATCTAAGGAGAGAATTCGAACTTCTTATCCTTTTCTATTTGAAGGTACACTTCAAATATCCTATTTTTGATCTTTGATCTTTCCTTAGTTAGGGTCTTTTCGATAATCTTTAGGTGAAACCTTTGGATGGTAGCTTGGTTGTAAACATGTCATTAGGGCATGTTATGTTTGATGGATGAAAACGATTGCAAGTGGATGCCAATGTTTGAAAATGGATGCATTACATGCACTAGATAGATATTTATTAGGATAATCGGCCAACTAGGTACACACACCTACATACGCGTGCCTGTTATCTATTGCATTTGCACATGGTTGTATGTGTGTGTGTGTACATGGATGTTGCATATGGATGGTGCATTTGGGTGAATGATTGAAACATACATATAGAATTATCAATTATACTAGAGTAATTACATACATTTGATTGCATGGCATAAGCATACTTGCATTACAGGAGGTCAACTGAATCAGTAGACCGACTACCTTTTCGCATTAGGTAAGTTCATATGCATTTCACTTTGCATAAATCATAAATTGCATTAGTTAAAAATAAGGACAATGGTCGAAATGGATGATGGTTGAGTAGATGGTTGTAGTTCTTGGATGCTGGTTGAATTACGTTCTTCCGTCTTTGGAGATTTCGGGGACGAAATTCTTTAAGGGGGGAGAATTTAACACCCCAATATTTTACGGGAATATAATTAAAAAGAAATTAAAGGTGCATTTGGTACAGTGGTAAAGGCGCATGTTGACTTCCTTAGTGACCAGGGATCAAGTCCCGTTGTCGCCCAAAATCTGGAGCGATGGTTTTTCTAGCTGGTTCATTTCCAGCGATTTTTCTACGTATTTCGGCGTTGTTTTTGACATGTGGGGGCTTCCCATTCGCTCCAATGATGTAATAGGATGAGATGGCTAAATTTTATTGGTTGAGTGATGTGTATGGGCTAGAATGGATAACCATTGGGTGTATGAAAGAACCAGAATTAACCTAAAATAATCTAATGGATTATATTCACTCAAACAATCTATAAATAAACCATCTAACCTAAACCTAATCTCTTATTCAGCCGTCGCCATAATTCTACACTAAAATTAGTGTGTATTATTCTTCCTTCTTTTCTCTACTAAATAAACAAATCTCTATCAAATTAAATTATCTGTATATATTTAAGCTATTTAGGGAATTTAGAAGAATCAAAGGAAGAAAGATTAAAGCAAAGCCTTTTCAAATTTATACAAGCTCAAGTGCTAGGTGAGTGGGAATTAATATGAATAGAAAAATAAAGTAGTTTAATTTCAGTTCTTTTTTGGCACGTTAATATGAATTAATTTATGTTATTAATTGAGAATAGATGTAAATTAGTGCAACTACTGCTTCTTCTTCTTTCACTTCTCAAATCTAATTCATGTTTGGTTTAAAATATGGGACATATAAATTGTCTATTCACGTTTTATGGCATAAATAAGATTGAAATTTATGTAAATTATTGTATCTTCTCCATCTACCACTTCTCAATTCTAATTCATGTTTGGGTTGAAATTTGGAACAAACAAATTGTTATTCACGTTTTATGGCGTAAATAAGATTGGTTTAATTAAATTGAATTAGAATTCTTATTCAATTTCTAATGGTAGAACAAGTTAGTTGAATAAATTCAGAATATGTTACTTGAATAAAATTGTGGTTTTGATGGATATAATTACATAATTTTGAATATGGTTTTGGAACAAAATTGGAAAGTCTAATTGGCATAATTGTTTGTTTCATATGTGGCCTAAAAATGTAAAAGTGGAATTTTGTGTAATTAAATGGTTTGTGGCTATTAGATAAAAAATTTGTATAATTAAATCTCTAAAAGGAGAACGTAAATTAGGGTGGAAAAAAATGTAAATTAAATGGACCCGAAAGGCTAGCGTAAATCTGTAATAAAATGATATAAAAATTACAGACAAACCATACTGACTGAACGGACGTGAAATTGAAACACCATTTATGTAAGAAAAAGGGAAATTGTGAAATAACCAAATCGGATGTAAAAATGGCCTAAAGTAGATTAATGGAAATAAACAATATGTAAACTGTAACGGTAAAATTAATTAATCTGGAAGCGATTTGGTAGGCAGACCTTGTAAAGGTCTGGATAGGTGTTTCATGCAGTTAAGACCAAAATATAGTTTTTGTTGTACGTACTAGGAGCGGGCAAGTAAGTTCGCAAGGATGTTTGTTACCTTTCATAGGTTACTAGTACGTAGGATAGATAGCATCCGCAATCGTAGGCTTCTTCAGGCAGATCGACGCGGACAGAACATGACAAGTATGCTCTGACGTAGAGTTCTTTAGGCAGATCGTTGGAGGATTTTGCGCAGCCGACCCAGCTGCGGACACTCTTTCGGAGGACCGACACTTTGGATAGGGGCAAGTCCACGTTGGTGACCAAGGAGACACGAGGATAGGAGTCCAGTTTCGCGGAGGCTGAGCGCAACTTCGGGGTCCTGTGAGGTTGTTTGAGTCGGCGCCGGTCAGATGTAAGAGGCATTTAGTCACGGTGCACGGGTGAAGAGCACGACTTTCACGCTGTAGCACGTGGATAGGTAAGGACGGCAGGTCCGACAGGCCGATTGACGTTTAGTATTACTGCATGGTTGACTTCCCTAGAGTGGCCATGGACTTTAGCTTCTTAGGAATTGTATCTAAGAAGGATTCACTGCATTATATTATTCACCCTCTACGATATCCGGGGAAGACCTGGAATTAAACTGTTTTATTCTTTCTGCTTCATCTTATTTCTCATTCACCAGACTTTATGTCTAATCCATTCTTATTTTTCTATTTTCCCCAAATCATAGGAGGGCAGTTCTAGGCTGCAGTTCTTTGCAGCTTGGAGGGTCATTGGGGGCAGTTGTTATCTTCAGCTTTTGTTTTTTTTGTTTCATGTACTTCGTTTCTCTTTTTAGTGCTTTACTCTATATATGGGGACCTATATTCTGAACTTTGTTATGTTTTATGTTTTAGTGGAGACTACTTGGTACTTTTGGTTTCAGAAATAAATTTGGGATAATGTTGTTTTAATGAAGTTGTTTTGCTATTAATTTATAATTGGTGAAAGTTTTTTTCCGCTGTAATATCTTAATCATTTTATGTTGTTGCCTTAGTCTCTGTGCTATGTTATGGATTTTTATTTCACTCGACCACCCGTGCTTCTAGTCATGTCCGATTTTCGGGGTGCCTAGAGGTGCGGGGTATCACAGTCCCAGATTGTCGTTGGTCGCCGTCGGAAATATGCCGTTGATGCCGTCGGAAGACGTTACGAAACGAGATTCACGTTCCGACGGACTTTCCTACGGTTTCCGACGGTCTTCCGACGGTCGATATCCGTTGGAAAACACAGTTGTTCTTGTAGTGATTGTCGATTTTTCTTCGAAGAATATTTACTTGTAAACAATTTTCAAAAACAAGTTTCTTATCATTATTCATTAATTAAATGATGTCTAACAAGGTTATAAAATCATATTTATAACACTTAATTATATTTTAAAACGTTACGATATTCGAAGACTAAGTGTTCGAATTTTAGGGTCGCTATAAAGATTCTCTGTTTGACCTTAGTTATGTTCTTGGGTGAGTCACTCCATAGTTATCCAATAACTATCAGGATCCCTCAGTGCCTCCAGCAGCCACGAGAAATACACTACCCAATATTTGGAGAACGTTACGTGCTCTAGTCTCAATGGATGAATCGATATCATTTCTCGAAACATCTTAACTAGGAATATTTAAAACAATATGTTATTTTTAGTGTGAAGATTCTCATGATTACAACATTTTTTAATTACTATCATATACCATATACCATATTATTTAATGATTTTTCATCTATATACTTTAAATTAATTACCTAATTATTTATATCCATGTCTAACAAGTATATCATAGAACAAAAAACACCTTTTATTTTGAACAAGATTGATCACAAAGTTAGATATATGTAATATAACAAATTACATAATTGCCTCTAGGGCATACCCCTAATTCTATCACCCCAAACTCATCATATAGTTATACAGTCACCCGGGCCTTATAAGCATCACATTGGTCCATAAATGAACCTAAACTCCAAAAATCTCAGTATGTAAATGCCCCAAACTCACTGTTAATTAAACAATTCAAACGTCTGACTAGTTAGTTAGATGTTTGACTTTAATTTTAAGGGTTTAGTTAAGGATTCTAGACATTTGAATTCTTCTTTTTTACACTGGAATAACGCGGGATAAATTTCGTTGGGATACAAATGTCTAAATCATGGATTTAGACATCTGATGTAACCAAGAGTGAACATTGATGGAAGAATTTCCTTAATGGAATTCGTTGCATTCCTTTCCCATTCATCTTTTCTTCTCTCATCTTCGATGTTTAGCTTTGTGTCACTGTGACACTTCGAACTAACGTCTTCCCACTTGGATTCACATCTTAGTTATAAATCGTTTGACATTCAGACGAGTATAGTTTCATTCATGGTCAACGACTTTGAGGTGGTGAACCATTTCAATCAATTGTTCGAGTTTAACTCCTTGATTCTCATTCCAATTTCCACGTTCCTTCGACAACGTCATTTGCCAAATGTCGTAACTCATTCTCTACCTATTCTATCGTTTCCTAAACCAAACAAACCACATTCAATATAAAAATATACCATAGTTAACAATATCATTTCTTAAGCTTTCTACACATTCATTTTATGATTATGCACTTAATAAATTCATTAAATCAAGATTCTCATATCTAAAATCTCAATCCAAGTTCGTTCATCAAGATTTAACTCAACCATTATCATTTAACAGCGACACTAGCATGTACCGTGATCATATAGTATAAAAGATAAACCACACTCACAAAATCATATGATATCCAAACTTCAACCTAACCCAGCATTGAAGCTATCTTGATTTCAGAAATCCAACTTCAATTTTCACTAAAAACGCCGACTTGATTAGTTAGATTTTTTTAACTTGAATTTAGATATTTAATTTGGAATCCGCGTTAAGATTTGATGGGGTTATGGAAGTTTTTAAGATTAAGAACAAAATTTCTCAACTTTGAGGAAGCACATGAAAAATGAGATAATGAAGACGATGAAGCTTCATTCAGAACCATAAAGATCTATTTCTGTCCAAATTACACTTTTGCACCCTAACTTCTGTTTTTATCTCATTTTATCATATTATCCGATTTCTACAAACTTTATATGCTTTTCATGTGTAAACGACACTACGAACGCAATGGAGTAAGTCTCGAATCCTAATTTATTTATCTTTAAAAATTCATTTTTTAATTAATTCATTCGATTCGTCTAATGCAATTAAAAATTATTATTTTAATGTTAAGAGGTAAAATATGGATTGCTATATATATGGTTTTTAGAGCTTTACAATTTAAAAGCAAACAAAATTTGTAGGTATGTTTTGATAATCGCCATTAAACTATATTCAATTTCATTAATCTTAATATTTTTGATAAAATATTTCAAATAGATGGTTAAAATATAATTTGTTAAATTTTTTCCTTTCAAAATTACACAATTGGATCGTCGGTTAATCCGTGATTGTGCCGTTGTACTAGTATAATCCATACTTTTTTTTTAATTCAAACTACTTGTTGCGAAAAATGACAATGATATATACAAAAGATGAAACTGATAACAAGCGTTGTATTCAAAAATCCCCATAAAAACAGTTGATAGAACATAACCAAATGAATGTCGGGAGAAACAACACAATGGAAGCATCTTATCTTAATTAGTCAAAGGCACGAGGTTTTGACTAATCAACGGTCAAAGTTTCCACGCTAGCTTTCACATTCTGAGAACCTGCCCAAAATTGACATGTATACATATGCATATCAAAATATTTGCAATATACAATAACATATATAAATAAATTTGCGCCCTCATTTTATTGACCAAGACAACTTCTCAATTCTCTTCTTTCCATTCATTTCAATGGCTTCTTCTATAGCAAGTTCAGAAATTCCAACTATTCCAAAGCAAGACACCTTTTCATTTTCATTTTCCGAACTTCTAAATGGAGCAACAGAGGAAGAAAATAACAGTGATAGAAATAAGGACAGCAATAGCAATTACAACAATAATAACAGAGTTGGTGTGCCAAAGTTCAAATCACTAAACCCACCCTCCTTGCCAATTTCTCCTTCTTCCATATCTCCTTCTTCCTACTTTGCTATTCCAGCTGGACTCAGCCCTGCTGAGCTCCTTGATTCTCCTGTCATGCTCATGTCTTCTTATAATGTAAGCAGTTATGCTTTTAATGGTTGTTCTTTTGTTTTCTCTTTAAATTTGTTATAGGTATATATATGGTGATAGAATTTTAGGGTATGCAGATAAGATCAGTTATAAAAAGACAGTATCCTTTTGTCTGTCTGTTCATAGAAGTTTCATTGGTTACTTTTTTTGTCTGTTCCTCCCTGTTCCTTTTGCTTTATTGAAATTACTAATGTATATCATTTGGTTTTCCAGATTTTGCCATCTCCAACCACAGGAACAATTCCAGCTCAATCATACTATGCAAATCAAAATTCAAACAATTATCAACAAATCAACAAAGAAGAACAAAGAGCCTACCCTGATTTTTCTTTTCAAACCGACCCTAGAACTCAAAGCTACAATCAATCTTCTGTAATTTCTTTGTCCTTTATTTACTTAAAAACGTATATACTTGACTTTAAACTGTTGTTTTTACAAAGTCAACAATTTGATAATAATTGTTTATTTATTTTCAGCAACCATGGAGCTACCAAGACGCAACAACCAACTCGTATGAATTGACTTCTCAAACAAACAATAACATAAAAAATGAGCAAATGGGCATAATCAGAACCAACTCAACTGAACTCCAAGCAACCAACTCCCACCAAATACTAAAAGGGAACAATAAATCAGATGATGGTTATAATTGGAGAAAGTATGGTCAAAAACAGGTAAAAGGAAGCGAAAACCCAAGAAGTTACTATAAATGCACTTTCGCTAATTGCCCAACTAAGAAGAAAGTAGAGAGGTCTGTCGATGGGCCTATAACTGAAATTGTGTACAAAGGTGCTCACAATCATCCAAAGCCTATATCAACTAGGAAGAACTCGGGTGGGTCGTATTTGGCCCAGCCCGAGACATCAGAAACCTCGTTTGGTGCACAGAATGATTCGGTTGCCACGCCTGACAATTCATCTGTTTCATTTGGTGAGAACGACAGCAATTTGGGTGCAGATGAGTGTGATCAGGCTGTACATGATGCTAAGAGATTGTAAGTCACTTTCCCTTATTAATTACTACTTATTTGTAATATACAATCCATCTGTTCAAAGCTGTAGGATGTTAACTGAAGTATTCAAAGATATGACGATTCTTCTAACTAACCTTACCATGTGTTGTATGGTCGGTGTGTTATTTCCCTAGAAGTTTTATGTACCAGATCCTACTAATTTTATTTTTTTTACTCTTTTAAGTCATTTTTGTATGCAAATTTAATTTGAACTACCTTCGAAATTATTGTTCTCAAAATAACGCTTTTTTCTTACATAAAAAAAGAAGAAGAGAAAAAAAGAAAAATAATCTGTTTTGGTAAATAGTTTTCAAACTGGTTTGATATGAAATATGTTTTAAAAAGTAGTCTAATTGAGTAAAAAAGGTCTGCTAAAAAACTTGTGGCCAAACATCAATAATATTTTTAGATAATAAGAAAGTGAAAATATGAATATGGTACTAAGTCTGATATCTGGATTTTGAAACAGAAAGAGCGAAGAGAACGAAGGGATATCGGTATCAGGAAGCAGGACAGTTCGAGAGCCAAGAGTAGTAGTTCAAACCACAAGCGACATCGACATTCTGGATGATGGGTACAGATGGAGGAAATATGGGCAGAAGGTAGTGAAAGGAAATCCAAATCCAAGGTTAGCAACATTACTTATATCCCAAACTATTCTAAGTCATAATTTCAAATCATCTACCTTACATAAATGCTCTCTAACTATGAATATCAGGAGCTACTACAAATGCACAACAGCGGGCTGCCCAGTACGAAAACACGTAGAGAGAGCCTCACATGATTTGAGAGCAGTGATAACAACATACGAAGGCAAACATAACCACGAGGTGCCTGCTCCACGTGGAAGTGCTGCCCTAAGCAGACAGCAGCTGGCTCCCTCTGCTCCCACTTCTGCTATGGCTATCAGGCCATATGCAGCTACCAATCGCAGTAGCGATATGAATCAAGCTCCATTCACCCTTGAAATGTTGCAAGAGCCTAATGTTTATGAATCTTATAACGAATATGAAAACGGTTTGAATTCCTACATTAATCAGCAACAGATGATGCAGAACATGCATCTGAAAGCAAAGGATGAACCTCAAGACAAGTTCATTGAGTCCCTGTTGTGCTGAACATGTACTGCAATATATTTGTGTAAATTTGTAGGTCTTGTAGAAAATTATAGTGTTAATTTTTAATTTTCTTTTTTAAACCTCTTCTGGAGGTTTTTTTTTAATATTATTATTTTGTTTTGGATTAACAATAATCAGGCATTTGTGGAGTGTTGTATTCCTGAATCCCTCTGGGATTTTGTACAAGTATAGATAGAAATTTCCTTGGAATTACATATTGGCAATCTATAATGTATAATGTTAACTTTATGATTTGTTTTTTCTTTTATTATTGTTGTTGAATGCATAAGATTAATTTAACAATAATATTCATGAAATTGAACTTATAAACTATAATAACATAAATATTGGATTTTAATAGTTCATGGTTTTCACAGGTCTTATGTACGTATAAATCAAATTACATACCTGGCTCCTTAGGTAATTATCACTTTTAGTTCACATAATTTCTAGCTTTATCAAGTTAAATGCTAAAAACCGTATCGGTATTTGATTAAATAGATATACAAATATCTCAATTCAAAATGTGTTGTGTTTGACAACTCCTTGTAAATAATCAAAACCACTTACAAATGGTTGGTTTGAATTATAGTATTAGTGAAATTCTATAAGAAGCTTGCAATAGTAGTTTAGAACTAGAAATTTGAGAATTGGAGCATGTTTGACGGCTACTTAAAAGCAGTGAAAACTGCTTACAAGTAACTTATATTAATTTTAGTGTTAGAGAACTTCTAATAAGTAGCTTGCAAAAGTAGCTAATAAGTAAAAATTTGAAATGCAACCATTTGTTACTTATGACTTATGAAACAATTTCTAAGACAGTTTTGGTCAGATATTTCTACTTAAAGCATGTTTGACAACTACTTAAAAGTAGTAAAATCTACTTATAAGTAACTTATTTTGATTTTGACGTTTGAAAAGTTATAATAAGTAAAAATTTGAGAAGCAGCTATTTGTTGATTATGACTTATGAAGCAATGTTTTAGGCAATGTTGGCTAATCATTTTTATTTACTAGTCAAATTACATTCAAACACTTCTACTTATAAACCATTATTTAAAACAACTTAGAACTTACTTTTCAAAACACATTTTTAGGAGTTTGAAAATAAGTCTTGTCAAACAAGCTCTTATTATTCAAATTACATCGAAACACTTCTGCCTATAAACTACTATTTAAAACAAAAGTTACTGTCAAGACTTCTTTTAAGGAGTTTGAAAATAAATTGTTGCCAAACGAGCTCTTAACTAGTTGATTCTTAGGGTTTTATTAAGGAATTTAATAATTAGTTCTAACCAAACAAATCACTAAATAGTCATGTACATTAACATAATAAATTATTCTATTAAACGTTCATTACTTATAAGTTATAATAACCAAATATCAAAATTAATCTGTTTTAACTTTAAAAGTCAAATTATATGCAAACAATTTTACTTAGAAATTACTTCCCCAATTACTTTAAACTTATTATTCAAAACTACTTTTGTAAAAAACATAGAATAATTGTTGCCAAAAGAGCTTGTTAGTTTTATCTTGGTGAGATTAGTGAAATACAATTCTAAAATTGTCCAACTTGCTCTTGGTGTAGATTTATGTTTGAATCGATATTTACCACATCCTTCTATCCCGAGTGTAACTTATGGAATGGACGTCGTCCAACCCAAAAAGGGCCACAAAATATAAATAACCAATCGACCTTTGAAAAGGTTTGCTTGCTGTCAGTTGCATCAAATTCTCTGAAGGCCCAGGTTCTGCTCCACTTGTTTTTCTTTGTTCCTGCGATTGACCTTTCCCCGTATCCGTCTCATTTTGCTTCTTTATTGTGCTTCCTTTGAATTTACATGTATCTATACCATAACCCTAATTTTCGTTAAATCTCCCGATTTCAAATTCCCAGCAACCACCCGACCGCCCGCTTCCCTACCACTCAACGCGGCGTTCGGACTCACCGCTACCGATTTCAATCAGGTATTTTCTATGATTTACTACTACCGATTTTAGGGGCTTTAACAGTTCTTTTGTTAAATGCATCCAGTAATTAATTAAGCAGCCACACTTGTTTTCCATTTCTTCCCAATAGCAAGTGATCCACTCGTGGTTGTGGACAGCGGCCTTAGTTGAAAATTAGGGGGTTAATATGTCTTTTAAAGTATGTTGAAAATTAGGGGGTTAATATGCCTTTTAAATTGGTTAATATTACAGGATGAATTGTCAAGTTTCTTTAAATCTCAATGCAAGAAGGCCTAAAATATTCTTTTCTGTGAAAAATTGGCTTCCTTCTAAAAATGCTGAGGCAGATGAGTGATCCAGTAGTGTACTGATTTAAATTTGTAATTAACTGAAGTACAAGTTTATATTCAATTCTTATCTATACTTATTTCTGATATGATCTGTACAGTGACATAGTGTGCATTGGTAATTCGGTATTATTAATAGGAAGCTACTGTTAGGCTTAAAGTTGTTTGATTTATGTTCATCATACGTTAATCAATTAACGCTTTTATACTTTGATGTGACATCGACTCCATTATTTGTCCTTTTTTTAACAACTTCACCAGCTTTCACATAGTTTTGTACATTAAAAACAATTTTAATATTGAATTTTGTTAATATTTCAAAACAACTTTGCTCAAAGTTTCTATCTCTAAGTCTATTTTTATGTATTTGACCGGGGGGTTTGGATGATACATGCTATCAATGGATTAGAATACATATGAACTTATTGGAGCTGATTATACTAGCAACAGAGCTGAAGATATTAAAAATCAATCCTTGGATTAGATGATTAGTTTTATGTTTGTCCTTAGTTTTCTTGGCTTGTTTAGCCTTGTCACCTTAAGAAAGGTATTCTTGTTTACACCGTTTTGTTTTGGCCATATATCAGTTTTAATTTCTGAGTTATTTTATAAATCAAGCAGCGACAGTTAAATTATGAGGAGCATAACGATTGTTCCAAAATTCAAATGTTCCTAACTGAAAATGCTTGCTTGTAATGGTATTCAAATTCAGTTTACTTACATTCTCAAATGAATATGCTACATTGTAATTTGCATGAAGGCTCTTTCTAATTATGTTAAAGCTGTCAAGGGCGGTTGGCTCTTCGTTTCATGGCTTATGTTTGCTGCTTTTTGCTTTTTAGATATAGTATGATGTGTTTGTTTCTGGTTGTTATGGGGTTGTAGTGCAACTCTGTGATGACTGGCTGATTAACGTGTAATTTATATATGGGTACTTAATAATTTTTGCATCAGACGTGGTTGTATTGCTACAGCTGTATGACAACTGTGACACTGGAACATACCATGCTATGTTGAATAATTTTTTGCTGTTGTATTGTAAAAATTAAAATAATAAATATAAAACTAAGAAAAAAATTCAGAGTATTTTTGAAGTCTTTATTGAAGGCTTGCAATTTTACCTACATATATCAAGCAATAGAACAGATAAACATTGTCTCTAGCCATTTCTAACATGAACTTGATTTCTTTCATTTAATCAAGACCTCATGCTGTTTGCAGTATGGAACCGAACTTCAAAGATGATCAGAGATTGACAATCAAATTCCCTGTTATCTGAGTAACAATAACCAAATATTGATGAGTTTGTGATATTATAATGAAAATGTTGAACTGTGTTGTGATGTTATTTGTACAGGCCATGCTGATGACAGAAAACTGTTTCTACTTGTTTCATTTAATTTCTATTCTTTGTTTTGTTGTCATTGTGCATCTTTGTCATGGAAACTAGTAAATTTTTATTCCTATTTGAAAGCATGATGACTTTATTCCACTTTATACTATAAAGGGTATATGTTTTGGAACATGTAAAAGTTGTGCCTGAAATTGTGAAAAGCTAATGGAGATTTGAGATTATAGATTTTCTTGTTCAATGTCATTATAGGCAATGTATTTTTAAACATTCAGGATCTTTTATACCACGAGCTTTTTATGCATGAGAGATGGTGCCATAGGCTATTTTGTTCAATGTATTATGTGCAAAATTTGTGTTAGGTAAAGCATTGGGAAGTATTTCATTTATTCACTTGGTAGAATAATTCAATGTATTATGCGTTTAACTAAAATTAACAAAAAATTACAATTTTTTTTTCAAATTACACATCCGAACGGTTGGTTCTTCTCCGTTGTACGGTTGTACTAATATATTGAATATACCTAAACTAATGAAATAATGAAAGATAACCATGTGGATTTTTCGTCCATTTGACAAACATATGGATTAAATTGTGAAATGTTCAATCTTGGTATGAGAGTTTTATGCAATGTGCTGATAAAATACGAGTAATCAGGTATGTGATAGGCATTGCTTTATAGCATAAGGAAAAGAATTAGGTGTCCTTGCTGGCCATTTGGAAGGGATTACATTTATTGATAGCCGTGGAGATGGTCGATACTTTATGTCCAATGGTAAAGATCAAACCACAAAGCTTTGGGACATTTGAAAAATGTCTTCTAATGCAAGCAGGTATGTATAGCTCGATTATGCAAATAATTTGATACCCTAAACTGATACTGATATAGTTCGATGATGATTTAAACATCATTGCAGTGTCCGATCTAGAATATCCAATTGGGATTACAGATAGATGGAATATCCACGATGTGCTAGAAAAAGAAGACACCCATCTGACCAGCCTATTGCTTACTTACACAGGACATGAAGTCTTACACCCACTCATCCGTTGGTACTTCTCCCCAGCTTAAAGGTTTTTTATATCTACTGTTCCTTTTATTTTTACCGTATTGTTTGTCCTTTTTTTTTTCGAATGTTCTAAATTTATATATCGTTATAGCACTGGCCAAAGATGCATATACATAGGATCCCACGATAACTGGGTATACATATATGATGTGGTAAGGAAAAACATGTAAAATTCAAATTCAAGAGTTATTATTATACATTGCTGTACTTTAAACTTTCTTTTCTTTTCTTTTCTTTTTTAATGTTTTATTGGGTAAATTGTTAGATTACTGGAGAGAAATTATCAAAGCTTGATTGCCGCCATCACTTGACAGTTCGAGATTGGTGCTGGCATCCATATTATCCTATACTTATAAGTTCCTCCTGGGATGGCACGATTGCTAGATGGGAATTCCCAGGCAACAAAAATGCTCCTTCATTGGCTAGAATAAACACTGGCTCTAGGGATGAAGACCAAATGTTTCGAGCTGCATATCTTTGATATATTGAATTTTTTACACATCTCTATATCTGTACATTTAATAACTAAACTGATACTGTCCAAATCATAACCTTTTGGTTACTGTGCAATACCTTATTATTAATTGTGCATGCCCTTTATTAATTGTGCATGGTTGTATAAATAGATATGCTAGTGAGTGATCCATATTTTTGTTTGATTTTAGAAATTTTTGAGATGGTTTAATCATGTTTGAATTTTGTATAAAAATCACAGAATGGTATATATTACAAACATGTTTATATTTCAGTTTGATGTTAGAGACATTTTAAAAGAACATTTAATACTGTCAAACATGCTATACTTGGCATGATCAATTGAACAACAAATATTATTATTTTCAAATGATATAATCAGTCAGTTTTTAAACCGTCGTACGGTTATACAGTTTTTCAGCCGTTGTACGGTCACACTAATAAAGAGAACATCCTAGAAGAAGACAGACGGTTAACGATAAGAAACCAAGTTTTCAGTTCCTTCTTCCCAATTTTTCATCTCCTTACAGCTCACCTTTGACCCAATTTTCATCTCGGCTCGTTGTTGCCTGCCTTTTTGCAGTCATTTTTGCATCTCAATTTTGTATTCCATCCCTCATTTTCCATTCACAACTCAATAAAGCCTCAATTTCCGTTCTTTAAAACCATGGTTGGGAGGTACAATTTTTAAAGCTCTAACTTCGTTGTTATTTAGCATTGCCGTATTTAAAGTCTGAAATTACGTTGTTTAACCATGAAAATATTTTTCCAGCTTTGTAAATAAAAAGCTTTCATTTTTCATAGCGGACCTAGATTTAAACCTGACATGTGCTAATATTGTCGCCCTATCAAGTTTGATTCTCCACTTCCTACCCCAAAATGTTATTTTATTTTAAGTAAATATACGTTTAAATATTTAAAAACAAAACAATTATCTTTTCTATTATCTAAACCAAATTAAGTTCTTTTCAAATACAACAAAAATCACATAACATTGAAAATCAAAAATAAAATAATAAAATTATTTTTCTAACCATATTTAGGGTGATGAAATTTTAAATAAATGCTCGATTGGTTAAAAAATGGTTTGTCAAATCAGCTTGCATGTCTTTTGAAGCTTTTAAATGATCATGTTCATCACACCTTCAATATCTAGCACTTTTTCATTCAAAACAAAAGATGCATTCTCAATTTTATTATGATTGATATATTCCATCAATCCAGAAAACAAAAAATATAAAGGAAAATGACATAAACGTTGTCTGATATAACATTACAATTTAATAACTTACATTGTGATTTTCAATTATAATATATCAAACTTTATATCCTTCAAATTTATGTTAGCCAAGGGATTATTAAACTCATTCTAAAATAACAATAAAAAAACATAAACGACAAATCTAAGATTGATATGTAAAAAAATAGAGTTTAAAAACTAAATTAACCACTTTGTGTCAATCAAAATTTAGGATCATCCACTAAATCTTCCCTTGGCTTCATAAATTAGACAAAAAGAGAGATTTTTTTTCTTTGCTTTAAGTTCAAACAGTGTATATGAGTTTTTTCTTAGAGAGACGAAGATGCTACGGTTGTGTAAGACTGAATGACAAAATAGTTTTTGATGACCATAAACACATTAAAAAATTGATAGATAATAAATTTTAATGGTAGCCAAAATCATTTTATGATGCCAATAGTTGCATGCTATCCAATATGCAATTAATCAACTGTACTGTTAAGCTAGAATGAAACAAGGCCCATCATAAGGTAAGACACTAATATAATAAGTGGAAATTAGGGACCCGTCCTGTAACGACCGCCCTACACCATCGATGCTTATATAGCTGAATACTGTGATGCGGGAGCTTTCAGCCGATGTACGACGATTGTCAAGGGAAAGAAAAGAAGTAAAGAAGGGAAATAGAAGAGAAGAGAATAGAAGAGAAAAGAAAGAAGACATCATATAATCACATAACCTGTCGTATATCTCACAATGTATCGAATAAAATATAATAGTCATAACGGATATAAAACAGGTGAGATAGTAACAACTAGATGAATCACAAAATTAGAGTATACATGCTCATACAATTATACAAAATAGTAATAGAGTTTATACAACTGATAAATAAACTCAACTGATAAATTATCTCTAATAATAGTAAGTTAAGCACTGCTAAGGCTCTACGGTGTCACACAGCAGAATATGCAGTAATAAGCCCAAATATAAGTATGAGAAAGCATCGCCTCTTGCTAGTCCATCTGCAGAACTCCATGTACCATCTACACCTGCTTTCTAGTCTACTCATTAAAGAGTAACCAAGGCAATGAGAAACAAAGCATAAAACCTCGAGTCGGACAACAGTCAGGGATGAGCGATAGACAATCTCAAAATACTCCGAAAGTCAATATAGTATATGGAACAAAGGGTATGAGAAATCATACTTGACTTGTCCCTACATCCAAAGAGTTAGTACATAAACACAATATATGCTAAGCTACTGTCACAAGTGAAATATGGTGTACAGGGGTATCACACAACATATCATGCACACAGTAAACCCGGAATCCATCACACAGCCTCGCATCAATCAATCAAGTGATTTAGATGTATGATAACTCTTATATATGCTCAACTCATTGCCCACACAAATGGCTAGGGACTGAGCACACGCAGACGTCCAAAATATGGGTACACACAGACTACCCTGGATACAAAAAGACTACCATATCCCATTAATGAGCATCACAACCATATAGTTATTCAACAATCCCTTAGCGCATGTACGATAGTAGAACTACCCCATAGATTCTCAACTCTTGCCCATACAGATGGCTAAGGACTAGACACACGTAGACGTCCAAACACATGGATACACACAGACTACCCTGTCCTACTCACGGGCATCACAACCTCATATTCTACTCTACGAGATATCATGCAAAACTCGTCCTTTCGGTCCATCTCAACATGCCATCGTCAATCGCCACCAAATCATCGAAGTCATCGGTACTTCACTGGTTACCATCCCAAAGTCATCCTGGGGTCCTCCATCCTTACCCCGAGCAAAATTCCTAAACCACCAAGCAACCACAAATTTTGCTCCAAAGCCAACACCCCAAAAGCCTTAATCCATGTTCTATTCGGTATCCCTCTGTTCATCTTGAAACCATGCTCCCACCGAAGAGAAGCAACACAAAATAGCATTTCTTGTTCGGCTTTCCCCAACACCAGACCAACAACTACCAGACAGGATTTCCTATCCGGTCCCTTACCAGCCGAACCAAGACCTATCGAACCGAAACCTGCAGCTCCTTCAGCACAACAACATCGCACTGATTCCATTGCTACGCTCAATACTTCGACTCTCATGCATCTTCTATGCAATGATATGACCCCAAACGCTCTAGAGCCTATCCATCAAAGTAAAGTTTTACGGTTCCTACCTCTAGTTTGCTCCGATGAGCATTTTCAACCATACAAGCATAAAAACATATATGCAACCATCATAGCATGCATACGACATATATAACGCATCTATAGCGACCAATGTGGGATTCATATCAAAAGTAGTCTAAATCTAGCAATTTCCCAAAAATAGCACATCAATAGAAAAAATGTGATATTCGATTTAAAACCATTTTAAAGTACTTTTAATTTCTTTTATAAAAACCATATATATGTTTAGATATATTAAAATCATAGTTTAAAATTAGAAATCATTTTAAAACACCGTTTTCATACTATACTAAGAATCATAGTATGGTAAGAGACAATATTACTCATCTCAACAAAAGCTGTCCAATCTAATTCCATGTCGTAGAGCTCCCCATCATGAGTGCAACACAAAAACCACATCGAAAATGAACCTTGTATGCAAAAGATATGAATTAAATACGAAACAATAATTAATTGAATTAATTAATCAAAATCAATTCACTAATCGCCTTCATTATCCCTAATCCCTTCCTCCTCTTCTTCCCAACTCATGTGTACATATGCACGCACAGGGAAATCCACTTGTTCAACACCTTCTTTCCCCCCATCTCCTTCATTTCTTGACGAACAGACGATTGTAGCACGCATTAATATGCGCGTGCTTCACAACGCACACGAAAATTTGAAGTCTGGCCACTCCACGTGGATCGCGACCTGATGGGACACATCATGACAAAAAGGTGTTGCAGCTGTGCTTAGGCGATCGGACTGGCTGCAAATGAGGGAGAAGGTGGACGTCGGCATGGGAAAAACAATGGTGATCTCAGTTTGGCCTATCTCCTCCTCTAACTTTGGCAAACCCAAACCCTAGATCGATGCAAGTACGTGCATCACCCCAACCACCATCGCACACTGATTCGTCACCACCGATGCGAACCTCTCTCCAACGTGAGTTCAACAGACTTGGTTTCATTAGTTTTCGTGGAGCAAATCTCTTTATTTAAAATTTTGAAGTATCTAAAGGAGAGGCGCCCAATATTTGGATTAATGACAATGGAACAGTAGATAGAGAAAGATATGTGGATTAGGTAGGGTTCAATTATATTAATATAATATACTATTTATTTGATTTCTCGAATAAAACGCTATACATTTTGAGCTCGTACGATCACACGATGCTTCTGATCGCAACAAAACTTATCGGTGTACGTCACCTCATTTTTTCAGTCC
Organism: Allium fistulosum; assembly: GCA_030737815.1. Taxonomy (NCBI): domain Eukaryota; kingdom Viridiplantae; phylum Streptophyta; class Magnoliopsida; order Asparagales; family Amaryllidaceae; genus Allium; species Allium fistulosum. Next base: position 498,866,149 of record CM060903.1, read on the forward strand.
CAATGGTAATAGTTTCGTCGCTATCCGAGATAGTGGCCTAGGATGATAATCTCATGCATTTCATGACCGTTTTGGCCATCGAATCGTGCGATCTCTAAATACAACGATATTTATACTCATTTTAGTTCACAACGTTGATCCGGACTCAAAAGAAGTGGTCTTGAGTCTTGATTCAACCGTATGCAAAAAACCATATTTTTGGACCTTCAAATAATTAACGATTCAATATTTAAATCAATTATTTAAATATCCCATCGTTAAAATTACGGGTCGTTACATTCTCTCCTCCTTAAAGGATTTCATCCTCAAAATTCCCAAAGTAAGGATAACGTCTCCTAAATCATAGGCTTTTAAAGGCCTCATATTTTCAAAAAAATTTATAACACTTCCTTTGCGCGGTTAAGTCCGAGAAAATCCCAAAACAACATATGTAGACACATCTCGTCTCCGAGGACAACCAAGCATATATACCCAAATTTATACTACAAATGTTATGTACCTCTTTTATAGCAAGAGCATACCATTTAGATGCACATAAATGCGAACAAGCATCCAAATAGTCAACATTTGCTTCCATGTACCTGAATATGTACTCAACAAAGATGACTAAACACAATACCAACATCATCATGTATTTAAGCATACTAAATCATACACGACAATCATCTCAAATAAATATGCTATATCAAACCATAACTATCCCGCATACCTAACAACGTATAAGCATAAGTAATCATGTCAAATGCCAACAATCAAACATCAAACAGGCACATTTAAGATCAAACACCAAAAGGTAATATCCACGCCTATCTTAGCATGTAGGATACTAAACTATCTAATATAAGGCATCAAATATGATATCCAATATGAAAGCTGACGAAAAATAAAAATCTCACCGAGTGAAGAGCTTCGGACAAGCTGTCCTCATGCTCTCATTGGTTTCTCATATGTAATTGCCTTCGCTTTCACTCTACTGAACCTTTACTACTCCACCGCCTTCCTCTTAACCTATTTCGTATCACATCCTACGATACGAATAGGCCTATGATGTCTCGAAGTTTCTAGTTTAGTCCTGATATCATCTAGTTGATTCAGTGCCATATTTCCCAACGCCTCTTATAAGTTCTCCCAAAACCCTCTACCGAAGAATGGGTTTCAGCAACTTATAATGCTCTTCGACACATCATGAAATTAGACAATCCACCTCACATACAACTCGACTAGTTTGGATGCCTTCAACTGGACCTAACGAATATAAATCCAGCACTCTTCATCAATCTATCGACTTTGATCCAAATGCTATCATATCCTTTTTTGGTCCTAGGTGATCCATCGATGAAGCCAATAAATATCTGCTCCCACTTCTAATCAAGAGCAAACAATCTCTCATCCTACGGAACCAACAGTCTTGGTCGGGTCCGCACTACATGGCCTCTATAGACACTACTCATTCCTTTTACTTAGCCATGATCTCCGCTAGTCTAGCTTCACACCTTTGACCAGTACCGATCCACTAAATTAAAGTAGGTCTGATAGTCACACTAGCCATCATCTTTGGCCATAGCTCACATCGAGTTCTGAAGTCATAACTAGCGATAAACTTGAGCTATATCCACTCTAGAAACATTGCTTCCAAACTGGTATGTCTCCCACTCAAAGTATCAACAAATATTTCCCTACCGGGCATATGGAAAATGTCAAAGCCATACGAGGCCAAGAATTCTAACCGCTGCTGCTGGTGAAGGTTAAGATTCTTCTCGAAGAAGATATACTTCAATGGTTTAGGATCAACGAACAACTCGAACCCCTCTCCTAATAGATAGAGCCTCCAAATCTCATAAACAAATACTATAGCTGCCAACTCTAAATCATGAATTGGATACTTCCACTTGTGTGATTTCAGTTGTCGACAAGCATATGCGATTGCCTTGCCTTTCTGCCTCAATACCGCTAGTCAAGTACCATAAGAATGTGTATGTACTATCGACTCCTCATCCCTACTCAGAATGAGTAACATTGGTGCACTCGTTAACCTCTCTATTAGACTCACAAACGCATGTCTACACCTCACGTTACAAATAAATGTCTGATTTTTCTCGTCAAATCGGTTGACAGTGTCGCTGCCTTTGGGAAGTCATTGGTAAAACATATATAACATCTCGCCAAATCAAGGAAACTTCTCAGCTATAGCACCTTTGGGTCTGCTTAAATCCTGGATTGCTATACCTATAGGATCCATAGCAATGTCCTACTCTGAAACAACGTGATCCAAGCATCTCACTTCCCTTCTCTAGAAGTGATACTTCGAAAATCTCACCATTAATCGATGTTTTTTCAATACCTCCAATATAATCATCAATCGTGTCTTATGCACCTCTTTCGTCCATGAGTGGACGAAAGTATCATCAACGAGCACAAGCGTGAACTTACTCTAGTGATTCCTTGAAATACGGTTCACGAGATCAAAGCATGTCGACTCATTGGTTAACCTGAACGGCATAACCAACCAATCAAAAATCAAAGTAGTGTACATAACGCTGTGATCGCCACTCTTTCTAATTATTCTTAGCCGATGGAACTTCGTTGCAAAGTCCAACTGAGAGAGTACCCTCGCATTATAGAGCTGATCGAACAAGCCATCAATAAGTGGGAGTGGATACTTGTTCGTCATCTCATTCAGCTTATGAAAATCAACATACAACCTCAAAGAGCCATCCGCCTCAGTGGCGAACACTGTAGGTGCATCCTACTCAAATATGCTCCTAAGAATGAACCCTAGCCTCAACGGGTCATCCGCTCGCACCTTTAGTTTCCTCTACTCTTTGGGAATCATATGACTTAAAGACATAACTACTAGCCTAACACTTCTAACTAGATCGATATGGAACTCAATCCCAATATGGTGGTAATCTGATTACATCGTCGAATCTATTCGAATACTCTCTACCTACAGGCATAGATAACAACTCGTCATGTGAGATATCGAGCGAATATAGAAAGCTAACCATTACTTCATTACCAGATGGGTGGCCAAACACTACCTTCCGCTCCTCGCCAGTCCCTGTCGTCACCAACATCCTCTCACAATCCACCACTATTTAGTACCCCTTCAGCCAGTCCATTCCTAGACTATAATATCGAACCTAATTAATCCAAAACTAATCAATAACAATAAAAAACATCCATGACTCGATAAGGCTAAGTCTAGACAAACCATGTACAGGCTGGCTGAGCCCCTAACAAGGTTCATCATAATTAAAATGTCGTTCAACTATCTCGAATCTCAATCCCTATCTATCTACTAAATCATTAGATATGAAGGAATGTAAAACCCCAATATCGAATAAAACATGTATGGAACACCATAAATAGAAAGCATACCCAAGATAGTAATGCCCTTTCCCTTCTCTTTAGTCGATGGAGCACTCCACGAAATCGGAACGACATTCAACGCATATGCTTCCATTATCTGCCCCCGCTCAACTGGTTCGGGACAGTCCTACACTGGGTACTGGCTTTCAAATCGTAAAGCCTTCTCGATCAATTCCTCGAAGCTCTCGTCAATATGACCACTACTACTTCCCAAGATGATCGGTTAACCCAGTGATAAGCTTTCATTCTTTCTGAGTGGAGTATCAATAGAAGTTTGACTATACTTCAACGGCACATCAAATTCAACCACACAACCCGACATGGACATATCGCCTTACTTCAAACCAGCGAACTCCCTAACCACCATCGATTTTTGAAAAGTTGAGATAAATTTTCTTCGAAGCAAATTATGAACTGATCCCAAGTAAGTTGATCCTCGGGAGTTGAAGTTATAAAAACACTCTACTAGTTTATTTTTCGTCCCTGGAGTTATTTAGAGGTCAACTACTACCTCACGGTGTCATCTAACTCCAAGTCATTGAAGATTCCTTCGCAAGTATCCTTCCAGTCTTGCATCCCAACAGCTGACTCCATTCCAAGGATCGATCTACCTCCTAAACCTATATAGGCTTTATACAGCTCGGTAAAGTCGACTCTAGGTGTTTGCACTTAAGCACCATATCCATTTGGAGCAACTTAGGCATTCCGGATAATAATTCGCACCATTTATGTGAATATATTCTATAAATCAAGGTTAGTGGCCCCCCGATCATGCCTACTCCTCAACTTCGGAGATGGAGTCAATAACAGCGTTTCTCTTATGCCAGATCATTCCTAATCTACAATAAGGATGATCAATCTCTCATACAAAAAACTGCATCAACTATTAGACTTATATACTATATATATATATATACTATTATATAGTTTTGAAAACCAAAATATATAACAAATACGCACTCTCTCGTGTGTGTGTGTGTGTATACATACACACACTCTCTCTTTCTCAATCCAGTCTAAGGCGACAACTCCTACCCTATCTCTACCAGATCATGGTATCAACTAAAGTTAACCGCATAACCTGGCTCTAATGCCAAATGTAATGACTGCCATATACCGTCGATGCTTATATAGTCTAATAGTGCACTGCTGGAGCTTCCGATCGATGTAGGACGATTGTTAAGGGAAAGAAAAGAAGTAGAGAAGAGAAATAAAAGATAATAGAAGAGAAGAGAAAGAAGACATCATATAATCACATAACCTATCATATATCTCAAAGTGCATCAAATAAAATATGATAGTCATCACAGACATAAAGCAGGCGAGACAATAATAAGTACATGAACCATAGAATCATAGTACTTATGCCCATACAGTTATACAAAATAGCAATAGAGTTTATACAATTGATAAATAAACTCAACCAATAAAGCGTCTCTAATAATAGTAAGTCAAACACTGCTAAGGCTCCATAGTGTCACACAGCTATGCAATAATAAGCCAAATATAAGTATGAGAAAGCGTCGCCTCCTACTACTCCATCTATAGAACTCCATGTACTGTCTACACTTGCATTCTACTCTACTTATTTATGAGTAACCAAGGTAATAAGAAACAAAGCATAAAACCTCGAGTCAGACAATAGTCTGGTGTGAGCGATAGACAATCTCAAAATACTACGAAAGTCAATATAGTATACGGAACAGAGGGTATAAGGAATCATACCTGGCATGTCCTTTCATCCAAAGAGTTAGCACATATACGCAATATATGCTAAACTACTAGTCTACTATCATAAGTGAAATATGTGGTATAAGGGTATCACAGCATATCAAGCACACAGTAAACATGACATCCATCACAATGCCTCACATCTATCAATTAAGTGCTTCAGATGTACGATAACTCTCATAGATGCTCAACTCATTACCCACACAGATGGTTAGGGACTAGACAAACGCGAATGTCCAAAATATGGATACACACAGACTACTTTGGGTACACACATACTACCCTATCCCACTAATGAGCATCATAACCACAGAGTTATCCATCAATCCCTTAGCACATATACTGATAGTAGAACTACCCCATAGATGCCTAACTCTTGCCCACACAGATGTCTAAGGACTGGACACACGCAGATGTCCAAACACATAGGTACACACAGACTACCCTGGGTACCCACATACTACTCTGCCCTACTCACGAGCATTATAACATCATGTTCTACTCTATGAGCTATCATGCAAAATTCATCCTTTCAATCCATCTCAAGGTGCCATCGTCACTCGCTACATCGAGTCATCGAAGTCGTCGCACTTCACTAGTTGCCAGCCCAAAGTCATCTACAATCATCCTGGGGTCGTCCATCCTTACCCTAAGCAAACTCCCAAGACCACTAAGCAACCTTAAGTCTTGCTCCGAAGACAACACCCCAAAAGCCTTATTCTATGTTCTATTCGGCATCCCTCTGTTCGGCCTGAAACCATGCTCCCACCGAATAGAAGCAACAACGAACAACATTTCTTGCTCGGCTTCACCCAACCCTGGACCAACAACTACCAGATAGGATTTCCTGTATAGTCCCTCACCAACCGTGCCAACACGTACCTGACAGGTTTTCTTGTCCGGTCCATCACTAGCCGAACCAAGCTCCTACCGGACCGAAACCTGCAGCTCCTTCAGCATAACAACATCACGTCGATTCCATCACTACGCTCAACACTTTGACCCACATGCATCTTCTTTGGAATGATATGTCTCCAAATGCTCTAGAGCCTATCCGTCGAAGTCTAGTTTTGTAGTTCCTAGCTCTAGTTTGCTACGATGAGCATTTTTAACCATACAAGCAAACAAACATAGATGCAACCATCATAGCATACACATAACATATATCACGCAGCTATATCAACCAATGGAGGATTATATCAAAAGTAGTCTAAATCTAGCAATTTCCTAAAATAGCACGTTAATAGGAAAAATGTGATATTCGATTCAAAACCATTTTAAAGTACTTTTAATTTCTTTATAAAAACCATATGTATGTTTAAATATAAATCATTTTTTAAAGTTAGAAATCATTTCAAAATGTCATTTTTATACTATATTAACAGTCATAGTATGGTGAAAGACAATATCACTTACCTCAACAAAATCCATTCAATCCAATGCCAAGTCATAGAGCTCTTCATCATGAGTACAACATCAGAAACCGCGTCCAAAATGGACCTTGTATGCAAAAGATATGAATTAAATACGAAACATCCCTCTTCGTTTTCGAGAGGGATGATAAACTCCGCAAAATCTCTTCCTCCTCTTCTTTCAAAATCACCTGTCTGTGCACGCACGGAGAAACCGACCTATTCAACATCTTCTCTCCTCACTATCTCTCACATTTCTCAACGAATCAACGATTGCAGTGCGCTCCACTACGTGTGTGCTCTGCGACGCACTCGAAGTTTCGATGTCCATCCCCTCCACGTGGATCGTGACCTAATGGGGTCACGTCATGACAAAAAGGTGTCGCACCTGTGCCTAGGTGATCAGACTGGCTGTATATAAGAGGGAAGGTGGACGTCAGCAAGGGAAAAAATGGCGATCTCCGTTTGGCCTATCTCCCAACGTAACTCCAACAAACCGAAAATATTGATCCGGTAGCAAGTGCGACCATCACTCCAACCACTATCACACACTGATTCATCACTTCAGATGCGAAGCTCTCTCCAATGCGAGTTCAACGGAGCTGGTTTCATTAATTTTCGTGCGGCAAATCTCACTATTTAAAATTATGAAGTATTTAAAGGAGTAAGCGGCCATTATTTGGATTACTAGCAATGGAATAATTGATATAGAGGGAGATGTGGATTAGGTAGGGTTTAATTATATTAATATAATATTCTATTTATTTGATTTACCCATTATATATTTCGAGCTCTTACGATCATACGATATGTCCGATCGCAACAAAACTCATCGGTGTATATCACCTCATTTTTCGAGTCCCAATGGTATAAATTTTGTTGTTATCCGAAATAACGTCCTGGGAAGATAATTTCATGCACTTTGAGATCGTTTTGGACATCATATCTCCCAGTATTCAAATATAGCGATATCTATACTCATTTTAATCTGCAACGTCGATCCGGACTCAACAGAAGTGGCCTCGAGTCTTAATTCGACCATATGCAAAAAATCATATTTTTGGACCTTCAAATAATTAACGATTCAATATTTAAATCAATTATTTAAATATCCCATTATTAAAATTATGGGTCATTACACGTCCCTATTTTTAAAACCTATTTGTTTTACATCTTTCCATTTTGGAAACAATTTTTTACGTCCACTTTTTTGAATTTCTTTCTATTTTACTTCTCTCATTTCCAAATTTAAAAGTAGCCGATCCGACGTGTATTACGGCGATTATGAGTTATGGACCTATTGTAACATCCCTCATTCTAATGTTCGAAAATAAGCGCTACTGATTTTGCAGTCATCAATAGTATTATTCTCCCATGTCAAAATGAGATCAGTTAATAGTATCATTAACATCAAAGCACATGAATATGAATTTTTTTTCAAAATACAGATCTCATTAATAAATTTCCATATTCATTACATAATCCCAAATGTTGTGCAAGTTCAAATAAATATTATTATTATAAAATACTCTAAGAGCGACATATGAAGATGCCCTCTTGGTTGATCAGAGTATACTACTAGATAGATACAATTTCTACCATTACATATATACAGACTAAAGTCATGACAACACATCGGATAAATAATTGATAGATTTCTACATAGCTAGCTCTGCCTCTTGCACGTCTTCAGAAGTTTTATTCGTCCAACCTAGTTAACCTGGAAACCTTACTCTCGGACTACTCAAATGAGTACCCAAGAGTTTAAGGGGAAAAAACAAAAACTTTGGATCAGACAAAAAGTCCGGTGTGAATAATAATGTGCAATCTCGATTAATAGATATCTAGTGAGACCATACCGCTGAGCAGAACGAGTTTTCCTCTCACTGGCATCCTCTAATAATATGCCTTTTATAAATCAAGCACCTACAATTACAATGGTTAAACTAGACAATATAAACAATCATCTACATGCATGCAACTTGGGTAATCATGACCAATCTGTCTAAATAAATGTAATATCTATCCCAATATCATAGTTTTCTTAGGGTAATTACAAACCTATATGGATGAATCAGGCCTATCAGATATATCAAATTCTCCACCTTACTGTTAGAAGGAAACTGGACGGTCTGTCTGAAATTACTATTTCTAGGGTCACTCTGATCCTAATGGTTTTGCAGGCCAACCAATAACCTACCTCATCTTTGTGTATTCCTTCTTATGCGTAAACCTACTTTTAGTCTTACCTTTGACGAAGCCATACGCAATGGAATTGTGGACTAATATTAGCTAGGGGCTAACAGTTGAAAGTAGGACACGAACCTACATCAGTCCCAACCGGTTTCCTAATATCTGAGTCCATTCATCCTATTATAATTTTTCCAAAGGTGATAAGAACTATAATCTCTTTAGTAAGATCCTAGGCTAAGTGCCCTTTTTATTTCCTCAAAAACACAAGTCTTTATAATTGATTTGACCCTTGAAATCAAACTTTAAAAACAAGAAAACTATAGCCCTTTACTTTATCCAAAATATTATTACAAGATATATACACTTTTATGAAATAGCATCAATGAATTTTGAAGTCATTATCGCACCTCAAAAACATAGGCTATAAAGCCATATATAATAAAACCATTAAATTGATAAAGTAGGGCATTGATATAGCCGCTATGGGATTGTCGCACCCCTCTACATCGAAACAATGTTAAAGTATATAATTTATAAAACATAAGCCATGGGGCCAAAACCATTTATGTCGCATATACCGAAGCAAAGAAGTATAAAGTTTGGTTTGCATAAAATATAGGCTTATAGCCTTATTAAAATAATGTCAAAATCATGACCACACGGCATCATCGCCGTAAACCAATCAATGTCGAAAATAGCCTATAGCGGCATTATGGCCAAACACTATGACATAAGAAAATATCAGAAACATTGCCATATAAAACCAATGTCGGAAGTAAGAATTGCGACACTACAGCCATAGTATAGTCAATGCTGAAAAGGTAATTAGCGGCATAGACAACATATGGCATTGAAATCATAAGGACTTGATATTGAAAACTAGCATCATTATTAATGCCGACATAGATAAGCAGTGATATGCGGCGTTGATATGCAGCAATGAAACATATGGGATAACCAACGACATAAGCATCAATATCAACATCGAAGCTATACTTCCCACTTCAACCAATGTTGATTCATTGCATACCAACATGGGTTGATATTGTATGCATCACCATTGGTTGACATCGAAAAGCTTAGGTGCGACATTGATGGGTTGCGACATCGATGAGGCAATTGCAATTCCCGTAATTATTATACAAACTGTAAATTTCCTATGTAAAGTAATTTCTTTTTACCAACTCTCACTCTTTATCAAATTCTTATTGGATAATAAAATTCTTTATCAAATCCATTTTGGAAAACCACTAACATTCTCAAAATAATTTGCAAACCATATAATATATATTAATATTTTAATATAATTATTAAGCTTTTCTAGACTAATAAATTCATAATAATTCGTAAACACTTAACAAAAATCCCCAAAATAACAGTAAATTAGATTTATCATATTCTTTAACATATAAAAATTTTAGGGCCAAAAACATTATTAAATTATTTTTAATAATTAAACCCAAAATAAATCAATTTTCTCACTTAGAAAATTCGTGAAATGTTCATACTTGGTTGGAAAATTATGAAATTAAAATCCCACATCTAAAATAATATTTCTAACATCATATCAAAATTTCAAGTCATTTGGATGTCATATAATAGGTTTTCATACTTAAACCTATTAACTAATTTCATAAATAAATCATCATAAAGCATATAATCATCAAACATTCACATCATGGTATAATAACACTTATAAATTTCGGATTTAATCATAAAGCCAAAAATAAATAGGCAAACTTGAGATGAGTTATCTTTATTCACCTTGTTCAAATAAAGAGATTGATATTTAAGCGTTGGTTAGATTTCCCTTAGCTTTGCCTTTGATTTCCTAAGCTTTTCTCTTCTTTGTTTTCTTAGCAATGGCTAGCCTCGACTTGTTTAATACTTTTCTATGAAATGATAATAGAATGAGATAATGAAAGAATAAGGGTTTGTGTTGGGAAATGAACATATATTCCTATGTTACCCTTCCTGTTTTTCCTCTTTTCATTCAATGGTTTAATTAATCTCATTAACCATTTAATTTAGGTACGACCTATCTAATTATCAATCTAATTCTCCTTATCTCAATACATTATTTCATTTAATTTATCTAATTAAATTTTCTAAATAATGTAATCAAAACTATCGGTGTTACAGACTCCCTTCCTTTAAGACGTTCATTCTCAAAATTACGATAAGGTATATAACAAACATATAACATAGATAGAACATACCATCAATACAAATCAAGATAAGTGTCTTAATCTTGTCCTCTGTCTCCCAAGTAGTCTTTCTCATTGTCACTCCACCGGACTTTCACTAATCTGACTATCTTGTTCCTTAGATTCTTCTCATCTCTAGCCATAATACAAACTGATTGCCTAATAATTGTCATGTCCGATCCACTATTAAGTCTTCCAATGCAGTCGGAGTGATAGTGGTCTCTGGATTTCGAACACACTTCTAAGATGAGAAATATGAAAAAATTGTGGACTCCTGCCAAACTGCTCGATAACTCTATATAGTAAACGAGTTTCCCACTCCTCTCTATAATAGGAAATGGTCCAACAAATCTAGGTGCCAATTATTCCAACTTTTCAAATCTTACCACACCCTTCATCGACGATACTTTGACAAAAACATGATCTTCATCTGAGAACTCTTGGTGTTTCCATCTCCTATCTGCATAACTCTTTTTCCTAGACCGAGCTTCCTTCATCCTAGCTTAGATTAACTCAATCTTTTCTGTGGCTTCTCTTACCATATCAGGACCAATAATCAATCTATCTTCGGTCTCCAACCAACATATGGGTGATTTGCAAGATCTTCCATATAAAGCTTCAAAAGATGGCATCCTTATATTAATATGATAACTATTGTTATAGAAAAATTCGATTAAGCGTAAATGGTCTTCCTATGATCCTATAAAATCTAGCACACAAGCTCTTAACAAATCCTCCAAGACTTTGTTAACTCTTTTCGTTTGCCCATCCGTCTACGGATGATAAACGGTGCTCATCTTGAGCTTGGTGCCCAAAACCTCTTGCAGACTCTTTAAGAAATCGCTAGTGAATAAGGAATCTCTATCACTGACTATACTACTAGAAATCCCATGTAGTTTGACAATATTCTTCATAAATAATTTGGCCAAGATAGGTGCCGTCCTTGTTGACTTAACAGGAATGAAATGTGCACTCTTAGTCGGTCTATCCACTATAGCCCAAATACTTTCAGTTCCCTTATTCAACCTTGGCAGCCTTTCAATAAAATCCATGGATATAGAGTCACATTTCCACACTGGTATACCTAATGGCCGAAGAAATCCACTTGGCTTATGATGCTCGGCTTTTACTTGCTAACAATTAAAGCATCGCTTTACCCATAAGCCTACATCCCTTTTCATACCTTCCCAGAAGAAACTCCTTTTCATATCCTGATATATCATAGTTCCTCTAGGATGAATAGTAAACTTTAATCGATGACACTTCCTAAGAATTTCCTTCCTTTGGTCCCCCACATCTAGAACACATAATCATCCCCTCTTTCTTAACCATCCATTTTGATCAAGATAAAAGTATTTCAAATAATCAATCTCAATTCCACCTTCCAATCTTCTAATTCGTTCAGCTAGCAATGGATTATCTCTTTGCTTAGAAGCAATCTTTTCAATCAACACTGATCGAACTTCCAAACAATATAACATTGCAGTACACTGACTAGAACTAGCAGTCGATCTTAACTGCACACTACACGTAGTTAATGCTTCCAAATCTTTCCACTCCACTAACATCGCCAATACTACATTCTGATGTTTTCTACTAAGTGCATCTGCAACTTTATTTCCTTTCCTTGGTGTATACTCAATTCCAAAACCATAATCCATTAAAAACTCCAGGCATCTCTGCTGTCTTATATTCAACTCCTTTTGAGAGAATAAATACCTCAATGACTTATGATCCATATACAACTCGAATCTTTCTCCCAACAAATAGTGTCGCAACACTTTCAAAGCAAAGATTATTGCTGCCAACTCCAAATCATGAGTTGGATACCTAACTTCATGCGGTCTAAGCTGTCGAGAAGCATAGGCAATCACTTTACCCCTTTTGCATCAATACAGCTCCTAATCCCATTCCACATGCATCAGTATACACCACCAGATCTTGATTCCCATCCGGAACAACTAACACAGATGCATTGGTCAATAAATGTTTCAACTAGGAATCCCTCCTCACATTTATCGGTCCAAACTTACTTCACGCCTTTCTTGTTGGTTTAGTCATCGGTGCTGCTATACGAGAGAAATCCTTGATGAATCTCCGGTAATAGCCATTTAATCCAACAAATCTCTTTATATCAATCACCGTCTCGGGTCTCTTTCGATTATTAACAGCTTCTATCTTAGTTGTCTACTGGTAACCCTTTTTCTGAGACTACATGACCAAGGAACTTCACTTCTTTCTTACAAAATGATGTTTCGAAAACTATGCTTTTAATTGGTGTTGCCTCAACGTAACAAGCACTATTCTAAGACAATCTCATGGTCCCTTTCATCCTTAGAATATATCAAAATGTCATCAATGAACACCAATACAAACCTATCCAGGTGCTTTTAGAAAATTTTGTTCATCAAATTTACAAAGAAAGCAAGCGCATTACATAATCTGAATGGCATTACTAACCACTAATACAAACCATACCTTGTTCAAAATGCCATCAATAGAATACTGTCCTCCGCCACTCTCAATTGATGGAACCCTGTCGCCAAATCTAATTGAGAAAAGACTTTGGCTCTACTCATCAGATCAAATAAATCATCTACTCTTGGCAAAGGATATCCATCCTTTATCGTCTTTTCATTCAACTTATCATAATTGATACATAATCCCAACGACATGTCCAGTTTTTTCACGAACACCGTGGTCGCTCCCCAAGGAGAACTACTTGGTCTAATGAAACTCTTTCCTTCTAAGTTCACGAGTTGTACCTTTAACTCCTTCATCTCCGCAGATGCCATTCTGCTAGGCGGTCTGTAATGCCCCAGAATTTCATGGAAATCTTATTTTGGTTAAATTCTGAAAATATATGAAATTATTGCATAGGAATGTATGGGATTAGCTAAGTGCAAAGGTGTGTGCATGTGTGCACGTGCACACTGATATGGCACAAGGAAGAACCCCAAATTTCCTGAAACCAAAACAAGAATTAAAAAGCATTACAAACATGATTTTGTAATGAAAATTATTAAACCAAATATGGATATTTGATTTCTGGATTATATGAATTATTTTAGAAGATAAGAAAAGGTAAGTTTTGTTTGAACAAGTAAACAGATTTTACTTAATTTAAACCCAGGATAAATTAGATAAGGATTTGAAACATGTATGCACATATATGTGTATGTCTTTCTGAAACTAAGGAGGAGATAAGTAAGCCTAGATAAGATATGTATGCATATGTACATTTCTATAAGTACTGAAAATATTAAAAAGAAATAAGCAAGGGAAAGCATAACATTAAAATAGCAAAAGACATATTGCAAGCAAAACAATTGCTTTAGGCAGAAAATAGAAAGGAGGATTTTTAGAAAATAAACAAGTGACAATGTCACACAATTGTCATGATTTAGAAAGAGAACAAAATAAATATTCTGGAAAAGAAAAAGGGGAATAAGCATTACATGGCCGGGGTATTAAGGGTGAGAATAAGCAAATGAGAAATGCAAAATGCATGAGCACTGGCCAGGGTAAGAATGAGATTTTACATTTGTAAAACCCTAGAAAACCTCTCTTATAAATCCAAGTTTAAACTAGAAAAATCACTTTCTACCCGAGACATTTAAGAAAACAAAGAAGAAAAATATTTGCAAGAAGAAAGGCAAAGTTTTAAAGGGTTTCTTTTCTGGATTAAGCAAGAGGAGCATTTTTCTGTGAGTAATCTCACTAAACCCATGGCATTAAGTCCTGTTATGAGGCAGCCAAGTTTATGTTATTTTTCTACATATTTCTGATCTTATTACTATGGTTCTAATGGATGCTTTAATGGGTGTTTATGAATGCTTTTGATTGCTTTGATGGTTGAGTATTTGCTCTGTTTGGTTACACCCAGAAATGTTAAAGTATGAAATCATGAAAGTAAATAGAGAATACTTGTAACTAGTTTAGATATGGCATGAAAAATATAGAAATCAAAATGTATATGAGTTGCATTACACTTGTGTAAGTGCTGAGGCTCAAATGGAAGATTCAAGGGTGCAATGGAAATACCCAAAAGTGCTGAACCCTTGATCAAATAGAAAACCCATGAGCCAGAAATCTTGTTTAAGCTAAATCTTGAATTTAGTTCAAACATGATTGCTTATGAAACAATAATAACCCACATGCCTAGTCTCTATTCACAATTGTAAATATTCTTGTATTTTCTTTAAGCCAGAATATTTGAAAATATGATTTCCCCTGGATATGAATGTTAGCTTGTTTTTGAATTATGCTTGTAAGTTTTATGTAATGTTTCATGTATACTATGATTCAATCACTTAGCTATCTCATGATAGGATCAAACATGAACACTTAGTAAATAAACTAAGGATTGTGAGCCAAGAAGACTGCTGGAATGCTTGTTATATTTGAAGTATGCAAGTTGGCACATGGCTTGTTTAAGCCCTGAGATCTTTGTGCAATATTGTGAATTATTTTATTGCAATGTGTCCCCGTGATTCCTTTATGGCAGATGAGGCTAGAGACTAATTGGAAAATACAACCATAGAATGTTGAAATAGGAACTTGAATTATTCCTAGGATGGTTGGATTGGAGCTAGGATAGTTCCTGAGTATCTCTGTTTGACATGTATGTTTGCATAGTTGAAAGTGTGTACATAATTAGTTTTAATACTGATCATATATGCACAATATATCAGAAACAAGTCAGGCAAATTGATTATGCCAACCTATACAAAATGCTTATGTCTCACTTATCTACTTAATATCATGGAATTTTTGATATTGCTCATACCAGATCTTGTATCTGACCCTTGTTTGCTTATGGCATCTGGGCTGTCTCATTTAAAATGGGGCAGCCTCTAATGCTCTTTCAGGGAATGCTGGTTCTAAATAGGAAGCTGCTATGGCTAATGAGAATGATTGGATAAGCATGCTAAATTAGAATTAAATAAGAGCTTAGAACGAACTATTTGCATGTAATCTTGGAAGTTTTATAATTCTGCTTTTGTTGTTATGTAATGATCTTGAATGTTTGGATTTTATTTAGTTGTTTCAATTGAATCTGGTAATGTATTAAGGTTGGGAAAAACCAAAGACTTAGTTGAATCTTATGCCAGAAAATATCTTTGAGTATTATGGTAGAAATCTGTAGATGAGATATGCCTATATTTGAGCAATGGATACATATATATATTGTGTATTAGTCAATCTTGAGTCACTTAAAAGCTTTAAGTTTTGAGGTTAAAAATCTGAGTTTAGCTAGAAGAAATATTTCAAGAATTTTGTAACTATATAAAGAAGTGTTTTGATAAAAGAAACAATATATATATTTTTGTGCACTGTATAAAAATGTGTACATGTTTTAAGGGATTTTTCAAGTATCTTGTATCTTAATTTACATTGCAATAGCCAGGCACTAATGTTTTGATGACCTAGTCATAAGGTTAACACACCTCAAAAGGAGTGAGGTCTGGGTTGATCAAGGTGACCAGAGTTTTGGGTTTAAAGGAAGAAAATGCACTTTGTAAAATCTGAAGCTTTCTTTGCAAATGCATGTACAAAGACATTTTCAAATACTTGAGCAATTCACTTTTATTTTGAGTAGCTTTCTTAGTCCAGAGAGCACAATACATCTGATATGCACACATATTACTTAAATACTACTTTTGTTAAATGACCATAAAATCTGGATTTTCTAAATCCAGTAAAGCAACCCTTAAATTAGTACAAAACTGAGGTAACTCAGGGATTAGGGAATGGATTTGATTCAGGGAAACACAACAATATAATTGTGAAAGAATCACTTAACTGTTTGAGTCTTAAATATAAAAGAAGTTGGGGAAAGATCACTCATGTTGAAAATGATAAATGTGTATATCATTTTCTTTCTGGCTTTTGATCAAATATCAAACAATTAGACTCAAACTATGATGACTTGCTATATAATCTGAGATCACTTTGCTAAGTCAAACTAACAGACAATCACCATAAGAATGATCAAAATTACTAGGTATAAATTACATATGATTATGGGATTCACTCCCCTAACTCAAATATCAAAACCAAGGAAAATGAGCTATGTACTGGTTGATTAGAAACACAAATTCTATCAGGATGCACTCTTGCTTACCAACACTCTGATCCAAGCAAGAGGGTCACATACATCTTTATATGTGTGTGAATATTTATTAATGAACTGATATAAATATATTAGTGGAAGAATTAGGATCCTGGATAATTTAATAGAAAGGCTAAATGACTCTAGGAAATTTATTAATGTAAAAAAAATCCTAGTAAAAATTAGGTAAAATAAATAGGGTCATTTCATTTGGTATCAGAGCTATGTTAAAGCTATACATAGCTAAGAATGATTGTATTGATTGATTGAAGTACTATAACCATATGTATGTACTGTTTGTTTGTTTGAGTAAAATAATAATTCAGATAGAAAGTTATAGTAAAAGAAAAATACTCATGATAAACTAACCCTATCTACCCCTACCCTAGTTATCCAATCATGGTAGGAAGAGGATCTCATCACAATGCAGGATCAAGTGCACCACAAATGCTTGATATGCAAGACTTTATGAGGGCCTTAAGGGATGGAGTAGGACAGAGACTTGAGAACCCATATGAGGAACTCTCAAAATTATTAAAGACTTATACAAACTTGGGAGGCAAGAACTTTGAAGGGACTAAAAATGTGATGGAAATCCAGGCATGGCTGAGAACATTGGATAGGATTTTCAATGATATGCAGCTGGATGATCAAAGGAAGAGGCAAGTGGCTTCAAGACAACTGAAAGTTGTGGCTTTAAGCTGGTGGGAGGTAGTCATAGCTGGAAGAATTGAGAATGAAATTACTTGGAACCAATTTAAGGAGATGTTGGAAGCTAGATTTGTGCCAGCATCAGCCAAGACCACATTACTTGAAGAATTTATTAGACTTAGGCATGGAACCTTGAATGTAACCGAGTATACCCAAAGGTTTGAGGGCTTGTCTAAGTATGGAGCTATGCTTGTAGCTGATGAGGCATCAAAGAATGATAGGTATATTAAGGGTTTAAACCTAGGGCTTAGTAGGGCTATGTTGCCATATGCAGATAAAACCTTTGATCAAGTCATTGATCCGGCCTTAAAGTTTGAGCAACATGACAAGGAGAGGGAGAAGTATAGGAGTTTTAAGAACAACAATAAGAAAAATAAGGGAAGGTATCACCCCTATGACAAAAAGAAGGAGGAGACAGAAAGCAAGAAAACCAATGATACTAAGACCACTGATACAAAGAGGAAGATAGTGTGTCATCATTGTGGAAAAGAAGGACATATCAAACCAAGGTGTCCAGAATTGAAGGGAGGAGCTTTCAAGTGCTACCTATGTGGTAAGGAGGGACATATCAAGAGAAATTGCCCTGAGTATAAACAACAAGGGAAGCTAGCAAGTTTGGAGAGCAAAAGAAAATCCACAGTAGAAGCTATTGCAGAAAAGCATGGTCAAGTGGAAGGTACCTTATTTATTTGTACCCTACCCATATCAGTAGTGTATGATACAGGGGCAACACATTCTTTGATTTCCCATGAATTAGTTGCATTGCTTAAATTAAATTGCATACTGGTTGAAAGCCCTTTGTTAGTGCAAAGCCCATTGGGAAATTCTAGTGTTTTAAACATGATTTGTGTGGATGTGGAATTAAACATAGGAGGAAGTGTTTTTATTTCCAATTTATATGTTTTAAATTACCCAAATATAGGTGTTATATTGGGTGTAGACTGGTTAAGGCAATATAAAGCCATAATTAATTTAGACTCATCCACCATATCATTACAAAATTCTAGAGGCCAAATAATCACAATTTTGTGTGAAGTGGCCAAAGAAAGGAAATTATATCATTTGATTGACTTAGAGAAGAATTCCAGTGAGCCTTCTATTGAAGAAATCCCCATAATTAACAAATACTTGGATGTATTTGGAGAGGTTAATGGTGTTCCACACCATAGACCAGTGGAATTTCATATTAGTCTCATACCAGGAGCAAGTCCAATTATTAAGAAACCCACTAGGATGGGGACAAGTGAGTTGAAAGAGCTAAAGAAACAGCTAGAAGAATTAGAAAGCAAAGGGTTTATAAGACCAAGTAATTCATGCTGGGGTGCTCCAGTAGTGTTTGTAAGAAAACATGATGGTACTGTAAGGATGTGTATAGATTACAGGGAGCTAAACAAAGTCACTATCAAAAACAAGTACCCCTTACCTAGAATTGATGATCTTTTTTATCAACTTAGTGGAGTAAAAATATTTTCTAGGTTAGACTTGGCATCTGGATTCCATCAGATGAAGGTAAGGACTCAAGTGTTAAGTATACAGCCTTTAACACTAGGTATGGTTTATATGAATTTCTTGTCATGCCATTTGGGTTGACAAATGCCCCATCATACTTTGTAGACTTGATGAATAGGATATTCAGGGATTATCTAGACAAGTTTGTATTGATTTTTATTGATGATATTTTGATTTATTCTAAAACAGTAGAGGAACATGAAAATCACTTACACCTTGTTTTGTCTAGATTAAGAGAAAAAGATTTAAAAGCAAAGTTTTCTAAGTGTGCATTTTGGAAAGAAGAAGTGCATTTCCTTGGGCATGTTATATCTGCCAAAGGCATTTCAGTGAACCCCAATAAAATTGTGGCTATCCAAGCATGGAAAAGACCAAGCACAGTAGGAGAAGTTAGGTCATTTATGGGGATGACAGGGTATTATAGAAGATTTATAAAGGATTTTTCTAAGATGTCATCACCTCTTACCAACCTAACTAGAAAGAACCAACCCTTTATATGGACTGAGAAATGTGAGCAAGCCTTTAGTAAAATCAAGGAGGCCTTAGTCAATGCACCAGTGTTGAGAGTACCAGAGGGAAATGAGGATTTGATTGTTTATACTGATGCAAGTGGTTTTGGGCTAGGAGCTGTATTGATGTAGCAAGATCAAGTTATAGCCTATGCATCAAGACAATTGAAACCACATGAATCAAGGTATGCAACCCATGATCTTGAGTTGGCAGCAGTGGTATATGCACTAAAACTCTGGAGACATTATCTTCTAGATGCTAAGTTTATTTTATACACTGACCATAAAGCATTGAAATATCTCTTTTCACAAAAAGATTTGAATATGAGGCAGCATAGATCAGTTGAGTTTCTAGCAGCATATGATTTAGACATACTTTATACTCCAGGAAAAGCTAATAAGGTTGCAGATGCTTTGAGCAGGCAGCATGCAAAAGTAGCCATGTTAATGATAGAAGAGTTTAGAAATTTATCTCTACTTACTGATTTGGAAATTGAGGAAAACAATGAGGTGAACATGGTGATGATTGAAGAAGGGAGTAAAGGAAAATTAAGTTTGATAAATTTGCAATCAAATTTAATTTTGGAAGTGGGGAAAAAGCAAGAGGAAGATCTAGATTTATTAGAAAAGAAAACTCTAATAGAAAAAGGAGAAGAAGTAGTAAACTACCACACTGATAAGAATGGTTACTTAAGGAATAAAGGTAGGATATGTGTTCCAGAAGATATAGGGTTGAAGGAAGAGATACTTAATGAATACCATAGGAGTAAATATTCCATACATCCAGGCAGCACCAAAATGTACCAAAACCTAAAAAGGGATTATTGGTGGAGAGGGATGAAATCAGATGTGGCCAAACATGTTGCAAAGTGTATGACTTGCCTACAAGTCAAGGCAGAAACCCAAAGACCCTCAGGCCTATTGCAACCTCTAAGCATACCACAGTGGAAGTGGGAAGATATATCTATGGATTTCATAGATGGTCTGCCTAGATCAAAGAGAGGAAATACAAGCATTTGGGTAGTGGTTGATAGATTGACTAAAGTGGCACACTTTATACCAGTGAAGGCAGAAAGAAATGCACCTAAACTAGCTCAAATATTCATGAAAGAAGTAGTAAGGTTGCATGGAATTCCTAAAACTATAGTGAGTGATAGGGACACAATCTTTACATCCAGATTTTGGAAGAGCTTTCAAGAAGCCATGGGGAGTGAGTTATGCTTGAGTACTGCATACCACCCCCAATCAGATGGTCAAACTGAAGTAATAAACAAAGTTTTGGAGGATTTGTTAAGGGCATGTGCATTGGACTTTGGAGGTAATTGGGAAGATCACCTCCACTTGGCTGAATTTACATATAACAATAGTTATCAAAGCACCATAGGCATGGCACCATTTGAAGCCTTGTATGGCAAACCATGTTTGTCACCAATATGTTGGGTTGAAGCAGGAGAAAGGGCTGTCTTAGGGCCTGAGTATGTTAAAGAGACTACAGAGAAAATTGATCTTGTGAGGAGAAGAATGGCAGTAGCTCAAGACAGGCAAAAGAAGTTTGCAGATGTAAGGAGGAAGCAGGTAGAATATAAAGTTGGTGACTATGTTTTCATCAAAGTGTCACCTATGAAAAAGGTTTTAAGATTTGGAAAGCAGGGAAAACTTACCCCAAGATATGTTGGACCTTACAAGATTTTGGAAAGAATAGGTTCGTTAGCATACAAGTTAGAGCTACCAGAAGAGATGAGTGCAATGCACAATGTATTTCATGTGTCATAACTTAGGAGATGGGTGCATGATAAAGAGGAAATTCTAGAGAAACCCACTCAAGTTCAAATAAATCCTGATTTGGTCTATGAGAAAGAACCAGTGGGGATTTTAGCTAAAGAGGAAAAGAAGTTGAGGAGAAAAACTCTGAAATTGGTGAAGGTTCAATGGAGCCTAGACCCTAATGATTGTACATGGGAGTTAGAGGACAAGATAAAGATGGATTACCCTAAGCTTTTTGCAGTGGAAGGTAAATTCTAATTTCCTAAAAAAGTTTAATATGTATGGTTGTTTTGACTGAATTATTTGCTTGTGCAATGTTTGATAGATTTTATAAAAATCTGGAAATGTTTAAAGTAAAAATAAGAAAATTGTGAGGACACAATTCTTAAAAGGTAGGGTGATTGTAATGCCCCAGAATTTCATGGAAATCTTATTTTGGTTAAATTCTGAAAATATATGAAATTATTGCATAGGAATGTATGGGATTAGCTTAGTGCAAAGGTGTGTGCATGTGTGCACGTGCACACTGATATGGCACAAGGAAGAACCTCAAATTTCTTGAAACCAAAACAAGAATTAAAAAGCATTACAAACATGATTTTGTAATGAAAATTATTAAACCAAATATGGATATTTGATTTCTGGATTATATGAATTATTTTAGAAGATAAGAAAAAGCAAGTTTTGTTTGAACAAGTAAACAGATTTTACTTAATTTAAACCCAGGATAAATTAGATAAGGATTTGAAACATGTATGCACATATATGTGTATGTCTTTCTGAAACTAAGGAGGAGATAAGTAAGCCTAGATAAGATATGTATGCATATGTACATTTCTATAAGCACTGAAAATATTAAAAAGAAATAAGTAAGGGAAAGCATAACATTAAAATAGCAAAAGACATATTGCAAGCAAAACAATTGCTTTAGGCAGAAAATAGAATGGAGGATTTTTAGAAAATAAACAAGTGACAATGTCACACAATTGTCATGATTTAGAAAGAGAACAAAATAAATATTCTGGAAAAGAAAAAGGGGAATAAGCATTACATGGCCGGGGTATTAAGGATGAGAATAAACAAATGAGAAATGCAAAATGCATGAGCACTGGCCAGGGTAAGAATGAGATTTTACATTTGTAAAACCCTAGAAAACCTCTCTTATAAATCCAAGTTTAAACTAGAAAAATCACTTTCTACCCGAGACATTTAAGAAAACAAAGAAGAAAAATATTTGCAAGAAGAAAGGCAAAGTTTTAAAGGGTTTCTTTTCTGGATTAAGCAAGAGAAGCATTTTTCTGTGAGTAATCTCACTAAATCCATGGCATTAAGTCCTGTTATGAGGCAGCCAAGTTTA
Source organism: Allium fistulosum (assembly GCA_030737815.1). Classification (NCBI taxonomy): domain Eukaryota; kingdom Viridiplantae; phylum Streptophyta; class Magnoliopsida; order Asparagales; family Amaryllidaceae; genus Allium; species Allium fistulosum. Next base: position 498,889,029 of record CM060903.1, read on the forward strand.
TGTTATTTTTCTACATATTTCTGATCTTATTACTATGGTTCTAATGGATGCTTTAATGGGTGTTTATGAATGCTTTTGATTGCTTTGATGGTTGAGTATTTGCTCTGTTTGGTTACACCCAGAAATGTTAAAGTATGAAATCATGAAAGTAAATAGAGAATACTTGTAACTGGTTTAGATATGGCATGAAAAATATAGAAATCAAAATGTATATGAGTTGCATTACACTTGTGTAAGTGCTGAGGCTCAAATGAAAGATTCAAGGGTGCAATGGAAATACCCAAAAGTGCTGAACCCTTGATCAAATAGAAAACCCATGAGCCAGAAATCTTGTTTAAGCTAGATCTTGAATTTAGTTCAAACATGGTTGCTTATGAAACAATAATAACCCACATGCCTAGTCTCTGTTCACAGTTGTAAATATTCTTGTATTTTCTTTAAGCCAGAATATTTGAAAATATGATTTCCCCTGGATATGAATGTTAGCTTGTTTTTGAATTATGCTTGTAAGTTTTATGTAATGTTTCATGTATACTATGATTCAATCACCTAGCTATCTCATGATAGGATCAAACATGAACACTTAGTAAATAAACTAAAGATTGTGAGCCAAGAAGACTGCTGGAATGCTTGTTATATTTGAAGTATGCAAGTTGGCACATGGCTTGTTTAAGCCCTGAGATCTTTGTGCAATATTGTGAATTATTTTATTGCAATGTGTCCCCGTGATTCCTTTATGGCAGATGAGGCTAGAGACTAATTGGAAAATACAACCATAGAATGTTGAAATAGGAACTTGAATTATTCCTAGGATGGTTGGATTGGAGCTAGGATAGTTCCTGAGTATCTCTGTTTGACATGTATGTTTGCATAGTTGAAAGTGTGTACATAATTAGTTTTAATACTGATCATATATGCACAATATATCAGAAACAAGTCAGGCAAATTGATTATGCCAACCTATACAAAATGCTTATGTCTCACTTATCTACTTAATATCATGGAATTTTTGATATTGCTCATACCAGATCTTGTATCTGACCCTTGTTTGCTTATGGCATCTGGGGTGTCTCATTTAAAATGGGGCAGCCTCTAATGCTCTTTCAGGGAATGCTGGTTCTAAATAGGAAGCTGCTATGGCTAATGAGAATGATGGGATAAGCATGCTAAATTAGAATTAAATAAGAGCTTAGAACGAACTATTTGCATGTAATCTTGGAAGTTTTATAATTCTGCTTTTGTTGTTATGTAATGATTTTGAATGTTTGGATTTTATTTAGTTGTTTCAATTGAATCTGGTAATGTGTTAAGGTTGGGAAAAACCAAAGACTTAGTTGAATCTTATGCCAGAAAATATCTTTGAGTATTATGGTAGAAATCTGTAGATGAGATATGCCTATATTTGAGCAATGGATATATATATATATATATATATATATTGTGTATTAGTCAATCTTGAGTCACTTAAAAGCTTTAAGTTTTGAGGTTAAAAATCTGAGTTTAGCTAGAAGAAATATTTCAAGAATTTTGTGACTATATACAGAAGTGTTTTGATAAAAGAAACAATATATATATTTTTGTGCACTGTATAAAGATGTGTACATGTTTTAAGGGATTTTTCAAGTATCTTGTATCTGAATTTACATTGCAATAGCCAGGCACTAATGTTTTGATGACCTAGTCATAAGGTTAACCCACCTCAAAAGGAGTGAGGTCTGGGTTGATCAAGGTGACCAGAGTTTTGGGTTTAAAGGAAGAAAATGCACTTTGTAAAATCTGAAGCTTTCTTTGCAAATGCATGTACAAAGACATTTTCAAATACTTGAGCAATTCACTTTTATTTTGAGTAGCTTTCTTAGTCCAGAGAGCACAATACATCTGATATGCACACATATTACTTAAATACTACTTTTGTTAAATGACCATAAAATCTGGATTTTCTAAATCCAGTAAAGCAACCCTTAAATTAGTACAAAACTGAGGTAACTTAGGGATTAGGGAATGGATTTGATTCAGGGAAACACAACAATATATGTGAAAGAATCACTTAACTATTTGGGTCTTAAATATAAAAGAAGTTGGGGAAAGATCACTCATGTTGAAAATGATAAATGTGTATATCATTTTCTTTCTGGCTTTTGATCAAATATCAAACAATTAGACTCAAACTATGATGACTTGCTATATAATCTGAGATCACTTTGCTAAGTCAAACTAACAGACAATCACCATAAGAATGATCAAAATTACTAGGTATAAATTACATATGATTATGGGATTCACCCCCCTGACTCAAATATCAAAACCAAGGAAAATGAGTTATGTACTGGTTGATTAGAAACACAAATTCAATCAGGATGCACTCTTGCTTACCAACACTCTGATCCAAGCAAGAGGGTCACATACATCTTCATATATGTGTGAATATTTATTAATGAACTGATATAAATATATTTGTGGAAGAATTAGGATCCTGGATAATTTAATAGAAAGGCTAAATGACTCTAGGAAATTTATTAATGTAAAAAAAAATCCTAGTAAAAATTAGGTAAAATAAATAGGGTCATTTCACAGTCTACTTACAGGTTCAGCTTCTTGTGCAAGATCTATTTGAATTCAATAGCCTATTTCGGTGGTAGTCCTGTAACAGGCTAAAAAAAAATCTACAAATTCTCTAACGGTGAAAATTAAATTCAGCTCGTTTTCCTCCTCCTTTGCATCCAATAAAGTGCAAACATCAAAATTCGAGTCATCTACTAAGTGTATAATTCGATCTCCACTATTAGGGCGTCTTAATGAAATTTTCCTATCTTGGAAAAATATCCTAGCATCATATTTGCTTAACCAATCCATACCCAATATAATCCGAGGCTCATAAAATCAAACACATGCAAACTGCAGGCAAATATATTTCATAATAATTCAAACTCTAGATGGCCGCATCTCATCCCAAGAGTTGCATACCATCCTATCGGATTCGCAGCCTTTAAGGATATAATAGTTCTAAACTAAGCTTATCTACCAAGCAATGAGATATTCAACAGTGTGGTGCATCAGTATCAAATGGTACTCTAACACGAATGCCATGAATCAAAAGCTTACCTCCCATCACAACTTTCCTTTTCTCCTCTGCTATTGGTCTCGAGGTAGCTGGTTCCAAAGCAAATACTTTTCTTTTCTCAACCTTAGCTAGTTCCTTGCATTGATTCTTGTAATGGCCTAACCGGTCACAATTGAAGCACTTGATGTTCTTCCACCCAATAACTTTCTTTCCATCTCTAGAGTGACATTCTTTCGCAAAATGCCCTTTCTTGTCACACTTGTAAGATGCAACATCTGCTTTTATGTTCTTGGTAGCTCCACCCTTCTAAGCTCCATTTTTCTGAAAGAACTTGCTTTTTTGATTTTGCCCACTCTGAGTCTCCACTGCTTTGTTACCACTAAAGAAAGCAAGCATCTCTTCATTCCTCAAAGCCATCTCCACTACCACGTCACATAGATCCCTAAGATGCGGCAATGTTTCCCTTGCAAGCTCTGGTCTTAATCCACGGATGAACTTTTCGTTTCTGTCAATCACTGTATCAACCGTAGCATACCCATACTTAGATAACTCCTCAAATTTAGTTGCATACTCCAAAAAATTCATGTCTCCTTGCACTAACTCAGCAAACTACCTAAGCAAAGTTGACATGGCAATTTCGAACATTAACCTCTCCTCGAACCTCCTTTTGAACTCAGCCCAAGTCAAATTTTCCTTTGGCACTCCAACAGTGCATTATTCCACCAGTATAACACAACTCCTTATAACTGCCTGGATGCCAATCTCCTTTCTTCTCATCGTTTAGTCCTAAATCAACAAAGATCCTTTCATAATGAAGCAGCCAATTTTCCACCTTGATAGCATCCTCAATTCCAATGAATGGCTTTCCTCTAAGTCTCACATAATCTCGACTCAAACAGCATAGTTGTTGACAACAGGAACTTCAAGGTTTGCTCCTCCAGCATTTCAACCAGCTAACCCAGCAGTAGCTCCTGCTTACATTATATTGATAAAGAACTGATACATAGCTCCTATATCCACCGTCAGTGTTCCAACACCCATATTAGCAGCTGTTTGTCGACCCGGATAACTCCTAGTATCGGGCCTGACATTTCTCTTGGTTGTGATGCTTCCTCCATCGAGATTCACTCTTCCATTTCTTGCCTCCATATCTTACTTTCCTTAAATCAAAATTTGAACCTTAGTAAGATACATAAGAATGGTCTAAGAGAGAGGGAAGAATATAGATAAAATACATAGTTATATATAGCAAATACAGTACGATACTATAACGTTATCCCATACCTAATCCCATTCATTGATTCATTTGGATTATATTTTCAAAAACTCTTTTAAAGTTCAAAATTCTTTTAGTTTTACATAAACCTTTGCTCTGATACCAAGTTGGAACATCCCTCATTCCAAGGCCCAAAAATAAGCGATATTGATGATGTAGTCATCAATAGTATTATTCTACGGTGATAAAATGTGATCAGACCGATCAGTTATCAATAACATCAAAGCATAGGAATATGAAATTTTTTCAAAACGCGGATCTCATTAGTTAATTTCCATATTCATTACATAATCTCAAACGCTGTCCAGGTTTAGAAAAATATAATTATTACAAAATACTCCAAGAGCGACATATGAAGATGCCCTCTTAGTAGATCATAGTATACTACTAGACAGATACAATTTCTGTCATTACATATATATAGACTAAAGTCATGACAACACATCAGATAAATAATAAATAGATTTCTACATAGCTAACTCTGCCTCCCGCACGTCTTCAGAAGTTTTATTCGTCCAACCTAGTTAACCTGGAAACCTTACTCTCGAACTACTCAAATGAGTACCCAAGAGTTTAAGGGGAAAAAACAAAAACTTCTGGTCAGATAAAAGGTATAGTGTGAATAATAATGTGTCATCTCAGTTAATAGATATCTAGTGAGACCATGTCGCTGAGCGGAATTGGTTTTCCCCTCACTAGTATCCTTCTAAAAATATGTATTTTATAAATCAAGCACATACAACCATAATTGTTAAAATAGATCTTATAAACAATCATATGCGTGCATGCAACCTGGGTAATTATGACCATTCTGTCTAAATAAATGGACTACCTATCCCAACATCATAGTTTTCTCAAGGTAACTACAAACCTATACGGCTGACTAAGGCCTACCAGAAATATCAAATTCTCCAACTTACTATTAGAAGGAAACTGGACGGTCTGTCCGAAACTAGTATTTCTAAGGTCACTCTGATCCTAATGGTTTTGCAGGCCAACCAATAACCTACCACATCTTTGTGTATTCCTTTTTGTACGTAAACCTACTTTTAGTCTTTCTCTTGATGAAGCCGTATGCACTAGAATGGTGGACTAATATCAGTTAGGGGCTAACAGCTGAAGTATAAGGTGCGACTTTACACCAGTCCCGTTTGATTTTCTAATCTCTGAGTCAATTCATCATATCACAATTTATCTAAGGTGATAAGAACTATAATCTCTTTAGTAAAATCCTGGGCTAAATACTGTTTTTATTCCCTTGAAAACATAAGTCTTTATAATTGATTTAACCCTTGAAATCAAACAGTAAAAGCAAGGTAGCTATAGCTCTTTACTTTATCCAAAATATTATGACAAGATATATATGCTTTTATAAAATAGTATCGATGAATTTCAAAGTCATTAAGAGGTTATCACATCTTAAAACCATAGGCTATAAAGCCATATATAATAAAACCATTAAATTGATAAAGTGCGGCATTGATATAGTTGCTATGGGATTATCGCACCCTTCTATATCAAAACTATGTTAAAGCATCTAATTTATAAAACATAAGACCATGGGGCCAAAACCATTTATGTTGCATATATAGGTTGCCGAAGCAAAGAAGTATAGAGTTTGGTTTGCGTAAAATATAGGCTTATATTCTAATTAAAATAATGTCGAAATAATGACTAGTCGGCATCATCGCTGTAAAACAATCAATGTCGAAAATAGCCTATAGCGACATTATGGCTGAACACTGTAGCATAATGAAATAGTAGCAACATTGCCGTATAAAACCAATATCGACGTAAGAATAGCGGCATTACAGCCATAGTATAGTCAATGCTGAAAAGGTAAATTAGCGGCATAGACGACATGTGTCATTGAAATCATAAGGAGTTGATATTGAAAACCAGCGGCATCATTAATGTCGACATACATAGATAAGCGGTGATATACGGTGTTGATATGCGGCAATGAAACATGTGGGATAGCCAACGTCGCAAGCATCAATGTCGACATCGAAGCTATACTTCCCACTTCTACCAACACTGATTCATTACATACCAACCTGGATTGATATCGTATGCATCACCACTGGTTGACATCGAAAAGCTTAGGTGCAACATAGATGGGTTGCGGCATCAATGTGGCAATGGTAATTCCCATAATTATGATTAAAAAACTATAAATTTACTATATAAAGTAATTTCTTTTTATCAACTCCCACTCTTTGTCAAATTATTATTGTATAATAAACTTCTTTATCAAATCCTTTTCAAAAAACTGCTATAGATCATGTTTTACATTATCAAAATAATTTGCAAACCATATAATCTATATTAATATATTAATATAATTATTAATCTTTTCTAGACTAATAAATTCATAATAATTCGTAAGTACTTGGGAAAAATCCAAAAAAATCAAAATAAATCAAATTTATCATATTCTTTAACATATAAAACTTTCAAAGGCAAAAACATTTTTTAATTATTTTTAATAGTTAATTCTAGAAATAAATTAATTTTCTCGCTTAGAAAATTCATGAAATATTCATACTTGCTTGGAAAATTATGAAATTGAAAACCCACTTCTAAAATAATATTTCTAACATCATATCAAAATTTCAAGTCATTTGGGTGTCATATAATAGGTTTTCATATTTAAACTTATTACCAGTTTTATAAATGAATCCAATAAATCATCATACTGCATATGATCATCAAACATTCACATCATGGCATAATAACATTTACAAATTTTGGATTTAATCATAAAACCGAAATTAAATAGGCAAAGTACAAATGGGTTATCATTATTCACTTTGTTTAGCTAAAAAGATTGAGATTTAAGTGTTGATTAGATTCTCCTTAGCTTTGCCTTTGATTTCCTAAGCTTTTCTCCTCTTTTTTTATTAGCTACGGCTGGTCTCAACTTATTTAGTTCATTTACATGAAATGATAGTGGAATGAGGATAATGAGAGAATAAGGGTTTATGTTAGGAAATGAAGATCTATTCCTATTTTACACCTCCTATTATTCCTCTTTTCATTCTATGGTTTAATTAATCTCATTAACCATTTATTTTATGCATGACCCATCTAATTATCAATCTCATTTTCCTTATATCAATACATTATTTCATTTAATTTATCTAATTAAATTTCCTAAATAATGTTAATCAAAATTAGGGGTGTTACACGTATACCTTAAGAGCGCATGTTAATGTTAGTAAAATTACCCAAATATCCCTGTGTATTTCACCTTTTTTTGAAAGAATTAGGATGTAATTTATAAAAGAAAATTGGAAGGGGCATAAGGCTAATTATTTATAATCATAAGGATATGTACCAAAATTTTCTTTATTTATATTTGTGTATGAATAAGTTATAAAATTAAAAGATAGTTTTCTAATCAAAATTAGTTTTTTATTAGTAAAAATTTTCAAAATAAAAGATAAAGGGAATTGGACAACTTAGGGACATATATATTTGTGGTAGGCATTTTAATCTAACTTACAAAGAGAACAACAACAAATAATTTAATGAGATAAACGATCCAGATTATATTAATCATGACAAACATATAGTAAATGTAACACCGTGGGAATTTTAATAACAATTTAAAATATTAATAATGGTAAAAATGTAATTTCACATAAATGAACAAGTAGTAAATTGCTATAAATAAAGGAATTTAGAGAATCTGACTTTTCCATTGTGTCAAGTAAATTTTTAGCCCAAATTCATATATAAATTGTTAGAAACAGATACCGTATGAAGAAGATACGGAATGTTTACCATAGCACGCATTTCATGTTTTGTGTCTATTTTGAAAGACTAAGTTTAAAAATTAATGCAAGAATAAAAAAACTTAGTTGTTAAGGAATAAGTTAAGCGTGTATGAATTACTCTAAGAAAGGAAAAGAAAAGAGGGAGGGTAGATGTATGTGTAATCAAAAGAGAAGAAAGAAAAGTATTTATGCACACAAATGTAAAAAGGCTTCAATGGGAAAGCACTAATGATGAAATTATTGCTGTATTTAATAGGTTGAACAAAAAAAGAATATGTCAATATATTTAAAAAGAGTTCAATTTTGCCAATTTACATTAAAGAATAAAGAGAAAATATTTAATGCAAATAGAGAGAGCGTTAATTACACTTTTATAGAATTCATTGCTGCAATTAATATACGCTACATGTGTTAGAAAGAAAATATACCAAAATATTTTAAAGGAAAAGAACATATCTAATGTTATATGTTTGAAAAGTGAATATACATGGAAGTAAAACGTTATTTTAAAAGAAACATGTTTGCATACCCAAAGGTAAGGATATTAAACAAATCAATTTATCACTAAATGTATGTTGCTTATGTTAGAAGAGAGAGACAATAATATAATTAAGGAAAATAAACATGCATGTAATAATGTAGAAATAGATGCAACAAAATAGGGAAATAAATCATTATGTTAAAAAGGAATATGAAATTCGCTATATCCCTATTAGTACAAATAAAAGTAAAAAGAGTGAATCCAATTTGATCTTGAAGCATAAATATCAATCAATAAAAAATTGTCGATGCAATTAAGTAGTAGAGAACAAGGTTTTTAATTATTGTAAATAATTACACATAGATGTACACATATTGTTCATTTCTTTATAAAGAAATATCAGTTAACTAGTAGTGAAATTTATTGTTAAATAGATATGTTATTTCTTTCTTTGTAAGAAACATGGGGAAATGTAATAATCCGAGATAAATACTTGTTAAATATTGAAAAAAAGTAAAGTTCTTGATCATTGTCAAGATATATACTTTTGTGTGTGTATGTGTGTGTATTTATGCTTAAGGTTCCTTATATGTGTTAATAATACATGTATACATATATATAAATCAATGAATTGATTAGAATTAGGATAATATAAATTAGGATAATGAAAATGTTATATATTTACACAGAAAGAGGAAAAAGGAGTTAAAGGAAATAAATAAAACTTAACAATTAAGAAAGCGTTAACTAAATAACCATCCAGATTTAATATATTTAGTCCAACGGTCCACAATTAACCAAGTATCTTTACTCGGAAATGAAGTAATTAATTAGCGTATAGGAAGAAAACAAAGATTCTCTAAAGGTTATTCAATAGTTAGAATTAGTTCAAATCCCCTATAAATATACAACTAACATAATCCCTAATTCAGTATAATATTAGTCAACGTACCAAAACTCTATCAATTTCTCTTCTCCTCTACAAACTAATTTTTTTTCAAAACCAAATCAAAATCAAACTAGAAGAAATACAATCAATCAGATTTAGGAGAAGCAAGCATATGGAGGGCGATTCTCAAGCGAAGCAAGTTGGAAGAGCTTAGGCATAATGTGAGTAGGAATAGGTTTAATAAGATGATTATTTACAATTAAATTTAATATATTCTATTTGTTCTAGGGTGTTAGTTAATAAATCTGGAAACTATAAACCCTAATTTTTAGATCTAACTTCTAAACCTAAAATCCGAATTAAACTGGAATTGATATTAATTGGTTAATCTCATCTAAACCCTTGTTAAATGCCTTTTTCTCTTATTGAATTGTAACCCTAAAAATTGATTAACTATTAGTAATTTAAAACTTAAATTGTAAAACCCTAATTTGAAATATATAATCTAGGGTAGAAATTGAAGTTACAATAATTTGATAAATCTGACATTGATGCTATCATAACCCTTAATTATTTAATTGAAATCACTGTGAATTGTTAGATCAGATGCTAGTACGCCCTTTTAATTATATAACTATAAACTGTAAAATCTACAAACCCTAAACTTGTAAACCCTAGATTTGATAATTAAAATTAAAATTGAAAATTTTGGACTGGTCGAATTAAGGCTTAAGGTTCACTGTAAACTGAAATCAGCAACCGAAATTAATGACATCAAAATCTGTAGCAGAAAAAATGGAACCCTAAAATTTAGCCTACGACTGGTCGACCCCTGATCCCCAACGGTCGACCGGTAGCGGTTAATCGGTTAGGGTTAGCGATCGACTGGTCGACATGAAAAATGCAGAATCTAAACCTCGGCCTAAAGGTTAGAAATAAAAATCATACAATATAAGATAAAAATTGTATAAATGTTAATTACTTGTTTGAGCCTATTTGTGGCTAAGTGTATATGATATAGATAGTGGGAAAGCTATTTCCCTATTAGAGGACGCTAGGTCATTTCGAAATTGGGTAAAATGTTGTTTACCCAATTGAGAGTCGAGGGATCGACTAGGGTCGATGTATTTTCATAATATAGGCACTCGCATGAAGGTTCTGCAGCGGACCCGCAGCACCGACGGATGCCAATGAGTGAGCCCGATGCTAACGGGGGACTTTATACGGACAGTTAGGCCCGATGTAGCACGATAAGTGGAAATATAGGTAAAGAAGTGACCCCGTACTAATGGGAGTTCTTGTATGCATGATTCTGACATGATGTGATATAGATGAATACTGATGCAGTATGATAAGAGGCATTGCATTACTATTGAGAGGTGGACACGGGTGTAGACGATGAGACACACCACCGAGTCAGTATCTCGGGTTCTCCCTCTCCAGGCATAGTTATGGGTTATGGGTATTTATGGGAGAGCAGTTCCCATAGTATCCCACGGGCAGTGTTTTCTTTTGGGGCAGCTCTAGGAGCGATGGGCAATCGTTAGTTTGAAGTTCGATCCATAGTTTGTTCCTTTTGTTAGATATGAACCCTTAGGTAATGAACCTTCAGAATTCACAGACACTTGAAGTGCACCTATATCATCTACAGTAGTATTGAAGTAAGTTGCACATGATCATCACATATTAAACTTGTACTCATTTACCATACTTTTTTCTGACCCACCCCCTTCTTTTCATCCCCCTACCACTGGATGACAGGTTAGTGGTTGAGTAGGCATAAAACATAGAAAAAAGAGCTTCACGTCGGAGTTCTCATATTATTTATTGTTCATCATTTAGTTACCTATTATATTCAAAGTCTGTAAAACATATATTGTATTTTGGAACAGTGTATATGGCAATTAAGTATTTTGGAGACTGTTTTTCTGAAATATTTATGTTTTAGTACTTCTATTTTAATTCCTTCCACCGTGAGATCTTAAAGTGTAGAATATCTTAGAATTTACCATTATAATCATGCTCTGCATTGTTTAAAAACCCAACAGCTCGTATTTCTTAGCACTGTTGGAACTGGGTCATCCCGTAGCGGAAGATATGGGTGAATTTCAAAAATAAATCCCTTATTGGATCTATATTGGGCCCATGAAGTCTAATTTATGTAGAACATTTCTAAATTTAATTTAAATAAAATCTCTTATTCCGTTTAAATTTATAAATTATAAATAGAATTTAATTTATTTCAATTAAATATAATAGTACACATATGTATCATATACATATATGTATGCGTGTGCATGTGTAATATAATAATCTGTGCAAGATATAACATGTCTATGTACAAATGTTGGGATGTACATCGCAGCGGACATGTTAGCATATCCTATATGCATTAGATGTTGTCCGAATATATGTATGTATGTAAACTTCTTATTTATATAAATATTAAAACTATGTAAAATTATATATATATATATATATATTATATGTAAAAATATTAATGATTTATATATATATGCACTATTGCATTAAATATTATATATATATATATCTATGTATATACATAATATATAAAGATTTTTAAAATCATTTTCCATATATACATAGATATGTATGAATTACAGTAATAAAATTATTATTATTGTATTTAAATATATATAAGTATATTTATAATATCTAAATATGTATATGTGTATATATATATATATGTATATTAATTATGTATTTAATATATATATTTTTAAACATTTCCGAATTGAATGTATAACACAATTTTTTTTTATATTTTATTGCATTAAAAAATATATTAATTAATTATTCGAAATATAATAAAATAAAATAATTTTTTTTTATATTATTCAAAGTTTAAATATTTAGAAAATCAAGCATGATATTTTAAAGTTATGAAAATTTATCCAGAAGTTTCTTAGTTAAAATAATATTTTTAATTAATTGATTGATTTTGGTCGCTTAAAAATTGATTTTTTTTAAATATAAAAACTAATTTTAAATTCTGATTTTTGGCCAAGAGTTTATATTATTACAAAAAATTAAAAACTTAATTCTCAAAATTTATTTTATTTTTTATGATTTATTAAATTAATATATTGATTCAAATATTATTAAATAATAGTAAATAAATATTAAAAATTAATTTACAGGCACCGAAAAATATAATCTATGTAGATATGCATTTATAAAATATTAGTTCAACTATTAACATGATATGATGATATAATTAAATACAAGTCATATAATTAAAATCAAGTAGTTTATTAATACACATATATATTAATTAATAAAATGATAATAATTAAAATAAGATTTATTTGGCTGTGCACTTCAGATATATATATATATAATTATTTTTTTAAATAAATTAAAATATACATATAACCAATCTGTTTTTACCAAAATTGGGCACAACACTCTTCAGAAGTTTTTGAAGAGATAAAATGAAGAAATTAAATGGAAAAAGAGGATTATCTAACAAAAACTCCAAAAAACAGATAATGAAAGTAATAAGAACGCACAGAAACACAAGAATTTAGAGTGGTTCGGCGTGTTGCCTACGTCCACTATGAAGTTGATTGCTTTATTGATGTTTCTTTGATGATTACAATTGATTTCAGCGAGTTACAACAGATAATAATGATTTACAGGAGTGAAATTCGTTAATAGCAGCAACAATGGAGTTTAGAACTGGATCCGATAGAGTTTGGGCGTTACGAAGTAACTGGGTTCGAAGGATACGAACTCGTGGTTCCTCGATGGATACGAAGTAAGGTCAACTGATGGATACGAACTATAGAAGCTTGATGGATTCGAACAAAGCTCTTCAGGCGATGGATGCGAAGTAGACTCTGGTGATGAATGTGAAGTGGTCACCGGCTGATCGATACGAAGTGGGTTCTGATGATGGATACGAACTCGATCGAGTCGAACAGAGGCTTCTTGATGGATTCGAATGAGATCGAGTCGAACAGAGGCTAGTCGATGGATTCGAACGAGATCGAGTCAAACAGTAGCCAGTGATGGATTCGAACTCAAGGCTGTCCTTCACCCCATCTTGCATCGATCATAACTTGAGCATATTAACTCGGATTGACTTGAAATTTGGAACGTTGGCTCTCATAGCCTCGCTTGTCGTGTCATATCAATTTTAGCTCGATCCGGACTCGGACAAAATTCGTCGACATCCATAGTGAGCCTGCGTATAACCGATCTCCAAGACAAACTGTCATTGGTTTTTAGTCAAGTTCTTGATATCATGGCCTTGCCAAAAGGCGGGATAACACAATCTTGACAACATCGATGATATATGTAAGTATCTCAGCTCACTTTCAATATAAAAATGAGATTTGTTTTTTTGAAAATGGGTTTTTTATTAATGACGTAAAGAACCAATAGGATACTCGCCTCCTTAAAAAAACCTTATCGGAGTAGTAAGGAAAAAGAACACGATGTATCCTATGTAGGCCTGTCAATGGTACGGGTTTCGGCCCGAGCCCGGCCCGAACCCGCCCTATTTATGCGGGTACGGGTTTTGCCTTTTACTACCTAAGCCCGACTCAGGCCCAATCCGGATCGGGTACGGTTTTATCAAAATCCGGCTCAGTTAGGGCCCGATCCGACTATTAGTTTTTCATCGTATCAAAATATGAGTGAGTATGTTATTTATTTACCATTTTGTTTGTTTACATGTAGATGTTTCTGCATACTTTTGTTATGAGCTTGACTACCTCACCATCCAATTTATATGTTAACATTATTTGTTATAAATTTTACCGAAGTTGCAGTTTTAAAATATAGTTTAACATAAATATTCTAAGTTAGGTATATAGTTATTACCCAACGGGCCGGACTTGGATATTGGGTTGAAATACCCTACGGGTTCGGGCCGGGCTCGGGTTTTAGTTATTGTAGTTGGACTCGAGTTCGTGTTTTATAATACCCGGACCAAACCCTGCCCATTGACAGGCCTAATTCTATGAAATACAAGGTACTATACATCATCAATACAAAAAGAACACAAAATACAACTCACAAATAACACACCACACAATACAAAACCTGCCTCATGGCACAAATAACACCCGCTTACCCGAAAAAAAACAAAGAGACCTTAAAAGCAGCAAATCTTCAGCGCTGTTCTTATCCACAGTCATTAAGCTCCACTCCCTACTTTTGAATTATCTCCATTTCCTTCTTCGAAAAAGCACTTCGTTTTCTTCATCGAGTAACCTGGAGCCGAGTGTCGATCTCGAGCAACTTAAATCTCTGAGGCAAGGAATATGCTTTGTGTTCGAATCAACGTCTATTTCGTTCCAACCAAATATGGTGTTCCATAGTCGAAATTGCTGTGAATGCAATATCCTGGATAGCTCCTGGATGATGAAATTTGGAAGATACCATTTCGATTCACTGAAGAAGAGAAAGATCTGAACATACAGAGAGTTCAAGTCTTGCAAGCACGGAGTTCCAAAGATAAGTGCCTAACCCACATCTTGTAAATAGATGATCATGTGATTTTGGATAATTATCGAATAATACACATACGTTATTAGTAGAAATCCCCCAGTTCATTAATCTTTCCATTGTCGATAACCGCTCCAAACATGCTTTATATGTTGTGAATGGGATTTTCCTTGTTGTCTTATGTCACACTAGCTTTGAGTATGTTACATTGTCAGAATGTAGTCTAATTGCATCCCATATCTGTGAGAATTTAAAGCACATGCTATTCATAATTTCGCAGTACTCATTTGAGTAGTCTGTTGATAATTTTACACGATTAATAGCACTCGAAACCTCCCTCGTTTCAGATAACAAATCTGGGCGCAACACACCAGACTGAATGATTCTGCTCACTGTATAATCTTTACTATTGCTTAAATGTAACCCGGTCCATCCCAGCAATTGTATAAGGGATTTTTGGTTGATCCACTGGTCCAGCCATAGTGAAGTAGTATCTCCGTTAACTATTGTTCTATTCATTAATTTAAAGGCAGCGCCCCTATTATGTAACATGAATTTCATACTGAAAACTTGTTGTTGATACCCATTAACCAAAAATTATTCGAGGAGCAGTATTTAGATTTCATCCATCTGGACCATAGACAATCCTTTGTAAGTAAATTCCATACCAGTTTAACACAGGCAGTGGTAATAAGGTCTGCAAATTTACGCAATCCCAGCCCCCTTCTGTTTTAGGCCTACTTAGAATATCCCATGATATTTTATGTAATTTTCCATGCCAAAAGAAATCTGTGCACATTTTATCAACTTTGTTTAGTACTAATATTGGTAGATGATAGATTAATAACTAGTACATAACTATTGGTGTAATTGTGCTATGTATCAATTCTGCCCTTCCCATAGTCGATAATAGACTGTTATACCAGCCATCTAACTTAGTACCGATTCTGTTCAGGAGTGGATACAATGTGAGGCATGGATGTAGTCAGAACTAAGAGGCACACCATGGTATTTTACAGGTAATTTCTGCTCTTCAATACGTAAAATAGTTGTAATTTTAGTTTTCACAACTACACCATAACTGAAAAAAAATTGTGATTTGGTTTTATTAGTCTTTAGGCCAATAGTTTCTTCTAATTTGTAGAACACATCGGTCATATAGTTAGCATTGTCCATTATTGCTGCTAAAAAGATCATAACATCATCTGCATACAATAAGTGTAAGATAGTTGGCTGAATAGTAGACATAGGCTGTAATTTACCATCATGAACTCCCTCTTCCATCAATAGTGAGAAATATTCCATTGCAATACAGAAAAGATAAGGGGATAACGAATCTCCTTGTCACAATCCTCTATTAGACTCAATAAAACCATAGGGCCTTCCATCCACTATAATAAAAAATATGGGGGTAGATATGCATTCTTGAATCAAATCAACAAAAGATATTGGAAAACCCATAGAAATAAGCATGTAGCACACAAAATCCTGGTTCACCATATCGTAAGCCTTTCGCAAATCGATTTTAATGCACATTTTACCCCTTCCTTTTTTCACAAAATCTTTGACCAGTTCATGAGCCAAAAGTATGTTTTCACCAATACTTCGAGTAGGAATGAAGGACGATTGATTTTCTACAATAAGAAACAGCATAAAATCCTTTATACCGTTGCATAAAATTTTTGACATAATTTTTTATAGCACATTAGCACAAGATATAGGTCTGTAATCAGCAATAGATTAAGGCTTATCTTTTTTTGGAATTAATGTATTGAAACTATGATTCAACCCATTAGCTAACTTCCTTGTATGGAATATTTCTGAGATAACCGCCATAATATTGTTTTGCAACTTATTCCAATAGAGCTTATAGAATTTGGATGAGAAACCATTCGGCTGGGACTTTTTGAATCTTTAGTGGATAAGACTGCTTCTTTAATTTCCTCCAGCGTTACTATTGCAGATAAGAACATTCTTCCCCTTTCATTTAAAATCATCTTAGGCTGAATAGTAGGATAGAAATTATGTTGTTCTCCATTGAAAAGGGAGAAATAATAGTTAATAGCCTCATCTCTAATTTTATCACCATCATATATATATAAGAATAATGATTATCAAGTAAAGCAGTGATTCTATTTTTATGTCTACGCATAGACATTTTCGCATAATTTTTTTTAGAGTTTACATCACCATGCTGCATCCACATCACTTTACTTTGTTGCCTTAAGAGTTCCTGATGTTGCATGGTTTGCTCATTTAACAATTTGACAAACTGGTACATAACTTCAAATAATTCTTCAATTTTCAGATCGTCGTCACTCTGTGAAAATGCTGTAGAGAACCGGTCTTGTAAAATAAATTGAATTTTCTTTTGCTCTTGATCTGTTTCAAGCTTTCAGTTTAGTTTTAATTGCCTTTAGTTTACAGATAAATTGATAAGTACAAGAACCACCAAACTGTGTGGCAATTCCCTCATTTATGCAGTCCGTATATCCTTGTATGTAATGCTAGTTATTCACATATCTGAACGGTGTTCCTATCATTGATTGCTTTGCTGGACTGAAATGAATGAGTATGGGTGTGTGATCACTTGCCGATGAACGGAGGGCAACTATCGAAAATTGTAGAAATATAGATAAGAAGTCATAATTTACTAGCACCTTATCTATATTTGATGCAATACCCCTTCGTCTTCGAGCATATTTGCACCCCTGCATAAAAGATTCAACCAAACCACACTTTAAAAGGCAATTTTAAAACTAATCATATAGGTAAAAGGATGGGGATACCTCCCTTTTTATCTTTAGGATTGAGAGCATTATTGAAATCCCTTTTTACTATCCACAGCGGCCTGATAGTTGAAGCATCGAGACATAAATTGGCCCATAATTCCTGTCGTTCTGCAAAAGAATTACTAGCATACACGAAAGTTGCGAAACATTGAAGTCATCCCTTATTATGTAGCAGAACAGTGATATGCTGGGATGTAAAGGTAAGAACATCATAAGACCATATTGATTTATCTATTAACACCAGAATTCTGCCCTTACTACCTTCTTCATTATTGTGCAACGGAGTCCAGTTTGGATGTAGTCTAGGTTATATCATATCTATACTCTTTGTACTCAATTTATTTTCCACCAAGTTCAGTGCAGTAAGCTTGTGTGTATTTGGAAGAACGAATGCTTGATTAACTTTCTCATTAACATTCATACCTCTAATATTCCATGATATGAAATTCATTTCCCTTAGAGCTACTCCTTGTAGATCTTTTAGTAGGAGCAACTATAGGGACAATAGGTTTCTTTGACATCTCACGCTTCAATTTGTAATGAGGGGTTGCCATCACTATAGGGGAGGCTTTAGTCCTCTCCGAGGGCTTGTTTCCAATTTCCTGAATTTTATTAGCAATATCCTCTATAAATTTCGACTGGTCACCAGGACTGTCCTCTTCATCTAAAGATGACATGGCATCTTCTACAATCACATTGTCATATAAACTTGCATCTGTACTACCATTATGAGTAGGTTCAGTAATAACATCCACCATAGTAAAGCTGTCATTAGCTTGTGAATTTTTTGGAGGAGGATCCGAGCAGTATTCAGCATCTCTAATGGAATCAAGCACAGTAAAGGATTATGCAAAGCAGGGCCAAATGGCTGTGTTTTAGAATAAGCGGGGTCAGACACTTCTGGCTGTTCTGAGTCTGCTACGTGTGTATTAGTATTTGAGAAGTCCGCTTGTCTAAGAGGAGCAGCAACCTCCTCATGAGCATCTGGATTTGTCATCACAGTTTGTATTGTTTGTTTAGGCTACCAATGTTGAACAAAGTTGCATGTATTTTCTTTATGTCCAAATAACTTGCAATTAGTACATGGTTTAGCTTTTGGTCATATTCAATTTTAATACTCTCTATTGCACCATTATATAATTCCATAAGCACTTCGGTTGGATATTTGAAATCAACGTTTACTTCTATAAGTACCCGCATGTAATGTAGTCGACTTTCCATAGCAGTTGTCAAATCCATTTTTATAGGGTAACCCAGGACACTGGAAATTCTGTTGATTCCTTCATTGTTCCAGTAGTCTAGTTTCAAATCCATCAAACGAACCCAAATTGGTATAGTAGGAAAAACGTCTTTTGTGATTATCATCTGCGGTTTCCATTTCTTGATACAGAATTTTGGATCCAATAGTATAAGGACCGGATTTGATAATATCAGAGCACTCTGTAGAATTGTAAAATTTGACAAAAATGAAACCATTCTTTTTGTAATATAGATCATATTCACCAGATGGTTTCCATACCTTTATCAATGAAACTATTAAAATTTGCATATACCGGACATCTACTAAGAATGTCATAATTAAAGTATTTGTCCATTTTGATTCAGAAGCATTAACCACCGAAATTGGTAATTGCCCACGCACACGTCAGGAGCATAGAATAGTAAATTAGTAATCCCTTCTTCCTTTTCTGGAACCACATTTTTCACCATATCTACCCAGGAACAAGACCATTGTTGCCCGTAATTGCCATCCATTCCTCTATCCTTTACCATAGATTGATCAGTATTGGAAGTCGCCATCTCCTATGAAGTTGTAGCCCGAAGATCTGGTGGTTTGGGAGGGATGGGGGTGGTTTGTAACCGTCTCAAAGAAGCCTTGGTTCGCCATTGTTGTTTTATGCTTAAAATGATGTCTATATATATGAACAATATAATGTTATCTAAAAATTATAAATCATATAGTATATTAAATACATACCTAATACTAATGCCTTAGAGCACAACTTGTAATGATGAATTCTCCCTCCTATGAAATCTTCTCGATTCGGCAGATTACTAATCCATGAACTCAGACCTTTAGCTATCCAACAGCTATCGCCTTTTGAATTGATTCGAGATGAATTTGTTGGGACTCCCTGTTAATGAGGTCGACAAGCAATAATGGAAAAATGACAGCCAAAAAGTCATTTCTGCATTAGGCTTAGGGGTCCTTTTGAAGTGGAAGAAATAGAGAGAAATATGTATACTATTTCTCATCAAATCTCAATCATCCAGCTCCAAACCCCTCTAGCCTTTTTAGCCACCTCCTACAAGCCCTATTATTGTCAAAATAACATTTAACATCATTGGCTAATAGCCCGTTTAAGCCCAAATAAAAATTATTAATTAAATCTAATTTAATTGCTTGTTAATATTGCACATCGATCGATATATGTATAACTATTATAAATATATACAATAATATTTATTCCTCAAATCATATTCAAATTTTATAATTAATATTTCATAAATATTAATTCATTTAATTAATTTATAACAATTATAAAATAATTAAATCGTTTAGTCTAAAGAGAATTCATCGTTTCGGTTATGAAATTCGTCAGGTGTAAATCCGATCAGCAATTAACATCGAACTATTCAGATGTTAATGTTCACACATCACTTAGCAGGCAGCGTGACATTTTAGCCAACTTTATTGCTTATTTAGTTTCGATAAAATCCAATTTTATATTGTTAAGCGTTACCCGGTTGTGACATTTATTTACACCAATTCTCTTCGTCAAAACTATATCACTTTGGACTTATGGAATTTGGTAATGGTCGAAATTCTAATATCGTCCATATCCAACTCTATAGTCCAAATACAAAGTCTTTGGTTCAATAATAACAATTATTATTAACCGAACTGCTCTGCCCAAAGACTTTGACTTTGAGTTGAGTTGACCATGATACTAACACCATATAACCGAGGAGACGAATCCTCTCTTGAATAGTGCTTCACTTTCAATACTTCCACTCGACCCAACTATAGTCACTCGATAGAAGTCATGCCATGATTTGGCAATAATCAAATTGAGCTTTCATATTGAAGATCCACAGTATTCTCAAATCAAGATAACTATATAATGAATCACATTGATGTTTTCTATCCGACCTTAGTTATATTAACCAACATAAAGCTATCGACCGAGTCGTTCCATAGTTATCCAATAACTATCAGTACTAACCCCTAGGTGCCCCCAACAGTCATGAGTAATACAGTGTCCAATATTTGGAGAGAATTACGTACTCTAGTCTCAACTGATACATCGATATCCAGTCTCGATGCATCTTGACTAGGAACATTTAAAATGGTATATTTATTTTCATTGTGATAAATTACTCATGGTTGCAACACTTTGTAACTACTATCACAAAATGTACCATCTATGGATTTTCTTTTAAATATACTTTTAATTAAATTAATTAACTAATATAACATACTATATCAAGTATACAACAGAAAGAAAACACCATTATTTCGAACAAGATTGGTTAACGAGTTAGATATATGTAACAAATTATATAATTGCCCCTAGGGCATACCCCTAAATCCATCAATCTCCCAGTTACACTTGGGGTCAATTATGGAATCTTATTCTAACTTCTTCAATCGGTTTTCTCAAAACCAATCTGGTCAGTCCCTCAGTGAACGGGTATGCTATTATACTTTAATCATCTACTCTGTCAATTAACTCTCTCCGGTGCTGATAAACTACTTTTATCATGTGAAATAGTTCGAAGTAAGTTTCTCGACTTCCAATGAGCTCTAAGTTCTCTTAGAACTATATCGTGATATAACAACGTCATGTGATTCTCAACATTTGGAATCACCCTCAACGCAATTAAAAATTTGTGCATTTATATTTATATACGTTGCTTTTTATTGCAGCGTTATCAAAGGCGATTTACTTAGCCTTTTTCATTTAATCAGCCATAGTCTTTCATTTGGAACATTTCAAACTTAAAGATTCTTAACTTGAATTTATTATTAACATATTACACTCAACATCACTTATGAAGTTTGAGTCTGAACACTCCTTCATAAGGAGTTTGTTGTTTTTGTAAACAATTCTCTAATATTTCATAAATACACGAGAACACTTCAAACAACCATTAAGTGATATCAATTTGGATTTGATATTTGTTTCATGTATCAAAAATATAAACAAATCATGATATCGTAGACAACATAACATGTATGATAATTCCTATTGCTAATAAATAAGGAATCAACCTCACATGTTTCGTATTAAACATTTTTGTAAAGTATCCTTGCACATCGTTTAGGACATTCTCAACATCTTTTATACTTACTATAAAGGACGTCATTTACGAATCCAATGTCGAGTATTAAAACAATTAAAGCTGATTTAACACAAGCACATCGTTAAGAATTAGCCGTGTGTTGTTTACTTATGGTTTAGAAAAACCTAGGCACCTTTTTAACTTTATTTCTTATGAGTGCACACTTCCTCTGCATTTTGATTGAAAATCAAACTATTTGATATTCTTATCAAAACAAATTTTCAATTTTGATGCTTGTCGAACGATACTTTCGTACATATTCTTGGATCATATCCAGAAAATTCACAAACTCAATATCGCTCCCACTAACTTCGAGACACTTTGGTTATTATGTGTAAACAGTTTACTCTAAATCATTATTTAGAATTTTCTGTTTCAACACATATGTACCAAAACATAAATTCATACTATGCGATAATTTTGTGAGTGAAATCTGAACCTACTTGAGCACATCGAATGTTGAATCTATTATGTTAATTTCAACAATTGAAATTTATGGTATTATTCTTATCAATGTGGCTTACTATATTCCAACTGCATTTGTCTTTCTCTTAAAGACACATTTGCGGCCAAAATGATCATATTCTTTTAGACACAACTATCAAAATCATAATCATATTTTGATAAGGTACTTGGAATCTATTTCGGATTTGCACATTGTACCATATCATAGAATCAATAATCTGGTTTAATTAAACAACCGAATATTATTTATTCTTGATATTGATAAGAAACTCATGGTTTCTCTTTAATGTACAAGAATACTCATTAGACGTTATAATGTATTTGTGTTCATTTAGGTTTGGTCAATTTTGTTTCATCCCTTATAATCAGTTATATCGTTGGATCGTATCCAAATCCATTTTATAATAATAATTTCTTAAGGAAATTCCTTCGCTACAAAGTTGGTATTTCTTAAAACAACAGTCATTTCTCAATGCAATGAAACATGCATTCATAAATATTTTATGAATTGCCTCATATTAAACTGATTTTACATTAGTTCACATTCTGTTTATGTTTGCAACATAAATTTTAGTCGTCTAATGACCATCAATCCTAAAATTCTCTTGGGACGATTCATACCAGATCTCTTACGTATAATTATTACGTTTAGTCATTCGACTCGCACAACCTGCCAACTCCCTGGCCTAGGATATATAGGAGTTTCTTATAAACCCTTATCTCGTATGGTTATGTAAACTAATATATGGATGATATTAATTTTAACCTTGTATACTACTCTTAAGTGCATATCTTATAGAAAGTATTTAACCGAGGTTCACTCATCATTAATCATGATTCCTCCAATAAAGTTTGATTACTCCTTATCGATACATCATTATGTATTATAGGGAGGATTGACTTTTGTGGTTGAATATTTTATTCATTTTTAGGTACATTTGGAACTCTTTTCAATATACTCACCCATTCAATCAAATTGAATCATTTCTATCACATGGCACATTATTTACTTCCATTTTATATCTACGAGCTTATCTTAAACTTATACATGTATATCAAATACACATGTCCATGTACGTGATGACTCATTGGTGAATATGATGAAGTATGTGGAAATGTTTTGGTATTAATAGACTTACGATTGCATATGACTGTATGTACTAATCAGAGGTGTACATCAACTTTTATGATTCTTCCACTAAATGGGTGCATAGCCCTTAATTGTTGAGATATAATTAACAAATATCATATGATTCATAATCATATAATAAAATTGTTTCTCAAAACTACGGCTTACTCTATCTTTCCAATATAATTGTAAATAATTTAGATACTTTAGTATTTTCAATTACATCACTTTTGTTGTGAAAACAAATACAATATTATAGTTTATTTCATAACGAATATTCATAATATTCACACAGAAATAAAACTGTTTATTCTTCAATTGACATTGAAAAATAGTAATTATTTCATAAATAATGTCCAGTGCATTTTACAAAAGCAATTTTCGTAATTTGATGCAATTAATAAGTGCTATATGGTATGCTCCCACTATTTCTGCCATTATTATAATAGTATACTAAATTAGGAGGTTCATCATTTACTTAATATAAACTATTTATTTCATATACTGCTACTAGTTTACAGCGGAGAGTTCTTTGATCAAATATCTTGAACTCGAAAAAAAAATTCTATATAAAAATACATTTTGAAATAGAAATCGTATTTCTTATTTTAATATTAAGTATCAATTACTATTTTACAATTCTCGTTTTTGATGTTTCTTTATGAAGTAGAAGTGACATTCAATCTCTTCATCCTAATTGTACATTTAAATCACATCCACTCTTGTATATTAGTTATTCTTTCTAATGGTCGAACCATTCAAACGAATACCCTTACTACAACATCATAAAGAACTCTTTACAAAATCAAACTCGATCATCCTTAACATTTAAGGACATCCAATATGTTGCAGTTTGCGTAAATTCATCAAACTGACATTTTGGTGATCGAGTTCTAAGATCTATCTTGTAGTTTTGGTCTAGTGTTACATTTAACACAATTCGATCCCTTTGTAACCGATCAAATTGAATACTCGATCTCACAGTATTGTTTATTGGCTTATTTCAAATGAACTAACTTCATCAATATATCGTACATTACAAACTATGACTATTTCTTATATAACATTTATATGCGATAATATATGGATCAAATATCCATAGTCTTATATTTCTTTTAGAGTTCAAAACTCATGGAATGGAATACACGGTCTCGACCAAATAAACGCGTAGACGACCATATTACGAATGAGTTTAGTAGTTGTAAAATCAGGTGCTTGCATGGGTGTAGAAACATTAACATGCAATAAGCATTTTCTAGTAAGTATATGTTATATATCTATTTGTCAATCTTAATTCAGTTCAATTGTATATCTTAATTGATAAACATTTTATGAATCATATTAAATGCATAAATTTATCAATGTAAATTATTATAACAATTCAAAACATATGTTCTTACAATATTAGAAAGGTTATTTCATCATTTCATTTTTCTAATAAGGCTCCTACCAGTCATTTATGTTTCGTCAAACCCTGAGTCGAAACATAGAAGTCTTTCGACTTCACTAGTAGGTGTTAGGACTCGTCTATCTTGGAATTCTAACCATGATTCTGCTCAACAAGTCATAGCTCCACGGATGATGGATAACTCCTTATCGGTTGTATCATATACAACTCCTAACCATTTGGTACCTTGTCCTAATTCTGCTTCGACCTTAAGTCTGCTCAACAAATCGAAATGAAATTATTTACTCGAACCTACCATATCACGATGGCTTAAGTATAATATACGTTCTTTGAGTCTGCTCAACAAATATGTATAGTTATCTTACCTCTTCTATTCAATATATTAATAATACTGCACATAACATCCCCAGCTCGAGTCTGCTCAAAAAATAAAGAATATGCAAGTAATTTATTAATATATATGGTAGAGGACAACATTATATTAAAGACTCATAATCTATAATATTTAACATTGACTGATATTGACTTATGGAATAATATAATTCTTATGAATTACTCTCGTGAGTCAAGTGTCGGACACATCGGAAATCACGGTATACGTACAATACATATGTATTTATCCCTTAAATCTATTTAGGGGTTTTAAATGTTCCACCTTTGATTTATATATTCATATTATATAAGTTTTATTATTATATAACATTTATATTTCATATTACTTATATAATTGTCTTATATAATATATTATATTAATTAAATCTTATTTAATAAATAACATTTTAATTAATTTCATATTATCTTAATATAACATTTATATTAAATATTTATTATATAATATGACACATATATCATATATATGTGTATATTACTTAATTAATTAATCTTTAATTTATTTATTTAATTAAATAATTTTACTTAAGTTATATTAATTTTGAAATTCAATTCATTTACATACGTGTATACTTATGTTATTTTAAACATTTTAAAACAACATAACATATATCATAATATATAATACATGTATTCATTTATTAATTAATTAACTCATTTAATTTATTTATTTTATTAACCATATTAATAAATTTTGAAATTAATATTTGTTTTCAAACATTTCAAAAAAAATTATTATATTATAACTTTTATAATTTATTATATCAGATTTTAAATTTTAAATTTAACTTTTAAATTTGAAATCTTAAATTTTTAATTTTCAAACAATTTTTAAAAATTAGCTTAATGCCCCTAACATGGCTAATTTAGACCGCATAGGTTATTGGGTTCTGATACCATTGTTGGAACTCAGCCAGCCCGTAGCGGAAGATATAGGTAATTTCAAAAAAATTCCCTTATTAGATCAATATTGGGCCTATGAAGTCTAATTTATTTAGAACGTTTCCAAATTTAATTTAAATAAAATCTCTTTAAATTCATAAATTATAAATATAATTTTATTTAATTTATATTCAATTATATATAATAGTACACATATGTATCATATACATATATGTATGTGTGTGCATGTGTAACATAATAATTCGTGTAAGGTATAACATGTCCGTGTATAAATGTTAGGATATACATCGCAAAATCTTATATGTATTGAATGTTGTCCAAATATATGTATGTATGTAAACTTGTTATTTATAAATATTAAAAAATATGTAAAATTATACACACACACGTATGTATGTATGTATATATATGTGTGTGTGTGTATAACTTATATGTAAAAATATTAATGATTTATATACACACACACTATTGCACTAAATAATAAATAAATAAATAAATATATATATCTGTATATACATAATATATAAAGATTTTTTTAAGATCATTGTACACATATACATATATATGTATGAATTACAATAACAAAATTATTATTATTATAGTCGAAGTGCCAGAATTCGCAACTGTCAGTTACAGTCTATGGGTGAGTTACATGGGTCGAGTGCCACGTTTGGCACTACGAACCCAGGCTCAGGTATGAGTCCTTTTTTGGGTAGTACGTACTCTACTTATGCATTATGTAATCTTTCTTCTGCTGAATTTAGTCAGCTGGCTTGCGACACTTCTTTCATTTTTTCTGATGTAGAGATAGATAGGGAGTATATTAGACGTAAGGAACTAGAGAAGGCTAGTACAGTTAGATTATGAGGATCATTAGTTGGAACATTAGAGGTTTGAATGACTTGAATAAATGTGACAAGGTTAGAATGTTTTTAAAAGACTACTCTATTGATATTGCTTTACTCCAGGAGACTAAAATTAATTGTCCCAACTTTTGTTTTTTTAGAAGATTAGGCGGGTTTCATTTTAAAAAATGTTTTTTTACCTTCAGTGGGTACTTCAGGGGGTTTAATGATAGGGTGGCGTGATAATTTTTTAAGTTACTTCAATGTATTACTATGCAGCATTCTCTTCATGTTATTCTTATTAATCTTTCCGATAACTCTTTTTTAAATATTTCTAATGTTTATGGGCCTAATTCTAAAATTAATCGGAGAATATTATGGAATGAATGTCTAGATTTTAGATCTTTAGCTCCGGGTTCCTGGATTATGGGGGGTGATTTTAATGTTACGCGTTACATTGGTGAGCGTTTACCTAGAGAAGGGGACTACTCCGCTATGGAGGAATTCGACCAATTTATTATAAATTCTAATTTGATTGAAATTCCCCTTTCTAATAAAGAGTTTACTTGGAGTAATGCAAGAGAGTCTCCATCCACGGCTCTTCTTGATAGATTTTTCGTTAGTGATGAAATTGAGGATAAATTTCCGATATGTAAAGTCTCTGGTTTACCTTATACGTACTCTGATCATTGTCCTATTATCCTCTCTTGTGAGCATCATAGTGTTACTTCTAATAATTTTAAATTTGAAAAGTTGTGGCTTTTGGAATCAAATTTTGTGAATTTAATTAATGGTAAATGGATTTCCTTGAGTTATCATAATTCTAGAAATAAGATTAATTCAGCAAAATCTTTTGTATTAAAACTTAGGGAGCTTAGAATTTTTCTTAAAAACTGGAATAAGAATGTTTTTGGCAATATAAAAATTAAAAAAGATAACATTCTTAATGAGATGCTTAAAATTAATAAGATTGAAGAATCTAGACAATTAAATATAGGTGAGCGTAACACCCTTGCTAATTTAAAAGATGAACTAAATTCAATTTTAGAAAAAGAGGAGGTTATGTGGAAGCAGAGATCCAGAATTCAATGGATCAATGAAGGAGATAATAACACCAAATTTTTTCACAATATAGCTAATGGTAGAAAATGTAGTAATACAATTAACTCTATATTTGTTAATAATATAGAGTTAGTAGATCAAAGAGATCTTAACAAGGCTAATTTTACAGACTATTATAAGGATATTTTTTGTTCTAAAATCAAACATAGAATCAATATTAGATGGATAGATCTGTATCCATCTGATTCTATTGTTGATTTATCAGAGTTAGATAATCCTTTTACTGAAGAGGAAATTAGAAAAGCAATTAATGACATGCCAAATGATAAATCCCCGGGACCTGATGGGTTTCCAATTTTATTTTATAATACTTTTTGGGACGTATTAAAATTTGACTTAGTTAATATGTTTAATGATTTTTATAATGGTAATTTGCAATTAGGGAGATTTAATTTCGCAAATGTTATTTTGTTACACAAAAAAGTAGGAGCTAAAAACTTAAAAGATTTTAGACCTATTTCTTTGATTAACTGTTCAGTTAAAATCATTTCTAAAGTACTAGCTAATAGACTTAGTACAGGAATGAATGATTTAATTGATTGTTCACAATCGGCTTTTATTAAAGGGAGAAATAACACTGATGGTGTGGCGGTTGTTCAAGAATATATTAATTACTGTTGTAAGAATAACATAACCGGTGCGATGTTAAAACTTGATTTTGCTAAAGCTTTTGATTCGGTGGATTGGGATTTTCTTGTAGATATTTTTCATGCTAGAGGTTTTGGGCAAAGATGGATCAGTTGGATTATGTCTTTGCTTAGAACTGGATACTCTAGTGTTATGGTTGACGGTATATTAGGCAATAGAATTCAATCTAAGAGAGGCTTAAGGCAAGGGGATCCATTATCGCCTTTATTATTTAACTTAGCTGCGGATGTTTTTGCTAAAATTATTAAAAGAGCGGTGGATAATGGATCTCTAGGATGTGTAGGAAATGACATATCGCGTAATGGTATATCGATTCTTCAATTTGCTGACGATACCATTCTTTTTTATTCCCACCTTCCTAGGCACATTATAACCCTCAAGTTTATCCTTTATAGTTTTGAACTTTTATCTGGCTTAAAAATAAATTTCGACAAAAGTTCTGTGTTAGTTTTAAATGATTTTGAAAAAGTTGAAAATTTAGTTGCTAATACTCTAAATTGCAAAATTATGAACTTTCCTTTTGACTACCTTGGTTTTGTGATTAGACCCGCCAAACTCAAACATGATGATTGGATTATTATTATAGATAAAATTAAAAATAAGATTTCTAACTGGAATGGGAGATTTTTATCTAGAGCAGGTAGACTAGTTTTAATAAATTCGGTTTTATCAGCCCTTCCGATTTATTAGATGTCCATGCATCTGTTTCCGGATTGGGTTATTGATAAAATTGATAAAATTAGAAGAGATTTCTTATGAGTGGGGAAAATTCTAATAATAATATTAAATGTCTAATAAATTGGGAAACCGTCTGTAAGGCCAAAAAGAAAGGTGGTTTAGGAGTTATAAATTTGCGTAATATGAATTTGTCTCTTTTAGGTAAATGGCTTTGGAAATTTCAAGATATAAATGATAATGCTATTTGGAAAGAGATCATTTCCAAATATTACTATAACGGTAATAGCAATTTATATCAAATTGCTCATTCATACACCCAAAATTTATCTAATTTTTGGAAAACATTTTAAAATGTCATGAAATTTTTAACTTAGGAATTAATAAGATAGTACATTCAGGTAATTGTACTTCTTTTTGGCACGACCATTAGATTTCGATCTTGCCTCTAAAGGTAGAATTTAAGGAGTTGTATGATATTTGTAACTTTAAGTATGCTTTAATCAATGAAGTTTATTCTCTTGAAAATGATCCTCCTTGGAATTTCAGTTTTAACAGAATTTTAGTTGATTCAACCCTTAGGAAACTTTCTTTGCTTTATGCTAGATTAAATCTTTATAATATTGATAATGATAATGATTTTATTAGTTGGGAATGAGATAAGAGTAAGAAATATACTTCAAATTATTTCTGCAGATTTATTAATTTTTCGGGTACTATAAACAATTCTTTTAAATATTTGTGGAAATCTAATGCTCCTCCTAAGTCCAAAATTCACATATGGTTAATACTTAATGGAAAACTTAATACAATAGAATTTTTAAAAAGAAAAAACATTCAAAATGATAATAAATGTTATTTTTGTAATCTGCATCTTGAGGACATTAATCATTTATATTATGATTGTTTAGATTCTAATTACATCCTAATTAATACTCTTAAATTTTTTAACTTTAATATAATATCTAAAATTTCAGATTGTGAATCCTACTGGAATAATTCTAGATTCAAATTCAAAAAGAATATTAGATTTTTACTTGACACTTTATTCATCATTATTAGTTGGTTTATTTGGTTTGAAAGAAATCAAAGAATTTTTAATAATAATAACAGTCATTTAAACAAATTGATTTTTTCAATTTCTTCATTTTTCTTTAATTGGATTTCTAACCCCAAATATAAATTAGCTAAAATTATCCATTTCAAACGGTATCTTAACAAAGTTAATCATAATATTAATTTATTTAAACACAACAATAATTTTTTTAATATTAATAATAGTATTATTAATTTTTTCTCAAATTTATATGATGATTTCAATTTTAATCATAACTTACTTATGATTAAAGGTACATAAATTAGATCTGATTTAATTTTTGTACTAGTCTCTGTTTTGGTTTTAGTTTACAGGTAATTCATTTCTTTTTTTATCGTCCAGATAGTCTTATTTAGGTTTTTATTTCCTTATTAATACATATATATGTATATTTACTATATAAATATACATATATATATGTATCATTCTAATTTTTTTCCTTAGTCATGTTTTAGATACAGGTATGAGAGATAGGATTTCAGGTTCATTTTGCAGGTTCACTTATCTTCAGATAGATGGATATCAGATTGTAGAGAGGTCATCAGAGCAGAGTTTTCTTCATCCATGACTTTTAGCAGTTTTCTCCTCAGATATAGGATACTGCTATCTTCATTATGGAGTACTTTTTTCAGGAGGATCTATTATTCAGTTTGGCACTTCTTCCTCTTGATCAGATCCTTCAGAGCGGTCTCTCTTTCCAGCAGATCCACTTCAGAGCAGATGCTTTTTCACCCCTTCCGATTCAGATGTTTGGAGCTTCCTCATTAGTTGTGTCATTTTCCAGTAGTTTTGTTTTTCTTTAGTTTTTTAGGTACTTCTAACACCTCAATATCGGGCAATGGCCATGCCGGAGCTCGATTTTGGGGTGCGATGGGTGGTGGCCTTGCCGGAACTCATCTTAGGAGTACTTGAGATTTGATATATATTTTTTGTTTTTGTTACCTGCCAGGCATGTTGGCAGCACCTTATGGACGTGATATATACATTCTCATGTGTGCTCTCCCCTATTCGTAGAGGATCACACATTTTTCTCAAAAAAATTATTATATTTTTATATATATAAAAGTATATTTATAATATCAAAATATGTCTATGTATATATATACGTATATACATATATGTCTATTAATTATGTATTTAAATAATATATATATATATATTTTAAATCTTTTCAAATCGAATGCATATCAAAAAAAATTTATTTATATTTTATTGCATTAAAATATATATATATATATATATATATATATATTAATTATTATTTTTTGGAAGGAAAACCGGTTTCATAATGGACCGTCAACTTTCATTACCAACAAATCAACAGTTAATACAGGAGATAGGCAGAATGCCTTTACTACTAATAAAGGGAAGTAACAAATGGGAGTTAGGCGAAGGTGCCTAAGCTACTATAAATGTCCTAAAGCTAAACTGTCTCAGAACAAGAGGGAACGCCTCCAACAACCGAAGATATAAGGCCAATAACATGAAGAAAATCCTCATAGAGTGTGACAATGTTCGAAATATAAACAGAGAAATCCTTGCAATAAATAAACTTCCTTTCCCAGCTTTCATCATCAAGAACAACCCTATTTATAGAACCAAGATCACCGCCAATTGAAGGTGTAAGACCTTTCCCATCTATAGGGTAAAAAAGACGTCTGGATTCTCCTTTATCTCCACTAACAAAATTTTGGAATTCATTTCGAACTGGGTCATATCTCATCTCAAATGGCTCGTGAACCCACATTTTCTTACTATGGATCCATACAACAAAAGGGGCCTGGGTGTCACAAGAAGTATCGGGGTCAACAGCAGGATCAGGAGGAGGAATATCTAGGGAAACAACTCCATCAATAGAATGGGAGGCGGGACGAGACACAGTCACATGGTAAATAGTAGCAACACTAGGAAAAGGCGCTAAAGGAGGCACTAGATGCACATTCGGGGCCCACTTCATGGCCGAAGGATGAGGGGTCCTAACAGATAGCGTTAACGCCGAAACAGAAGGCTTACGAGTACATACTTCCAATAGGTGACTAAAAGACTAACAGGATGTGCAAATATTCGGTCTCCAATTGTATCGAACAACAACCTCGGCAACATGACCCCAATAAATTCCGACCTTAACCTTATTAGGAAGCGGCTTATTCGGAGATATTTCAATCAACGCTTTAGTATAAACTAGTTTTTCCCTTGCAACAATATTAGCATCAAAGGATTTCAATTTCTCGACAGTACTAGCTAGCTAATTTAGCCCGATCAAAGGTTACAAAACAGAAGGAATAGGAGAAAAGTAAGCCCAAACTGGAATAGATAATACTTGCTCTCTAGCACAGTCAGCAGACGGACCCTAAGTAGTAACAATAAAAGGCTTACCTCTAATAAAGGTAGGATCCAAACTAAGGGCTCAGAGGTGCTCCTCAGGCTGCGAGAATTTGAAGAAGAACACAAAGTTGTCCATATGTACCTGGAGACTACCTCTAATCTGCCATGCTTTGCCACAGTGTTCTTTAACTACAAAATATGGCGGGTTTGAATCCAAGAAAAAGCTAACCAAAAACTCCGACCAATATTCAACCCCCGCATCAATCACCTCCGGCGGAGGTACTCGCGTTCCAACATTTCAAATGAGTTCCAATATTCAACCCCATCAATTTCCAACATTTCAAATGTACGAGGGACGAAAGCACTCGCGTTCTTCGGCAAAGATGTGAAAAATGAGGTCCATTTAAATTCCTTAAGTAGCTCATTAGTTTCAGTGGGCCGATTAGAGTCAGCGGCGTCAACATTTGGCTGCACATTAGCCTGAACACTAGGTGAGCACAAAGATGGCTTAGCCATAATCAAACTGCCCTCAATATCTTTGTTCCCTCCAACCAACTCACAGGCAACGGATTCATTATTCAGACCATCAATTTTCTCATTCCAACATGAATCATTACTAACGGCAGCTAACATGGGAGATAAGGAGTGGTTACCAATGATTTGGGACATGCTATCAAGGCAAGGAGCAGTAACATATTACATTTCAACATCAACAATAGGCTGAGAAGAGGATTTTCCACAATCTCAGGAACAGTATCAGAGACCTCTACATGATCAAAAGCATTGTCAAAGGCCAACGCTTCAAGAGAGCCAACATGCACTTGAAAAGGTTGCCTCATCACATGAGAATCTAACAAAGCATTGGGTAGACTCTTCGAATCACCGACCAGAGGGGAGGAATTGGCACTAAATCGTCTGCCAAAACGAGTAATAGAGGCGCCCTCAAAATCCAGATTTAAGGCATCCAAAGATTTCCTATTCTTCTTTTCTTAGGCATGGGAAGAGACGAAGCAAAATGGGGGGCTAAGGGAGAGGAGGAAGACGATAGATGGATTAAGGAGACACAAAATAGACCAGAGCGAAAGAAGAAGAGGCGGTAGAAGCCAAAATGCCCAAAATCACCGAAGAGGCGATTGACCAAACTGGCAATAAATTTTGATATGATATATTAATTAATTATTCGAAATACAATTAAATAGTAATAATAAATATTTTCATATAATATTATTAAAATTTCAAATTTCCTGAAAATTAAACATTATATTTTAAATTACTAAATTTTTTCTAGAATTTTCTGAGTTAAAATAATATTTTTAATTAATTAATCGACTTCGGACGAATATTAAATTGGTTTTTAAAAAATATAAAAATTTCTTTTTAAATTATGAGTTATTGGGAGAGAGTTTATAAGACGGTAATTTTTTTACAAAATTTAAAATGTAACTTTCAAAACATATTTTATTTTATATGATTTATTTAATTAGTATATTGATTTAAATTATATTAAATAATAGTAAATAAATATTAGAATTAATCTGCAGTCACCGAAATATATAATCTATGTAGATATGCATTTATAAAATATAGGTTCAAATATTAACATGGTATGATGATATAATTAAATACAAGTCATATAATTAAAATTAGGTAGTATATTAGTACACACACATGTGTGTGTGCATATATGTTAATAAAATGATAATATTTAAAATAAAATTAACTTGGCTGTGCACTTCAGATATATATATAATGTGTTTTTTAAATAAATTAAAACATACATATAACCAATCTAATATGTGATACCATTGATGATACATACAAGAATATCACCAAACTAGCAATATAATAATGATATATAATATAATATAATATAATGTTATCCGGAAACTATAAATCATATAGTACAATAAAATAAATACCTAATACTAATGCCTTAGAGCACACCTTGTAATGATGAATTCTCCCTTCTTTGAAATCTTCTCAATTCGGTACATTGCTAATCCTTGAATCGTAGACCTTTAGCTATTCAATAGCTGTCGCCTTTTGAGTTAATTTGAGATGAATTTGTTGGAGCTCCTTATTGATAAGTCGGCCAGCAATAATAGGCAAATGGTAGCCAAAAATTCCATTTTGCATTAGGGTTAGGGGTCCTCTTATAGTGGAAGAAATAGAGAGAAATATGGATTACATCTCATACCATTTCTCATCAAATCTCAACCATCCATCTCCAAACCTCTCTAGCCTTTTTAGCCGCCTCCTACTAGCCCTACTTTTGCGGAAATAACATCTTAATATCATGAGCTAATAGCTTATTTAAGCCCAAATAAATATTATTTAAATCTAATTTAATTGCTTGTTGATATCGCATATCGATCGATATATTTATAACTATTATAAATATAAACAATAATATTTATTCTTCAAATCATATTCAAAATTTTATAACTAATATTTCATAAATATTAATTAATTTATAATAATTATAAACTAATTAAATTGTTCGGTCTAAAGAGAATTCATCATTCCAGTTGTGTGACTTGTAAGATGTAAATTCAGTTAGCGGTTAACATTGAACCATTCGAATGTTAATGTTCACACGTCACTTAGCAGGTGGTGTGACATTTTGGCCAAATTGACCACTTACTTAGTTTCGATAAAATCCAATTTTATATTATTAAGAGTTACCCGGTTGTGACATTTATTTACACCATTTTTCTTCGTCAAAACTATATCGCTTTGGACATATGGAATTTGGTAATGGTCAAAATTCCAATATCGTCCATATTCAACTCTATAGTCCAAACACAAAAACCCTTGGTTTAATAATACTAATTATTATTAACCAAACTGCTCTGACCAAAGACTTTGACTTTGAGTTGACTTGAGTTGACCATGATACTAACCCCGTATAACGGAGGAGATGAATCCTCCCTTGAATAGTGCTTCACTTCCAATACTTCCACTCGACCCAACTATAGTCACTCGATGGACACAATGCCATGATTTAACTATAATCGAAGCATAGCTTTTATATTAAAGGTCCACAGTATTCTCAAGTGGAGAGAACTATGTAAATCAGTCACATCAATATTTTCTGTTTGATCTTCGTTATATTAACCAACATAAAAATATTGAGTGAGTTGTTCCATAATTATCCAATAACTATCAATACATAACTCCTAGGTGCCCCCTGCAGTCATGAGTAATACACTGCTCAACATTTGTAGAGAATTACGTACTCTAGTCTCAATGGATACATCAATATCTAGTCTCGATGCATCTTGACTAGGAACATTTAAAATGGTATATTTATTTTCATTGTTATAAATTACACACAGTTACAACACTTTGTAACTACTATCATATAATGTAACATTTATGGATTTTCTTTTAAATATACTTTTAATTAAATTAATTAATTAATATAACACATTTCATAAAGTATATAATAGAAAGAAAACACCTTTATTTCGAACAAGATTGGTCAACGAGTTAGATATATGTAACAAATTACATAATTGCCCCTAGGGCATACCCCGAACTCTATCAAGCATGATGCGAGTTTGAAAGTCACTCTAAACTTTGGATCAGTGTGTTGGAAGGTGCGGGTTGTTATAGTAAATGGAGACACATAACAAAAATGGATCTTGTCAGGAAGAACAATAACAAATGAATGAAAGAATATTCTGTTTTAAGGGGAATGTTGAAACTTTTCAATTCCCTCCTTTAAAACCTTCCCTATTTAATTTATCATTAGATGTCATCAAATTATTTTCCCACTCCTCATATTTTCAGCAAAAAATAGATATAAAGTGAAAAAATAAAAAATCATTTCATAAATGAGATTTGAGCGAGTCGTAAAGAAGAGTAAATGAAGGATATTTATTTCCTTCCTCTAGTTGCTCCTTTGGATTTTCAAATCACATTTGAAACCTCTCTGTTAACCCAAAAAATGGATCAACGCCCTGGTTTGAGTGTGAAAGCACCAGCCCTGTTCTCACAGGACAATAATATGGATAATAGATATAATAAGGAAGTAAAATAGAAACAAGACAATAAGCTTTTTATAGTGGTTCGGCTGTTAACAAAGCCTACGTCCACTTTATAGTTTTCATTATAGACTGATCGCTGTTACAAGATGCATTTGATTACAAAGTTCTTGAATATCCTTAGCTAGATTGAATCTCCAAGGTTGGGATCCACTGGAGAATCATAGTGAACCCCCTTTGAAGATTGTTGCGAGGAAGATGAAGAGTGAAGAAAGCTTCCAGCGGAGTTTCCGCTATCAGTCCGAAGGGATCCCGTTTATGTTGCAGGTTGGAGAGTATTTATAGAGGTTGAAGAGTTATTAGGTCGGGCCTATTCGCGAACCACTTGCAGATGATTACAGGAGGGAGCACTGGAGTATGCCTCGTAGCCCGAGGCAAAACTATGGATCGCTAGCGATCCATAGTTTATGCTCGAGTGTGAGCCAACCCCTTAGCTTTTACCCTTTGCTTGGTTTTGTGTGAGTCGCAGGACCCTATATTGATGTATGGATCGTTGGCAATCCATACACTTAGCCTATTTTTGGACTTTGGTGTCTGGAGTGCCTTTGTCATCTTGTGTCGATGTTGTTCACGTAATCTTGTTGCACGTCGCCTTGTTTTGATGACGATTTACTTGCGGGCTGTATTTAGCTGCCATTGGGCTATACGGATGCCTGTCTCTTGATTTAACCAACTCGGAATATTTTCAAACTCAGCCCCTGCTTCTAGAATATATGTTGGATCATAATGCAAGAGAATAGGTTGACCCCTGAGCTAACCCCATGGATCACTAGCCTTAGTGGATCTCGTTCTTTTTTCCTGGCTTCCTTTGGCTTATTACTCTAGTTCTTTTGGTTGACTTTTGGGCTATCCTGACTCGACCAAGTTGTTTTGATTTCCCTTGGATCCTGCTGGGTTAAAAACCCGGATAACATTTTCCCCCAGAGTACGTCTTCGTTGAAGGCAAGGCGTGCTCTGAAAGTAATCGCTTTTTAGTCTCTGCTTGTTGAATTTCAAGTAGTCGTGTTAGAGTTACACGAATTTGAATTTGAGTAGACCGTCGCTTGCTAAGTTTTGTCCGGGACTGCCATTGCTTGTCAAGAAGACCGAACTTTACTTTATAACTTCCCAATATGTCTCGAAGTAGCATATTAATGTCACTAGGCAAAGTCGAAGAAAAAAAAGCATGCAACTTTATGGATCGCTAGCGACCTGACTATTTAGCAATTTTTTTGCATGTTTTCTTTTCCTATTTAAACACTCATGCCGACATTCCTCATTCCTATTCCACGACTCGAGCCTTCATCTTCCTCCAGCGACTCGAGCATCCTTCAGCGACTTGATCCAAGCATCCAGCGATTCAACTGATCGATCCCCACGTTCATCCAACCTTCCAGCACCACTGTCGACTTCCTAGCCTCGCCGTCGCCATTTCGCCATAGCTTCCAGTCCTCTTTTGCCCCTATCAACCAAACCCTAGGTTAGCCCATTGCCTTAGATTAATTATGCTTTCTTTTGCACGCACGGTGTACCTATACTGGAAGGGACTTTCCACGTCATTACGAACAACGAATCCGTTATCGATCATCGATAACGGGTAAGTGTAGGGTAAGTAATTTCAAAAAGAAAGTGATACGGGAAGTCCTTTTATCTTTCAGCCAAGAGCGTACTATCTACACGAGATAGGGCGTGTGTAGTGTTTAGGACACCAAGCCCACCGCCGATAGATAACACACCGCACTAGCCTCGGTACATACTTGAAGTCTGACACATCGGTGCGAATCGATATTTCTTCGGAATTTGAGCGTAGTACGGGGAGTTCTTATTTTAAAGTAGAATTACCTGACCGTTTTGGACGTAAGTTCTGTTGTTTAAAATGAAGTACCCGTCTTCTCGCCGTAAGTCTAGCGGAGGAAGTCCTGCACTTTCGAAGGCTGAGTCATCTTCTGTCGCCCCTTCTCCTTTCGCTTCACAGGCTGAGTACGGCCAGTTAGTTCTAGTTGGTCCGGTCATGGATTGAACTCCTCCTAACTTTAGAGTTCTTCTTAATCCGCCGGAGAGGGCTTCCTCCGTGATTTCTGCTAAAGTCTTGCACAATATCTTCCTGCAACATGACATCCTGAAGGAAGATGTGCGCCTCCTAGAGAAGGATGAATTTGCTCATATGCTGCCCCCGGGGTATACCGCTTGTCATCTGTATATGTGCTTGAGCGGATCTGTGCCCCCTTTTGACGATTTCTTAAGAGAGACCCTCTCGAATTTAGGAATCAGTCCATTTCAGATTCACCCCAACGGATATGCCATCTTAACCTGTCTGCACATCCTTTTCATGCGAACATTTAACCGTGGCTCGAGCTTTGACGAGTTGCGATACTTTCTTTCATTCAAAAGAAGGGATGAGTGTCCTTCCTTGGTTGTGATCGAGGCCCAGAGGAATCATAAGATTGTATTGCAACTGTAGAGCTACTTGTCCCAGCTCAAGACTTAATACTTCTTTGTCAGATGTCCTGAGGGATTCAACCGTCTTTGGACAAGGGGGGTATATTCCATTTCTTTCTCATTGAGTTCCGATATGTCACTGCGGGATTTCTAACAAGTCGAATATTTCTTACAGTTATTCCAAGGCCGAACAGGGACTTGTCTCTCAATGGAACTTTCCGAATCCTAAAGGTTATCGATGCTGGAGAAAGATCCGTTGCATCCGGGGAGATTTGCAGTTCCAGTTGAGGTCCCATCCCCTTCTCGATCCAGGGTATGCACGCAATCCACCTCTTCATCTTACGGTTCCGAAGAGGGCTCTTTCCCAGAACGGGAAGGCCCATCCGGCGAGTCGGCTGAAGAGACTCACGAGGGAAAAGACGCTGCGACTGAAGCCAGTTGCCTAGCTATAATGCCCCTAATTCTGAAAGAAGAGGAAGAGGAGTTTAATCAGAGGGGAAGCAAGGCCGCGATGGACATAGAAAAAGAGGAGGGAGAGATTGGGAGTTGTGTGATGAGTGCACTTCTAGTGATAATTTCTACACAGAATCCGATGATGGGAATTCTAAATCATGCGATAAGACTTCGGGGATGAGTCTCGTTATTTCGAGCTCGCTTCCTCCAGACATGAATGGTAAAGACGATGCTCTATAAATCAGACGACGTCGGGATTCTCCGAGTAAAGACGCTGGCGTGGACTTTGGAGATTTGAGCAATGTTTACGTCCATTTTGAAGCGCTCATGGGGGAAGATTTCAAATTTGAGGAGGTGCCTCCTCGTTCGAGCCATGTTGCACCCGAAGTTAGTCTGATTCCTTCCACGACGCCTGCCCGATCCGGTTTGTGACGTCGTTTTAGGCTCTTCTCCCAAACACATTACACGTCTCACTAGGGTTACACTCACTTATACACATGCTTTTCAAGTTTATCTTCCGTTTCTAAGGCTCTTTATTTATTTTCCATGTCAAGTACAATGAGAGGACATGGTCTTTATGATGATCTCGAAGAATTCATTGACTCTCAGCGCTAGTCGAAATGGTCTTTCATCCATTACTAGCCCTACGAAACGGAGGAGGAATATCGAAGAAGAAAAGTCTTAGAGGTCGAAACTCACCGTCGAGACGAGAGGGAATGGGGCTGAGTATACAAAGGTGGGTACGAAAAGAGGAAGACTTTCGATGAGAGAGAGGAGCAGTCGAAAAAGTCAAAGCTTGATCGCAGTTCCCATTCTTCAGAACAACAGGCCTTTTCTCCGGCCCCCACCTCGATTGGTTCTGAATCCCGGTTTCTTCTGTACACATTCCATCTTTAACTCAAGTTTCATCATCCTATGTGGCTCTCGCCCCTAGCTCTTCATGCCCCCACCGGAGATCTGCCTTTGTTCTTCCATCTGGTCCTCCCAGTCTTGAGGCAGTGCTCCCCGGGTGGTTTTTAAGGGGGTTAAATTTGGTCGGATCTTCATCCGGTTCATAGAGATACATACTTTCCCCATCTTCAGGCTATCCAGAATGATTTAGAGCAAGCCGAAGGGTGGGAGAAATTATGAAAACGGCTGGCGGACACGAACCACAACAACTATCAAGAAATCCTCTCCTTTGAGTTGGAGAAGGATGATTTTGAAATAGCATTGGTGGAACGTGATGCTAGAAGAAGAAAAGGATGCGGCGCTTCGAGAAAGAAAGAACAACGTCGGCTTGCTGAAGGAGCTAAAAGAGGTGCATGCGAAGATCGAGATCATCCTGAGAGACGAAATCAAAAAAGCGCATGCCGAAGAAGTTAAACTGCAAGAGGAACTCGACGCCCATGACATGATCGTTAAAGCCCAAAGGAATACTATTTTCAACCACGACAAGATCGTAGAAAATCACAATAAGACGATCAATGAATATGAAGAAGTCATGAAGTCGCGCGATAAAACAATCTCCGACCAGGCTGAGATGATTGCCACGCTCCTGGACCGAGTTCGCAGCTTAGCACCGATAAAACTCATGTCGAAGTAGAGAAGGCCGCCGTTACAGCGGATTATTTGGAGCTTCAGAATACTTTTGAGAGAAAGATTGAGAAGATGGATGAGACCATCTTGAACTTCTATGTCAACTCCCTGCTGCACCAGGGGAGTCTCAGCTACTTAGGCCCTAAATTCCCTCGCACTCTCGCTGTCTATACCGAGCGATAGTTAGAGAATGCCTACCTCAACAAAGAATCACAGAATGGTTTGCTAGAGGGTCGGTAGATTTTGAGGATTGAGAGAGAAAAGGAGGCTGCCGAGCTACCACGACAGCAACTGCCGAAGCACTTCCGGAGCCTTTCATTTCCGGTGTCGGCAAACCATCGAGGAAGCCCCACGACCCGTCAGCAAGTTATGGGCTTGAAGCTTCCTTTCGGACTGTGGAATCGTCGAAGGAGGGTGAAGGCGGTGAATACGAGGTTGACATTCTTGGTCAATCTTCTGTTGCAGGTAATCTACTTGCTTCTCGCGAGTTTGAGAATTTTCATCTCACGCCGCAAGAGTAGGACGAATTTAATGCTTTCATTTTTGATCTTATAGGTTCTTCCTTAT
The DNA here is from genome assembly GCA_030737815.1 of Allium fistulosum. Lineage (NCBI taxonomy): Eukaryota > Viridiplantae > Streptophyta > Magnoliopsida > Asparagales > Amaryllidaceae > Allium > Allium fistulosum. Next base: position 498,931,206 of record CM060903.1, read on the forward strand.
CTGTCGATCCGCTGTTTCTCTCAATGCCTGGGCCTATTGCTATCTCTACCACTTCCATGCTCGTTTCTGTATCTGCTCCGCTCGCCGCGTCTGTGTCTAGCTCGCAGCCGGGGCCGAAATCCGAGAATATTGCCACACCGCATGGTTTGGATGACTCGTCCGTATATTTGAAGGGTGATTTCACGATGGGCGAAGCTCGGGAGTAAGAAATTCAGATTGAGCAGCCACGCAGATCTCAAGAACAACTGGTTGCCGTTAAGAAAGAGAAGGTTGAAGCAATAAAGGCTTCTAAGAGCACCTGCAGATCTCGGAAGTGCAAAACAGAAAGCGAGTCTTCTGAAAAAGTCATAGAACAGGAAGAGGACATCAGAACTGAGGAGATCGTCGACATTTCTGGCAGCGACACCACTTCCGAGGTGAAGCAAAAACTTTGAACAAAAGGTAGGAAGGGGAGTGAAGGAAAGAAGCAGTGAGAAGCCTGGGTGGTTGCTGATTTGGTTTTTATTCATTTTGCATTGTTTTGTTCAAGTGTAGAGTCTACACTTAGTGTTTTTGTTGTGTTGTCTATGCCTTTTCTTTTGTTGGCCAATATTGTATGGGTACGGCCCTCACATTTTGACCTTGTACAGAAGAAAGTTATAAGTAATACATTGTTGATGTTTCGACTGTACCTTTACTTATTTGCTCATATGTGTTCTGTGCGCTTATGTCTATTTTGTTTACTTCTATTTCACTTTATTTAGTCGTGTGATTACTGCCCAAAATTCTTTGTTTAGAGTAACAGAACTTGTGAAATTTTTTTTTAAGCATAACATTTTTATTTAAGTGCCGGTATATGGCCCCCTATTCACAGGGCTGTTTACTCCAAACACTTGACAAACAACTGGTAACTTATGGTTTGAATAGTTTGCATGTCAAAATTTGGAATTTGACTAAGTCGCAATTCGATTTTTCCCTTTTACAAGTTTTGCAATTTATGTTTTTATGCGATTCTGGAAAGTTTACAACATCTGCATGTTTAGAATGTGCACAAAAACGTAAACTTAGTGTAGAACATATAGTTATGAGATTAACTATTAGAAAATTCATAAGCATTCAGTTATGAGATTAACTTAATGAATAATCTTTGCAAATTTTTGGAAGTTAAACCATTATTACTTCTCAAAACGTGAGTCGATACTTATGGGTATTATTTCTTCAGATTTTTGCAATCTTCAAATATGCACTTCGTTGCCCCGGGCGTGTACACCATACGAGTTATCTTTAAGCAATTAAACGTTATTCGCGTTAAGTGTTATAGTTCATCATGGGTGTTAGCAACCGCTGGTTCTTAGCACTCCGATTTGGTTGGAGTCGCGCACATTACTCCCGATAATGGGAGTGAGTCGACCTTCGCAATTCCTGTGATAGATGAGTTTCCCGGTATTTCTGGTGAAATTCCGGTACTTAAAATACTTCTCAACATTGCCAATCTTCGGGCAACGTGAGGAGTTTATGTTTTAAGAGCGTGATTTCACGGCTCGAAGAGTTGGTGCGCGACTTACGGGATGCACGGTTTTTTTATGCTTCTCAATATTGCCTATCTTCGGGCAACGTGAGGGTTTATGTTTTAGTAGCATGATTTCACGGCTCGGCGAGTTAATGCGTGGCTTATGAAATGCGCATTTTTTGATACTTCTCAGCGTCTCCTGTCTTCGGGCAACGCGAGGAGTTTGTGTTTTAAGAGTTAATGTGCGACTTATGAAATGCACGACTTTTAATACTTCTCAGCGTCGCCTATCTTCGGGCGGTGCGAGGAGTTTGTGTTTTAAGAGTTAATGTGTGGCCTTTTATTTGTGCCGGGGCACACTTGAGCATGATTCCACTTTCTCAAGTAGCAATTGTATGGTTTTGAGTCGATTTGACCACGTGACTCAGTAGGTTACTATTATGAACACAATTTCATTGGTTCAAAAAGCAAATTAACTTTATCAATAGAAGTTGAGCAAGTTTTTGCCTATTTACAACGCCCTCAGCATCTTGGGACGGCTTATTTGCTGAAAAATAGAAAGTACATAAGGTATTTTTTAGGTGAAGTAGCGGTGCAGCGGTTCGCTGTTCCATGCTCTGGTAATTTGGACTCCGTCGATGGTTGTCAATTTGAAAGTTCCGTCCCTTAGCTTTTGATTGATCACATATGGCCCTTCCCAGTTTAGTTCGAAGGTTCCTGGCACAAGATATATCCTTTTGAGGACGAGGCATCCCACTTTGAAGGTTTGGTTGTGAACCTTGGAGTTGAAGTATCGTGCGACCCTTTTTTGGTGGACGACGGTCCTTAACTCGGCTTCTTCCCTCCTTTCGTCAATTATATCTAGTGATTCGAGTAGGAGCTGCTCGTTTTGCTTTTGGTTAAATTTTTGCCTTCGACGAGAGGGGACTTCTAGTTCGACGGGAATCATTGCTTTTGAGCCATATGCCAAGGCGAACAGAGTGTATCCAGTTGCCGCTTTGTGAGTTGTCTTGTAAGCCCATAGTGCAAGTGGAAATTCATCAACCCAGTTTCCTTTTGCTTTAGTTAGTTGCTTTTTGATAGTGGACTTGATGATCTTGTTTATTACTTCCACTTGCCCGTTTGCTTGCGAATGAGCAACTACGGAGAAGCTCTTCTCAATTCGGAAGCGTTTGCAGTAGTCTTTGAACTCAACGCTTTCGAACTGGGTCCCGTTATCGGTGATGATTTTTTGTAGCACACCAAACCTACAAATAATGTTTTTAGTAATAAAATTAATGACTTTCTTTGTCGTAATGGTGGCCAACGGTTCCGCTTTGGCCCATTTCGTGAAATAGTCAACGGCAACTATAGCGTATTTGGCTCCTCCTTTAGCTATTGGCAATACGCCAATCAAGTCGATTCCCCATATTGCGAATGGCCACGGGCTGATCATCTGTGTTAATTCTATTGAGGGAGTTATTTTAATTTTGCTGAATCTTTGGCAATCGCCTGGCGTAGTCTGCTACGTCGCTGTTTATTGTCGGCCAGAAATATCCATACCAGAGAACTTTATTTGGAAGGGTTTGACCCCTAGTATGGTCTCCGCATTCGCCTTTGTGTACTTCCTTCAGGATCCGCCGAGCTTCGTTGTTGATCACACAGCTAAGAAGGGGGGTTGAGAATCCTCTTCGGTAAAGTATCTCATCCTGTATTATGAATCACGGCGCTTTCCGAAGAAGCGTTTTCCCTTTATTCAAGTCAGTTGGAAGGGTCCCTGCTAGTAAGTAGTTCTTGATTGGCGTCATCCATGTTTCTGGTTCGATGGTAGTCTCTAGAATCCAGTCGATGTCTATTTCGTCTATGCTCAGGGCAGTCAGGGTCTCGACCGGGACTAGTCCCAATGATTGAGCTTCTCCAGAGCTTGCTGGTTTAGCTAAGTAGTCAGCCTTGCTGTTTTGCTCCCACGAAATATGGGTTATGGTATAATGTTCGATGTCGGTTAGTAACTCTTGAGTAGATGAGGTTTTCCTATCCCTGTTCCTGTTAGACAGATACGGTGCAAGGTTCTCCCCTCGAGCCTGGTACTCGCCTTTTACTTGGCGGACGACTAGTTGGGAGTCACTGTAGATGTGGACGGATTTTATTCCGAGTTCCTTCACAACTTTAAGCCCTGCTATTAGTGCTTCGTATTCTGCTTCATTATTTGTTGTAGGAAATTCCAATCGTAAGGCATAGCAAACGGCTCGTCCTTCGGGGGTTTCAAGCATTACTCCCGCCCCCGAACAGAGGTTGTTAGATGCGCCATCAACAAAGAGTTTCCATTGCGTCTCCACTTTCGATGGTGTTTTTTCTTCGTCATCCCGTATGGTAAACTCGGCAATGAAATCTGCCAACGCTTGCCCCTTGATAGCCTTTCTCGGATGGTAGGTTATAACATATTGGCTCAGTTTGATGTTCCACTTGAGGAGTCATCCGAAAGTTTCAGGTCGGTACAATACTTGTTTCAGAGGTTGATAAGTCAGTACTTTGATCGGATGTGCTTGGAAATATGGTCGTAGTTTCCTAGACGCAATCAGGAGACAATATGCTAGCTTTTCCAGTTTTGGGTAATTTTTCTCGGCTCTAGTAAACCGCTTGCTAATGTAGTATACGGGTCGTTGGATTTTCACTTCTTCACACACAAGGGCAGCGCTTAAAGCATGAGGTGAGATTGCTAGGTAAATGAATAGGTCCACTCCGTCCACTGGCTTTGACAAGATTGGCGGGGATTCCATTTGTCGCAGCAATTCTTCAAATGCAGTTTGACATGCTGCATTCCGTTCGAAGTTTTTCTTTCCTTTCTTTAACGCATCAAAGAACGATATGCACTTGTCGGTGGCTTTCGAGATAAATCAGCTTAAAGCTGCGACCTTCCCATTCAAGCTTTGCAATTCTTTCTTGTTCTTCGGGGATTGGACTTCTCGCAGGGCCGTTATCTTCTTTGGATTTGCTTCAATGCCCCTGGAACTTACGATGAATCCTAAGAACTTTCCAGAGGCTACTCTGAAGTGACATTTAAGTGGATTGAGTTTCATTCCATACTTCCGGAGTATTTCAAACATTTCAGCGAGATTATCAGGTGATTGGCAACTACTCGCGATTTGACCGACATGTCATTCATGTAAACCTCTATGGTTTTCCCGTTTTAACGCTTGAACATGGTATTTACCAATATTTGGTAGGTTGCCCCGGCATTCTTTAAATGGAATGGCATCACCTTGTAGCAGTATAGTCCTAGACCGGTGATGAAGCTAGTATTTTCTTGATCTGGTTCGTGCATCAGGATTTGGTTGTACCCTGAGTATGCATCCATGAACGATAGCAGTTAATGTCCCGCCGTTCCGTCCACAAGCTGGTCTATTCTAGGCAGAGGGAAACTGTCTTTCGGGCAAGCTTTGTTTAAGTCCGAGTAATCGATATAGGTTCGCCACTTCCCATTGGACTTTTTAACTAAGACCGGGTTAGATACCCATTCAGGATAAGTTGTGTCACGGATAAAAACGTTAGCCATTAGCTTGTCTACCTTTTCTCTTAACACCTTGGACCGTTCAGGGCCCAGGCTGCGCCTCTTTTGCTTTACTGGTGTGAACTTGGGCTCAATGTTGAGCGCATGGCATGTGATTTCTGGTGACACCCCACCCATATCGGAACGCGTCCATGCAAACACATCCAAGTTGGTGAAAAGAAATTTAGTAAGTTCCAACCGCATCTTGTTTCCAAGGTGCGATCCAATTTTCAAGACTCTTGTTGGGTCATCCATATTGACTGGGACAGACACCGTCTATTTTGCCGGTGCTGCTTGATCCTCCCCCGAACACTTCTTTCTAGGGTCCAAAGCCTTATTGAATCGACTATGGTCCCCAAGCCAGGGGAGGCTCTGTAGTTTCTATTCAGAAGTTTCATGAATGTGGAGAGTTCTACCCACATCCTTCCCCTTGTCCCTTCTTCCAGATTCACGTAACTCTACAATGTAACATTCTCTGGCAGCGCATTGATCTCCTTTGACCACCCCGATTCCATTTGCAGTCGGGAACTTCATGGTAAGGAACCTTTGGGCTAGAGTGACTCTGAAATCAGCTAAGGTGGGTCATATCAAGAAGGCATTATACACAGAAGTTTCGTCCACAATTACAAAGGTTTGAATGCGGGTAACCCTTCGATCGCTCTCTCCGAGCTCCACTGGCAAGTCAATTGTCTCCACGGGTTGTTTGGGTTCGCCGGTAAACCCTTGGATTTTTGTTTGGCATGTAGACACGCTTTTCATGCCGATCTTCATTCGGTCAAAGGTACATTTGAAAAGTATGTTGATAGAACTGCTGCTATCGACCAATACTCATTGGGCCATAGCGGGTCCGATTCCTATTGTCACCACCATTGGATCAAGAGTTGAAGCTTCAACCCCTTCAGTATCTCGGTTCCTGAATACAATATCATCATTTAAAGTTCTCCACTGCTTGGTTGGAGCCCCATCTTCTATTATGAGACATGATTCCTTCGGAGTGTGCTTTAATGAACTTGCATATCGCTCCATCTCTCCCCAACTTCTCTGTGCAGGATGCGGGCCTCCAGATATCATTCCAACAATGAATCTCTGGTCCGTTCTCTTTGGTCCCTCTTCACTGGTTCTGACTTGGTTTCTTTGATTCCTAGAGGCTTAAGGAGCTGCGGGCTGGTCAGGATTCTGTGGTTTTCTCACGTATTACTGAAGCTTGTTGTCCCAAATCAGCTCTTCAATCAAGTTCCTTAGGTGGTGACATTCGTTTGTGTTGTGACCGTGCATCTCATGGAAGCGGCAGAACTTCCCTGAGTGCTTCTGTTGCTCGGTTGCTTCCTTCTTAGGGAGTTTCTTATATTCCTTGGTCCCTTGTGTCGTGAGATAAATATTTTCCGGAGTTTCGTAGAGAGGAGTGTAATCTTCGGGCTTGAAGCCTTTAAGGTGTTTATTGCTTTCGTTTTTCTTATTGGAATTCTGATTCTTCCTTTTTTGATTTCCATTTGTCCCTATGATTCCTTCGGCAGTTCCAGAAGCATTCGTATTCTGATTCATTGCCACGTCACTCTGTCTGACATTCAACGATTGCATGCAGTTGACTTCCTTTCTAGCTCCTGCACCTCCTCCAATCTCAAGTATTGATTTGCTTTGCGATTGAAATCCTTCATTGTAGTGGGTTGCTTCATTTTGATCCACTTTCCGAACTTAGTTTCAGGATGAATGGCTCAGACCAAAGCCATGAAAACCATGTCCTTATTTGGATTGCTAACCTCTGTCACTACGGTATTGAACTGGTTCATGAAAGACTTCAGCGATTCGTTTCATCCCTGGAATAATCCGGATAGGGACATCACATCTTTAGGTTGCATAATATGAAGCCTGAACTAATCGAGGAATCTTGTGGTTAGTTGGTCGAAAGTAGAGATAGATTTCGGTGGAAGCCTAGTGAACCACATGGAAGCGATTCCTTTCAGGAAAATGGAAAAACATCTACACTAAATAGCTTTTAAAGCGTTTTCTCCGTCTATGTACCAACTATATTTGTACAAATGGGGTTTTGGGTCCTTCGTCCCGTCATAGGATGGCATAGTTGATATCGTGAACTTTTCCGGATATCGCTCATTCAAAATCTCATCGGTGAAGGGAGTTCGACTTGATGCGGATTCCTACTTATCATCTCTTCTATTTTTATTCTTGTCCATCAATCGCTTAACAATATCTACGATAAATGCCTCTGATTTTCGGTAATCCTGGGGACGGCTGTCAGTCACTGCACCAAATGTTTGACTTTGCAAACGGTCTTGGCGAGTGGACTGAAGCCTAGGCTCTCCTGTCTTTGGGAGAACCACTCCCATCAGGATCCCGTTGGCTTGCAGTTGTTCTGACTAGGGCGGTTTTGACATTTCCAGCATTATCGAATGCGTTTGCATTCTCTTCCAACTTATCATCATTAAATTGTTCTCCATCCTCTGAGTCGGAGAGGTCCATGGCTATATCCTCTCATGGTGTTTTCACATTTTGGTTCAAGTTTAAATTTGGTTGCCTTGCGGCGAGTGGAGTACTTGTAGTCCCTTCTGCATTGATTCCCATAGTTCCTACTGTCACCCTTTTTTGCAGCTGCTTCCCGTTTCTCCCGTTTAAGCCAGAAATGGAAGAATTTTCTTGCTCTATGGTAGCTGCGGGTTCAACCATATTTCTTGGAGCAGGGTTTGACTATAAGGTTAAGACAACATTGAGCTTATCCATTAGAGCTCTCAGACTGATTTCCAATTTTTGGTTGATTTCGTCAACCATTTTGTTCAACTTGTCTCTTGTTACGACTTCGCGTTGATTGGAAGATGCTGGCACCTGATCTCCTATGTTGGCACCATTTACTTTAGTTTGCCGATGATTCATATCTTCCCCAGCTACTACTGCCCCTATGGACCTCCCAGAGGCAGTTCTCTTCCTTCCTGGAGCCATTGATTCTAAGCAACAGATTCTTCTAGCAAAGATTGAGGATCTAACTTCTGGACCTGTCTGATCCAAAGTAGATAGCTAGATCTGAACCTTGAGTTGGGTTCTCAGTGAAAACACCAAAATGTTAACCCAAAAAATGGATCAACGCCCTGGTTTGAGTGTGAAAGCACCAGCCCTGTTCTCACAGGACAATACTATGGATAATAGATATAAAAAGAAGGGTAATTTTGGCACAGGTCCTTATTAAGTTTCAAAATTTACGAAAAGTCCTTCACTAAATTTCAATGTAAATTAGGTCCCTGTTTTTTATTCACGATTATTGCAGAGCATGATGCAACATTTCATAAAAGTTGCTTACATTTCCGCAACATTTCTGTACACTGTGAACATAGTGTATGAAAGTTGCTGAAATATCAACACTTATTTATAAAAGTTGCTGATATTTCAGCAACATTTATGTACACTGTGAACACAGTTTATGAAAGTTGCTGAAATATCAGCACTTATTCATAAAAGTTGCTGACATTTCAGCAATAATTTTTCTTTGTTTTTACAATAAAACTTTGACACAGATAGTTGCTGAAATATCAGCACTTATTTATAAAAGTTGCTGACATTTCAGCAATAATTTTTCTTTGCTTTTACAATAAAACTTTGACACAGATAGTTGCTGAAATATTAGCCCTTATTTATAAAAGTTGCTAACATTTCAGCAATAATTTTTCTTCGTTTCCAGAAAACAGGGACCCGCTTTACAATGAAACTTTGACAGGGACCCGCTTTACAATATGAAAGTATGATAGGGATGCCTTCCTAATTTCCACTAAAAAGAAAGTAGAAATAGAAAGGAGACAAGAAGATTTTTATAGTGGTTCGGCTGTTAACGAAGCCTACATCCACTTTATAGTTTTCATTATAGACTGATCGCTGTTACAAGATGTATTTGATTACAAAGCTCTTGAATATCCTTAGCTAGATTGAATCTCCATGGTTGGGATCCACTGGAGAATCACAGTGTACCCCCTTTGAAGATTCTTGTGAGAGAGATGAAGAGTGAAGAAAGCTTCCAGCGGAGTTTCCGCTATCAGTTCGGAGGGATCCCGTTTATGTTGCAGGTGGGAGAGTATTTATAGAGGTTGGAGAGTTACTGGACCAGGCCTGTTCGCCAACCACTTGTTGATTATAGGAGGGAGCACTGGAGTATGCCTCGCGATAAGAGCCAAAACCATGGATCGCTAGCAATCCATAGTCTATGGATCACTAGCAATCCATAGTGTATGCCCGAGTGCGAGCTAGCGCCATAGCTTTTACCCTTTGCTTGGTTTTGTGTAAGCCGCAGTGACCCTATGTCAATGTATAGATTGCTGGCGATCCATACACTTAGCCTATTTTTTTACTTTGGTGTCTGGAGTGCCTTTGTCGTCTTGTGTCGATGTTGTTCACATAATCTTGTTGCACGTCGCCTTGTTTTGATGACGGTTTACCTACTGGCTGTATTCAGCTACCGATTGGGCTAGACGGATACCTGCCTCTTGATTTAACCAGCTCGAAATCTTGACAAACTCAGCCCTTACTTCTAGAATATGTGTTGGATCATAATGCAAGAGAATCGGTTGATCCCTGAGCTAACCCCATGGATCGCTAGCAATCCATAAGCCATGGACCGCTAGCGATCCATGTCCTTAGTGGATTTTCTCGTTCTTTTTTCCTTGTTACTCTAGTTCTTTTAGTTGACTTTTGAGCTATTCTGACTCGACCAAGTTGTTTCGAGTTCTCTTGGATCCTACTGGATTAAAACCCGGATAACACTCCCCTTCCCCTCTTCATGAATTTCCAGCCATAATAGAGGCATGTGGGTCTCAAAAATTACCCAAACCCACTTAGCAATTAATCTATTTAAATAAAATTTAAATATTTTATAAATATCATATGTCAATAAGTGCATTTATAAATTTTATATGCATACTTTGTCAAATACTAATGGAATTCAAACAAATCAAATAAAAATTATTTCATAAATATTAATTAATCTAATTAATTTACGACAGTTATAGATTAATTAAATCATGTGGATTCTTGGAGTATTCATCATTACGGTTGTGCGACTAAAATGTGTAAATTCAGCCATCGATTAATATTAAACAATTCGAGCATTAATGTTCACATACCACCTTTACTAGTGGTGTAACATTTTGGCTAAATTTATCGCTAACACGTCTTTTTGGTAAAATCCAATTTTACTCATTATAAGCGATACGTGGTAGTAACGTTTATTTACACCAATTCTCTTCGTCAACACTATAGCACATTAAGACGTATGGAATTTAGTTTTGGTCAAAATTCCAAATTCCAACATCGTCCACATTCAACTTGAATAATTCAAACACAAAGTTCTTGGTTCAATACTAATAATAATTATTAACCATACTGCTTTGGCCAGTGACTTGATTTTGAGTTGACTACAGTTGATCGTGATACTAACCTCATATAACTGAGGCGACGAATCCTATTGAACTTTTGCAAAGAATCATGGATGTATTAAAAGAAAATGATGGTTTGGAAATAAATGAACAAAATCTACAATATTTTTTAGTAGAGGAGCTAAAAATAAAGAGATGGTTACTAACATTTTAAAGCTGAACATTGGGACTTACCTATCATTTATCTGGGTATCCCTCAATCTACTAATAAATAGAAAGCAAGTGATTATGGACCGCTTTTGGATAAAACAACAAAGAAAGTAATAAGTGGAATAATAAGATGTTAAATATAAGTAAGAGAACTGAACTCATCAAGTCTATAATTTATCCCATTGTAGATTTCTAGATGCAGTTCTTTCAAGTGCCTATGAGTGTTATATAGAAAATAAATTCAGTATACGCAAAAAAATTATGGTAAAATATATCTCAAAAAATGTGTTAGGAAAATGTTTGTAAATCCAGATTAGAAATAGGACTTGGTATAAGAAAATTGGAATAATTAGTATAGGCTAATATGATAAAACTTTTATGGTGATACATAACTTCAGATTGTTTATGGGAAAGGTGGACTAGAAACATGTACCGTTCCATCAAATTTATTGCGTGATTCAAATGGATAATAATGCATCATATATATGGAAAATATTAATTTAATCAATAAAAATGAGTAAAGTCTTAATCCACTAACATGTAACAAATGGTAATGACGCCGGTTTTCAGTTTGACCCATGGATCAATGGGACATCATTAACTGATATAGGGTGGCCCCAATAGGAAAGTCTCCACTCTCTTATCTCAAGGAGAATGGAGAGTGAACCAATTCTATTTTCCAACAATACTTTGCAATGGAATCATGCAAGTTAACATACAAAGCAATCAGCTGAATGATTATTGGAAATGGCTACCTAATCCAAAAGATATTTAGCTTAAAATCAAAATGGTATACATGTTTAGAATAGTTCATGTGCACCCAATATGGGAGACAATTCAAAGACATAAAAATGCCACATCAAGTTGGTATGCTCATGATTATGCAAGATTGCAACTTTCTACTAAATCATGACAAGATTAGGAAAGGAAATGTACAAGGGAAAGAGCTTATCTTCCAAGAATTTGGTTCTTAGGATCCATAAAATCCATATAGTTCATAAGATGACAAACCCTCCACTCTTCTTTAAGGTTAGGTTTTTAGACAATCAAGTGGTGCTAAACGGGAAGATCGCAGATGAAAAATAATTAGATAACGAAGAATCAATTTTTTGGATTAAATGCCACCATAAAAGTAGATCTGAGTTTGCTTTTAGTGCAGAGATTTAGTAAAGTGAAGTTTCGTTGGTAGAATGAATGTGGATAGGGAAAGTTGCATATTACATTACAAGAATTATGTTCGTTGTCATGTTTGTATTTTGTCTCATAGTGATTTAAATTACTACAACTATGGTAGAGAACACGTATAAATGTTTTTGAGATATAGGTTATTAGTTTCTCTGCATTTGTTTGGGTCTCTACACTAAATCTCTTTGTATAATTTTGAATCAGTAAATAAAGTACCAATGTTTCAAAAAAAAAACTACAATATCCTACGACTTTGGTCATTTAACTTTCTAAATCTCTACACCTCTACCTAAAATCATTTGTGCTGGTTATAGGAGAATTTAATAAAGTTAATGTTTGTGTGTGTAGTCATGATACATTGAAATCTGCAATTATTTTGTATAGAAGTTGCGTCTTATTATAGTGTCCTTAAGCAGTCAGTTAAAGTCCTGTTGTGGTGTCCTTAAGTAGAGTGTTGGTGAAGTCCTATGTGAAGCCTCAGTTGGTTATGTTGAATTCTAGTTTGGTCTTCTGGCGGCTATAGATACCCGTTCCTCCAAGTGAAGTGAAGGTTGTTTAGTGGAAATACAGAGGAAGATCTAGTAGATGTAGGATGGAAAGTTCCAACCAGTATAAAATCAACTGTGTTATATCTCTATTTATTTTTTGCTCAATAGTACTCTATTTGTATTTATTGGCTATCTTGCTTCTTTCAACATTAAATTGTAGATGTTGCCTCCCTAGTGAATCCCTGAAGGTAGGAAGAACACTGCAGCAAATTCTTTTCATTCAACCTTAACTGATTAAAAGCATGTTTGAATAAAATATTCATCGAGCTTCTTTTTCTAATTAGCACTGATGTGTAGTTGCATACCTAATCTTGGTAGTTATAACAAATGTTGGGACTTTAGTTCCATTAGGATCCCTATTTTTGAAGACAATATCGTCATCCATGCTACAAAATTGTTTTGCTAGAAAATAATCCTCCACCGCGTAGCAAGTATCCTACAGTGCATGCTTTAATGAACTTCCATATTTCTCCATAGTCTTTCAGCTTTTGTCCACGGGATGCTTACCTCATGATATAGTGTTAATCACAAAATCATCTCCCTATGAGCATGGACCAGCTCCGCTCACTCCTTTTCCATCTCCTTGAGGCGGCTGCCTCGAAGGTTGAATATTTCCATATTTGCCTACATGCATATTCTTTTTTATACTATGGAAATATCTTCCTCTTTATTACCTCTTTGGTAATGTCCTTCAAATGCCAACGATCGTTAGTATTGTGTTCATGAGTGTTATGGAAGTGACGATACCATCCCGATCTTCTTCCTTCTCGATCGCCTGACGTAGGACTGGTTTTCGATACATAACAGTGTTTTTAGTCACTAGGTAAACATTTTCAATGGAGTCCGTTAACTTCATATATTTTCCATTTCGCGTAGACCTAAACTGTTTTCTAAGGTCTTCTCTCCTTCCTCCATCTCATTATTCTTTCTTATTACATTATTATTATTATTACTATTGTTTTTTTATTTCCATCGATGGTCTTTTCCTCTGAACTAGATAGTTCTTCGACCCTTAACATTCGATATTTCTTTATTTTTTGCCTCTTCTAAGCATTGAAACTTATTTGTATTCTTATAAAAATCTTTTAGATTTGTGGGATTTTTCATATTATGTGTAACTACCCACTATTTTCAAACCCCTGGTTTCAAACAAAAAAAATAACTTTGACTAGAGAAGTCCAAAATAGCAGATCATTGGGTGACCGATATAAGAAAACAAAACAGAAACAATATATTTTGTCTTTCAGAACTCACAGTGGAGGAATACAAAATATAATAATCAAATAATACTATGTTATTTCCAAACCAATCCATACGTAGTTTCATATGTCACTGACATACACAATACGAATCCAAATCCATATAACACCAAGTATTTTACATATATAAATATCATCACACACACGTACTAATATGCACAGAATGCCTTCGTCACATGAACCTCTAGCATTATCATAATCCTACATGTCTCCATCAACCTATCACATATCATAAATAAAGGAAAAAGATAAAGAGAGGGTCGGGTCAGACACAAAGTCTGGTGAGTAAATATAACTGAATTCAACATTTACTATACTTGTTTCACACTGTAACATGATCAAAAATGATAAACTACCATATCATTATACATTTTAGTTCATATTCAACCCATATCAAATCCGATATATATTTCATATTCACAAAATTTTATATAGCTGTGTTCGTATATTTTTTTCTAAAGTGTGGTGACTAAATTCACACTCGTCCATACAATAAGTTGTATAGTCGTATCACGGATAAACTGGAAAAATAGTGAACCCTACAATATCCAATAACAATGTGATTTAGCCAACCCGCGACATCTAGAGTATGACTTCCTCCTATTCTAGCTATATTCCTATTCAATAACCAAACTATGTCGTATAAGTAATGAACATCGCCCCATTAAGGCATGTGATATCCGTTACTAATACACATTGCAACTTAAGCTAAGGTACATCATCCACCCCATCACTTGGGCGGAACATAATCAGGAAAGTCGACACGAGCCTATATACTCACACATATACACATAAAGACACACACACACACACACACATATATATATATATATATATATATATGTATGTATGTATATGACGGCCTAAAATAGTCCAGGTTCAGATTGTCAAAAAATTTCGATGGTCGGTGCAACAGTGCATCGGTGTGGGCCACTAGTCCACCGATGTACATGTCGAAGCACGTTTCTGGGTTTTGTATATTTTTGTGTATTTTCATTTTTATTTCTTTATTCTAGTAATTCATTAGCGTTTTTTCCATAAATTCTTTTCATCATTTGCTATTTTTAAATTCTAGTTTCCTTAACTTTCATATATTGAAATACAATATATAAATTCATATATATAGTTTAAATTTGAAAAAATAATATTTCATATTGAAATATATGAACTAAATTTTCAGAAATAAAATCTTAAATTTTAAACTATATTATATATATATATATCATGTATATATTCACATATACACATTATCACCATTTATTGCATTTTCACTAAATAAATCATATCTATATAAAATATACCTCCATAAATCTAAAATAAATCTTCTAAATTTATATCATCATATATTTTAACTTTAAAAATTATTTCGTGCCATTTTTATATGATTATATACATAAAATCGTTAATATATAATTTCTAGGCTACTTTTCACATATTATAAATGATATACATATGAATTCATATAAATTGAATTAAATTATATCAAATTATCTTTTAAACTTAAAATTATCATATCCAATCTCAAAAATTAATTTCATGTCTATTTGATGTATTTAAATGTCCAAATTGTTAAATTCAAAGTTTTAGACTACTTTTGCATATACATGAAATATCATCATATTAATTATCTAAATTACATAAAAATACATAAATTATATCTAGGATTGTCAATATCATATTTCATCTCATAAGTTTATTTACATAAATTTCTCATCACTTTACTATGATTTTCCCAGATATATGTCTCCAATTTACCTAATTTTGCATATAATATTCACATATACATTGTATAATTACATCATTCCATTTTACTACCCAAAAACCATTCATTAATCAGGTTAGGCAAGATTTTCAGAAATCAAAGACAAATTTCAAAATTCATTATTTATTTACCAAATTTAACCATATTAAACGATGAAATCAAGCAAGTAAATGTAGAATTTAGGTAAACCCACTCACCCTAGTCGATTCCTTCCAACTTCTAGTCTCTGACCTTGCTTTCCTCCATTATCCAAAGATAGAATTCCCTTCAATTTCACTATTCTAATACTGCTAGTGACTCCTATATGCTTGTCCTTTCTTCTCTCTTCGATTTGGGGTTTCAATTCTTAATTTAATTTTAAACTTTGGTATTTAGGGTTAATCAGAGCCTTTGGGGAAGGAGAAAGAAGAATGGGATTATTTTCTAAAATGAGAAAAAGGGTGTACACATTTTCTTTTTAAGTCTAGGAAGTTAGAAAACTGCCAGACAACCTAATTTTAAAATTTGAACTCAAACCGCATAGCACGCGTTCGACTCGATGATGTTTTCAACTGTATCTCCTTCATACGAACTCCAATTGACACAAACAAATATAATGCATGAATCAAAAAAATGAGATGCTCGCACTAGCGCTGGTTTTGTCACCAAATTCCAATGTTTGGAAAAATGACCATTTTGCCTTTTTCGAAAAATAACAAAAATACCCTTATAATAATTTTAAAATTTTCTGGGCTATTACATTCTCCTTCTTTAAAATAATTTCATCCTCGAAATTCACAAAGGACGAAAAGAATGTATATTCATTCCTTATTTTATTTCTTTCATATCAACCCGTGTCTTTTGTGTCATTTATGCATGTGCATATTCTCATATAAGCTAACAGTCAACAGTTAATAGCATATATGAAACAAAGTATTGAAACATGCATGAATATGATATACATATATCAAAATGATATAATGCAATTCTAACCTTGGTCACCTATATGAATGCTTTTTATATGACATATCAGGCATGATGCGTAACACACTAATAAACATATATGTCCTATATGAATGCAGAAATGATAAGTAACAATCATAGGGTAATATATTCTAACCTATTCAACCGAAGGTCAACCAATCAATCAATACCCTAAGCATTACAACTACACATCCTAAGTTATCCTAAAATCAAATATGTGTAAGGAACGTATCAGTAAAGAGATGTGGATGCGGAACTTGCATCTTCTCCTCCGGTTCCCATGTATTCTCTACCGGATCATTTCCCCATTGGACTCTAACCAACTTCACAACCTTGTTCCACAATCGTTTCACCCTATGCCCAACAATCCGTGTAAGACCACATATGAACTCGCCCCCATTTCTAGTTCCACTACCTCCAATTGACTAGGTTCAATCACATTAGATGGATCATGTACACATTTTTGCAAATGTGAAACATGAAATACGTCATGAACAACTAGCTTTTTAGGTAGTCATACTATATAGGCTATACTTCCAGTCCTCTCTAATACAAGGAACAAACCGGGGTGCCAGTTTTCCTGAATTTCTAAACCTAACCACTCTCTTCAACGATGACACCTTGACAAACACTAAATCAGCTACAAAAAATTCTAGGTCAACCCTTCTCTTATCTTCATCAGATTGCTGCCTATCTTGTGTTGTCTCCATCTATTTCCATATCAACTCCACCTTTTTTGAAGTGTCTCTAATCATCTCCATTCCTAGAATGACCTTATCCAAAGACTCCCACCAACATGAAGGTGATTTACAGGATCGTCTATACAAAGCTTCAAATGATGCCGTCCCAATATTTGCTTGATAACTAATGTTATAAGCAAACTCTTTAAGTGGTAAATGATCTTCCAATGCTCCTCCAAAATCCAGAATACATGCCCTTAATAAATCTTCCAACTCCCGGTTTACTGTCTTCATTCGTCTATCTATTTATGGGTGATATGTTGTACTCAAATTCAACTCCATTCCCATAGCAATATATAGACTCTCCAAAACTTACTTGTAAAAAATGGGTCTCTGTCACTTACTACACTACCTGGTATTCCATGTAATCATACTATCTCCTTGATATACAAAATTGCTAAGGTCTCTGCAGGTCTTGTACATTTTTTAAGAATGAAATGTGCACTTTTCGTAAGGCGGTCCATTATTACCTAAATATTTTCATTACCCCTCCTACTCCTAGGCAATCCATCGATGAAATCCATAGAGATATTCTCCCATTTCCATTGAGGTACTTCTAAAGGTAATAATAGGCCCCCTGGTTTCTTATATTCTGCCTTAACCCTCTGACATGTCATACATTTAGTTACGAACTCTGCTACATGTCTCTTCATACCTGGCCAATCGAAAACTCTTTTCATGTCTCGATACATTTTATCTTCTCCTGGGTGAATGGTCATCCTCGAGTGGTAACACTCATCTAATAACTTGTCTATCAGCTCCTTTACTTATGGTATGCACAACCTACCATCTCATCTCAAGTAGCATTTCTTTTCCTTAGAATAGAGGTCCAAATGACTTGATCTCTCTCCTCTCTCCAACCTATCTGTAATCTCTACCAAAGCAGCACCTGCCTCTGATTCATGCCTATGCGATCCATTCGTGCTGGTATGACTTCCAAAGCCATTAATAACCCCGATGCATATTCCAATGGAGATCATAAATCAAACTCGGACATGAATTCCAACTGCCTTATCTCTAACATCTTTAAGTTTAACACTGCATGCTTCCTACTCAAAGCATCAACCATGACATTACTTATTTCGAGTGTATATGTGATCCCAAAATCATGCAATGCCAAAACTTTCATCCAACTTTGTTGTCTTAGATTCAAGTCTTTCTGAGAAAAACAAATACATCGAAGAATTATGGTTCATAAATAACTCAAGTTTTTCTCCAAGTAGACAATGTCTCTAAGACTTCAAAGAAAATACGATAGCAGCCAACTCAAGATCATGAGTTTGGTAATACCTTTCGTGAGTGCTAAGCTATCTGCTAGCATAAGCTATCACCTTTCCTACTTGCATCAAAATAGCTCCTAACCCAATATCGCAAGCGTCGGTATATACGTAAAAGTTTGGAACCATGTGGTAAAGTGAGAACTGGTGTAGATGTCAACAACTCCTTCAATTTAGAAAATACGCATTCACAATCATCAAGCTATGTAAAAATCAAAATGTTCTTGGTAAGGCGTGTACGTGGTGCTGAGATCTTTGCACAGTACTTGATCAACTTCCGATTGAATCTAGCTAGAACAAGAAAACACCTAACTTCAATCGCATTCCTAGGCGTCTTCCAATCTCGTATAATTTCTATCTTTTCTAGATCCACAAATAAACCAACCTCAGATACTATATACCCAAGGAATCAAACTTCCTTCTTCCAAAAGTTACACTTATAAAATTTAACTTTCAGCTGATTCCTTCTTAGAACATCCAAAATTTCCCTCAAGTGCTTCTCATGCTCTTCTTCGCTTTTTGAGAACACTAAAATGTCAAACACAAAAACCACCATAAACTTATTCACCTACTCCTAAAATACTTTACACATCAAATCGACAAAATACGCGGGAGCATTAGTTAAGCCATTTGGCATGATTAACCACGCAAACAAACCATTCGATGTTCGAAATGCAATCTTCGGAGTACTATCCTCTGCTATGCTTAACTGGTGGAATCCTATAACCAAATTCATCTGTGAGAAAACCCTTGTCCCAACTAGCTGATCAAATAAGTCATTGATACGTGGCAAAGGATATCGATTATTCCTCATTAGTATATTCAAGTCTCGATAATCAACAGACAGGCTTTGGGAACCATCCGCCTTTGTGGAAAACACTATAGGAGCTCTCCATTTCAAAATATTTCTCCAATAAAGCCTTTCTACAATAACTCAAAAACTAGCTTATCCAATTCCCTTCATTCCTTCAGAGCCATATGCCTAAGTGGCATCAGGACATGCCTAGCTTCTTTCTCGAGATCTATCCTGAATTCAATCTCATGTTACGGTGGAAGACCAAAAAATTCTTCAAATACATCTGGAAATTCTTGCACAACAGGGATAGATGAAAGGTCATCATGTTATAGGCTAAGCGAACACAAACAGCTCGGCATCACAAACTTATTTGGCATTGAACACACAACCAAGTCACACCCTTTGCCATTCCTCAGTCGAACCACCCTAATATCATAGTCCAACACTACTCCATACCATGTCATCCTATCCATCACTAAAATCTACCCATAACCCACAAATCCTAATACATTCGCATCGCAACGGGAACACAACACCGTTAACAACCAATTCTAAGTCATGGAAACCTTAGTAAGAATGGTCGATCCTCCAATGGAATTTGATACTGAAATAGAATCATAAACAATGTGAGGTTTTAAGCCCAAACATTCTACTAATGCACTTGATATGAATGAATGTGATGCACTAGTGTCAAACAATGTACGAATACGAAAATCAAGTTATAGTAACACACCTTCTATTACGATCCACTTGCCCTTCTCCGTAGAAATTGATGGAGCAAGTTGGGCAGTAGGAACAACTTCCAGTGCATACACCTTAACCGCTTGTCCATCCATCTTCAATGTTGTGCAGTTAGGCTTAATATGTTCCATCTGATTGCATCCATAGCGCTTAACTCTAGAGGGATTTATCTTATAGTGCTTTTCAATATGCGCAGTCTACAACAAATAAAACATTTTTCTCCCTTCTTATTCTTCCTCCTTTTTGATTATTTCATTTATGTTTCCCATGATTATTCCGCTTTGCCTCCTTCTTAGGTTGCTCCTTAACTGCCTCTCCCTTCATAGCATTCAGTAAAGCAACCTCAACCAAATTCTCATAGATGGCTCCATGTGGTACTTGGTTTAATGCCATCTCCCTTAATGGTGCATTTAATCCCTAGGCAAACCTCATCGCCTTTTTGAATGGGGTATTAACTAGCTAATTCCAAACCTTGGCAATTTGTTAAACTGGTTTACATACTAAAAAACTGTCATTTCACTTTGCTTAAGGTTGATAATCTTCTTAACCATACATCCTTTCTCCACCTCAGAGACAAAATTCACCTCAAACTTCCTTTTAAACAGATCCCAAGTGATATCCCTAACATTCACCTCAGCTGTAACATTCTGCCACCACATGTTGATACACGAAGGTTTTGATCAATGACAATGAGCTTCAACAAAAAGGAAGAAATACATTTAAAATCAGAGGAAGATCAATGAAGACCAAAGTGAAAACATGAGTATGATTTTTATGGGTCCAAGTCTAGATTACTTGTTAAAATCTATCTTCAAGAGATTTGCACGAACACTAAAACACTTCCTTTAAACTTCATTTTTATAAATACTTTTAGTGTGCAAATTTTCACAGTTCAGTCGACTGAACAGGCATGGCCAGTCGACTGAAACTGGCATAGAAATAAAAACATACACAGTTTCAGTCGACTGAACTCCCTGAACAGTCGACTGAACACAGACCTGAAAATTTTCCTTTATATTTTCAGTCGACTGGATCTCCTGCTCAGTCGACTGAATCTGTAACTGCGAATTTTCTATGAATAGACACCTTCTTCCTCCCAAGAGTTGCAACCATTCTCCAATGGAAACAGAAGCATCTCTTCCCTGCATCTCTAGCAAACAAATGCAACTCTTCTACAAGTATAAATACATTGTTTTAACAATTACAAATCACCAATTCTACTTGCTTTAATCTCTCTATTTACTTGAACATACTTTCATATTCTTTTAAGTTTTCAAAAGCAAACCAATTGCTTGAATCTCTGTTTTAACTATAACATCTCTTGATTCATAGCAATTCATATTTCCTAAATCTTCATAAACACTTTGTATACTCTCGAGGATAAGATTATAGGAAAGTTGTATTAAAATTGACTCATTAGTGTTATCAAGAACACAACAAGTCAAAAATATTTTTTGTATCCAAGTTGAAGTCCTCTTTGGTAGTTGAGGCAAGAAATCCCGTTCGGTTGTTCGGGTAAGTTGTAAACCTATTCCTCCGGGTTAAGTGAGGGTTGTTGGTTAGTTGAATTCCTAAGAAGAGCTTAGGGACTGGACGTAGGACAAGAGGTCCGAACCAGTATAAAGTCTTGGTGTCTACTTTACTTACTACTTATTACTATCTACCTAGAGCATTTTACTATTCCATATTATACGATCCTACCGCATAGACTCTTTCAATTGGTATCAGAGCAAGGCCGTCCTATAACCATAACACTGTTATTTGACATATTGATAATATGGAAAACAACACAAGCACAACATCTACCTATAACTTTACATTTGCGGAAGGACAATCTTCTCAAAGACCCCCTCTATTCAATGGACTAAACTATAATTATTGGGCTACAAGGATGAGGATTTATATGCAAGCAACAAGTTTTGAAGCCTGGAATGCAACTCAAGCAGAACTCGTTGTACCCACAACTTATTATTCTACATGGACACATACTCAGAAGAATGAAGCTAGTGCAAATGCCAAAGCTATGAATATGTTATTTTGCGCTTTGGATAGAAATGAGTTCAATCGTGTTAGCATTTGTACTACTGCACATCAGATATGGAGTACACTTAGAACCATACATGAAGGCACAAACAAGGTCAAACAAACAAAGATTTCCATGCTAAAGAACCAGTTCCAAAACTTTAGAATGCGACAGAATGAATCCATCAATGACATGTACTCGAGATTTCAAGACATTCATCATGCCTTAATAGGATTAGGAGAAAAATACACGGATTTTGATATTGTATCTAAAGTTCTAAATTCACTCACTGATGAATGGGAGAGAAAAGTCTTAGCAATCGAAGAAGCAAACGATCTATCTACAATGAAACCAGAAGAATTAATTGGAAACCTTATGTCTTATGAAGTTAACATGCAAGCTAAGAAAGATCAAACACAGGAAAGAAAAAATGTGGCTTTTCACGCAGAAAAGGAAGAATCAGAGTCTGAAAATGAGGATCTAGAATTTATTGCCAAAAATTTCAAGAAATTCTTAAAATATAGAAAAGGAAATGAAAACGGTTTCAAAAAGAATTTCTTGAACAAACCTTCATCCTCAAATATGGAATGTTTTAATTGTCACAAGAAAGGTCATATGATAAAAGACTGTCCGGAGCTAAAGAAGGAGAATCAGAAAAACTTCAACAACAAGAATAAGAAAGTCAAATGTAAAAAGAAGGCATTCTCTGTAACATGGGACAATTCAGATTCATCTTCATCTGAAAGTGATAATAATAGCGACAATGAAAAAGCGAATGTATGCTTTATGGCTCAAGAATCCGAGGTTAGTAATTTAACTTTCGACGATTTAATTGATGTAAACACAGAACTTTTGAGCACAATAAAAACTCTTAAAAAGAAACTCAAGGAAACTCGTGAAAATCAAAACAAAGCTGAATTTGAAAGAGATATGTTAAAAGATGAAAAGAAAATTCTAGAAGAAGAACTTGAAAAAGTTCAAGAGTCTCTTTCAAATTCGGAAACTCAATTATCACTTTTAAGTCAAGAAATTGAAACTCAGAAGACAAAGAATGATATAATTGTCTCTGAAAATCATGAGTTAAAAACTAAGATTAGACAAGTTGAGTTAGAAAATAATAGTCTTCAAGTTAGATTAGATAACATCACTAAAAATATCTCTAATTTTAACAAAGGAAGAGAAAATTTATCTAAGATTTTAGAAAAATCTCAATCCTCCTCAAATAAACATGGATTAGGATATAAAAAGGAGTCAAAAATTCCTAAAAAGAAAAATACAAATTTTAAGAGGAATATTGATTCAAAACAACAAATGTTATTAAGAGAACCTATTAGAACAAAAGAAGAAACTAAGATAGTTAAAATTTGAGTTCCAAAGACTAAAAATATTTTAATTAGGAATAAATATATTAAAGCATTTATGGATAGTGTTCATAATAATAAAAATTATATTTATAAAAAGGATACTGAACCAAATTGGGTTTGGTTTCCTAAGTTCTAACTTTTAGGACCCTATTGAAAGGTGGGTACCAATATTGTATTTATTTTCAGGTCCCACTCAAAAAGGAAGAAATGGATACTAGACAGTGGTTGCTCAAAACACATGACCGGCGACAAGGATATGCTTACAAACATCACATACTTTGATGGTGGCTCGATTACCTTCGGAGACAATTCAAAAGGCTATATAATTGGCAAAGGAGATGTGAGAAATTACGAAAAATGTCTTCCAACAAATCAAACTCTCCAATTAGTGTTATCACGAATCAACTTTGTTATTTGTGAACCCGAAGGAGATCGTGAAGGCTCTTACGGTTGGGATAAAGATGAGTAATTTTTAATGGTTTGTTGTTCTATGTTCTTACCTTGTTAAAGCCTTATATCTATTCTACTTATGCAACCTTGTTTTATTATTTGATTATGCTATTCTCTGATAATCTTAGAATTCTATTGTTCAGTGACTGTTTTCTATATATCTATGATTATTACTTCCTTTTTGTCGATGACAAAGGGGGAGAAATCTGTGTAGCTAACTCTGTTTTGTAGGAAAGATAGGTGCATTCATTCAGGGGGAGAAAAATAGCATTAATGTTGTCATCAATCAAAAAGGGGGAGAATGTTGATACACGAAGGTTTTGATCAATGACAATGAGCTTCAACAAAAAGGAAGAAATACATTTAAAATCAGAGGAAGATCAATGAAGACCAAAGTGAAAACATAAGTATGATTTTTATGGGTCCAAGTCTAGATTATTTGTTAAAATCTATCCTCAAGAGATTTGCACGAACACTAAAACACTTCCTTTAAACTTCATTTTTATAAATACTTTTAGTGTGCAAATTTTCACAGTTCAGTCGACTGAACAAGCATGGCCAGTCGACTGAAACTGGCACAGAAATAAAAACATACACAGTTTCAGTCGACTGAACTCCCTGAACAGTCGACTGAACACAGACCTGAAAATTTTCCTTTATATTTTCAGTCGACTGGATCTCCTACTCAGTCGACTGAATCTGTAACTGCGAATTTTCTATGAATAGACACCTTCTTCCTCCCAAGAGTTGCAACCATTCTCCAATGGAAACAGAAGCATCTCTTCCCTGCATCTCTAGCAAACAAATGCAACTCTTCTACAAGTATAAATACATTGTTTTAACAATTACAAATCACCAATTCTACTTGCTTTAATCTCTCTATTTACTTGAACATACTTTCATATTCTTTTAAGTTTTCAAAAGCAAACCAATTGCTTGAATCTCTGTTTTAACTATAACATCTCTTGATTCATAGCAATTCATATTTCCTAAATCTTCATAAACACTTTGTATACTCTCGAGGATAAGATTATAGGAAAGTTGTATTAAAATTGACTCATTAGTGTTATCAAGAACACAACAAGTCAGAAATATTTTTTGTATCCAAGTTGAAGTCCTCTTCGGTAGTTGAGGCAAGAAATCCCGTTCGGTTGTTCGGGTAAGTTGTAAACCTATTCCTCCGGGTTAAGTGAGGGTTGTTGGTTAGTTGAATTCCTAAGAGGAGCTTAGGGACTGGACGTAGGACAAGAGGTCCGAACCAGTATAAAGTCTTGGTGTCTACTTTACTTACTACTTATTACTATCTACCTAGAGCATTTTACTATTCCATATTATACGATCCTACCGCATAGACTCTTTCAGCACACACCAGCTACTTGCTTTAAATGCCATGCGACTAAATGCCTCTTCTCGACATCACTTAATCCCAATAGTATAAAAATCTCCTCACATGTACCTAGCCATGCCTTAATCTCTGCATAAGGCTCAATTCCAATAAAAACCTTCCCATCTGGACTGATAAAATCCTTACACTACTTGATGAAATTTTTATTAGGTGGTTGGCGAAGGGAACTTCTGCGGTTGCAGTAGTAGCATGGACTATTGGAGTCTCAATAACCTGATTCAAAGCATGCACCATGCAGTGGAACCAGGTCTAGATGTTCATGCCAAGAATATTCAACGGGTCAGGTGTGGTTTCAGCTCCAACCGTAGCCTTTTTTCCAGTCA
This sequence comes from Allium fistulosum, assembly GCA_030737815.1. NCBI lineage: Eukaryota > Viridiplantae > Streptophyta > Magnoliopsida > Asparagales > Amaryllidaceae > Allium > Allium fistulosum. The sequence continues at coordinate 498,956,633 of CM060903.1, forward strand.
CTTTTGTGGAGTTACTCATCCTTAGGATCTGAAAAAATGGGCTACAATATAACGTTCCTAGAAAATTATATAATAGATTGGAACAGTAAAAAGGTGTATATGTATGTAGTTCTATTGTTTATAAAATACAATTACAATACGCTCTCTAATATGTGCATAGTAGTTTTGCTCTGATACCAAACGTAACAACCAGCTATTTTTAGATCCCTTGTTTTCAACATAAAACAATAAGTTTGACCAAAAAAGTCCAATAACAATAGAAAGTTAGGTGATTGATATAAGAAAGCAAAATAGAAACTAACTATTTTTTCTTTCAGAAATCACAGCCTAAGAAACACAAAATATAATAATAATAATAAAGTACTATTTCATTTCCTAACCAATCCATACATAGTTTTGCATGTTGCCGACATATACAATACAAATCAAAATCCACATAACACACCAAGTATTTTACTTATATACATATCATCACACACACATACCAATATACATAGAACACCTTCATCACCTAAAACTCCATTGCTATCATAATTCGACCTGTCTCCATCAGCCTATCACATACTATAAATAAAGGAAACATGGTGGACAGGGGGATTAGACACAAAGTTTGGTGAGTGAATATAACTTTATGACTTAAAATAATAAGCCATATAAAATATGCCGAACAACCAATCATAATAAGGCATATAATTAAGTTCACTACTTTATAAATCCATAAATGACTTAACTCTAGATAAGTCATCTCAAAATATACCTAAAACCTAAAAATTCATAAATGGCATATCAAACCAAATACAAATCTTAAAATTTTGACTTAACAATAACCAAATAAGTCATAATTAAGATATGCCTAAAACAAATACTCAAATAAGGCATATCTAACAAATCACCATTTCTTAATTACATATCAAGTCTCAATAGACTATCATCTCAAAATATGGTGATAACCAATTCAAAATTCCTCAGAGCAATAAAAGATACAAAATATCCATACTAAAAATCTCTGAAGAAATAATCATCAGTAATGAAATAATAATGGTAGTTATCTATCAGTTTAATATAGTGACACGCAATCTACCGAAAGAGGCCTGCTACATAGAAAGGAAGCCTACCGAAAGAGACTGCAGATTAGTAACACCGCTCAAAGAAAAGAGCAGTCGTGTACCTAATCAGTTCTATGCAAATTTACCTACCAAAAGAGGTAAACATAGTCTAACTGTATAAAACAAAATAAACTGATAGGTTGTAGTATCTATAGACTACAATTCATGTAAAAATCTACTTTCCGAAAGAGACAGCTGTATTTACACCATAACAGATCTTCCGAAAGAGATCTACCTACCCAAATCTAAAATTGTATCGATTCTTAAATCGATGAAAAATGAGTTATCTTCTCTTAGGGATCTATCGGTCTGAAATCCGAACACCTTAAGAAAATACAACTCAAAGTGTTAATTACTGTCACTCCAGTAATCACAAGAATTTAACCAACTATCTCATACCAGATAGTAAATTCAAGTATTTACTAAAAGCTAGAAATTTTCACTCACTCTATTTAACAAATTATAATGTTAATCAAAAAAATTGTACAAAGTGTCACATACCACCCGACAATTCAATTGTTTATTAAAATTTTTGTTTCATAGAAAATCATGAAATTCAATCGACATTCAATTCAAGCTTGTTTGTTTATAAATAAAAAGTAAAGAGTTAAAAGATTCCTAATTTAAAAATAGAATTTCTTTTCTAAAATTAGAAATAAAACCAATATTTTTCATAATCAAACAACTTTCTTTATATAAAAATTTACATAGGTAGATATATATAATTATTTTCAAAAAATCTTCAAAGCTTTAAAACCTTATTTGTGTATACATTTTAAAATAAAACCCTTTTTTTATATATGTATGTATGTAGATGTGTGTGTGTGTGTGTGTGTCTATATATATATATTGCTTTGTAAATAAATACTAAAATAATTTTTAAATTTTTAAAATCAATTTGTAAATTCCTAAAAAAATCGATCTTTTTATACATATATTTTCTTTAAATTATACATAAAAAGGAGCTTAAAATTTTAATAATCAAATGATACTAGTAATCAGAAGATAGCACAATCTAAAACAAGCTTAACAATTTAGCAAAGCAAACAACTAAACCAAAAACAAATTGCATTTAGAAACTGGGAAAAACTGCCCAGTATTTGTTATCTCCTGTCGATGTTTAATTGATTTCCAGCATTGATACCTCAATTAGATCTTATAGCAAGGAATGTACAAGCATGCATTCATAGACTAAAGACCAACAATGCATTAACTTACCGATTTCAAGAACTAGGTTATCAATTATGTAAATAAGCCGAGTAAAGAGTTTCAAACAAGCAGGCATATATTTCAACAAACAACCCATTCATCCATTAGCAATTAAACTAAAAAAATGATTAAATTCAAAAAAATCAGAAATCATAGATATAGATGAGTGAGTATTATAACTCACCTTAAATCAATGCTTGCTTAGATTTCATGCCTTTTCTTTTCAGCCTATACTTGAAACTCTAGCATGCTCGGCCTCCAAAATTTGAGCACGCTTAACCCCAGATGTCGCGCCACCATCAGTTGTTCACCTAGAACTGCTATATTTACACCTCATCTTCCTCTGGTATTTATCGCAACGTCGCCTCCTCGTTCGAGCGTCACCTCCCTCCATCTAGCGCCGCTCGACTTCAGATAGGCCGTCGCCTACAACCTGGCATCGCAAGCTCCTTCCACCTGTGCTCTCGCTTCGTCGATCACAATAGCCAATCCAAGGTTGCGTGTTTAATTTCCTTGCACGACTTTCCTTCGATCGTTTTTTTCCTTTTTTTTTCATTGATCTTGTAAGCGAGATTGGAAACGAGGGATGTGGGTGGTAGGCTGGCAAAATGAAAGCATGGGATGAGGCTTGGGTTCAATCTTTTTGGGCTTAGGCTAAATGAAATGAATTAAATATATATAATTCATGTTATTCTCAATTAGGTCCCTATATAAATAAATTACCATTACGCTTTTATGTTAAACAACTAATTTATTAATTTGTAAATCCAATCCAATCTAATTGAAACTGTTAAAACCGATTTACACTTCATTCTACAAATTATATTTCGGCAACTGGATAATTTTATTTAATATAGCATTATTTACTTTTAATTATCCATCGCACAATTATGAAATAGATTTAATTTCTCAACTATTCCAATGGTATAAAAATTATTCACACTTCTAATAATTACCAATTATTTCTCAGAATAATCCCAAAATTTCCAAGTGTCATTTATTTCACTAATATAGATTTTAATGACTTTTGGCTTTACAAAACACAACTAAAATGCTAAATTGAATTTTGAATCACTTTATCAATTTTATTCCCAAACGATTTCAAAAACCTAATTTAAATTCTTAATATTTATTTTCTTTTAATCTCGATCAGGGTTGTTACAGACCTCCCCCTTATGAAAATTGTGTCCTCGCAATTTCTTATAGAGAGATGTCACATACACTCAACTGTTAATTCTCTTTTTGAATTCTATAATCGAATTGAAACAAGCAATTCCCTAAAGTAGTTGACATTAGAATTAGACCTATCATATGTTATAAATTTAACCGGACCATTTATTGGTTTACTTTTCTTCGAATACGAATAAGAAGAACTATCGATAATTTTCTATGTGTCGAAATTTTTGAAAAATTTCGCCAGCGTCTCCTTTGTACGGAGAGCCGTTTGTAATTTCACAATTATATTATAAACGATATACATTGACCACAAGATCGGAAACACAATATATAACACTATTTCTATCATTTTTGTATTTAATCCGAAAGCATACCTTTTTCGCATTTTAAAGCAAGCTATTTAACTTATTTGCGAGCAAAAGCGAGCCAAAGTCATCAACTAACCCAAATATGCTCCAATGGTACCTATTCTCAACTCAATTATAGCGTTATTCGCATATATATAAAGTTTAATAACATAAAAGTTTTATTGTCTTTAATTTTGCAATAAGAAACAAGTTAAATTCAATCATCTGCATTTGCCTCAAACAAAAAACCAAGTTTGCATAAGTATTCAAATGGTACTGCAAAACAAATGATCACGCAAGGATGCAAGCAAGTACACACAAGCAACCAAGTCCAGAAACAAGATGCATAAATAAGTTCAGAAATGTACAACTGCACTTTCCGACAATTTTTTTTATAGCTAAATGACTGAATCAAGTTATGGTTTCTAAAAGTGGATTGTTATATAGCGTGTTAAAATTCCAAAATATCTTTCAGATTGGAAAAATATGGATTATATCTCGAACTATGGAGGATTTTCTAAAAACACATAGCCTAGATTTTTTTTCATTGTTTACACCGGCATACTTAACAAATTTGGGGTTTTAGCCTAATAAACGTCAAAAATTTGCAAAGCACTTAAAATAAAAGTTGTTGATTAAGTTCTAAGCTTTCCAAAAAGTATAAGATCATCGAAAACGTATAAGCAGTTCAAGTGTTATGATTAACACTAGACATAAATTTTGAAAATAATGTATGCAGGCCAGAATTTTCAATTTGTTTAAAACAGTGTTGATATCAAACATATGTTATAGATTCATCATATTAAGAAACTAACACAGCCATGATATATCTCTGTTTTAGGTATATATATTTCGGTAATTATATATATACTAGTACATGTTTCAGGCCCCTTTTTTTATAATAGAATGAAACCCTGCTTATTAGGGTGTTAATCATGGAAGGATAAGGTAAATTCTCTAGAATAGAAAACACAATTATATGGCCACCCTAAAAGAACTGGTATGCCTAAGATAAATTAGTGTACTTTGCATAAGAAAAGTAAGAGAATATGAGTAAGAAAGAGAACTGGATGTATGTGTTATAAAGTCAAAATCTTCCAAATCTACACACTTAATAATGAATATGATTTTTTGAGTCTTCTAACTGGAAGCTCAAATTTTCTTATTATCATTGATCTACGCTTATATTAAAACCAAAAATAAAAATTCATGCACATATTCTCTTTGGAACTCATTTACGTTTAATCAAGTCATAGATATCATGACCACAAAATGCACCAATATGCGAATGATGTAGTTAGGCTACCACTTTTAGCAGTAATGGGTACATTTTATATACCCTTAACAATTAAAACGTATATGTTTGTAAACGCCAATTAGATTTATAAAAACTCTAATAAAAAAAACTATAAAGTTGTTTTGATTCCCATCTACTTAAACTGAGGTTTGAATTTAAAAAACTGACATTGATTATTTTGTAGATATATCACTTACATTCCTATGAAATTTTCAACATATCAAAAACTTTCGCATGATCAAGAAAGTCTGAAGCAAAATGATTGGCATTAATGGTCAGAAAATATGGAAATTCTAAATTGAAATCTCAGTTCATATATATATATATATATATCCTTTATAATTCAAAAATCTTTACAAATTTTAAAATACTATCCACTCCAAGTTGTTCAAGGTATTTAATTTCTTTAATATTCTTTTTAAGACAAGGATGTGAATGGTAAAAAGATTCCTAAAAGCATTATAACCTTTTAAAGTTCAAAATGTTTCAACACAAAATTCCATTTTTTAAAAGAGGTTATTGGTATAAACAACTTACAACGCCGTAAGTGCCATGCTTATAAGAAATTAAATATTATGCAAGTGCTATATAGATCTTGAGCAATAATTGTAACATGAAGATTTCACTATGGAGTATACATGAAAATATGGAAACTACATTAGGACTCTTACTTAGTAATTCTACTTTTAACTTTAGCAAACCATTCTATTTTGCAATGCTTTCAAAAATCCAAACTTTAAATTAAAATAAATATACTCATCTTTTATTCTATTTCTTTGAAATAATTTCAACATTTCCTAAGAATTTCTTTGGTTCAAACTTAATCAGACACATATTTACATACAGAATCCCAAAATTTAACTTAGTTTTGAAATATACAACGTTGCCGTGCCACAAGCATTTAGCAATTCATCTCGCCAATTGGCTGCAGCGTTAACTATCTAAAATTCCGTGTCAACACCACCTTGCCATCACTCCACTTCACACTAATCTCATGGCTGCAAACGTTGTTCGAATATATTTAAGTCTGGAGAACATTATTTATATTTTCCTAAATTAACATATTACTATATAAAATAATATAAAAATCCAAGAAAATCATTTCTTGCTACATTTTTATATCATCGTGTCAATTCTACCTCATTTAAGTGTTTAGAAATCTGTATCGATAAGTTAGCTACTCGTATAGTCCAGAATCCATAAACCTCCCAACGGACTAGTTAACACAAATATACAAACAAAATTCTTTTCAACTATTTTAGAAATAATATTCATAATTTCTCAATTCATTTGCTTGCTTATATAAAAATATTAACTTATGAGGTTACTTATATATACACATCCATTATTTATTATCTACCATTTGCATTCAAAATAATACTTCATGCCATATTCAATTATTCACAACAACAAGCAACCATTCAAAATTTATTATATCTTATTTTATTTATTAGATATATTGTCTGATTCCCAATTTGATTAGATATATATAATTTATCACTTCTAATTTAAAAATATTTTATACAAACATTTTACACCCTTACGACATATAAACACCTTATACAATTTTTTTAACATTAAACATATTGAGGTGCTCAGGACATTCAACTTATTAAATATTTTCTAAATAAGGATGAAAAATTATTTTCTCATGTATAAGTATTATTACTTCACAATGTAAATCATTTTAATACAAATCATTTTCTATAAAAATGAAAAATCAAGAAAATTCGATCATTGATTATTTTAAAATTAAATTCTTATTTTTGAAATTTAATAACTTGGAAAAGCTAACTTCTAGCAAAAAGTTATATATAAAACCAAAAAGAATTCTCTCTTATCAATTTACTTTTTATTTTATTATCAAAATTTCAAATGATATTCACTTCAAAAGAAAATATATAATCCATAACGCTTCTCAAAATATTATTTTTCTTCAAAACATTTTTCCTTTGAAATTTATTACATATATACATTTTTCCAAGATATTCATCCGAATTTTAAAGTAATAGTTAACTTGCTTTAAACTCAGTTTATTATAACTCAGACTACTGTGTTCGACTGTCTCGTCCTAGTGTTTAGGAATCCTTATCGATAACGATGATTAGACAAATCGATCAGAATCCTTAAAGCACTCAACGTGCAATTTAACACAAATTTATTTTCTATATGATATGCATATATCTTCTGGTATTTTACACTTTCACCAAATATTGCTTGTTTAAAATAACATAATCAACGTCATTCATATATATCCTTTATCACAAAATTTGATCCACTTTAATATTTGCTTTTATAAAAGTTCTTTCAATACATTTCAAAATTTAATTAAAATAATTCTTAGCAAATTTCAATTCCGCCGTGCATCTTGGTATTTATTCAGTTGTACTAATAATTACAATTTCATTTTATATAAAACAAAGTTTTCAATTTCCTTTGCGGTAACCACACTAATGAAGATACCGTAATGTTTAATAATTAATATCGAACAGGTTATAAATTTTCAGATGAAAATTCCTACTCAATACTAATTCAAAAATTATTTAGAATTTTCAGAACAATCAAACATATTTAATTATAACTTCTTAAAATGCTCAGCGGAAAAACAGTCCATCTGTTCCCGCTGTGTAGCTCTTATCATTAACCGATCAGGACACTACAATTCAACCTTAAGCCATCTAAGGTCTAATCTATATTTATTTCTCAAATCTCACTTTTAATGAAAGTAATTTCCAATATTTTCATAACAATAAGTTATATAGTATTATCAAAAGATTTTTCAAATACGTCCCAATGATTATTCCTAATAATCATTTATATTTCTATTACTAAATAAATAATTAAATTACCAACTACTACACACCCAAGGGACGAGACTCTAGATCATCTAGGTTTAGATCTTGACTCTGTGCAAATTATATTCTATAATGTTCTAAATCTAGCTCTGATACAAAGCTATGACGACCCCACCGCTATGCCCAGTTTAGCAAAGAAAATTACAAGTAACGTCGTTTGCTAATCCGGAGAATACGGCTAGTTAACGGCGATCGAATGTGAATATATATTTCTACTAACACTGAAACGTCTTATTTACCCTTTTGAGGATCTGAACTGAAAATTAGACGTGTGTTGTATTAATACAAAGTAATAAACACACCAATCAAAAATTTTCATAACAGTATATAATATAGATAAATCAGAATCACAGATTACAGCGGACTAATATACAACATATTTCATAATAAGATGTGAGTCTACAAAATGTCAATACTGGACTCACTCTAATATACATCATATATCATACACTATATCACGTTCACTACTGAATAATATACATGACATAACTACTAAATGTCAATATACATAATGATGAAGTAAACTAAAACTGTCAAAATAGTCTACTCCAAAGTTAACTCAAAGTCCAAGAGTCAATAAGTCCTTGTACCTGTAAAGTCTTGGCCTGACCCGAGTATTAAAATAATAAACGGGTTAGACTATATCTAAATAAAAGGTGAGATACTAATACCATAACTTTATGACTTAAAATAATAAGCCATATAAAATGTGCTGAACAAACAATCATAATAAGGCATATTAATTAAATTCACTACTTTATAAATCCATAAATGACTTAACTCTAGATAAGTCATCTCAAAATATGCCTAAAACCTAGAAATTCATAAAAGGCATATCAAACCAAATACAGATCTCAAAATTTTGACTTAACAATAACAAAATAAGTGAAAATTAAAATATGCCCAAAACAAATACTCAAATAAGGAATATCTAACAAATCACCATTTCATAATTACATATCAAGTCTCAATAGACTATCATCTCAAAATATTGTGATAAAAAATTCAAAATTCCTCAGAGCCATAAAGGATACAGAATATCCATACTAAAAATCTTTGAAGAAATAATCATCCATAATGAAATAATAATGGTAGTCATCTATTGGTTTAATACAGTGACACGCAATCTATCGAAAGAGACCTGCTACATAGTAAGGAAACCTACCGAAAGAGACTGCAGATTAGGAACACCGCTCAAAGAAAAGAGCAGTCGTGTACCTAATCTTTCCTATGCAAATTTACCTACCGAAAGAGGTAAACATAGTCTAACTGTATAAAACAAAATAAACTGATAGGTTGTAGTATCTATAGACTACAATGCATGTAAAAATCTACCTTCCGAAAGAGACAGCCATATTTACTCCATAATAGATTTTCTGAAAGAGAACTACCTACCCAAATCTAAAAATGTATCGATTCTCGGATCGATGAAAAATAAGTTATCTTCTCTCAGGGATCTATCGGTCTAAAATCCGAACACCCTAAGATAATACAACTCTAAGTGTTAATTACTGTCACTCCAGTAATCACAAGAGTTTAACTAACTGTCCCATATCAAATATTAAATTCAAGTATTTACTAAAATTTAGAAATTTTCACTCACTCTATTTAACAAATTATAATGATAATCAAAAGAATTGTACAAAGTGTCCAATACCACCCGACAATTCAATTGTTTATTAAAATTCTTACCTTTCGATGGTACATCTCCAGATAAAATGTATCGGGGTCTGACAAGAACATCTTGTACCTCTGCCACATATGACTGGCCTACTACTTGATTAGAAGTACCTAATATGATCACTCCACTTTGGGCCCTGAAGCATACATGAGTAGATAGTAATTGATCAAGATTTGGAATGACCATACCCTGATGGGAGCGACCCACATGGCCCAGCTGCATGCCCCATTTTTGTCATTTCTTGGTTGATGAGGCTTGAGGCTACGTTTTACCTTTCATATAGCACTTCCAATTTGAAATGCTAACACTACCCTCCAGGCAGCAATGCAATGCCAGCATTCATCCATACAAGTTATCCATGAGATTGACAAACCGAATGCACTACCTCTACTACATCCATTTTGGAATCTCCCTCAAGATTAGTAGCAGGCAACCCTTGCACTTCAAAGAGCTCTGTCTTCTATTCCATCATCTTCAAGATGTCTTCACTTCGAAATGCTTGAGTTGGATCGAAGTGGTTTTCTGATAACAAATCCGATCCCAGTCTCTTCGAAACAACTTTCGATAATTTTCGGTAAACTCAACCCCGGTTCTTTAGGAAATAAACAATCAAAGATAATAGCGGAGATCACCTCCTAACCATTAGTGAATGGATTTCTTTATCATTTGTCCGAGGAGAATGAAACGAGATTTATACACACAGTACAACATCATCGGAGATGACTGTGCCATATAACTCATGTGTTTCTCCTAGATATTTCCAAAGTTATGTTTTGGGTCCATATCTGATAGTCGGTTATTTAACTATCAATAAACAAAGGACAACCAATTCCATTTGAGATTTATTTATCCACAGCAACCACTAAGCCTCAAAACATATCTTTATTTAATAAATCTCTTTCAAAAACGTTTGTCTAAAACATTCATATACTTATCTCTCTAACATCAGTATATACACAAAACATTTTTGAATTACTTCTTACTTCCAAATCATGTTAAAAGGATTAAACATATGTTGTTTAAATTGAAGGTAAGGATAACCCTAAATAGTATTCCCTTGATGTTAAGTGTGGGACAGATGTTTCATACTACCATTTTTAAAAGGTCAATTTAGAGAAAGCCAGATTTCAAATTCTTTTTATACTTCTTTCGATAAATCCTTTTTAATCAAATCTATTTCATTTATGAAATCTCTTTTACTTGAAATCCAAATCCATTTCAAAATACTTTTCAAACTTCCAAATTCATTTATAAAGCCCTTTTATAAATATTCAAAATCATTTATAAAACTTCTTTACTAACCTTTCCTGTTTTAAACAACTTCTTAAATAACTCTAAATCAAATTAACTCCTTTTAATAAGCAAATCCATTTTATAAATCTTCTTTGCTTAAAAACTCAAATCCATTTATCAAAAACACCTTATAAATTTCCAAATTCCTTTATATAACTCTCATAAAACTTCTTTTTATAACATGGAAAACCATTCCCATTAGTTAAAAACATCTTTAATAAAACCATTTGTCAAATCATTCTTTAAATCTCTTGTTCAAAATACAATAACTTTGAAACCATTTCAAATAGAAAATGAAATATTTATCTTTACAAAATCAAACGGAGGTTTAATGACCGCAATGATGCTTTTAATTTGGTTTTACTTATCCAGTCTAACATGGCATCACATAACAATAGGTATATAAGGGATCAGCATATAACAATCAATCAACTTACGTAAATGTCCAAGTTAATTGTATTAATAGAATGGTGTTTTGTTATTCTAATATATATCATTTAGTTTTCTTCATCATATGGGGTTACTTAAGGGTAACCGACACAGAAATCTCTTGGTTTAAAACAAATTTGAAAAGAAAACAGTTTAAAACAAAAACTGATTGCTTAAACTCAGAGCGGTATTAAAATAAATTAAAAACCCCTTGTAAATGAGAGTCAAATCCTTGTTAAATAGTAATTAAACTCTAATTAAAAGTAATTAAACCTAAATTAAATCTTATTAACATAATTAACTTTAATCAAAGATTAATTAAATAAAACCACTTTTCAAAATAATAATTAATTAGTTAATAACTAATTAATCCTCAACTGATAATCAAATAATAATTAACTTTAATTAAGTAACAAATCATAATTAACTTAATCGATTAACATTTAAGTTTTAAAAAACCCATTATTAAAAAATGATTAAGTACTAATTACCTGTATTAATCAATTAAATAATCATTAAATAAATAAATAAATAAATAAATAAATATTCTGTAATTACTAGATTAAAGTTAAAAAACATTCCCAAAAAGATTTCTAAGTGAAAACAAGTTTAGATTAGAAAAATAGTTAGAATTTCCGAACTGCGCGTATAGCGACTATCGCTAAACGGACCTGTAATTTTTTAAAATTGAAAGTTTGATTTTCTAACTTTTAAAACTTCAACTTTAAACTCTGGTCTTCTTTAAACATGAAAATAATTTTTTTAAAACCAAAATCAAAGTTTTAAATTTGAAATCTTTTCACTTTGAAACAAAAATCAAACTTTCGACAAAAAGCGGATTTCTACGTCGTTTTTGGTTAGCGAATCGCTACCTTTGTGTCATGAACCCACATACAACATATACAACATTCAATCACAATATCACATCATAACATTATATCACAATCACAAGCAAGAATATTACTTCACAAATACTAACTAACTTTTCCAATGTTATAGGTAAAATCGTTATCGCCTACTCAAACTTCGGCATAAGCAATCAACATATATGCATGCATGCACAACATATAATATTACTACATACTTAAGCAATATTTTAACTCATAAATTTTACAGTTTTAAAAAGTTAGTAACTTGAGTTTTAAAAATACGAACTTTACTCATCAAAACTCAACAATTTCAAATCAAACTTCAACTAGAGCTCGAATACAACCTAGTTCCTTGTAAAAATGGACTCAATGATGGGTAAGCACCAAGATTGGGCTCGGTCTAAGGTATATTTGGGTACGACCTTGGAGTTTGTGGAGGGTGTGGACTTGTAGCTTGGAAGAGAAGTGTTGTAGTATATATAGAAGTGGTTTAGCGAACTAAAGAGAAGAGTTTAAGTGGAAAGAAGTGTTTTTTTCTCAAATTAGAAAATATGAAGAGAATCAATGGATATATTTTCTAAAGATTTTAGGAACTTTAGAAATGAAAATGGAGATTGTAAAATGAAAATTATGAAGTGGAAGGAGTATTTATAGGCTTAGGAAAAATTTAAAAAAATTATAAAGTGGTTATAATTAAATATACACACATGCATGCACCTCCATCTCCCTCCTACCCTAGTACACGTTACCCCCCCCCCCATTTTCATGCCTTGAATCATGCTAGAGCTTCCACATGTGTGTACTAAAGATATGGATATGATTTGTATATATATAAGTGTGTTTATATGTATATATATATGCCTTTTATAACATAATTTGTCACATCCATGCTTATGGGTGTGTGTGTATATATATAAGTTAATATACATAAGTATGCTTAATTAATACTAATCCTAACATATATAAATGTGTGCATGTTGCACCAAGTGTGCATAACATTCCCAACGACTTTCGGGTATCGAAAAGTAGAAATTTCAGAAAACGTTCTCCGGTCACATTTTCTATTTTTATTTGAACTATCAATATTGTAAACAAATTTTGAAAACTATTTTATCATCATTATTAAATAATTAAAATAGGTTTATTTACTAATAAAAAATCTATTTATTGATTATATAAAATATATTTAAATAGCCTATTTCAAAGTGGCAAAATCCTGAGCCGTTTCAAATCTATTTTACCATAATTTGTTATTATTTAAAAGAGTTATATTTTAATTATAAAACCTATTATTTTAATATTTAAAATATATTAAATATTCGCAAATCAAGGTGGTAAAATTCCGGGTCATTACATCAAAATACAAGATAATTTGTTGGTTGCTAAATAATTTTGAATTATAAATATACATATAGGAGCGGCAAAACTATTCTGTTTCTTCTCTTTGACAATCTTTGATTAACCCAGATAGTTTCTTTTCTAGTGCCCCTTCTCGTGGCAGTGATGACACTCACCCTTGTCATTTGAAGTAGTCTTTTTATTCTTTTTGTTAACCCGTTTCCTCTTCTCCAAACCATTCAAAGATGGCACCTTCCTTTTACCGAGAGCACTGTGCCTTGATCCTTGGATGAAGATTTGGCTAATCTCAACATATTGAGCAGATGTACAAGGCTTCCGTTTAACTGGATAATACTATAGCTTAATATGACTGACTCAAATTATGGAGTAAGTGACCTTAAGGTCAAGTCCACTTGCAGCTCGTTGCTTATCGTCATGTCTAATTATGAAAATCTATCAATATAGTCAGTCATCATTAATAGTAATTGTCTAGTTTCATGCCCTTTGAAATCTTCATGTTGAACAACTTCTTAGTAATCTCGTACTTTGTGGAACAAAATTTCTCCCCAAACAATGCTTTGAGGCTATGGAAGATTTGATGGACATGCATGTTTTTGTGTTATCTCTACAACAGTTTGTCTATGGTAGACAACATGTAAACTTGGACAATTTCAAGGTCTGCAACCCATTTGTTTTAAGCTATTATTAGTTCGAGATCAACATCTTCAAGTGGTCTTAGCCTTGGAGGTTTAGTTACCGATGACCTTAAGTATTCATATATGAGTGCTGTCTTAATCGCTCTTAATCAATCTATACAGTTAGGTCTGGTGAGTTTCTTATTTTCATAAAACAACTTGGTGTAGACATTCTTCTGCAAATTTAATTAGGTTGATTAGGACATTAAATTCATAGTAGATTTTCTTATAATACTAATAAGGTTAAACATTATGTTTCATTTTATTAATAAGCTCCCATTAGAATTTTATGTTTCTGAAAACTATAGGAAAAAACATAGAAATCTTTCGATTTTCTAGTAGGTGTTAAGACTTACATGCATTGGGATTCTAACCTTGAGGAAAGGTCAACAAATCATAGGCCAGCATATGATGGATAATGCCTTATCGGTTGTATCACATACAACTCCTAATCTTGTGGTCTTTGTCCTAATCTCATCTTTACCTTGAGGAAAGCTCAACAAATAAGGAGAGATTATTCACTCGTACCTACCATTTTGCGATGGTCTAAGTATAATGCATATACCTATTGGAAAGCTCAACAAATATGTGCATTTATCTTACCTCGTCTATTCTATATATTAATAACGCTACATGTAACATCTTTAGCTTTGGAAAAGCTCAACAACTAAAGAGTATGCAAGTAATTTATATATAAATGATAAAGGACAACATTTATATTAAAGGCTCATAATCTTTAATATATTCACTTGAGTGATATCACTTATAAAATAATGTATTTCCTATGAAATACCCTTATGATTCAAGTGTCAAACACATTTAAAATCACGGTATACATACTATATGTATGCATTTATTCCTTAAATCTAATTTGGGTTTATTACAATTTCACCTTTTATTATATATACATATTATATAAGTTTAATTCTTGTATAACATTTTATAATTTTAATTAACTTATATAATAGTCATATATATAATCTTATATTAATTTTATTAATTAAATTTCATTTAATTAATTTAGTTAATCAATTAATTAAAATTTTAATTAATTTAATTTTATTCATTTTAAACATTTTAAATTGAGTATGTATATTATACATTTATAATTATACATGTATAGCTTAATTATAAATATTATATTATTCATTTATTAACATTTAAATAATTTATTTAATTAAAGCAACTTTAAATAATTATGAAAAATTATATATATATTAATTAGCTTAAACATTTTAAGATAATTTTACATATATCAATATATATGTTATTAGATTTAATTAATTACTTTTAATTAATTAATGTAATTAATTATCGATAATTTTGGAAAATAATTGTTTAATTTTCAAAATAACTTTGAAAACCATTTTACAACATTTATAAAATATTTATTTATTTTAAATTAACATATCATTTTAATTTTAAAACATATTTTGAAAAATTAGCCCAAGGCTCTAATAAATTTGGACCTTTGTACTAAGGATAACCTTTTGACTTACTTCACCTTTCAGGCTAGGGCAGTCACCAAGTTGGGCAGAGTACTTGATTGCCCAAACCCAACCTTCAACACTACTTTTCTAGACACCTTACTAAATGGGTAGACTTTAATAAGTTAGCTATAATATTGGTAATTTAGACCTCATAGGCTATATTGGGTTCTAATACCATTGATGGAACTAAGCCAACACAAAACGGGTTAAATGAGTGAATTTTTAAAAAAAAATCCGTCTTAGACATTATTGGACCAATGAAGTCTAAATTAATTAGATCATATCTAAATAATTTTAAATAAAATATTAATTTTTTTAATTTATTTATATAAAGATCTGATTTGTTTTATATATGTATAATATATAATGTATATGTGTATTAAATACGCACATACGAGTAAATGTACATGCAACATACGTGGTTTACTGTACTCATATATAAGTGCTGCAATTTACACTACAACAGACATATTTCCCCATATATATATATATATATGTATATGCATTCTGTGATCAATTTATTATATACATATACAACACACACACACACAACACGTGTATACACACACATACATAATATTTATATAGATAATAGTGTTTACTTAAAAGATATTGACCAATTCAAAATAATTCAAATTATTAGCTAAAATATCTAAAGATGGATTTAAGCATAAAACCAAATCTTGATCTAGAATAAAATTTATTTCAAATTTAGAATTCAAATTTTAAATATTGGCATTATATATATGTATGTATGTATGTATGTATAGACGCAAATATATATACACACACACACATGCATAATATTTAAAATTTTATTTATGAAATATTAATCTGTAAATATAAATAAAATGCATTTAAAAATTATATATATTTTTATTTCTGGTGAAGCCAACAATTCGATTTAATTTATTTTACAAATTTGTGCGGATTTGTAAAACACTTTTTATTAATATAAAATCCATACGGATTTTATACAAAAAAATTAAACTATAAAATCAGTAAGGATTTTATTCATAAAATATATTTATATTATTTTTATATATAATACATAGTGATTTTAAATGTTTTAAATATATTTATAAATTAAATTTGTTTCTTCTTTTGGGTTTAATTACAAAGAATATATATCAAAAATGGGTTTTTATTAATATAAATTCCATATAAAATATATATATTTATATATATATAATGCGTGTGTGTATATTCATAAATAAAAAAAAATCAAATTATAAATTTTTAATGCACTTCAAATTTCAAAAATAATTTTTATTTTTTTAATAAAATGGCCGAAAGGAATTATACATGTGTATATTAATTTTTTTTGAATTTAATGTAAATATGTGTATATTAATCTGACAACAAATAAATATATAATTTGTGATGAAATATGGTTCTAATCTACACAAATGTGATGACATAAATGAACGCAGGCATGCATGCGCGCACACACACACACACATATCCACATACACACAAGTCAATATTGATTAGATATTAGCTATTTTCTAGCCTTGATATTGCACCTTAAATGCATAATTAGTAACTCCCTCAATAGAATCCTTTCTTTTCCAAAAATACAGCTAACTAAAGAGAACACCACACCTTTGTATTGCATTTGATATATTTTTCTGTTTGGAAACAATGAAAGGGAGGGCTATGTCTTACGGTCAAAGCTAGGAGGAAGAGAAGCAAAAAGTAAATTAATAAACAAGGGGGATGTACAGTTTGAATAAGAAAAGAAAGGAGCAAAAGGGGGGATCTAGATCTCCCATTTTACCTCTTCTCTTTACTAATTCAAAGCTCATATTTCAACCAAATATCACACCCCCTGCACTCTAAATCACGGCCAACCGTATATTTGGGCTTATGGACCTAAATGCATTACCAAATCAAATCACTATTAATACATTTTAAATCTAGTTTAAATGTTTCTCGATAACGTATGTTGATACGTACATATATAACTATTATAGACACACTTTATTAAATACTGATTCAAATAAATCAAATAATTTTATAGTTAAAATATCACAAATATTAATCAATTTAATTAACAATTATAATTTAATTAAATCGTATCGTATTTCGGAGTATTCAACATTATAGTAGTGCAACCCATAGTTATAAATTCAGTCAGTGATGAATATCGAACAATTTAAATATTAATGTTCACATGTCACCTTAGCTATTAGTGTAATAGTTTGGTCGAGTTTATCGCTTAGTATAACGACCAATATTTTACATATCGCATGATCGTAAAAAATATTTTAAATTCATATGAGGTCGCATGACTATAACTTTCGAAAATGTCAACTAGTGACATTTTTCATTTTAAGAATTTTTATCGAACGACTTCGACCTTGAAAATCTTGTAAGGCCTATATCTTTTGATATGAACCGAATTAGAGGTTAGGACTACTTCTATTGGAAATATATGATGTTTTTCTTTCTATAGAATGGTCATAATAACATTATGGACTTATTGTTTAGGAGATATGGTCGTTTGAAGTTTGGATAGTTTCTGGCCATATTAGTGGGTAATTAATAGGTCTGGATTAGGCCCACTAACTCATTTTAGAAATTATGCCTAATTAGGGATAAGAGAACAGTTTGTAATCACTTTCGCACTTCCCAACACTAAATCAAACCTCCACTAATCCAAATTTAACCAAAAAGCTACACTTTTCCCCACTTTAATTAGCTTAAGCACGCCATGAATGGGTGATTTGCAAGGGTAATCAAGGAATCACTGTTTGGATCACCTATGGATCTATGTAGCTGCTATTCAACATTTAATTTTCCTTAAAATTTGGGTAATTTGGTATAAGGTGGGTGATATTACTTATCTCATTATTCTATGGTTATTGATATGGCTAAATTATGTATTTTGAAATGATTTTCAAAGTTAAGTGTTTTAAAACTTAGATCTGACATTAATGACACCCTAAAACCGAGTTTAAAAAGATAGATTGTATTTTAACTCGTTTTACGTTAATAAACAACCATATTGTTAAATTTGTATAAAATCGAATCTACGATTATATATGCTTTCAAATAGTATTTGGATTGATTATGTCTGTTGTTTGGATGTTATGTAATGATGTGTGATGGTTGTATGAATTATTTTGCAAATTGGCATTAAAAACGTTCAAAATGCAATGCATTTGGAATAATGTTGTTTGGAGCCTAAAAAGACCCCAAAATAAGCCAAATATTATTTGGAGTTGATTCGTTGGCTTAAATTATGTCCTTAAATATGGTCGATTATGGCAAAAATTTTGGTTGGTGGTGGCTAACTTTGAGTCACGAGATGCTTTGCTTAGGGTTTTGGTGGTGAGTGCTTTAAGTCTAGCCGAAGGTATGGAATGGTGGTGCTTTATGTACTTAAAAAAAATTTGGTAGTCAAAATATGGTTGGCATTGAAGTGTTGCTTCGAGTCCAAAGGAGTTAGACATTGGGTTATGTGGTGGAGAGCTTCAGGTCAAGATGGGATGAAAAGTGGTGGTTTTTGGACTTGGAAAAAAATCCTGGGTTCTTGAACATAGCCGGTACCGGCCATATCAAGGTCCAAGAATTTTGCATGGCCGCTTTGAGTTTGGTTGAAGGTTGCTATGGGTTGATTTGGCTTGTCGAGATGTTTTGATCTTTTACACTTAGCCACTTTAGCCAAGAAATAGATCAACCTACATGGTTAGCGATGACTATGTCAAGGCTCGAGAAAATTCTGATGTGAACTTTGGAAGGTGTGGCTCGACGATTTGTTTGTTTCATTTTTGATGTTGTGGCATGGTGAAGAACGATGATAAATAGCGAGGCAAAGGTAGGATGCTTCGATGTGATTACTTCAGAACTTTGATATGTGGATTAAGCATCCGATGAGAGATATCTAAGAGTGCTCTGATGATGATGAATCGATCGAGGGAATCGTGATGATGATCCATAAGGACGAGTTCGAGGAAGGAAACTTGTGGGTAGAACGTGGAAGAGTTCTACCATAGAAATTGGAAGGAAGAAGGGTACTACAATGGGAATAAAAGGAGGAAGGGCTCTTTTATGGAATTCAAATGAATGGAGCGAGGAAGGGCTTCGATACGTGTGTAAAAGGATCATTGATACTCAGAGTGTGCCTAGTGTGCTCATAAGGCAGGGGTATGTATGGATGCTCACTGCGTATTTAGTCGTGTACCCCTGATCGAGGAAGGGATCCATGTACCCTGGATCGAGGAAGGGATCTAGTATCCAACATCTGTGTGGTTAGAATCGAGTAGCTAGAAACTAGGATTTTCCAATAATTTTTGCTGGAGGAATAATCATACAAGTTATCATATATCCAAATCACATGTGTGATTTTCTATGTTTTTCTTATCACTCTAGGGATGTCACATGATGGAGGTATTGTCGACGTGGATACCTGATATTGTACTTAGGATGCGGTACACCTTTATAATGATAGTAAATTAGCAAATTATGTGCTAACTTTTTAGATGCAGGGGTAGGTCAAGTATGATTTTTCGTAACATATATTCCTTGCTATATCAATTTTCATAAAATTTTGAGATTGTTTATCGCTTATCCCAAACTGTTGTTTAAACCGTGGTTTTATGCTTTGCTTCTTATTATCTCGGGTACTCTTAAGTAGACTAGATAGAAGGTGTAGATGGCACGTAGAGTTGTGTAGATGGATTAGCAGGAGGTGGCGCTTTACTTATAATTTGGGTTGATTACTGCTTATTTCGCGGTGCGACACTATGAAGCCTGGGCAGTGTCCATTTATTTTATTAGAGACAATTCATCAGCTGAGTTTATTTATTAGTTGTGTAAACTATGCTACCTTTGTGTATAACTATATGAACCTATGCACTCTGATGTCGTGTTCATTTAGTTATGACCATCTCACTTTATTTATATCTGTAGTGATTTTAATATTTTATTCGATGTACTATGAGATATATATTTTGAGATATATGATAGGTTTTGTGATTATTTTATTTACTTTACATCCCCTGACAATCGTCCTAGATCGGTCAACCACAACTACAGTGCATTATATAGGTATATTGGGTGCAAAGGTGTAGGGCAGTCGTCACAATTGGTATTAGAGCTTAGGTTGCATGGTTGACCTAATTTGATACCCTAATCCATTAGAGATAAGGAGGAGTTATCACCTTAGAATAAATCGAGAGTATGCAAGAGAGCGTACTTGTTATATATATGCACGCACACACACACACACACAGATATATATATATATATATATATATATAAAAGTCGTGTTGCACACGAGTGCCATTGAGGTAGATTTTCTTTATGAGAGTGATCATTCCTATTTTAGATTGAGAATGAGCCAGCATATAAGAAATGCTGCTAGGAACTCCATCTTTGGAGTTGAAGAGGAAGGAGCGGGCTCGAGAGCTGTTAATCTCGATTTGCAGATGATATTCAATACCATGATAAGCAACATGCTATAAAATGCTCAGGTGACCGCTCTGAATGTTGCTGTAGGTGGTGGTGCTCAAGTGCAGGCGCCCAGGGCCGATTTTGCGAAGTTGAATAAGGA
The DNA here is from genome assembly GCA_030737815.1 of Allium fistulosum. Classification (NCBI taxonomy): domain Eukaryota; kingdom Viridiplantae; phylum Streptophyta; class Magnoliopsida; order Asparagales; family Amaryllidaceae; genus Allium; species Allium fistulosum. The sequence goes on from CM060903.1 coordinate 498,977,978, forward strand.
ATCTATTAGCCTTGGTGGCAAATATTTCTAAGGAATGGAGTCGGCTATGGAAGTGCAAGATTGGCTTGATACCAACGAGAGGATCTTTGATGACCTGGAGTTAGATGGTGCTATATGGAGGAGGTTGGCTAATCGAAAACTCCAAGAAAGGGCTATGAACTGGTGGAATGATGTAAAGGTTGTTACTCTCGAGGAACGGTTTAGTTGGGACAAGTTTAAGAACACATTTGAAGAGAAATTCATACCGGTAGCTCAGTAATTGGTTCTATTCCACAAGTTTGCAGATTTGAAGCAGGAGGACATGTTTATCTCTTAGTATGTGGTTGAGTTTGATGCTTTATTGAAGTACGAGATGTCTTTTATAGACACTCCATTAAAGGAGAACAAAAGGTTTATTATGGGCTTAGATGATTACTTATAAGAGAAGCAAGTAGGAAACATTAATGAGTCATTTGAGAACTCCTTGAGAAGGCTTTTCGACACGGGAGTCTTTACGCTAAATTTAAGAATATTGTTGTTTCTAAAGAAGAGCTAAAACCACAATCAGGTGGGGGAGAAGAAGAAATGGAACAATAAGAGGAAACAGTTCTAGAACAAGGATGCTCAGAAAATGACCAAGTGGAACCCTATTTTCTATAACTGTGATGACAAGAGTCATCTGAGTAAAAAAATTAAGGTTGAAAGGAAGAGGTGCTATAATTGCAACAAGGCAGGCATATGTAGAGAGATTGTCCTGAATCAACGAAGTAGAGCAAGTGTTGAAGGCTTATGCTTTGGATGATGTTCCGACTTCATTGAGTTCTCACTCAAAAGGGAAGGGTGTCACTATTCAATGTATGCTTTCTATTTATGATGTTCCCATACATGTTTTATTCGATATCGGGCTTCACTTTCCTTTATATCCAATGACTTGATGGATAGGTAAGGATTGAAACCCGTAATTGTTGACCAACCTTTGGTAGTGACAAAACTATTCGAGGCTCCACCAATCTGTGTATGGTTTGGCATAATTTAGTCTTATCGAGTTATGGGTGTTTTTTTATGATTGCTTTGTTTTGGGTTTTATGGGGTTTAGTATTATTTTAGGGATGGAATGGCTGAGGAAGTATGCAGTAGTGATGGGTTGCGAGAAGCTATTGGTGACAATTGGGACTGAGGATAGGTAGAAGGTAGAGTTGGGCCGCCTAACGGAGCAAGAGGTTATGGTTAGTTTTTTATATTTGTTAGAGGTCCCGTAGGATGAGTTGTCATTCGTGCCTACCGTTGTAGAGTATCTAGATGTATTCAAGAAGGTAATTGGATTACCGCCACACATGGAGATACAGTTACACATAGATTTAGTAAAGGATGTCAGACCGGTAGTTATTCTTTGAGGCGTATGACACCCGAAGAGCAGAAGAAACTAGAGATGCAAGTGAATGACCTGATGAGGAAGGGATTCAATCGTAGGAGTATATCTGAGTGGGATGCACCTATAACATTTTCTACTAAGGTGTATGGCTATTTGAGGTTGTGTGTTGATTACCGTGAGCAGAATAAGGTGACAAAGAAGAACAAGTATCCACTCCCACGTATTGATGACTTGTTCGATCGGCTCCATAGTGCAAAGGTATTATCTCAGTTGAACTGTGCAATTGGATTTCATAAACAGATAGTAGCGAAGGAGAGGGTGACAACTAAAGTGTTTCATACGCCGTCTGGATTTTATGAGTAGTTGGTTATGCCGTTCGGGCTAACCAATGCATCGACATACTTTATTGACCTTATGAACCGTGTCTTCAGGGCCAGCTAAATAAGTTTGTGCTTATGTTTATGGATGATATTCTAGTCCATTCTCGGATGAAAAAAGAACCCAAAACACATTTAAGGATTATGCCTGAAGTGTTGAGGATGCATTGGTTGAATATGAAATTTTCAAAACGTCGCTTCTGGAGGAGGGAAGTGAGATTATTAAGTCATGTTGTTTCAGAATAAGACATTATCGTAAATCCTACAAAGGTGCCAGCGATTGAAGATTGGAACCAATCCAAGAATGCCACAAATGTGAGAAGTTTCCTTGGATTGATGAGATATTTTTTTCATTTTATCAAGGACTTCTCAGAGGTAGCAACACTGTTGCCCAATTTGACGAAGAAAAATTAGAATTTTGTGTGGGATGCGAGCTGCGAACATGCATTAGTAAGTCTGAAAGAGAGGTTGATGAGTGCACCGGTGTTGACCATTCTGAGCAGGAATGAGAAGATAATGGTATACATGGATGCTTATGGTACCAGATTGGGTGTGGTGCTGATGCAAGGAGGTAAGGTTGTCACATATCTAGTCGATGGCTAAAGCCGAATGAGAGGCAGTACCCTACCCATGATTTGGACTAGGCAACGATAGTGTTTGTTTTAAATATTTGGAGTATTATTTGCTTGGGGAAAGGTTCTAGTTATTAATGTACTACCAATCGTTGAAATAATTTTCTCCTAAAAAGACCTCAGTCTTCGTGAGTAGCGATGATTGAAATTTTTGGCCTCCTACTACTTTAGCATTTCTTATACGCCTGATAAGGGAAATGCAGTGTTGATTCTTTGAGTAGAAGATTTATGCCAGCTTCGGGGTGATGTTCTTAGAGTGGACATAGCTTGAGTAAATTGTTGGTTATGACTTTATAACTCATTATGAGTTAGAGCCAGAGATGCTGACAAGTTTGACTATCATACCCACCCTGATTGAGCGGATCAGTGCTAGCAAGAAGCGAGATTCTATACTGGTGGAAATCATAACAAAGATATAGGAAGAAGTAGAGTCTAATGAGATGAGGCAGTATGAGATCGACCATAATGGTTGGATCCATAAGAGCGGGAGGTTTTTTGTTCTCAATGTCGATGGATTGCAAAATGAGGTACTACAGAAGTGCCATCATTCAAGACTAATTATACATCCCGGCGGTAATAAGATGTACCGTGATATGAAGAAAATATTGTTGGGAAGGGAAAGATGGATATCGGGGCATTCATCTCGAAATACATAAATTGTCAATTGGTAAAGGCAGAGTAGAAGAACCAAATTTGTTAACTATACCACTTGTGTTTCCTGAGTGGAAGAGGGAACAAGTTTCAATGGATTTTATTAATGGATTGCCAAGGACAAGAGGAGGGTACGATAGCATTTGGATCAAAGTCGATGGATTGATGAAGAGTGCCCAATTCATAACCGTTAAGGCCAATAGAATGACATCCAAATTGGCCAGGTTATATGTGAAATGGGTAGTGCAATTCCATGGTCCGTCGAAGAGCATTATGAGTGACCGAGACCCTGTATTCACTAACGGTTTTTAGAAGAGCTTATAAGAGGTGTTGGGGATGAAGCTGCATCTCACTATTTCTTATCACCCACAAACATATGGGCAGACCGAGAATGTGAATCATATCTTAAAAGGTCTTTTGTGAGCTTGCATACTCTACTTTGGAGGATCATGGGATGATCATTTACATATGGAAGGGTTCATATACAATAGTTATCAGTCTAGCATCGGTATGACACCATTTGAGAGACAATCGAATGTGTAACTCTCCTGCGTGTTACTGGGAAATGGAAAAAAAAACTGATACTTTAGCAAGGTATGATCGGGGAGACTTCAGAAAAGATCAAGATCATTCGACAATGAATGAAATCTGCTCAAGACATACAGAAGAACTACGCCGATAAGAGACGTAAAGATTTGGAATTCTCAATCGATGATATGGTGTTTGTGAAGATCTCTTCATTGAAGAATGTATTTCAATCCGATACTTAGGGGAAGCTGGTTCTCATTTAACAAAATGTGTGCACATCTCAGGTGTAACCTTTTCATGGATTCGATGGATGACATCGAAATTGAGCCATAAGCTCGAGACCTTGTAGGCACATTCATATTGTCGGACAAGATATGAAGCAACTTAGGAGGAAGTCAGCAAAGTTAGTGAAAGTTTAATAAAGTGAAAGCGAGAGTGATTGCACGTGGGAAATCGAGGAGAGTATGAGGACCACTTATCCGAAGCTCTTTATTTAGTATGACTTTCTATTTATTGCATTTACTTTCACTTTTTAGTATCATGTAGAGTAGTTTAGTATCTGGCATGCTAGGACAGGAATATTTATATTATTTATTGCATGGTTGCATGAATGATGCTTGAGATGATTTCTTATAATCGTTAGGTATGTAGGGTAACTATAGTTGATTTTCTTGTTAGATTTGAGGATTTCGGGGAAAATTTTCTAAAAGGGGAAAGATAGTAATGACCCATATTTTACATATCGAAGAATTGAAAAAAATATTTGTTTTAAATTCATATGAGATCGTATGACTCTATAATTTTGGAAAATTTCAACTAGTGACATTTTTCTTCACTAGAATTTTATTGGATGATTTTGACCTTGAAAATCTTGTAAAGCCTATACCTTTTGATGAATTAGAGGTCAAGACCACTTCTATTAGAAATATATAATAGTTTCTCTTTCCGTAATGGTCATAATAGCATTTTAGGGTTACCATTTAGGAAATATGGTCGCTTGAAGTTTATACAGTTTCTAGCCAGATTAGTGGGTAATTAATTAGGCCCGGACTAGGTCCACTAATCCATTTCAAGAATTATGCCTAACTAGGGATGAGGGGATAGTTCCTAGTCACTGTCCAACTTCCCAAAACCGAAACGAACCTCCATTACTCCGAATTTAACTAAAAGCTCCGGTTCTCCTTACTTTAATTAGCTTATGCATGTCATTAAGGGGTGATTAGCAAGGGGAATCGAGGGATCACTATTTGGATCACATAGGGATCTGTGTAGCTACTATTCAGCATTTAATGTTTCTCAAAATTTTGGTAATTTGTAATAAGGTGAGTTATATTACTTCTTTCACTATTCTATGGTTATTGATATAGTTAAATTGTGGTTTTTGAAATGATTTTCAAAGTTAAGTGTTTTAAAACTTAGACTGACATTAATAACACCTTCAATCTATGTTTAAAAAGATAGATTGGTATTTTAACTCATTTTACATCAATTACTAACCATATTGTTAATTTTATATAAAATCAGATGTAGGATGATGTATGCTTTCAAATAGTATTTGGATTTATGGTATGTGTTGTTTGGATGTTATGTAATGATGTGTGATGGTTGGATGATTGTTTTAATGTGTTTGTTAATTATTTTGCATATTTAGGAATACATTCAACTTTTTGTGCAAACTGGCATAAAAAATGTTAGAAACATTATGCGCCTGGAATATGACGTAATTTAGAGCCTAAAAAACCCCAAAATAAGTCGCGTAGGGTTTGGAGTTGATTTAGTGGCTTATATTATGATTGTTAAATATGGTTGGTAGTGGCAAAAATTATGGTCAGTGGTTCCTAACTTCAAGTCACAAAATGATTTTCTTTGGATTTTGGTATGAGTGCTACGAATTTGGCTAAAGGTATGAAATGGTGTTGCGTTATGGACCTAGAAAATTTTAGTGGTCAAAATATGGTCGGCATTGAGGTATTGCTTTGAGTCCAAAATAGTTAGACTTTGGGTTATGTAAGGGAGAGCTGCGGACCAAATTGGGATGAAAAGTGATGGAAAATTTTTGGCCTTGGAAAAAATATCCTAGGTACTTGAACTTGATCGGTACCGACGATGTTAAGACCCTAGAATTTTGCATGGCCGCTTCGAGTTTTAGCAGAGGTTACTTTGGGTTGAGTTGACTCGACAAGATGTTTTAGGCTTCGACACTTAGCTACTTTGGCTAAGAAGTAGATCGACCTATACGGTCGATGACAACCATATATAGGTTATACTGACTATGTCAACGCTTGAAAAAATTAGGACGTGAACTTTATGAGGCATGGCTCGACGATTCATTCGTTCAATGTTTGGATTTGATTTTTTGGTGCGATGAAGAATGATGATAAACGGCGAGGTGAAGGTGTGACGCTTTGATATGATTACTTTGGAACTTTGATATGTGGATTCCACATCCAATGGGAGGTATCTAGGGGTGTTCCGATGACGACGACTCGATCATCGGAGTCGTGAAGATGATCCATAAGGATTGGTTCGAGGAAGGGAAGTCGTGGGTGGAATGAGGAAAGGTTCTATCGTGAAAAATGGAATAAGAAAGGGTTTTATTGTAGGAAAAGAACGAGGAAGAGTTCTATTATGGAATGGAAATGCATGGAGCAAGGAAAAGCTCAGATACGCCTACGAAGGGATCATTGATACTCAGAGTTTTTCCAGTGTGCTTGAAGCAGGGGTATGTGAGGATACTCACTTTATATTTAGTCATGTACCCCGTCTGGATAAAGAGATCCGTGTACCTTTAATCGAGGAAGGGATCTACTACTCAACATCTATGTGGCTGGAGTTCAAGTACCTAAAAGATAGGATTTTTCCTTTAATTCCTGGTAGAGGAATGGTCATATGAGGTACCATATATCCAAAGCACATGTGTGATAGTTAGGATTGTTTGATGGATGCTATGTTCGCCATGTTTTTCTTATCACTCTAGGGATGTCAATGGACGAAGGTATTATTGATGTATATACCTAGACACCCGATATTGTACTTAGGACGTAGTACATCCTTATCATGACAGTAAAGTAGCATATATTATTATGTGCTAACTCTTTGGATGAGGGGCAGGTTAGAAATGATTCTACGTACCATACGATCCTTACTATAGCAGTTTTCATAGTATTTTGAGACTGTTTATCACTCATACCAGATTGTTGTCTTACTCGAGGTTTTATGCGTTGCTTCATATTATCTCGGGTACTCTTAAATGAGTAAACTAGATGGTAGGTGCAGACGGCAAGTGGAGTTTTGTAGATGGATTAGCAAGAGATGATGCTTTTTCATACTTATACTTTGGGTTTATTATTGCTTATTCCATTATGCGACACTATGGATCCTAAGCTGTGTCCATTTATTTTATTAGAAAAAGTTTATCACGTGAGTTTATTTATCAGTTGTGTAACCTCTGCTACTATTCTATATAACTGTATGAACCTGTTCACTCTGATTTTGTGGTTCATTTATTTAATACTATCTCGCCGATTTTTTTATCTATGATGATTATTATATTTTTCTGATGCGTTGTGAGATAAACGATAGGTTATTTGATTGTTTTATTTACTTTACAACCTTTGACAATCATCCTACATCTATCGGGCACTATTGTAGCACATTATATAGCTATATTGGATGCCGGAGGTGTAGGGCAGTCGTCACACTCACATAATTTTGGTAAAAATCCAATTTTACTATTTTAAGCGGTCCTTTGGGCGATTATTTACATCAATTCTACTCGTCAAAACTATATCACATTAGGACTTATGGAATTTGGTTTTGTTCAAAATTCCAATACCCTCCATATTTAACTTGCATAATCCAATCACAAAATTTTTGGTTCAATAATAATAATTATTATTAATAGATCTACTTTGGCCAAAGACTTTGACTTTGAGTTAACTATAGTTGACCGTGATACTAACCTCAAATAACTGAGGGCTATTTAACAATATTTCAGTTTCAGTGCTTCAATTCAGACCCAACTATTGTCGCGATGGACATTGTACCATAGTTTAACTATAACCAAAGTGGAGTGTCCATATTGAACTTCAATAGTATTCTCAAGTCAAGTGAATTATGTAGTATTGTCACTTCGATATTCACTGTTTGAGCTCAGTTATATTAACCAACGGAAAACTATCGTGTGAGTCATTACGTAGCTATCCAATAATTATCTGTACGTAACCCCTTGGTGTGTCCAATAGCCATGTGTAATACACTATATAACATTTGGAGAGGGTTACGTACTCTAATCTCAATGGATTAATTGATATCCCGTCTCGAAACATGTTAGCTACGAATATTTAGAACGATAAGTTATTTTATATGATAAATTTCTCATGATTACAATACACTGTAATTACTATCACATGATGTATGATTTACAGATTCTTTTTGTTAAATATACTTAAATTAATTAAATAATTAAAACAACACATCATGACAAGTATATAATAGAAAGAAAAACATATTTTCTTTCAAACGAGATTTTATTACAGAGTTAATAATTTATAATAAATTACAGAATTTTCCCCAAGGCATACCCTTAACTCTATCATTTCCTACAAGTACTCTACGGTAACCGACTTTTGTAGAATATGCTAGTGTATGATTTTTGTTTGATGATAATAAACATATATATATATATATATTCGTTTAAATGTATTTGTTGTTGTACTATTTTATTTTTCACATAATTAAATAAATATTTGTTGAATAAAATAAATAACTTAGAATTCATTTTTAAACAAATATTTTATTACAAATTCAAATAGTAGAAATTTGAGATCTCACTACATTTATACATTTTCAATTGCAATACAACTTCGATTACAACACATTTTCACTTTACATATTCACTCTTACTCGTATTTGATCTTCAACTCTATTTCCGTTTGTATCCAGCATCTGAACTATCAGCAGAATAAACACTAACGCGGTAAAATTGAAAAAGAAATATTTTTGCAGTGCAAAATTAGTGTGTGTTTTGAAAATATTATTTGCCTCAGTTATTCGGGTTGTTCGTCATCATTTTTCTTTTAATTCATCTTACACAAACAACTTGTGACATGCACAATGTATCACTGTACATGCCACAAGGTCGTGCACACCGATATACACTTGCTTGTTAAAATCGTAGGGACAAGTGACCACAAGGTCAAACCCAAGCAAAAGCTGGATTCAACTCAGGTGTAATACAAAAAAAAACATCATAGAATGGTCAAAAGCAAGTTCATATGCAAGCATTCAGTTTCAACATGACAACATGCATGAACGCAAAAAAAAAGCTTCATACATGTTTGCTTCAAAAGGAACCCAACTATATGCAACCATGACAGCAACTCAACAAGCCGATGCAACCTAGACCAGAACCAGTAATGTAACCAGACCAGACCACATACAAGAACAAGACATGACCGCTAGACCACTCAAATGAAACCAGGAACCAACTACAATAAAATTGGCACTAATGAACCAGACATGTACTAGTTCAGCACATATGGTCAGGAGCAATGAATCAAGCTACAGGCATGACTACAAGAACATGAAACCATGAACACACTTGACTTCAAATCAGAACAGAGGTATGAACACAAAAAGGACCACCAGACCAGAAAGAACTTGAAGTTCATATGAAACCAAGTACAAAGCAAAATGTTCAAGTGAGTATGAGCAAGCAGTTAACATGAATGCAAAGTTGAAATGCAACCAGACTAGACACCAATCAGAGCATGCAAGTGAAGCTTCAACCAAGACAAAAGTGCAGACCTCAAATGACTCGAACACAATCAGCCTTATAAGGAAACCAGCATGAACACAAACAAGGTCAAATGCAACAGACTTCAACACACAACAACAATGAACACAGCAGTTCAGACAACAAGCAAAATGCAGAATTCAATGAGATCACACACCAGTTTCAACATGTATGAAGGCATGAACACATACCACACAATGCAACTAGTCCACATACATGAAGATACACATGTAATCATATAACCAGTACACTGAAATGCAAACTAAACCAAACTTGAGTGAACCAGAGGTGAATACAACAAAATAACATCAAGTCTAAACAACCAGAGTTGACACCAGAGGCATCACAACACACACACACACACACATACATATGTATGTATGTATGTATATACATGGTGACACATATACAAGTGAACATGACATGATCAAAGAAACTATCAGTAGCAGTTCGAACTCAAGCAGTTTACATGTATATAAGCATAGAAATGAAGAAAATCAAGTCGTGGGTAATTATCAGTAGCCGTGGGTAATCCAGGTCAAGAAGCAGTCAAAAAGAAATGATCAAGCTAAAAAAGTCATAGAGGGTAACACGAATTGAACAAGTCAAAGTCTGGATTATCTCAAAATGCCAAAGTCGTGGGAGCAAAAAGAACGGAGCAAAATTCAATTTCATGGAGTAACACGTATGAGATGAACAAGTCAGGAATCATACTTGTCGTTCGATCAAAAATCCATGGCCGAGAAAAGCAATTGACAAGTTCAAATAGAAATATACAAATGAAAATACAGGGAATCAAACCCTATATAAATTCCCAATTTCATCATCGACAAAAGCATTCGAGTTCAAGCAAATACCAGAGCAAGCCAAATCATGAACCAATATATAACTCGAATCAAAGTCGAGAACTAAAAGGGCAAAAATCACCTATCAATTTATCAACATCCAACTCGACTTATTGAAGCGGTCGCAAGCTATCAAAGCCAAGGAATCGATTGACAAGGCAAATCAAAGTAAATTCATCACTGCAATTGATCGAGTTGATTCGGCGACTTCAATTTTGAATGAAGCCCTAAATCCAGATTGATCAAGAAAACAAGGCGGCCACGAAAATAAGAAAATGGAAAAGCGACTGTTTTTTTAATCTTTTAATTAGGCTGCATTTGTTAATTTATTTGAGCCGAATTATATTGTAGGGCTTTGTATTTAATTTTAGTACTTTAGTTTCTTTTTAATTTTTTGAGTCAAACTCTAGTTGTGTAACTAGGTACGAACTACGGTTTTGTAGTTCGAGAATTCGCAACTCAGTGGCTGAGTTATGGCAGGGTTTTAAGCTTAGAGTTAGGTTAGTCAAGTTAGCGGGTGTCGCAAGTTTACATGTGTTTGTAAGCGTCTGACTACTTAATTTCTAGTAGAAACCTTGGTAGCAGCACTTAGGCAAGTTTTTACCGAAGCTGGGTAAATCTGTGTGTGATTTTTACTGCATTACTTTTTGTTATTATTTTTATTTCCGCATTAATTTTAGTATCACCCTATTCACCCTCCCTCCCTCTAGGGTGAAAACGATCCTACAACTTTGTCGCTTGTTTGATCGGTACTGATCGATGCATCTGGAGCAATAGCTCTAGTTGCATCATTTCTAGCTCCAATGCCCTCACCTTGCAATCGAACTTCCTTCCTTAGATCGAGCCAGTGAACCCCTTCTTCCATCATTATGTCTTGCATGAGAGCCATCTCATCTTGGTGCTTGCTTCATCAAATGAATTGTCGTCTTATCACTTCCATCACTCTTTATAAGTTGATTTCACTTGTTGGTTAACTCCATAGACAATCATCTCTAATTCCTTCCTTGTAACAAGATCTGATGGTGGTTGTGTATGCGATCTACCACTTGCATTATGCTCTTTAGCGTTTCCTTCTTCATTGCTGGCTCCTCTCTCAAGTTGCTTTCCAACAATTTTTTTGGGACCCCTCTGTCTGATCTCCAAGAAATTTTTGAAACAGTCTAGGTATCTTTAGAGATCTAGACTGAGATTAACGTTCTTAATAAAAGAACCAAAAAATGTTAGTAACAAATTTGATCTAACGCCCCGAAGGGACTATATAGAATAGACGATTTGATATGTAATTGTTGATTGTTGTTTGTACATGGATTTAACTTTTGATTTACGTCGTTTACGAGTTCAATCAGTTGAATCTCAGATCTAACAAATATAACAAAAATACATAAAGAATGTAATAGAAAGCAATAATCAACACATAGATTGGTTCGGCGATTGCCTATGTCCACTTTAATTCAGATTTATTCATATTTTTCATTAGCTTTTAGAGAGTGTTATAGCTTAAATATCGAAATCTAAGTTTGATTTGAAGATGCCAGAGCTTACTCTTTGTTAAAATAATTTGTTCATCTTCTTAGTTGATGTCTTTATGTGTTTATAGGCATAGAGCGACGACTTAAGATTGAAAATCGGGACCCCCATCTGAAAAGTCATCCGTGAAAATATTTCTTTTAGATCCACAAACATGGAAGAGGTATTAGAGGATATTTTTGATTCTGCAACATCGGTCAACACTGACCGATAACGTATCGATATGTATTGATCGATGGGTTTAATGTTCTTTCATGCTCTACTACACTTCGTAGCGCATTTATCCGTTTATCCGTCATTACTTTATGCCTTAACTTCAAATCATGCTCCAAGAGCAGAATACATCACCATGTCATTGAGAATTCTATGAATCGTTACCGATGCATGTCATCGATTTGGTAATGGTTGATGATACTCTAAGATTATTTTTTCAAATTTCTTCTCGTACCATCTTGCATTCGATTATCGATGAGATTTACATCTATGTCTTCATCATTTTGAATTTCAACGTTGTCGAATCGTCGTTTGTAAAAAAATCACATATTAATAAAATCTATAGACCTAATATTTCTTTTTTATTGTTAAATAAAGGAGGGCTGAGAATAAAAATTAAATTAGATTATATAAGCCTGGAGAAAATATAGTTAATTTTAGAGATCGTCCCAAAAGATTTAGCAAAATACTTCATTGGTGTTATTTTATCATCAGTTGCCATATCAGCAAAGATCCTTTTCGGCTTTCTTAGAAACCAGATTGTGCGATTTTGTTTCAGAAGTTACAAATGCATACATATATTCCTTTGGGCTTCTTTATCATGTACTTATTACTAAAATATATATTATAAAGTGGGCTGTAGTGCTAACGTTATTAATTATTGGGCCTTTAGAGTACAAAAAGATTCATCATAATATATTTATCTAAAATATCTACATATGTACAAGGTTGATAATTGATGTCATGTAGTGAATCATGTCACCTTCCAAATGTAGAACTTAAATCGCACCGTCTTTTAATCAACTGTTGTATAAAAATATAATCCTCGTTATACACTTGTTTAATCTTCGCAAAAGATAAGTGAGCTGTGCGACAATATTATATGAAATCAAAATTGTCCATCCATAAGTAAGTAACAATTCCTTTTTGGCTTTAGCGTTGTTTTTGCTGTCTACATCTTTATATCAAAAGCCAAGGCCTCTTTCTCTTTGTCTTCGTCCTCACCTTATCAAATAACCAGACATTTGAATATACTTAACTTTTCTAATTATGTAAACTGGGTATATGTTTACGCCCTCGCTACCATACCAATTATATGAAACGGCCGTTCTCGTCCTAACGTTTTAAATTGTGCACGTGAATGTACTTTGTTCTATGTGTTCCACCGCACGTGACTCTTTTGTGGCTCGTACAAGAGAATCCTAGAAATCTAAAAATTGAACATGTTTACTCCAGACGTAATTATCCGACGTGACCAATGATAACACCAGCCTAGCCATCAATCAAAATTAATATTGGATAATATAATGTTAACCAGTGCGAACACAACACACGGGCTCACATAAATTTTTTAACCGGGTATTTTTAGAATTTTTTTAAATTACACGAGGGTGAAACATACGTTTTTAAATCGTAATTTCCAATTTTTTTTCTTAAAATAAACTTAAATGATAAACATGTTTAAATAATTTCAAAGGTACGGACGAATCCAGAGGGATCGGCTTTAACATGCATTTTAGTAAAACTTGTTCTATAATGTACTGTTTTATTAATAAAACACAAAGTAGCATTACTGGGTTGATTTTTGAGAGGGGTCAAGTGCTCATTTTGGACCATGAGTGATTCGCCCCTGTTCAAAGGGCACAAAGTATAAAAAAATATATCCGAATGCAGTAGTGTTATACAACACACTAATATCAATTATAAGTAGGAATAATAATGGGGCGGGCTAGGGTCTAAATGTTGGAACTAGATCAGTCCGTAACAGAAGATATGAGTGAATTTAAAAAAAAATTCTTATTGGATCTATATTGAGCCTACGAATTCTAATTTATTTAGAACATTTCTATATTTAATTTAAATAAAATATCTTATTTCATTTAAATTTACAAATTATAAATAGAATTTTGTTTGATTTATGTTCAATTAAATATAACACTACACATATGTATCATATGCATATGTGTATGTGAATGAATGTGTAATATAATAATCCGTGCAAAGTATAACATGCACATATATAAATGTTGGGATTTACATAACAATTGACATGTTAGCTCATTATACATGTATATGTGTGTGTATATATATATATATGTATGTATGTATATGTATATATATATGTGTGTGTATGTATGTATATATGTGTATATATATATATATATGTATGGATTTATATGTGTATATATATATATATAAATGTTGGGATTTACATAACAATTGACATGTTAGCTCATTATATATGTATATGTATATATATATGTGTATGTATATATATATGTGTGTGTGCGTGTGTATGTATATATATATGTATATGTATATGTATATGTATATATATGTGTGTGTGTCTGTATGTATATATATGTATATATATATATATGTATGGATTTATATGTATATATATAAATGTTGGGATTTACATCACAATTGACATGTTAGCTCATTTTATATATATATATATATATCCGTCTGAGTGTGTGTATGTGTGTGTGTGTATATATATATATGTATATATATATGGATTTATATGTGTGTATATATATATACGTATGTATGTACGTATGTATATGTATATGTGTGTATACACACACACACATTAAATGTTGTCCAATATACGTATGTATGTAAACTTGTTATTTATATAAATATAAAAAACTATGTATATATACATACATAATAATATATTTTAAATCATTTTACACATATAAATATATATGTACGAATTATAATAGCAAAATTATTATATTTAAATATATAAATATGTATATATGTTTGTGTGTGTATTAATTATATATTAAAAAAATATAGATATTTTTAAATCTTTCCAGATTGAATGCATAGCACTAAAAAATTTATTTATATTTTATTGCATTAATATATATTAATTAAGTATTCAAATACAATAAAATAATAAAATATTTTTGTGTTATATTATTCAAATTTTAAATTTTTAAAAAATAAAACATGATATTTTAAAGTCATAAAAAAATTTCCAAAATTTTCTGAGTCAAAATAATATTTTTAAGTAATTGATTGATTTCGACCATTTAATAAATTGATTTTTTTAAAATATAAAAAATGATTTTTAAATTCTCATTTTTTTCGAGAGTTTATATGGTGATTAAAAAATTCAAAAAAATGAAAATTTAATTTTTGAAACATATTTAATTTTATATGATTTATTTAATTAGTATATTGATTTAAATAATAGTAAATAAATATTAAAAATTAATTTGCAGCCATTGAAAAATATAATCTTTGTAGATATGCATTTATAAAATATAAGTTCAACTATTAACATGATACGATGATATAATTAAATACAAGTCGTATAATTAAAATTAGGTAATATATTAATACACACACATTAATAAAATGATAATAATTGAAATTAAATTTATTTGGTTGTAAACTTCAAATCTATTTATAAAAATGTGTTTTTTAAATAAATTAAAACATACATATAACCAATCTAATATATGAAAACATTGATGATACATATAAGAATCTCACCTAGCTAGCAATATAATAATGATACACACACCCACTAATATATAATATTATCCTGAAATTATAAATCATATAGTATATTAAATACATACCTAATACTAATGCCTTAAAACTCACCTTGTAATGATGAATTCTCCTTTCTTGGAAATCTTCTCGATTTGGCAGATTGCTAATCCTTGAACCATAAACCTTTAGCTATCCAATAACTATCACCTTTTAAATTGATTCGAGATGAATTTGTCGTAGCTCCTTGTTGATGAGGTTGGCTAGTAATGATGGGAAAATAGCAGCGAAAAAGTCTTCTAAGGGTTGAGGATGGAGATGCTTATATAGAGGAAAAGTTCGAGATATTGTAGGATCAATATCCTACATCATATCTTATCCATTCTCTTCTATTTTAGCCCTCCATCTCAAAGCCTTTATTGCACCATCTTATAGTTTCATATTGCCCTTATTTTGGTCAAAATTTCCAGCCCCTTTCATGGGCTTTAAACCCATTTTAAGCTTAAATAAATATTATTAATTAATTCTAATTTAATTGCTTATCGACATCACATATTGATCGATATATTTATAACTATTATAAATATATACAATAATATTTATTCCTCAAATCATATTTAAAATTTAATAATTAAAATTTTATAAATATTAATTAATTTATAACAATTATAAACTAGTTAAACCGTTTGGTCTAAAGAGAATTCATCATTTCGGTTGTGTTACTCGTTTGGTGTAAATTTGATCGGCAATTATCATCGAACTATTCGAATATTAATTTTCACGCGTCACTTAGCAGGTGGTGCGACATTTTAGGAAAATTTATCGCTTACTTAGTTTCAGTAAAATTAAATTTTATATTATTAAGCGTTACTAGATTGTGACATTTATTTACACCAATTCTCTTCGTTAAAACTATATTACTTTGGACTTATGAAATTTGGTAATGGTTAAAATTCCAATATCATCCATATTCAACTCTATAGTCCAAACACAAAGTCCTTGATTCAATAATAACAATTATTAACCGAAATGTTCTAGTCAGAGACTTTGACTTTAAGTTGACTTGAGTTGGCCGTGATACTAACCCCGTATAACCGAGGAGACGAATCCTTTCTTGAATAGTGCTTCAGTTCCAATACTTCCACTCGACCCAACTATAGTCACGAGATGGACGCCGTGCTATGATTTGTCTATAATCAAAGCGGAGCTTTCATATTGAAGGTCCAGTGTATTTTTAAGTCAAGAGAACTGTGTAAATCAGTCGCATCGATATTTTTTGTTTGACCGTAGTGATATTAACCAACAGAAAACTATCGAGTGAGTCATTTCATAGTTATCCAATAACTATCAATATGTAACCCCCTGGTGCCCCCAACAGTCATGAAAAATGCACTAGCAACATTTGAAGACTGTACTAAGAACATTCAAAATGATATATTTATTTTCATTGTGATAAATTACTACAATACTTTGTAACTACTATCACGAAACATACCATGTATGGATTTTCTATTAAATATACTTTTAATTAAATTAATTAATTAATATAAAAAATTATATAAAGTATATAATAAAAAGAAAACACCTTTTATTTCAAACAAGATTAGTTATTAAGTTAGATATATAATACAAATCACATAATTGCCCCTAGGGCATACCCTAACTCTATCAACCTTCCACTTGCACTTAGGGTCAATTATGAAATCTAATTCCAACTTCTCTTATCGGTTTTCTCAAGACCAATTGGTTCAGTCCCTCAGTGAGTAGGTTTGCTATCATGTTTTAATTATCTACTCAGTCAATCAACCCTCTCCAATGCCGATGAACTATCTTTATCATGTGGAACAATTCGAAATATGTCTCTCGACTTCCAGTGAGCTCTAAGTTCTGTTATGAACTATATTGTGACATTGTTATCATAGAGCAATGTTATGGGATTCTCACATTTGAAATTACCCTCAGCTCAGTTTTAAATTTGTGCATTTATATTTATATATATTGCTTTTATTGCGATGCTTTTCAAGGTAATGTACTTCCTTTTCATTGAATCAGCCATAGTATTTTATTTGAAACATTTCCTACTTAAAGATTATCAACTTGAATTTATTATTAACATATTATACTCAATATCACTTATGAAAGTTCGAGTCCAAACACCCCTTCATAAGGAGTTCGTTGTTTATGTAAACTATTCTCCAGTATTTCATAAATACATGAGAATACTTCAAATAACCAATATTTGCTTCATTATCAAATACATGAACAAATCACAATATCGTAGACAACATAACATGTATGATAATTCCTATTTCTAATGCATAAGGAATTTATCTTACATGTTCCGTATTAAACATTTTAATAAGGTGTCTTTGCATATCAATTTGGTACATTCCCAATATCATTTATACTTACTATAATAGACATCATTTTCAAATTCAACATCGGATATTAAAACAACTAAGGCTGATTTAATAGAAATACATCGTTAAAAATCAGCAATGTGTTATTTACTTACAGTTTAGAAATATCAATGTACCTTTTAACGTTCTTTCTTATGAACACATGCTTCCTCTACCTTTTTATCGATAATCAAACTATTTGATATTTCTATGAAAATATTTTTTCAATTCTGATACTTATAAAATGATACTTTCTATCATTTCTTGGATCATATCAAAACAAACTCAATACCGCTTCCACCGACTTTAAGAAATTTTGGTTATTATGTGTAAACGGCTTACTCTAAATCATTATTTATAATTTTCTATTTCAACATATATGTACCAAAACATAAAGACATACTAAATGATAATTTTGTGAGTAAAATTCAAACCTACTTAAGCATATTGAATGGTGAATCTATTACATTAATTTCAACAATTGAAATTTATGGTATTATTCTTATCAATGTGGCTCACTATATTCCAACTGCATTTCTCTTTCTTTTAAAGACACATTTGCGGCCGAAAAGAACATATCCTTTCGAACACAACTATCAAAATTATATTTTGATAACGTAGTTGGAATCTATTTCGAATTTACGCATCGTACCACATCATAGAGTCAATACTCTTAAAGGTTTGATTAAACAACTGAGGATTATTTATTCTTGACATTGATAAGAAACTCATAGTTTCTCTTTAATGTACAAGAATACTCATTAGATGTTCTAATGCACTATGTTCATTTAGGTTTGATTAATTTCATTTTATCCCTTATAATCATTTTTATCATTGGATCGTATCTAAATCCATTTTATACCACTAATTTCTTAAAGTAATTCCTTTACTATGAAGTTGGTTTTTCTTTAGACAACAGTTGTTTCTCAATGCAACAGAATGGACATTCATAAGAATTTTATGAATGACCATATAAAAAACTAATTTTGCATTAGTTCACAATATATCATGTTCACAACATAAATTAGTCATTTAATGACCATCGTTCCTAAAACTCTCTTTGGACGATTCATACAAGATCCTTACTTACAGTTATTACATTTAGTCTTTCGACTCGCACAACCTGAAAAATCCTTGTTCTAGGATATATAGGGATTTCTTATAAATCCGTATCTCGTATGGTTTTGTAAACTATTCCTTAGATGATATAAATTTTGACCTTGTGTACGAATCTTAAGTACACACCTTATAGAAAGACTTTAACTCAACTTCACTCATCATTAATCATGATTTTTCAAACAAAGTTCGATTACTCCCTATCAATACATCATTATGTATTATAGGGAGGAGTGAACTTTGAGACTGAATTTTTATTCATATTAGATACATACAAAACTCTTTCCAATATACTCACTCATTCAATCAAATCGAATCATTTCTATCACATGTTATGTAATTTACTTCCATTTAATATTTTATGAGCTTATCATAGACTTATATATGCATATTAAATATACATGTCCATGTCTGTGATAACTCATCGGTGAATATGAAAAAATATATGGAACTGTTTTGGTATTAATAGACTTACGATTGCATATATCTATATGTATCAATCTGAAGAGTTCATCAACTCTTATGATGCTCCCACTAAATGGGAACATAGTCCTTAATTATTTGAGATATAATTAATAAGTATCATATGATTTATAATCATATAATAAAAATCATTTCTCAGAACTACGGCTTAGTATATAATTTCAAAGTACTTGTAAATAATTTTAGATACTTCAGTATTTTCCAATGCATCACTTTTGTAGTGAATACAAATATAACATTATAGTTTTATTTTATAATGAATATTCATAATATTCATATTGAAATATAACTATATCTATCATTTAGTCGACACCGAAAAATAGTCATTATTTCATCAATAATATGTGGTATGTTTTACAAAAATAATTTTTATAACTTGATGCAATCAATAAGTGTTACATTGCACTCTCCCACTATTTTCGCTATTACTATAATAGCGTACTAAATTCAAAGGTCCAAAATTCACTTAATATAGACTATTTATTTCATTTACTGCAACTAGTTTACAGTGGAGAGTTCTTTGAACAAATATCTTCAACTCATATAAATAAATTCTCATAGGAAATAATTTTCTATATGAAAATACATTTCATCGTATTTCTTATTCCAATATTAAGTAACAATTATTATTTTACTATTCTCGTTTTCGATGTTTCTTTATGAAGTAGAAGTACATTCATTCTCTTTATCCCAACTGTACCTTAAATCACTTCTACTCTTGTACACTCATTTTTCTTTTTAAAGGGGGTCGGACAATTTCAAGAGCTAAAGAGCGTCCAGACTCTGCCAGATTTACTCAGAATCACCACTGCTTCCTTAGATTCAAATTATAATCATACAATCAGTTGTACTACATCAGAAGAAATTGTAATCATCAAGTGAACATCAATAAAATCATCAACTTCAGAGTGGACGTAGGCAAGATCGCCGAACCACTATAAATCTCGTGTTTATGTTCATTATTTCTGAATTGTGATACTCTGTTTGCTTAGATTTGAGATTTGTGTGTGAATATTGTTGATTTATATTCGTACACTGGTGCTTTCACAACATTCGGGGTTTGTGACCAATTTTGGCGCAAACACACCATTCAAAAGAATTCCCTTACTACAACATCATAACGAATTTAAAAAAAAAGCACAGTCGATCATCCTTAACATTTAAGGACATTAAATATATTGCACTTTGCGTAAACTGATCAAACTGATATTTCAGCGATCAAGTTCTTAGATCTATATTGTAGTTTTGGTCTTGTGTTACATTTAACACAATTTGATCTTTATTATAATCAATCAAATTGAATACTCGATCTCACAGTACAGTATATTGGCTTATTTCGAATGAACTAACTTCATCGAAGTATCATACATTACAAACTATGACCGTTCCCCATGTAACACTTATATATGATAAATATCCATAGTCTTTTATTGTTTATGAGTTCAGAACTCAATGAATGCAATACATGGTCTCGACCAAATAAACACATAAGCGATCAAATTACGAATGTATTAAGTAGTAGGTACTTGCATGGGTGTAGAAAACATTAAAATGAAAAAAGTATTTAATAGTAAGTATATTTATTATATTTCTATTTATTATTTTTCAATTCAGTTCATTTGTATATCTTAATTGATAAAATTTTTATCAATCGTATAATATGCATAAATATATCAACGTAGATTATTATAACATTATAAAGCACATGTTCTTACGATATTAGAAAGCTTAAATGTTATCATTTCATTTTCCTGATAAGGCTCCCACTAGTCTTTTTTGTTTTGCCAAACCCTAAGTCAGAACATAGAAGTCTTTCAACTTTACTAGTAGGTGTTAAGACACATCCGTCTTGGAATTCTGACCTTCAGTCTGCTTAACAAGTCATAGCTCCACAATCGATGGATAACCCCTTATCGGTTATATCATATACAACTCCTAACCCTTTGGTACCTTGTCCTGATTTCGCTTCGACCTTGAGTCTGCTCAATAAATCGAAACAAAATTATTCACTCATACCTACCATATCGCGACAGCCTAAGTATACTATATGTACCTTGAGTGTGCTTAACAAATACATATAGTTATCTTACCTCATCTATTCAATATATTAATAATACTACACACAACATCCCTATCTTGAGTCTGCTCAATAACTAAGGAGTATGCAAGTAATTTATTAGTATATATATGGTAGAGGACAACATTCTACTCAAGATTCTTAATCTTTAATATTTAGTATTAAGTGATATCGATTTATGGAATAATATAATTCTTTATGAATTACTGTAATGATTCAAGTGTTGGACACATCTGAAATTACAGTATACGTACATTTTTGTATGTATTTATTCCTTAAGTCTATTTAAGATTTCGTAAACGTTTCCCCTTTAGTTTATAAATTCATGTTATATAAGTTTTATTATTATATAACTTTTATATTTTAGTTATCATTTTATAGTAGTCTTATGTATAATATAATATTAAATAAATCTTATTTAATTAATTAACATTTTAATTAATTTTAAATTATTTTGATATAAAATTTATGTTAAATATTTATTATATACTATAACCTTTACAGTATAACATACACACACACACACATATATATGTGTATATTATTTAATTAATTAACCTTTTAATTAAAAAAATTTAATTAAATTATCTTATTTTCGAAAATCATATTATATACATACATGCATATTTATGATATCTTAAACATTTTAAAATGTCATAATATATATTAAAATATATAATACATGTATTATTTTTATCAATTGACTTATTTAATTAATTTATATATTTTATTACTCTTATTTCAAATTTTCAAAATTAATTTACTCTATTTTTCGAACATTTTGAAATTGTTTATTATATTATAACTTTAATAATATATGTATATCTTATTTTAATTTTAACTTTTAAATTTAAAATCTTTTATTTTAATTTTCAAACAATTTTGAGAATTATCCCAAGGCTTAATTTAAGTTGGGCATTTTCTTTTAGGGGCAACCTTTTGGGCTCAGATATATATTTAGGCCAGACCGGCAGCTAAGTAGGGAAGAGTACTTGATTACCCAACCCAATCCTTTGACATACCTTTCTCAAACGCCATACTAACTGGGTTGTGAGCCTAATTGGTTATTTCTAACATGACTAATTAGACCGCATAGGCTATTGGACTTTGATAACAGTGTTGGAATTAGGTCTGCACAAAGTGGAAGATATAGGTGAATTTCAAAAAAAAGAATTCCCTTATTGGATCTATACTAGACCAAATGAAGTCAAATTTATTTGGAACATTTCAAAATTTAATTTAAATAAAATCTCTTATTTCATTTAAATTAACAAATTATGGATAGAATTTTGTTTAATTTATATTCAATTAAATATAAAAGTACACATATCTATCGTATACATATATCTTAACCCATAAAATGGATCAAAACCCTAATATGATTGTGAAAGCACCGGACTGGTTTATCAAGCACATAAAGTAGAGCAAAACACTCTCCAAATTGCATAAAAGACAAAATAAAGTAGAGAAACACAAGATTTTTATAGTGGTTCGTCTGTTAATGAAGCCTACACCCACTTTAAATATTTTATTGATGGATTGACTATTGAACACAAGTACAAGTTGTTTACAATTCTAATAACTGAACGAAGAAAGATCAGACCACCATGATGGAGACAAAAGGAAGGATCTCAATTGTTCAATGGCAGCAATTGTAAGGAGGAAGAAGGTTGAAGAATCTTAATAGTAGAGTTTCCTCATGATCAGAGCAACCAGCCCCTTCCTATTGAAGTTAGGATGGCATTTATAGGATTTTGATTGCACTTGGATCGGAACCAGAGTATCAGAAGCCTGTAGTTATCCATAGGAGGAGGCATGTAAAATTTGGGGTGATTTTGAAATAACTTTTTGGATCGGTATCGATTCAGTTGGATCGGATCGGTACCGATCCAAAATGTTGTGCAATTTTTTAACAATTCCTACTTCGTTGGTTTCCTTTCTTACATGCGTGGTACCCCATGTAATTTCATAGCTTATTAACTTGTTTTGACGATGGTTCACCTATAAATTAGATCGAACTGTAATCTGAATCAAATAACACTTGACTTCTTCAACTCGGATGCTTGGAATGTTATCAAACTTGGTAGATAAGTTTAGGAGAGATGTAGGAACATAATGCATGTAAATTGGAGAATCCACAAGTCAATATTTTGGATCAGTACTGATTCAATTGGATCGATTGGTGTTGATCAAATAATTTGTGTATTATTGGTTCAAACTCCCAGGGATTCTTTGTTATGTACTTTTAGGTCTTTCGGTCAAGTTCCGAGTCATTCTGGCTAAGTTTGAATGTTCTAACTCCTTCTGAATTCTATTGGGTTAAAAACCTAGTTAACATTTGCCCCCCAGAGCATGCTTTCGTTGGAAATAAGGCATGCTCTTGAATTATTTATCTTCCGGTTTCCGTTTCATGGAGCTTTATTGGTCGTTTCTAGCTTCCTTGAATAGATGCATATGATGTTCCGGCTAACTATCCTGTCCATAGTGGAAATCTTCATTAGTCATAATTATGGAGTGATCTTCCTTGATAACTTCCAAAATGAATTCAAACATCGAGTTAGGAAAACAAGGAAAGTTTGAGGTCATTTGGGGGAAATAAATTGGATCGGTACCGATCCAATTGGATCAGATTGGCACTGATCCAAGTACTTGGGAAAATATTTTGCCTTTTTTTCATAAGTGTGATTGGATCCCCATTCTCTCATTTTGGATTTTGAGCCAAGCCGATCCTAAGAAAACCGAGCCTTCACCAATCCACCTTCTACCATCAATGAACTGTCACCGCCATCGATCCTCACTCCTAGCACCACCTGCTGTTGTGATTTTGCATGCCTTGAGGCACTGTAAATCCAAAGCACTTAAATTTTCTTAGTTTCGAAGGTCGGTGAAGTGGATTTTGGTGTGATATTACATCATTGATCGATGGTGAGGTTATGTTGATGATGGATGCAGTGGAAGATTCGAGATGATTGTGATTTTGTGGAAGAAGATAGTAAATCGAGTGCAAAGTTCTTCACAGAACGAAGCAAGGGTTTTGCCTCGGTGCTCGACATGTTTTGCTATCTTCATCCACAGAATTATAATTAACTTGTACCAAGTTTCATTGTCGATTCTGGTATGACATCTTGCAGATTACGGATTGATTTTAGTTTAGTCTTGTCACTGCACAGTCGGTGTACCTAGAATAGGAAGAGCTTTCCATGTCGCATCGGAAAACAGATCCGTTATCGATCGTTGAACGATAACGGATTAGTGTAGAAGAAAAGACATTAACAGCTGATACGAATCACTCTTTCCAGTGTGAGTGAGCTATCTACATGGAATGGTCTGTTCACAACGTTCAGAACGCCGAGCCCATACTCACATAGATTACACATCACACACTCTCATGTTTAATATTTGGAATCCGATCGGTGATTGGTACATGTCAATTACCTTCCGAATTCCAAGTACCAGCCATGTTAGGTATTTATAGTTTAAGGATTTGGCCACCTGACCATTTTGAACACAAGTTTTCTTATATAGAATGTCGCGCAAATCCTCCCGGCGCAAGTCAGTTGAAGGAAGCTCACCTATTTCTGAAGCAGAGTCTTCGTCGATCTTGGCTGGACCTGCTACTTCCATAGCTTCGGGGCAATATGGCCATCTGATCCCAGTTGACCCCATCGTCGACCGCACTCCCCCCAACTTCATGTTTTTGCTTGATCCTCCGGAGAAAGCCACTTCAATCCTTACACACACGGCATTGCGAAGCATTTTTTCCGCAATACGGCATCCCGAAGGATGACGTTCTTCTACCATCAAGAGGGGAATTCGCTCATAGGCCATCTTCCAGACACTTGGCTTGCCATCGCTACAATCGTATGTATGGTGCAGTGCCCCCGTTTAATCACTTTCTTATGGTGACTCTTCAAAACATGGGTTTGGCTCTATTCCAAATCCTATCGAATGGTTATGCCATGCTAACTTGCTTGTATATTCTATTCATGCGAACACTCAACTGCGCCCTGAGCTTTACCGAGCTACGGTATCTCCTATTATTTAAAAAGAGGGAGCCTAACCTGTCACTCGTTTTTATTGAGGTGCAACGTAGCGGAAATCTTATACTTGATCTTCCAAGCAAGGTTCCCTCGTTACAAAATCTGTTCTTTTTTACCAAGTGTCCAGAGGGATTCACCCGTCTGTGGACCACGGAGGGTAAGTTTCTTTTACCACGCATGGAATTTCCTTTAGCTACTAAAAAGTCTTCTGAACAATCATTTATTCTTTTGCATTTCTCCCGATGATTAACAAAGATCCGATGCTCAGCCTTGTTCTTAGCGTCCTAAAAGCGGTCGATGCTTGAGAGCGCATGATCATATTTCTGCTTATAGACGAAAATCTTCACCGGTGTGGGCTCTTACATCCCAGGTGGTCTGTTGGATTCGTTAGTGCCCCTTCTCGCTTCAAAGCCCGAACTCGCTCAGTTTCCTCTTCCCATGATCCTGATGAAGGTGATGACGATGATGACAAGGAGGAAGAAAGTGACTCATCTGGCATGTCAGTAAAAACTTCCGAAGAGGCCCATGTTCAAGTTGGGGTTGACAGTTTGCCAAGATGCCCCCGATCCTAGAGGAGAAAGAAAAGGAGTTTGTTCATCGGACGGGAAAAGTTTCATTGATTGAGGGAAAGTAGAAAGGAGAGATCGGTGAGGGGCTCCCTTTAATTGAAGAAGAAATATTGGGATATAGATACCGACAAAGGGGATGTCGACTTAAGTGACAAGGCCCCGGAGTTTAGTCCCGAACATACTCCCCCACCTCCTTCGAAAGAATATTTTGAAGAAGCCCCTCCCTAGAATGAACCCATTTTCCCAACCCTTTGCTGGAGGGTGCCGATTTTAACTTGGGAGATGCGAGTGACATTTTTGTAGATATGGGTGACCTGATGGGTGACTTCACACGGAAAGGTTGCCTTCCCAACCTACCCAAATCATTCCTACAGAAATGACTGTCCTGACGTTATTTGGCGATCAAACCAGTTTGTGTATTCTGCTGGGGTCATTAAACTATAGCATACACTTTACTAGGATCACGCATTTCACTGTTATTCTCTTCGAATATTTTAATCCATCAAATGCCTTTTTTTTGAATTCATTTTGTTATTTGCGGTAGGGATCATGTCTCGTGGCTTCTACAACGATCTTAACTAAGTACTTGAGTCTCAGCATTCGCAAAGGCATTCATCCAGATACTATACCTCCTATGAAACTGACAAAGAGAGAAGAAGGAGAAAAGATAGGGAGGCAGAAGAGCCCCGTCGAGCTGAGAAGGATCAAAACCGCGACAGAGGAAGTGGCCATGAGAAAAGAAAAGGCCCAATTAAACGGGAAGACCCATCAAAGAAGCCGAAGAAAGATCAAGAACATCCACTGGCTGTATAGCTTCCTACTTCTACTGGGATCATCGTTCTCGCTTCCGGAATCATGACCTCCTCCACTCACGCTGCTATGGCCGCTTCTTTCCCAATTTTAAGGTGAGCCCCTTACATTCTCCCTACTGGTCCGCCACTCCTATAGGCTGCATTTTCCAACTTGTTCTTAAAGAGGATTGTTTTCGATAAACCCAACTTGAAGTTGGTTCACGCAAAATTTTATTCACCCCATCTCCATGCGATTCAGAGCGGCTTGGAGCAAGCCAAGGGGTGGGAGAAAGTGTGCAAACAGCTTTCTACTATTGATCGAAACAATTACCAGGAGATTCTCTCATTCGAGTTCGAAAAAGATGAATATGAGAAGCAGCTTGCAGACCGTGACTCGGAGATTGAGAGATTGAAGGAGAGGGATAACGCCCTGAAGAGAGAAAGTAAGAGTGCTTCTTTATTCAAGGAGCTGAAGGAGTTTACCGACCGAACCACACTCGTACTCAGAGACAAAATAAAGAAGTCCCACACCGATGAGGTGGCTCTGAAAGAAAAACCAAAGGTAAGCGAGATGATGGTCGAGGCGAAGAAGAAAGTTATTGCCGAACAATTCCAAGAAATTGCCTCTCTATGTGCGCAAAATTTGACTTTGGATGCTAAGAAAAATCAATTGACAGTAGAGAAAGCGAGCACAGAGGCCATCTTTTCAGAGCTCCAGGATACTTTCGCAAAGAAAATGGAAGGCTTGGGTGCTACCATTTTAGGCTTCTATGTTAATTCCATGCTTCATCAGGGTAGCCTTAGCTACTTGGGTCCGTTGTTACCTCGCACACTCGTTGTATTTTGGGAAGAAGTTATGTCCTGGTTTCAAGACATGGGTGGCGGTTACACCAAAGAGGAGCTGGTTCTGGCCTATTTGAATGAAGAATCCCATCGAGCTCTAGTGGAAGGCCAGAAAATCTTAAAGATGGAGAGGGAGCATGAAACCATTAATGACATGGCCACCATCGAGGCTGCTACTGAACATTTTCTCTTAGGCCTGGGCAGCATCTTCATAGCAGCGAGGGGATCGTTGCCACTTCCCCTGTAGTCGTGCAGCCATCGAAGGAAGGCAACGACGAAGGCTTCGAAGTCGTTGCACATGAACAAACTAGGTAACTTTCTTATCTCTCCCGTGCTTGAAGATTTTCAATTCACACCTGATGAAATTGCCAAGATAATCGCCCTTTATTCTGATATTATAGATCAACCTTCTCTTCTTGCTGAATTGCCTTCTCATCACGATGTCGGGTCCACCACTATTTTAACTGCATCAACCATCGTCTCTGCTTCTGGCTTGCAACCTGGTTCGCATTGTGAGCAAATTGCGATGCTGCATGGTTTAGACGACCCCTCTATTTCTCAAGAGGATAGCTAGTAGCTGGTGATACACGAGAGCAAGCAGACCAAGGCTGCTAACCAGACAGCAGAGGCCATGCGGCCGAAGACCGAGTAACAGATGATTGCGGTGAAAAAGGAGAAGGTTGAAGCACAAAATACGTCATTGAAGAGCTCTCACCAATCCCACAAGCATAAAGGGAAAGGAGGGTCCACCAGCGGTCATGCTTTGGAGAGTGTGATTGCCTGGGAAAAGGATAAGCCTGAGAAATTGCAAATTAGAGGCGGGAAAGGTGATCGGGGAAGCGCTGAGAAGACGTCTAGAATTTTCTTTTCCTTTTTTGTTGTTTTTGATCACCTTTTGTACAAGTGCAGATCCTGCACTTAGAATTTTTCTTGTTGTTGTCATAGTGGTATTTTGTATTTTTCTATTTTTGGTCGATATTGTGCGGTCGCGACACCCGTTGTTTGTTGTTGTACATTGAAAATATTATAAGTAATACAATGTTGACATTTTGATTGTAACTTTATTTGTCTACTTATATATGTTTCATGCACTTATTCCAATTTTTGTTTATAACTATTTTATTTAGTCCTGTAATCATCGCTAAAATTCTTTGTTTGGAGTAACAGAATGTGAAGTATTGGTTTTTTGGTTGAGTATTAGTGTGTGCTTCCCCCAGTTCACAGGACTGTTTACATCAAACATTTGACATGAGAATGGGTGCTTTCTGTACTGCAACTCCTATCTTTGGGAATTTGTGATTTGATCGTCTCGATTTCAGAGATTTTGTTGGCAACGATCGAAATTCTATGTCAATTCATAGTCATGCGACATTGTTGGATTCATGCCCATTACTTCTAATAGTGGGAGCGAATTGATTCTTGTTAGTCCTGCAATATACAAGTTTCTCGGTGTTGCGGGACAATACCGGTACTTGAGAGTGTGTGAGACTTATGAAATGCATGGCTTTTAAGAGTGTGCTTGGCTTATAAAATGCGCAGCTTTTGGGAGTGTACACGGCTTATAGGATGCACGACTTTTGGGATCGATATGACCCATCAATCCGGAACAGTTTGGAATTTCTCGACATTATTAATCTTCGGGCAACACGAGGAGTTCATGTTTTGAGAGCGTGGATCCATGACTCAAGAAGAAATGCACGGCTTATGGAGGTGCATGGCTTTCATTGGGGCCTTCCCGGTGTTGCCGAAGCAACATTGGTTTTTAGAAGGCAAGGATCTAGTTCCGCCGATCCAACGGTTTGAGTCAATTTGCTTCTATCGACCCCGCGAGTAAATGGGGTATATATGAGCATGGTTCCACTATCTCAAGTAGCAATTGGATGGTTTTGAGTTGATTTGACCCCGTCGACTCACCAGGTTACTTTTGTGAACACAATTTTATTGGTTCAGAAAGCAAAGCAGTTTAATTAACAAAAGTTGGGCAAGTTTTGCTTATTTACAATGCCTCCGGTATTCCGAGATGGCTTATTTGCTGGAAATAGGAAGTACATAAAATAGTCTTAGAAAATGTAACGATGCAACAATTCACTGTTCCATGCTCGGGGAATTTGGGCTCTATCAACGGTTGTTAGCTTGAATGTGCCATCCCCTAGCTTCTAACCGATCACATAGGGTCCTTCCTAGTTTGGTTCGAATGCTCCGGGTACAAGGTAGACCCTCTTGAGGACAAGATCTCCTACTTTGAAGGTGTAGTTATGAACTTTGGAGTTGAAGTACCGTGCAACCCTTTTTTGGTGAGTGGCAGTCCTTAATTCAGCTTCTTCCCTCTTCTCATTGACCATATCAAGCGACTCGAGTAGGAGTTCTCATTCCTTTTGATTTAAGTTTTGCCTACGATGAGAAGGGAATTCTAGCTCAGCTAGGATCATTGCTTCCGAACCATATGCCCGGCCGAACGGAGAGTGCCTAGTTGCAGATTTGTGCGTTGTCATATATGCCCATAGTGCGAGTGGAAGTTCATCGACCTAATTTCCTTTCGCTTTAGTTAGCCGCTTTTTGATAGTGGACTTGATGATCTTGTTTACTGCTTCCACTTTCCCATTTGCTTATGGATGTGCAATAGCTGAAAAGCTTTTCTCGATTCGGAAGCATTTGCAAAAGTCTTTGAATTCAGCGCTTTTGAATTGAGTCCCATTATCCGTGATGATTTTCTATGGCACACTAAACCTACAAATAATGTTTTTAGTGACAAAGTTAATTACTTTATTTATGGTAATATTGGCCAGCGGTTCTGCTTCGGCCCATTTGGTGAAATAATCAACATCAAGGATAGCATATTTGGATCCTCCTTTAGCTATTGGTAATACACCAATCAGATCGATTCCCCAGATTGCAAATGGCAATGGACTGACCATCTGTTTAAGCTCCATCGAAAGAGTTCTTTTGATCTTGTTGAATCTTTGGCATTGGTCGCACCATCTAGCATAATATGGTGCATCTCATTTTACCATTGGACAAAAATACCCAATATCGGAGAACTTTATTTGCAAGGGTTTGCCCCCAAGTATGATCTCCGCAGTTGCCTTCATGAACTTCTCTTAGGATCATTCGAGCTTTGTCATTGGTCACACATCTTGTGACGACCGCCCATGACCCCTGCATTAAACAAGGAAAATAGTGCGCTGTAAGGTGTGCCAAGCAGCCATGGACGATCACCAAGGTAAGTTAAAACAGCAGAATCTATCGTATTACTCACAGCGCATGGATAAAATACAATAGAAAATATATATAGTGAAGCTTCACAAAATAGAATCTCATCAATATGCTTCATAATAGTTGAATACAAACATCTGAATAGTCAATACATCAAGCCTCACTACATATCACTCAGAATATTATACAAGCAGCGGAACATCCAGTACATATAGTAAGAAAATAATATGCAAGCCTCCAGCTCGTCTTCGTCATCAGCATCGTTGGAAACTAAGAACAGCACCTGTCACCTGCTACCTAGTCTGCCCATCCCAAAATGGATGAACAACCCAAGGTAATAAGAGTTGAACATAAAACCTTGAGTCAGACAACAGTCTTAGTGAGCGGTAAATTAACTAACAACATACCAAAAGAGCATAAAGGTAAACGGAATAGGAATCCAACCCTCCCACTCCACCTCTTTCTACAGTGATAGCCACCAGACACACTAAGCAGAAATAAACATAGCAAAGCAGACATTTAAAGTAAATCAATTATCACTCGAGTCAAGGTCGATGTTTTTCAAGCACAAACCCCCAAGGCCTAAACCAAGATCAGATAAGCACCCAGAAAATATCGCTCTTGAGACCGAATGACGATACAACCAAACACCCATGACTCTGGCTATCACTGTTATCATTGCTTCGATATCACCGTTAATTGAATGACCGGCACATTCTTTCAGCCGTCCGTTAAGGGCCAATGGTAACCCCGGTTCTAGACAGAACTCCGCACGTCGTCGCAGCCCATGCCTAGGACTATCGAATCTGCCCATAGTACTCGACTACAATCATAGTCTTTAGGGACTATCGAATCTGCCCAGCGTACTCTTGCTTTGAGCCTGCTAGAACCTTCAACAACAATGAAATCTCAGCCTTCTAGCCATCCTCCTCGACGACTATTATCATACTAGCTCAAGCGCCTCTCGAGCCAACCATTATCCTTAAACTCGAACCATTTCACCGAGTCATCAACATGCTTGGAATGATCCCGTCTGGATTAAACCAAGGCTATCTCATATCATGCCTCGCTTCATCTCATCATAGCAAAGCCTCATCTCAACATCATCATCAAATCTATCCATATGAGCTTTATCATCCGCGTCATATGCCACGAGCAGCTTTTCTTATTCAAGAGCCTTTCCCTTAGCTTTTGAATCATCTTCGACCAACTTGTCCAAATCAAATCATCAATCAACTAATTTATAACAATCAATCAAGTCAATCATTAATCCAAGTAATCAAGCATTCAAACATGATCTAATAAACAATTATAACGATAATGGAAATCTTGTTAATAAAGAGTCCAAATCTAACAAGCATGAATTATGAGCAATATCTCTACAACTTGATGAATGAACTTACATAGGTTAACATGTAGTAAAATGGATGTCAAATCATCATGATCAATAGATCTATACTTAAGTTTAAGAAAATGCATGGAAATCATTATTTTAACACCAAATCAAGCCAACAATCCGATATACTCCTTTGGATCCGTGTGAGAGATAACCACCACTCACCAAATCACCTAAACACCTTAAAAGCAACACACTTCAGATCTAGACAGCGAAGGATCTAACTCGATTCTCCAAAATTCCGCTTCAAACGATGAAATCTCTCTTCGATGGATGTAGATCTTCAATCTAAGCTCTTGGATCTTCGATTTGATCTTCATTTGGATGGAAGGAAACACAAGATTAAAGTGGAGAAAAGAAGTGAAGAAGTGTAGAACTCGAGCTCTCAAAATAGCAGCACTTCGTCGCTTCAAAATCCGGATCCCAAAAAGTGAAGAAAAACCCCGTATTTAAAGGCTGAATCCTTAGGTCGTCCGCTCCCCCTTAAGTCGTCCACGACTTAAGAAATTCCACGACCTACGACTTAACGACTCAACACATCCTACGACTTAATAGACCTTCCGACCTAACTATACTCACGTGCATGACTTAATGACCCAATGACCTAAGCCTCATCGCTAATGCGCGACCTACGACCTAACACTAAGCCAAGTCCCAACGACTTACGACTCAACGACTCAGGCCTATGCGCGACCTAAAGCATACACGACCTAACACAGACACTCCCTGACGACTTAAGCATCCACGCGACCTAACACAAGTCGTCTACGACCCAACATAGACACGGCCTAAACTTCAACGACTTATCCCATAATCCTTAAGTCGCTCGAACGACCTAGCTTCCTTAAGTCGTTAACCCGCTTAACCCCCTAGGTCGTTAACTCCTTTAAGTCGCTAACTCTTAAGTCGCCAATTCCTTAAGTCGGTCAATACCTTAAGTCGCCAACTCTCTTAAGTCGCTAACTTCCTATAGGTCGCTCCAAACTCTTAAGTCGTCTACCTCTTAAGTCGTCTGCCTCTTAAGTCGTCTACCTCTTAAGTCGCTCCACGACCTAACCTCCTTCACGACCTAAGCTCCAACACGACCAATCTCCTTAGGTCTCTTCTATCTCTTAAGTCGCTCCACGACCTAAGCTACCACACGACTTAAGCTCTAGTCGTCTTAACCTCTGAACGGTCTAACTTAAGGACGATCTAATTCTGAACGACTTAACAACATCACAACCTAATGACAACTGTTACAAAAATTCGGTCCGTAAAAATACGGGTCGTTACATTCTCTCCCCCTTAGGATTTTCGCCCCCGAAATTCCAAACAAACAAGAGCAATCAAAACTATTCTGCATGCCTACCATCCATAGCAATCAACAAACCATGCATCCAATTCTAGCCTAGCATACAGAATTCTAAAACTAGAACAAGTTACAATGTCGTGAGATGACACGACACCTTATTGCCATACCTTGAAGAGTTCAGAATGAGCTGCCTTCATCCTCTCTTCCACCTCCCATGTACAGTCGTTAACATCATCACTCCATTGTATCTTGAGCAACCTAACTATCTTCCTCCTAAGTTGTTTCGTGTCAGTTTCCACAACACGAAGCGGCTTACGAGGTCTCTTATCAACTAGGTCAACTTCAAAATCTTCACAGCTATCAGCAGAAACCACAGTATTCGAGTCGTGCACATACTTCCGTAGATACGATACATGAAAAACATTGTGCACACCCGACATCTTTTCTGGTAACTCCAATTTATAGGCGAGCTTTCCAATTCGCTCGATGATCGGGAATGGTCCAACAAATCTCGGAGTCAATTTTCCTTTCTTCCCGAATCGAATAACATTCTTCAATGGAGAAATCTTCACAAAAACCATATCACCTACGTCGAACTCCAAATCCTTACGATGTTTATTGGCATAACTTTTCTGACGGTCTTGGGCTGCCTTCATTCGTTGCCGAATGATCTCTATGAAATCCAAAGTCTGTCGAATCATTTCTGGCCCAAGTATCAACTTTTCTCCTGTTTCCAACCAACATGTCGGAGAGTTACACGGTCTTCCATGCAATGCCTCATACGGTGCCATACTAATGCTTGACTGGTAACTGTTATTATACGAAAATTCCACCAAATGAAGATGATCTTCCCATGATCCTCCAAAATCCAAAACACAAGCTCTAAGGAGATCTTCCAAAACTCGATTGACTCTCTCAGTCTGACCATCTGTTTGGGGGTGATAAGCTGTACTCAAACACAACTCGGTTCCCAAAACTTCCTGAAAGCTTTTCCAAAATCCACTAGTGAACAATGGGTCTCGATCGCTCACTATACTCTTCGGAATACCATGGAATCGAACTATCCACTTAACATACAGCTCAGCCAACTTTGATGCAGTCCTGGTTGATCGAACAGGAATGAATCTTGCACTCTTAGTCAAACGATCTACGATGACCCAAATCCCTTCATTTCCTGTTCTTGTTCTAGGTAGTCCATCGATATTTGCTCCCACTTCCATGTAGGAACTTCTAATGGCTGAAGCAATCCACTTGGCTTCTTCTGTTCGACTTTTACCAACTGGAAGTTCATGCACTTGGAAATAAAATTTCCAACATCCTTTTTCATACCTTCCCAGTAATAGGTTCTCTTCATATCCCGATACATCTTATTTCCACCTGGATGAATTGTCAACTTCGAGTGATGACTTTCCTTCAGAACTTCGTTTCTCAATTCATCTATATCGGGAACAACTAGTCATCCTTGCTTCCGAAGCCAACCCTCTCGATCGACCTCGAATTCTTTATCTTTCTCTGGGTCCAATCCAGATTCCAAACCACGGATAATCTTGACAAGCTTATCGTCTCGCTTTTGGCTCTTGCCAATCCTTTCCACAAGAGTAGGTCTTATCGATAAGTTTGCCAACATCTCAGGTTTCAATTCATATCTGGGCCTGAAGTCAAATCCAGCCAAATACTCGAGACTCTTCCATTCTGAAAACATGGCTCCCAATCCTGCATGTCTTCGACTTAACGCATCTGCCACTGCGTTACCCTTTCCCGGAGTATATGCTATATCAAAATCATATGATGCCAAAAACTCTAGCCATCGTTGCTGCCTAAGATTCAAATCCTTTTGGGAGAAAAGATACTTCAACGACTTATGATCTGTAAACAACTCGAATCGAACTCCCAATAGGTAATGTCTCCACATCTTCAGAGCAAAAACAATCGCCGCTAACTCCAAATCATGAGTCGGATAATTCCTTTCATGCGGCTTCAGTTGTCGACTTGCATACGCAACAACTTTACCCTTCTGCATCAGCACTGCTCCAAGTCCAGTACCACATGCATTGGTGTAAACCACCATCTCATCATTCCCACTTGGAATGGTTAAAACAGGAGCACATGTCAATCGCTCTTTCAGGATTCCGAAAGCTTGCTCACACTTAGCATCCCATCTGAATACTTGGTTCTTTTTCATCAATCCTATCAATGGTGCAGCCACCTTGGAAAAGTCTTTGATAAATCGACGATAGTATCCTGCTAATCCAAGAAAACTTCTCACATCAGATGCATTCTTAGGTCTACCCCAATCCTGGATTGCTGCTATCTTGGCGGGATCAACCGCTATTCCGCTTCCAGAGATAATATGGCCTAAGAACCTCACTTCATTCTTCCAGAAGTGACACTTCGAAAACTTAGCCTTCAGCTGATGTTTCCGTAAGATTTCCAAAACAATACGCAAGTGCGTCTTGTGCTCTTCTTCAGTTCTGGAATAAATCAAAATATCATCCACGAACACTAGTACGAACTTGTTCAACTGATCTCTGAACACTCTATTCATAAGATCCACAAAATATGCTGGTGCGTTGGTCAGTCCAAACGGCATTACCAGCCATTCAAAGAAACCGGATGGTGTCCTAAAAGCAGTCTTTGGCACACTATCCTTAGCCACTCTTAACTGGTGAAATCCCGTTGCCAAATCCATCTGAGAAAACACCTTAGCTTCGTGAAGCTGATCAAACAAGTCATCTATTCTCGGCAATGGATACTTGTTCTTCTTAGTCACTTTATTCAGCTCACGATAATCCACACACAACCTCAACGATCCATCTGCTTTAGTTGCGAACACAACTGGTGCACCCCATTTGGACACACTACGCCGAATGAATCCTTTCTGTAAAAGATCATCAACCTGCACCTTCAACTCCTGCTGTTCCCTAGGTGCCATCCGCCTAAGAGGCATCACAATAGGTCTGGCTCCTTCAACTAGATCGATACGAAACTCAATCTCTCGATGCGGCGGTAACCATTTGACCTCATCAAAGACATCCTCAAATCCATTAGCGATTGGCACCGATGACAGTCCATCCCGTGGAACAACCAGCGAATACATAAAACTCATGAAGATGCCTTACTCATGCTTACATCGTATCACAACCTTTCACCCCTCCACATTCTCGACTGTCACCTCCAACCTTTCACAATCAACCTTTGCCGCATACTTCCTAAGCCAGTCCATACCTAAAATAATTCTGAACCCCGCAAAGTTCAGAACAAAACAATCACAAACAAAAGAGCAATCATGAATCGATACAACCAAACCACGACATAACATACATAGACAGGACAAACCCCCAACTGGATTAGTCACAACCAATGGTCTATCCACGATATCCGATTTTAAACCCAACCGGCCTACAAGTTCATTACAAACAAAAGAATGTGACACCCCAGTATCGAATAACACTCTAACTAGAACACCACATATGGAAATATTACCTTGAACCACTACACTCTTTCCTTTCTCTTCAGCGGTAGGAGCTTTTGAAGATGATGGAACAGCCCCCAAAGCATAAGCTTGCACAATCTGCTTGTCCTTTCGCGGTTCTGGACAATTCTTCTTAATATGCCCCGGCTTGTCACAGTTGTGGCATTTCATCGGCTCCTTTGGATTCTTGCAATCTCTGGAGAAATGACCCTTCTGCTGACAGTTGTAGCAGGTCGCTTCGCCCTTCGGCTTCTTCTGGCCATCCTTACCCTTTTGCTACTGCTTCCTCTTCTTGTTTCCACCCTGTTGTGGTTTAGACTCTTCCTTGGTCACAGAAACAACAGATCCTTCTTTAGGAAACAGATTCTCGTGCCTGAGAGCTTTCTCCACAAGCTTCTCAAATGAATCGTCTAAATGATCCACCAACTGCCTCCCAAGATAACTGTCCAAGCCTGTCACAAACTTCTCGTTCTTCTAATATGAAGATTCAATATACGACCGGGCATACTTGGACAAGGCTTCAAACTCAGAAACATACTTCAGAACTGGTCTTCCACCTTGCTTGAGCTCCACAAACTTCTTGAACAGAACAGATTTCTGAGCAGTAGAAATGAACTTAGCTTCAAATCTGGCTTGGAATTGCACCCAAGTAATTTCTTCCTCCGGAGTATCAATGGTGATAGAGTTCCACCAGTCAGAAGCTCTTCCTTGAAGCTGTCTTGATGCGAGCTTCCTTTTAGTTGCATCCTCGATTCCCAAGTCACCAAAGATCTTTCTACAAGCATCTATCCACCTTTGGACTTCAATAGTTGACTCTGTTCCCAAGAAAACCTTTCCTCCAAGAGCAGTATAATCTTTACACAGCTTAGCAAAATCCACCGGTTTTGGAGTTTGAACTTGAACTCCAACATCTACTGATGGCCCCGGAGCTGGCATCCTTCTCATGATCGAAGTCATCATAGCCTCGAACATAGCAGCATAATCAGCAGCCCCCTTAGTAGCACGGCCTTCCCTAGCAGCTGGTCTCCCTCTTCGACTCATTCTTAATATCTATAAAAGAAATGATTAATACACCTTGAGAAACAACTGCATAAAGGACTCACATACTTCTAAGCTACTATATTATATATAGTAATCATCCATCAAAATACAATTACGTCTCACATACGTAGTTACGTCAGCGAGCATTGGCTAAAATCGATTAACCAAAGCTCTAATACCAAATGTGACGACCGCCCATGACCCCTGCACTAAAGAAGGAAAATAGTGCGCTGTAAGGTGTGCCAAGAAGCCATGGACGATCACCAAGGTAAGTTAAAACAGCAGAATCTATCGTATTACTCACAACGCATGGATAAAATACAATAGAGAATATATATAGTGAAGCTTCACAAAATAGAATCTCATCAATATGCTTCATAATAGTTGAATACAAACATCTGAATAGTCAATACATCAAGCCTCACTACATATCACTCAGAGAATTATACAAGCAGCGGAACATCCAGTACATATAGTAAGAAGATAATATGCAAGCCTCCAGCTCGTCTTCGTCATCAGCATCGTTGGAAACTAAGAACATCACCTGTCACCTGCTACCTAGTCTGCCCATCCCAAAACGGATGAACAACACAAGGTAATAAGAGTTGAACATAAAACCTTGAGTCAGACAACAGTCTTAGTGAGCGGTAAATTAACTAACAACATACCAAAAGAGCATAAAGGTAAAAGGAATAGGAATCCAACCCTCCCACTCCACCTCTTTCTACAGTGATAGCCCCCAGACACACTAAGCAGAAATAAACATAGCAAAGCAGACATTTAAAGTAAAGCAATTATCACTCGAGTCAAGGTCGATGTTTTCCAAGCACAAACCCCCAAGGCCTAAACCAAGATCAGATAAGCACCCAGAAAATATCGCTCTTGAGACCGAATGACGATACAACCAAACACCCATGACTCTGGCTATCACTGTTATCATTGCTTAAATACCACCGTTAATTGAATGACCGACACATTCTTTCAGCCGTCCGTCAAGGGCCAATGGTAACCCCGGTTCTAGACAGAACTCCGCACGTCGTCGCAGCCCGTGCCTAGGACTATCGAATCTGCCCAGAGTACTCGACTACAGTCATAGTCTTTAGGGACTATCGAATCTGCCCAGCGTACTCTTTCTTTGAGCCTGCTAGAACCTTCAACAACGATGAAATCTTAGCCTTCTAGTCATCCTCCTCAACGACTATTATCATACTAGCTCAAGCGCCTCTCGAGCCAACCATTATCCTTAAACTTGAACCATTTCACCGAGTCATCAACATGCTTGGAATGATCCCGTCTGGATTAAACCAAGGCTATCTCATATCATGCCTCGCTTCATCTCATCATAGCAAAGCCTCATCTCAACATCATCATCAAATCTATCCATATGAGCTTTATCATCCGCGTCATATGCCACGAGCAGCTTTTCTTATTCAAGAGCCTTTCCCTTAGCTTTTGAATCATCTTCGACCAACTTGTCCAAATCAAATCATCAATCAACTAATTTATAACAATCAATCAAGTCAATCATTAATCCAAGTAATCAAGCATTCAAACATGATCTAATAAACAATTATAACGATAATGGAAATCTTGTAAATAAAGAGTCCAAATCTAACAAGCATGAATTATGAGCAATATCTCTACAACTTGATGAATGAACTTACATAGGTTAACATGTAGTAAAATGGATGTCAAATCATCATGATCAATAGATCTATACTTAAGTTTAAGAAAATGCATGGAAATCACTATTTTAACACCAAATCAAGCCAACAATCCGATATACTCCTTTGGATCCGTGTGAGAGATAACCACCACTCACCAAATCACCTAAACACCTTAAAAGCAACACACTTCAGATCTAGACAGCAAAGGATCTAACTCGATTCTCCAAAATTCCGATTCAAACGATGAAATCTCTCTTCGATGGATGTAGATCTTCAATCTAAGCTCTTGGATCTTCGATTTGATCTTCGATTTGGATGGAAGGAAACACAAGATTAAAGTGGAGAAAAGAAGTGAAGAAGTGTAGAACTCGAGCTCTCAAAATAGCAGCACTTCGTCGCTTCAAAATCCGGATCCCAAAAAGTGAAGAAAAACCCCGTATTTAAAGGCTGAATCCTTAGGTCGTCCGCTCCCCCTTAAGTTGTCCACGACTTAAGAAATTCCACGACCTACGACTTAACGACTCAACACATCCTACGACTTAACAGACCTTCCGACCTAACTATACTCACGTGCGCGACTTAATGACCCAACGACCTAAGCCTCATCGCTAATGCGCGACCTACGACCTAACACTAAGCCAAGTCCCAACGACTTACGACTCAACGACTCAGGCCTATGCGCGACCTAAAGCATACACGGCCTAACACAGACACTCCCAGACGACTTATGCATCCACGCGACCTAACATAAGTCGTCTACGACCCAACATAGACACGACCTAAACTTCAACGACTTATCCCATAATCCTTAAGTCGCTCGAATGACCTAGCTTCCTTAAGTCGTTAACCCGCTTAACCCCCTAGGTCGTTAACTCCCCTAAGCCGCTAACTCTTAAGTCGCCAATTCCTTAAGTCGGTCAATACCTTAAGTCGCCAACTCTCTTAAGTCGCTAACTTCCTATAGGTCGCTCCAAACTCTTAAGTCGTCTACCTCTTAAGTCGTCTACCTCTTAAGTCGCTCCACGACCTAACCTCCTTCACGACCTAAGCTCCAACACGACCAATCTCCTTAGGTCTCTTCTATCTCTTAAGTCGCTCCACGACCTAAGCTACCACACGACTTAAGCTCTAGTCGTCTTAACCTCTGAACGGTCTAACTTAAGGACGATCTAATTCTGAACGACTTAACAACATCACGACCTAATGACAACTGTTACAAACATTCGATCCGTAAAAATACGAGTCGTTACACATCTAAGCAAGAGGGTAGAGAATCCCCTTTGGTAGAGTATCCCTGTAACATCCCCCTACTTGGAGGCCCAAAACTAATGGCTACGGATGTTGCAGTCATCCATAGTTATTAATCCTCGACCAAATACAACGATATTAGATACATTGATACACAGAAACACAAGAATTTGGAAAAAAAATTCTTATTGATAGTTTGCACATTGCCTAACTCACAAGCTAACATAATGGAATCTCTAAAGGCTAAAGCAACCCACTTGGTTTCTGATGTTCAGCCTTCACTTATTGATAGTTTGCACACTGCCTAACCCACAAGCCAACATCCCACTTCATGGCTTCCCAATAGAAGCTCCTCTTCATATCCTGATACATCTTGGTCCCTTTAGGATGGATCGTAAACTTGGCCCGATTACATTCTCCAAGAACTTATTTCTTCAAGTCCTCCACATTCAGAACACACAACCGTCCCTTCTTTCTCAACCATCCTCTCTGGTCAAGGCTAAAATCCTTTTGATCATTCCAACATCAAGCCTCCTAATTCTCTCAGCCGACATCGGATCCTCCTTCTGTTTAGAAGCAATTTTCTCAATCAATATTGGTCAAACTTCTAAACAAGACAACCCGGCAGAACTCTGACTAGAACCAGCAGTCGATCTTAACTGCACATCACAACTGACTAAAGCTTCTAAATCCTTCCACTCTGCCAACAAATCTAACACCACGTTCTGATGTTTTTTGTTAAGAGCATCTGCTACCTTTTCCTGGCATATACTCTATACTAAAATCATAAGCAGCCAAAAACTCCGACCACCTCTGCTGCTTCATATTTAACTCCTTCTGAGAGAATAAATACCGTAAAGACATATGGTCGGTATAAAGCTCAAACCTCTCCCATAGGAGATAATGTCTCCAAATCATCAATGCGAAGATCATAGCTGCCAACTCCAAATCATGAGTAGGATATCTAACTTCGTGCAGTCTAAGCTGCCTAGACGCATAGGCAATAACTTTACCATTCTGCATCAACACTGCTCCTAATCCAGTACCACATGCATCAGTATATACCACCAATCCCTGGTTTCCGTCTGGAACTACTAACACGGGTGCATTGGTCAACAAATGCTTTAACTAAAGGAATGCTTCCTCACATTTGTTAGACCAAACAAATTTCACCTGCTTCCTGGTTAGTATATTTAAAGGTGATGCTATCCGCAAGAAATCCTTAATGAATCTCCGTAAGTAGCCAGCAAGTTCAAGAAAACTCCTGATCTTAGTCACCGTCTATGGTCTCTTCCAATTATTCACGGCTTCGATCTTATCTGGATCGACAGAAAATCCTTTCTCCGAAACCACGTGACCAAGAAATTTTACCTCTTTCTTCCAGAAATGACACTTGGTAAACTTCGCCTTTAGCTGATTCTGCCTCAGCGTCTCAAGTACCATTCAAAGATGAACTTCATGCTCTCTCTCATCCCTAGTGTAGACTAGAATGTCATCTATAAACACCAACACAAACCTATCCAAATACTCTCGGAAAACTCGGTTCATCTAATTCAGAAAAAAAGCAAGTACATTTGTTAATCCAAATGGCATCACCAACCACTCATACGAACCATACCTAGTTCGAAATACTGTCAAAGGAATACTATCCTCCGCTACTCTTAACTGATGGAAACTTGTCGCCAAATCCAACCGGGAAAACACTCTGGCTCTGCTCTACTGGTCAAACAGATCATCTATTCTTGGCAAAGGATACTATTCTTAATTGTCCTTTCATTTAACTTGCGGTAGTCAATGGACATCCTTAACGACCCATCCGGTTTCTTTACAAACACCGCAGCCGCTCCCCAAGGCGAACTGCTTGGTCTAATAAAACTCCTTCCTTCTAGGTACACTAGCTGCACCTTCAATTCCTTCATCTCAGTTGGTGTCATCTTGCTAGGTGGTCTACTCACAGGTTCAGCTCCTGACACAAGATCTATTCTAAACTCAACAGCTCTTTTCGGGGGTAGTCCGATGACTGGCTCAAAGACATCTGCAAACTCTCTTGCTACCCGAACCTGACTTCACTCATTTCATACCTCCATATCATTAAGCATAGCACTAACAATCCGATGAGTATTCTCTACTGAGAATATCATTTGGTTATGACTATCAGGGTGTCTCGGTGACATTTCCCTATCGTGGCAAAATATTCTATCCTCATACCTACCCAACCAATCCATACCCAAAATGATTCTGATATCTACGAAATCAATAACATACAAACTGCATGCAAACTTATGACCTAACAAATCAATTTCTAACTGGTCACATCATAACCCTAGAGTTGCATACCCTCCTATTGGATTTGCAACCCTTAAGGAAGTAACAAGGTAGGTGGGTTCTAAACATAATCTATCAACCAAACACTGAGATATAAATGAATGTGATGCACTAGTATCAAAAAGTACTCTAACTGGAATATTTTGAATCAAAAGCGTACCTTCCATCACAGTCTTTCCTTTATCAGCCGTGGTAGGCCTAGCTGGTCCTATAGCAAAAAAATTCCTTTGTCCTCCCTAACTGGCTCTAGACACTAATTCTTATAATCCCCAACTTGATCACAGTTGAAGCACTTCACATTTTTCTTATTTGCAGCTTTCTTCCCATTTCCCGACCGGCATTCATTAGCAAAGTGACCCTTCCTGTCACACTTATAGCAATCTACCTCAGCCTTTGACTTCTTAGCAGTATCTCACTTCCGGGCTCCCTTCTTTTTAAAGAACTTCCTCTTCTTCCCCTGAGAACCCTGAGTTTTCAACGACTTCTCTTTAGCTAAATCAGCAAGTAACTACTCATGGCGAATGGCCATCTCCATCACTTATTACAAGGATCAAAGACATGTGTCATTGTCATTCTAGCGAGCTCGGGCCTTAATCCCCGAATGAACCTCTCATTCCTTTTGATGTCAGTATCCATAACAGCATATCCATATCGAGACAGCTCTTCAAACTTAGTAGCATACTCGACTACTGACATCTCTCCTTGCACTAAATCCATAAACTTCCT
This sequence comes from Allium fistulosum, assembly GCA_030737815.1. Classification (NCBI taxonomy): domain Eukaryota; kingdom Viridiplantae; phylum Streptophyta; class Magnoliopsida; order Asparagales; family Amaryllidaceae; genus Allium; species Allium fistulosum. The sequence continues at coordinate 499,022,112 of CM060903.1, forward strand.
CATCAGCTCAGACTTAGCAAACTCAGATACAAACTTCTGCTCAAATCTCGTTTTAAAATCATCCCAAGTTAACTGCTCTTCCAGAACTCTGGTAGTGACACTATTCCACCAATGTAGTGCTGACCCCTGCAACTGTCTAGAGGCCAATCTTCTCTTTTGCCCATCATTCAGGCCTAAATCGATAAATATATGCTCACAATGCAGCAGCCAATTCTGAACCTCTATGGAACTCTCCGTTCCTAATAATGGCTTCCCATGCAAACTGGTGTAATCTCTACTCAGAAAAGCATAATTATTCCCAAATGGAGCCACAGGATTAGCTCCTCCAATATTTCCAACAACACCAGCAACAGCTCCAGCTTGCATCAAACCAACAAAGAACTGATACATCGACCCAATATCTACTGATGGATTTCCAGCACTCACATTGGCATCGGCATTTTGATTACTAGCATTAGCCTGTTGACCCGGGTTTCTCCTGGTAATAGGTCATGCATTTCCATTTGTTGTGGACCTTCCTCCACCGAGATTTCCTCTTTCGTTTCCTGCTTCCATATCTCACTTCTCGTAAATCTGCATACAAGCCTTAGTAAGATACAGAAGAACGGTCTAAGAAAGCGGTGGATACGTACTTACATATATATAACTATATATAGCAAATACACGTACGTTACTATAACGTTAACCCAAACCCCAATCTTATTATCTGATTCATTAGATTATGTTTGGAAAATATTTTAGGTTTAAGTTTCTTTTAAAGTTTCATAAACCTATGTCTGATACCAACTTGTAACATCCCTTTACTTGGAGGCCCAAAACTAACGACTACGGATGCTGCAGTCATCCATAGTTATTAATCCTCGGCGACCAAATACGACGATATTAGATACATTGATACACAGAAACACAAGAATATGGAAAAAAATTAAACAGCAACCAAATTCACATTCCATTTCCCTGTTTTCCAATTGATTACATAATCCCAGTTCGCAGACCACGTTCAGATAACATATAATTATTACAAAATACGCCAAGAGCGGCATATGAAGATGCCCCCTTGGTAGATCAGAGTATATAGATAGGCAAGAAAACAATTTTCCTTTACAAACAAAACACACAGTGGAAATAAAATAACTCTAATAATAAGCTTGCCTCTTGCACATCATCGGAAGCTTTTTTCGTCTAAAAGAACACCTGGAAACCTTAACTCTCAACCTACTCAAAATCAATTGTGTACCCTGGAGTTTAAGGGGAAAAAACTTCGAGTCAGACATAAAGCCTAGTATGAATAATAATTTACCATCTCAAACCATTAGATATCTAGTGAGACCAGGCCGCTTAGTGGAATGGGTTTTCTACTCATAGTATCCTAAAACATTTACAAAACCATATACTATGCTCCTGCATCCATAATGGTTAAAACATAATATTTCAAAACATTATGATGATATGCAAAACAAGTAAATCAATTCTGGATTATCCATCCCCATTCATTTTGACTATCTGTCTCAAATATAGTTTCTAGGATCACTATTAACCTATTAAATGCTTATGGACTATCTGTCCAATATCATATTTTTCATGAGATCACTAAGAACCTATTGGTAACTCCAATATCTTATCTCTTATCCTAGTTTTCATGGGCTAACTAGGAGCCTATTGACTGACTATCAATACCTTAATCTGGATATAGTTTTCATGGGCTAACTACAAACCTACTAGCCCTTGTCAGTATCAAATCATAGTTTTCATGGGCTGACTATGAACCTATTGGCCCTTGCCAATATCATTAGTTATATAAGTTTTCATGGGCTTATTATAAACCTATTGGCCCTATCAATATCTTTAGTTTTAAGGTTTTAACATTCCTTAATTTATGTTCACTACTGGGTCAACCTATCTGGTTATTCTGCCCTTCCCTAACATACATTTATGGGTTAATATCAATGTGAATAATATTTCCAAAATCTTTATTTATGCCATGGTATTTCCTTTTAAAATGAGAACGGATCATTTGTTTTGAAATCTTAAAACATAACTTTCGAAACCACTGGATGACCTCCTTCGAAAGCATAGAAAATTTCCTTTCAAAACTCTAAGTATATACCTTTCGAAGTTGTATAAATCAATCCTTTCGAAACCAAATCATACCTTTCGAATGTATAAAAACCTTGCTTACTAATCTTTAGGAAAATAGCTTCGAAATTAATGAAAGTACCCCTTTCGAAAGTATTTGCTTTACTCTTTAAAACATCAAGTGGGTCAAAAATGGTTATATACGAAAGTATATCTTTCGAAACCAATTATGAAATTGCTTTAGGGAAAAGTTAATGGTGTCGGAACCATCTAGTCGAAAGCAACAACCTTTTAAATTAAAATATTGAAGGATAGTGTTGAAACCCCCTTTCGACACCATTGCCTTCAAAACCTTTAACCCCTTTCGAAAGCGTTTAGGAAGTGGCTTAACTTTGGTTAAAACAGAGATAACCTTTTGCCAGCATAAATGGCTTCAACGCAGTCGAAAGGTAAATAAGCGGCTTGGTCGAAACCAATCCTTTCGGAAGCTCTTATTTAAGGAAAAAGTTCCCCTTCGAAATTTATTATAAAGTCCCTTTCGAAAGCATGGCTTTCGACTATGTTGAAAGCTTAAAGTAAAACAAGGCAGGAATTTAACATTAGAAAACAAACTAAGGTTTCGACTCTATAGGGTATCGACTCAGTCGAAGGCCCTTCAAAAACTAGGCAGGCACTACCTTTTTAAAAGTGAACCTTGGTTTCGACCCTGACGAAAGCATAACTTTTGACACCCTACCTTTCGCTACTTACCAATTCACTTTATACCAATTATATTGATACCATGTGCCTTAGTTCCGGCTATGTGGATTTATTTCGACTGAGATGGTGCAGATGTAAAGGAGTCGAAAGGTGCCTCCGAAATAGGTGGAACCATCTTTTTTGAAACGCTGATTTATAGCTAAACACGACAATTGCTTTATAACTAACCTGCCAGTTGTAACTCCTTGATTGGGTACTTTAAAACTTTTCAAATACTTTACAATTAAAAATCGCTGCATTAATTAGATCTAAATCAAAGCATTATAACGTTAAACCCTTCCATATGACAAAACCTATATTTGTAGAAAAGTCCCTCTTTTAAAATAATTTATTTTCCTTAATAAATCATCTAGGAAAAATCCCCAAAAATCATAGAAAATCTCTTTCATCATATAGTTCAACATATCAAAATTTCGAATCCAATTTCTTCATGAAATACTCGAAATAAATTTTAAACCCAATTATATCATATTTTCTTTCAGAAATTCATAATAAATTTTCTATAGCTTGGAAAATTATGAAAATCAAAACCCATCTCCAAAATCATGTATTATTTATCATAAATTTTTTCCATGGCATTCGAAAATCATAAACCCTTGGTTTTCCCTTAAAACCGAGAAAATTCATATGCATATGAATTAAAATAATTCGACCATAACATAATTCAAGCATATCATCATCCATATCATTATAAAAACGAATTTAAATGTAAATCCAAAAACAAATAATCATAGAATAAAATAGAGATGATATAAAATTATTATTCACCTTAGATTTTGATAAGGAATTTGATATTTGTTATTGCTTAATCCTCCCTAGCTTTGATCCTTAGTTTATGATTGTAATCTTCCTCTTTTCCTCCTTGTTAATGGCCGGCTCTTGGGGTTTTTTGCGTTTGTTTTTTATTTGAGAAAAATGAATGTGAATGGACAATAGTGAGAAATGTATAGCTGTGTAAAATAAAGAGGCTATTTTACTAATATGCCCATGTGTGAACTAATTATCCTTTAAACCAATTAAAGCCCATTTATTTAATTATTAAGCATTGCCCTTTACACAGTTTATTCAAATCTCAATCCCTTTATCATCATTATTTTATTTTATTTATCCAATTAAATTTCCCCGAATAACGTTATCAAAAATTAGGGATTTTACAATCGCATCCCATATTGCGAATCGTGGTGCCTTTCGGAGAAGCTTTTTCCATCGATTCCTGTCTACAGGGAGAGTTCCTATGAGTAGGTAGTCCTTGATTGGCCTCATTCATGTTTCTGGTTCTTTGGTTGTCTTAAAAATCTAGTCGACATTCATCTCGCTTATGCTTGGAGTGGTCAGGGTTTTAACCGGGACTAGCCCCAATGACTGAGCTTCTCCGGAACTGGCCAGTTTGGCTAGATCATCTACCTTCGTGTTCTGTTCCCTCGGGATATGAGTTATAGCGTAATGCTCGATGTCGTTCAGTAGTTCCTGCACTTTAGATAGGTACGGGGCAATGTTCTCCCTCTGAGCTTGGTATTTGGCTTTCACTTGACAGCCGACTAGCCTTTGGCCCAGCTATCAATGCTTCGTATTCTGCTTCGTTATTTTTTACAGGAAATTCCAAGCGTATGGCATAGAAAATAGAATGTCCTTTGGGAGTCTCAAGCCCTACCCTTGCTCTCGAGCAGAAGTTGTTAGATGCACCATCGACGAACAACTTCCAACGTGTTTCCACTTTCAGAGTAATTTCTTCTTCATTATCCGTATAGTAAATTCGGCAAGGAAATATGCCAATGCCTTCCCGTTAATCGCCTTTTGAGGATGGTAAGTGATTTCATATTGACTCAATTCGATGTTCCATTTGATAAGCCAATTGAAGGTCTTGATGCGGTACAGCACTTGTTTCAAGGGTTGATCTATTAGTACTTTGATTGGGTGGGCCCAGAAATATGGTCATAACTTTCTGGATGCAATCAAGAGGCAATATTCTAGCTTTTCTAATTTCAGATAGTTCTTCTCAGCTCCAGTGAACCATTTACAGATGTAGTATACGGGTCGCTGGATCCTAGCTTCTTTACATATAAGCGCAACACTTAATGCGTGAGGTGAGACTACTAAGTAGATGAACAAGTCTTCTCTATCCACCAGCTTGGATAGGATTGGCGAGGTTACCATATGTCATGGTGACTCTTCGAACACAATTTGACAAGCCTAATTCCATTCGAAATTCTTCTTTCCCTTCTTTAGTGCATCAAAGAATGGTATACATTTGTCGGTTGCTTTTGAGATGAACTGGCTTAGTGCTGCAACTTTTTCATTCAGGCTTTGTAACTCCTTCTTGTTCTTTGGGGCCTCGACTTCTCGTAGAGCAGTAATTTGTTCTGGATTTTCTTCGATTTCTCTGGTGCTTACGATGAATCCCAAGAACTTTACAGAGGCTACTCCGAAGTGACATTTAAGTGGATTGAGTTTCATTCCATATTTGCAGAGTATTTCAAAGATTTCAGCGAGATTATCCAAGTGATTTGCGACTATACGCGATTTAACCAACATGTCATCCACATAGACTTCCATAGTTTTCCCGATCTGACACTTGAACATGGCATTCACTAGTCGTTGGTAGGTTGTCCCGGCATTCTTTAAGCCGAATAGCATCACTTTATAACTGTATAACCCCAGATAGGTAATGAAACTGGTGTTTTCCTGATCAGGTTTGTGCATCATGATCTGGTTGTATCTCGAGTATGCGTCCATAAATAATAGCAATTCATGTCCAGCTATCCCGTCCACAAGCTGATCGATTCTATGCAAAGGAAAGTTGTCTTTTGGGCAAGCTTTGTTTAGATCCGAGTAGTCGATATAGGTTCACAATTTCCAGTTGGACTTCTTGACTAAGATCGGGTTAGATACTCATTCAGGGTAGGTTGCATCGTGGATAAAACCATTTGCCATCAACTTGTCTACTTCTTATCTTAGTGCTTTGGACCGCTCGGGTCCTAGGCTGTGCCTTTTCTGCTTCACTGGCGTATACTTAGGTTGAATGTTGAGAGTGTGGCATGCAATCTCCGGCGATACCCCGCACATATCGGAATGCGTCCAAGTGAATATGTCCAGGTTGGTGCAAAGAAATTTTATAAGTTCTAGTCGCATCTTGTTTCTAAGATGTGATCCAATCTTCAGAACCCGTGTTGGGTCATCCATATTGACTGGGACAGACACCATCAATTCTGTCGGTGCAACCCATTCCTCCCTTGAACTCTTCTTTCTAGGTAACAAAGCCTTATCAAATCGGCTATGGTCCCCAAGCGAGGGACAGCTCTATAGTTGCTATTCGGTAGGTTCACGAATATGGAGAGTTCTCCCTACGTTCTTCCCCTTTTCCCTTTTTTTAAACTCGCGTAGTTCCACAATATAACATTCTCCAGCGGCACTTTGGTCTCCATTGACCACCCGGACTCCATTCTCCATCGGAAATTTCTTAGTTCATTGAGCTAAAGCAATTCTGAAATCTACTAAGGCGGGCCGCTCCAGGAAGCCATTGTAGGCGGAGATTTCATCTACGATCATAAAGGTTTGGATGAGGGTAACTCTTCGGTCACCTTCCTCGAGTTCTACAGGTAAATCAATTTTTCTGACAGGTTGTTTTGGTTCGCCGGTGAATCCCTGGATCTTTTTTCGACAAGCGAATACATCTTTCATACCGATCTTCATCTAATCAAAGGTGTGTTTGAAAAGGATATTCAAAGAACTGCCACTGTCTACCAATACTTGTCAGACTATTGCACGACCATGGGGATGAGAGTTGGAGCTTCTATCCCTTCGGTTTCTCGATTCTGAAATACTATGTCATCGTTCAGGGTTCTCTGCTGTTTGGCAGGGGTTCCATCTTCGATCGCAAAGCAAGAATCTTTTGGAGCGTGTTTTAATGAGATTTCATATCGCTCCATTTCTCCCCAACTCTTCTGTATAGGATGGGGTCCTCTAGATATTGTCCCAATTATGAGTTTCTGGTCAGTCCGTCTAGATCCCTCTTTGCTATTCCAACTTGATTCCCTCGAGATCTAGGAGCTTGGGGCGCTGCGGGTTGGTCAGGATCATGTGGTTTCCTCATATACTGCCGAAGCTTGTTTTCCCGAATTAGCTCCTCAATCAAATTCTTCATGTGATGACACTCATTCGTGTTGTGGCCATGTGTTTCATAGAAGCGGCAGTACTTTTCAGAATGCTTTTGCTATTAAGCTGCTTCCTTCTTAGGTAGCTTCTTGTACTCTTCCGTCCCCCGTGTCACAAGATAGATGTTTTTTGGAGTATCATTGAGCGGAGTGTATTCTTTGGGCCTCAAACCTTTAAGTCGCTTATTTCTTCCATTTCACTTATTAGAATTCTGGTTCTTCCTTTTCTGATTTTCATCTTTTCCTGCGTTTCCTCCAGCGGTCCCAGAGGTATTTATGCCTTGGTTTGTCATCATACAACTCTGCCCAATGTCGGTTGGTTGTAAGTTAGCAGATTTCCTTTCTAATTCTTGTGCGTCTTCCAATCTCAAATACTGGCTCGCCTTTCGATTGTAGTCCTTCCTAGTGGTAGGTTATTTCATTTTGATCCATTTTCCGAATTCAGTTTCTAGGTGGATAGATCAGACCAAGGCCATGAAAACCATATCCTCGTTTGGATTACTTACTTCAGTCCCCACGATGTTGAACCGATTCATGAAGGACTTCAAAGATTCATTCCATCCCTGGAATAGGCCAGATAAGGACATCACATCTTTTGATTGTGCCGTATGAAGCCTAAATTGACCAAGAAATCTTATTGCTAGTTGATTGAAGGCGGAGGTGGATCATGGCAAAAGCTTGGTGAACAACACGGAAGCAATTCCCTCTAGGAAAATCGGGAAACATCTACATCGAATGGCATTCGAAGCATTTGCTCCATCCATGTACCAATTGTACTTATACAAGTAGGGTTTCAAGTCTCTCGTTCCATCGTAAGACAGAATAGTTGGCACAGTGAACTTTTCAGGATCCGCTCATTCAGAATGTCATTAGTGGAGGGAGTCCGACTTGGAGCGGGTCCCCATTTATCATCCCTTCTATCCTTACTTTCATCCATTAGTCACTTGACCATGTCCGCAATATATGTCTTAGATGTCCGGTAATTTGTGGGTTGGCTGTCAGTGACTACACCAAGTGTTTTATTTTGCAAATGATCTTGGTATGTGGACTGAAGCCTAGGCTCTCCTGTCTTCGGGAGAGCTATTCCCTCAAAGTTTCGTTGGTTTTCGGTTGGTCAGGTAAGGGCAGTTTGGATCTCCCTGGCATCATTGAATGCATTGGTATTTCCTTCCAACTTTTCATCGTCAAGCCGCTCACCATCTTCTAATTCGGAGAGATCTATTGCTATATCTTCCCATGGCATTTTTTCCCCTAGATTTAAGTTTGTAGCTGGTTGCCTCATAGTTGGTGGAGTGGTTTCATTTCCTTTCATATTAATTCCTACAGTTCCACCTATCATTCCTTTCTACTGCTTTTCATTTCTCCTATTTAGGCCAGAGACGAAAAAATTTTCTTGTTCCATGGCAGTCGCAGTCTCTAACATGGTTCTTGGAGCAGCATGTGACTGTAAGGTCAATAGGGCATTCAATTTGTCCATAAGAGCTCTTTGGCTGTTTTTCATCTTCTGATTAATTTCATCAACCATTTTATTTAAATCATCTCTAGTGCCAACTTCACGCTGAATAGAGGATCCGACACCTGATCTCCTGTATTGGCGCCATTGACTTCAATTTGCTAAGGATCGATCTCTTCTCTGGCAATTACAGTTCCTGTGGATCTTCCAGAAGTAGTTCTCCTTCTTTCTGGTGCCATTGATTCTCAACAGCAGATCTTCTGAGCAAAGATTGAGCATCTAACTTCTAAACCTATCTGATCCAAAGTAGATAGCTAGATCTAAGTCTGAGTTCAATTCTCGGTGAAAGCAACAAAATGTTAACCCAAAAAATGGATCAATACCCTGATATGATTGTGAAAGCACTAGCCCTGTTTATCGGGACAAATAAAGTAGAGCAAAACACTCTCCAAATTGCATAAAAGACAGAATAAAGTAGAGAAACACAAGAGTTTTATAGTGGTTCGGCTGTTAACGAAGCCTACGTCCACTTTATACATTTTATTGATGGATTGACTGTTGAACACAAGTACAAGTTGTTTAGAATTCTAATAATTGAATGAAGAAAGATCACACCACCATTGATGGAGACAAAAGGAAGGATCTCAATTGTCCCATGGCAGCCATTGTGAGGAGGAATAAGGTTGAAGAATCTTAGTAGTAGAGTTTCCCCCATGATCAGAGCTGTCAGCCCCTTTCCTATTGAAGATAGGATGGTATTTATAGGATTTTGATAGCACTTGGATTGGAACCAGAGTACCAGAAACCTGTAGTTATCCATAGGAGGAGGCACGTAAAATTTAAGGTGATTTTGAACTAACTTTTTGGATCGGTACCGATCCAATTGGATTAGATCAGTACCGATCCAAAATGTTGTGCAATTTTTGCACAACTCCTACTTCGTTGGTTTCCTTTCTTGCATGCGAGGTCCACATATGATTTCATAGCTTATTGACAGGTTTTGATGATGGTTCACCTGTAAATTAGATTGAACTATAATCCGAATTGGATAAGTCTTGACTTCTTCAACTCGGATGTTCGAAATGTTATTAAACTTGGTAGATAAGTTTAGGAGAGATGTAAGAACATAATGCATGTGGATTAGAGAATCCACAAGTCAATATTTTGGATCGGTACCGATCCAATTGGATCGGATCGGTGCCGATCTAAATACTTTGCGTATTTTTCGTTTAAACTCTTGGGGTTTCTTTGTTATGTACTTTTAGGTCTTTCGAAAAAGTCCAAGTCATTCTGGCTCAGTTTGAATGTTCTAACTCCTTCTAAATTCTGCTGGGTTAAAAACCCAGTTAACAATATATATGTGTATGAATGTGTAACATAATAAGCAAGGTGTAACATACCCGTATATAAATGTAGGAATTTACATCGCAACGAATATGTTAGCACATCCTAGATGCATTAATGTTATCCATATATACATATGTATGTAAACTTGTTATATATATATATATTAAAGACTATGTAAATATATATGTATGTATGTATGTATGTATATAGCTTGTATGTAAAAATATTAATGATTTATATGTATATACCATTACATTATATATATGTATGTATGTATGTATGGATGTATGTATATACATAATAATTTTTTTAAAATCATTGTTGCACATATGCAAATATATTTGTATGAATTATAGTAAAAATATATTATTATTATTATATTTAAATATATATGTATATGTATATTTATAATATCTAAATAAATATATGTGTGTACGTATACATACATACATATATATATATAAGTGTATGTATGTATATTAATTATGTATTTAAAATATTCATGTTTTTATACATTTCTAGATTGAATGCATTACACAAAAAAAGTTATTTATATTTTATTGTATTAATATATATATATATTATTTGAAATATAATAAAATAATAATAAAACTATTTTTTGAGTCATTATATTCAAATTTTAAACTTTTAGAAAATCAAGCATGATATTTTAAAGTTACAAAAGTTTTTTCAAAATTTTCCGAGTCAAAATAATAATTTTAATCAACTAATAGATTTCGACCATTTATTATATTAATTTTTTAAAAATATAAAAATTGATTTGTAAATTTTGATTTTATGGTCAAGAGTTTATATAATAAGAAAAAAATTAAAAAAAATTAAAATTTCATTTTTAAACATATTTTATTTTATATGATTTATTTAATTAGTATATTGATTTAAATAATAGTAAATAAATATTAAAAATTAATATTGCAGCCCCCGAAAAATATAATCTATGTAGATATGCATTTATAAAATATAAGTTTAACTATTAACATGATACGATGATATAATTAAATACAAGTCATATAACTAAAATTAAGCAGTATATTAATACATACATACATATATTAAATAATAAATTGATAATAATTAAAATAAAATTTATTTAACCGTGTATACAATTTTGTAATAAATTAAAAATACATATAACTAATATAATATGTGACAACATTGATGATGCATATAAGCAAAGTAGTTAACATCTATAGCGGGTACATATCGGTCAAGTATCGATTTAAGATATTTTAAAATATCGTGATAATATCAAATAGTATTGGTAAAATATTGGACATAGGTAGAGCAAGTTATAGATGATATTGTACTATGTTATGATGTTATGTTGATGTTAAGTTTTCAAATATTTGGATAAATAATGCCAAATACTATCAAAGATTGATTCCATATAGTTTATAGATTACAATCTGTTTACTGAGATCATCTATAAAATAAAAATCATAGTATAAGCTCATAAAAACCAAGATATTCATATACTCTCCATTATTATTATTTTCTTCATTTTTATACTATATTCATTGTTTTTTCAGTTCTATATTACTTTCCCAAATTTTCATATTTATAGTTCTGTCATTTTCATTTTTAACTTAAATTATTGAATAAGTAATGACGATTTGATACCAATTACTACTTTAGCTCGTTCATCGATATGTCAAATATATAACTTTACCTCTCGTTAACTTTTAGTTCTTAATGCATGATAATAACTAATAAAATAAATTTTCATATGCCAACTTACCAACGAAATGATGAACAAAAAAACTAAAAGGAGAAGTTTCTAGTTCATAATCTAGTTTTTAGTGGTAAAGTTTTCATGGAAAATAAAACATATCAAATAATGGAATAAGTAGTGTTTTCTTTGTTGAAAGAATAATGAAGAAGACTAATACTATATGGTTAAAATTGAAAATTTTGTGCACTGGATTTCTAATATGGTTTAGATATTGTCATTCACCATATACAAGAAACAAATTTTTAGAATGTGAAGATATTTAATTGTAAATAAATTTTCTCCAACACACATAATAATGAACGATATTCTTAAAAAATATCGAGTATTTCACACTAAATATCAGAGCAATATATAGGCAAATATCGAACGATATATCGATAATGATATTTTAAGCAATATTTTGGATAAAAAGTCGGCTTAAGAGCGATATGAGATATGTCGGTGATATTAACAGATATTAACTACATAGCATTTAAGAATCTCACCTAACTAGTAATATAATAATGATATATATAATATTATCCAAAAATTATAAATCATATAGTATAGTAAATACATACATAATACCGATGCCTTAGAACATACCTTGTAATGATGAATTATCCCTCTTTGGAAATCTTCTCGATTCAGTAGATTGATAATCCTTGAACCATAGACCTTTAGCAATTCAAAAGCCGTCGCCTTTTGAATTGATTAGAGTTGAGTTTTTTGGAGCTCCTCATTGAAGAGACCGGCTGACAATGATGGGTAAATGGCAGCCAAAAAGTTCTCTAAAGGTTGAAGACTGAGATGCTTATATAGAGGAGAAGTTGGAGATATTAATATCCTATCACCTCTTACCAATTCTCTTCCATCTTTGTCCTCCATCTCAAAGCCTTTGTTGCACCATATTATGGTTGCATATTGCACTCATTTTGGTCAAACATTTTAGCCCCTTTCATGCGCTTTAAATCCATTTTAAGCCTAAATAAATATTATTAATTAAATCTAATTTAATTGCTTATCGATATCTCATATCGATCGATATATTTATAACTATTACGAATATATACAATAATATTTATTTATAAAATCATATTCAGAATTTTATAATTAAACTTTCATAAAAATTAATCAATTTAATTAATTTATAATAGTTATAAACTAATTAAATCATTTGGTCTAAAGAGAATTTATCATTTCAATTATATGACTCTTTAGGTGTAAATTTGGTTAGCAAATAACATTGAACTATTCGAATGTTAATGTTTACACATCACTTAGCAAATGGTGTGACATTTTGGTCAAATTTATCGCTTACTTGATTTCTGTAAAACCAAAATATATTATTAATCGTTAACCGGTTGTGATATTTATTTACACTAATTCTCTCCATCAAAACTATATCACTTTGGACTTAAGGAATTTGGTAATGATCAAAATTCCAACATCGTCCATATTTAACTCTATTGTCCAAACACAAAGTCATTGGTTCAACAATAACAATTATTATTAACCAAATGCTCTGCCCAGAGACTATGACTTTGATTTGACTTGAGTTGACCATTATACTAACCTCATGTAATTGAGTCAAATCCTCTCTTGAATAGTGCTTCGATTCCAATACTTCCACTCGACCCAATTATAGTCACTCGATGGACATCATGTCGTGAATTGATTAAAATCAAGGCAGAGCTTTCATAATGAAGATCCATGGTATCCTAAAATCGAGAGAACTGTGTGAATCAGTCGTGTCGATATTTTCTTTTTGACCTTAGGCATATGACCAACAGAAAACTATCGAGTGAGCCATTCCATAAATATCCAAAAACTATCAGTACGCAACCTCTTGGTGCCTCCAGTAGTCATGAGTAATACACAACCCAACATTTGGAGAGCGTTACGTACTCTAGTCTCAATAGATTCATCGATATCCGGTTTCGATGCATCTTGACTAGAAACGTTTAAAATGGTATATTTATTTTCATTGTGATAAATTACTCACGGTTATAACACTTTGTAACTATTGTCACAAAACATACCATTTATGGATTTTCTATTAAACATACTTTTAATTAAATTAATTAACTAATATAATAAATAATATCAATTATATAATAGAAAGAAAATACCTTTTATTTCAAACAAAATTGGTTATCGAGTAGGATATATGTAACAAATTACATAATTGCTCCTAGGGCGTCCCCCTAACGCTATCACTAAACATAGTAGACTCTCCCCTATTTTGACCCGCCAAGGTCTGCCCTATTGGGTCATCGTGGTGGGTAGACCCATGATCGATTTTTGAGAACTTTAGGTCTTGGATTGGGTCGGGGCTCGACCGACCCGCACGACTGACATCTTATAAAATCACTTTATTAGTATAATGATGATTTTTTAATCTTTTTAGGCATAAGGGAGTATAACATGTATATTATAATGTGCCATTGAATAGGTTACCAGATTTTTATAGCATTAAGTCGCGTCACTAATAATCATACAATAATATATGTGTTTTATTAAACTACAGTTGAACGCCTCATTTATATTATCTTCTCTTATCATTGTTATTACATTGTTATTTATATTTAATGTATCATTTAGTAACAATCCTTTTTAGAAATAAAATAAAGATATATATATATATATATATGAATGTTAGCACATAAGTTTGAATGGATGTATAAAGCCTCACCGAGTCATGGGGTGAAGCGGGTCTACCTTGACCTATATGGTTTCCGGATTCAGGGCAAAAATCCAGACCTGTACCGGGTTTATGGGGTGGATCTGAGGCGAGGTTTTAAAGACCCAGAGTAGAACTGGAGCACAAAAAACCCACGCCAACCTACCCCATTTCCATTCCTAACTATAAGTCATTCCTAACTTGGAAGCATTACATTACAAATATTGTTAGTTTCCTAATTGAATTATAAGCAGTTTATATCAAGTGCATAGTAATATTATTTGATGTGACACTAATTTGAATTTCAATTAAATCAGAGAGCTAAAATGATAATTAACTGGAATTATTTGTATTTTATTCTAACTAAAAGTTAAATGGTGAATATGTTTGCCATAATTTAAAATGTGATTAAATTATGATAGATAGATTTATTATTTAAATTTGAGTTGAAACTAAATGGTAAATGAAATATAATTAACTTCACTTCTTTATTATTTACATCTTTCTAACTTGATTCCAGTTTGACTTAGAGAATTAGTTATATATTTATTCTAGAATTAACACTCTTTTATGCTAATTAAATGAATTAATTACCGTTAATGGAAATATTCATTTGATAACAATTAATAACTTAATACCAAAGATGGGAAAATATGATAATATTCATTTATAATATCATCAACAACCAAACCAAAATATAAACATGTTTTAAAATTTTTAAATTAACTGAATTACAACTCTTCTCTATTAATTTTATAAAAAAAATAATTTTTTGTAATCTAAGAATTTAGATTTAAATTGAGTGTATAAAATGAGTCAAACATTATTTTCGAAAATCAACTAGAGATGTGAATCTCTCACCACTTGGCTTTCAAACTTGCCAGCTATGTCATCATTTAAATTTATAGATCATGCAAAAATTATGCATATTACTAAAGACACATCCTTTTGTATTTATTAATATTAATTTAATTCAAATATATCCTAGTAAAAATTTACCGTTTTAAATACCACAATTACATTCCATCATCTAATATTAATTAATGTACAGTAGAACTTAACAAATTGAAACTCACTGGTAGTTGTCCCACCGAGCATTAGAACTTTATTAGTGAAATTCAACATCATCCAAAATAACATTGTCACCGCTCACCCATTTCTGGCGAAGTTTCTAAAAATAATTTACTAACATATCGATTTTATCCAAATATTAATCAGCAATGACAGTTTACGAAACTATATTTTGTGAAGGTTATAAAATCTAAAGTGCAACACTTAAAATATTTGAATTTTAGAAAATTTAAATAATATACAATAGTTTTTTCATTTATAAAAGTCATATACCAATACAGATATTCTTTGAAGCATCTTCTCATGATTCTAGCTCATTGGCAATTAAGTTAATAGATTATTAATGCATTTGTGTTATTTTTAAAATCAGGGAGGAAGATGAATTAAGTCTATTAAATTGTTTATTTGAGGAATATCGGTATTATTTAGAAAATTAAATATACGTAATTGTGGTCCAACGTACCATTGATGGTATTATGAAGTACAACAAATAATTTTGTTGATATTTTTTAGACATGGTATCGATAGTAGAAAATCAAAGTGCATTTTACTAGCATCTTAAATTGTAAACTAATAATTTTTTTATACTTTATCACTAGTTATATCACTTTTACTATATTAGATTTATAAAGAAAGTTGACTCCTCAACTATGCATCTTCCTTCTTTAATGATCCAACTACTTGAGTATGATCCTGTTTTGAAAAAAAATGAAAATGTTATTAATAATAAATAGACAACATGATTTAATAAAATGATTCATTAGAAAATATGTAATTTAGAAAAGCTAAAAAGAAACTGTGATCGGTACAATATCAAATGTTATATTGAATTAAAAGTGGAATCTGCTTTAGGTGTTAAAAAGAATTGATATATAATTGACCGTCTCATTAAATTCAACCAAAAAGAATTAAATGTTAATAATTATCGTATTAGTCTGAATTCAAATTAAATAAAATTTGAAGCTTATAAGTTGAATGACAATATAGTTTGATATAATCTTTTTAGTTTTAAATATGTTTACTTTTAAACATTATCAATAAGTACATCCCTAATCCATAACTATTTATAAACATCTCTAAACTGTAGAAATTCAAAATAATATAACACTAAATGCACTTTGTAGGAAACAAATTACCGTACAGTTCCATGAGTTCTCCAAAAAATAGGCAATAACCATGCATTCAATGGAAATCGTGTTGCTTATGAATATTTCATGGTCTATTAAATAAAATCACATAAAAATAAAACATAGAGTGGTTTATTTATTTTTGATGAAATAGTGGTCCTCTTGAGAGCACTTGTAATCTTATTAACTAACAAAACAAAATCCGTACAAATGTTTGATGGGTAAAGCTAGTATAGATATGCAAGATCATCACTTTAATGATCAACAAAATATGAATGGTAAAAGAAAAAAAAGATATTTACAATTATTTCTATTGGTAAACGAAATAGGTAATGGATGGTGCTGCATGAAATTAATGATCACGCTTATGACTTGAGAGATCGTGATGCGTAAGTGATTAACTAGGTGGAGCACCTGAATTGGTTGGGTAATATTAGGGAAACTACAGAGGATGCTTGACTGAAAAAATGTGATGCTGCATTCAGGTCATCAAGAGAAGCAAACTAATGCTTGAACTAATACTTCAATGAAGATTGTAGATCGACTAGACCTATAGAGTTATAAATATTACCAATATGGAGGTACATGCTAGCTAGTTAGATGCATGGAGACTGGTGCAGGTTGGTCTGACTTGCTGGCAAGGAAACCAACACCTGTAAATTGCAAATACTACTAGGTAGATATGCTCATACATTGCGACACATTGGGAGGCTTATATATAAATGCATTGAATGAGAGCCCGTTGGAAATTGTATGCAGTGGAATGTGAATAGCTTCAGGTTTGCATACTACCAGGTGTATAGATGTTGTAGTGAGTCGAAGTAGACGGCTTATAGGTGTAGAGTAAGGTGCAAAAGCATGTGTCAAAGAGAGTTCATGGTTCTGGTGTTTAGTTGGGATTGTAGATGTAAATTTGATAACAAGCATTGTGGGGATAATCTGAACTTAATGCTCAAGGAGTGTTGCAAAGGTGATGAAACTGCTAATGCAAGATATAATGCAGTGCATGGTACATGTTAGAACATGTGCATCACATGATGATGAACTGGTGTGTAGCTATGGTCTTAATGCAGCGATCCATTGTGCCATCTTAGTTCAGTGCAAACTGCCAAGATAGCATGGATGCCAACTGGTTGGAATGAGCTAAAGTAATGAACGGGCACTAACAGAATAGCACTAGTGAAGTTCCCAAGATTCGAGACTGCCTAGCTTTTACATTTTATTCAATGACCTGCTAATTGTTGCAAGTGAATAGTATTGTTAAAGTTTATAGCAAGTTGTTAAAATATGTATACATAATAACATATATGCTTAATTATATAAGAACTATTAATGTACTAAATTTACCCTCTTTTATAACCTACCTTGAAATTATGATTTGAGGCACCTATTTGTATAATTTTTATAAAAGATCTAAAAAATATCACTAATACGACACAAATAGGAAGTAATTTATCAAGTCTAGTTTATCGAAACTATCTATTATGAGGTGAATGGGTACTATAATAATCTGAATGATTCATGTTTAAATAAATGAACTTAACTTAATTATGAATTTGCATATATGATTTTTTTAGTTATGCATGTTATCCTTTTGTTCATATTTAGATTTTAAACAAAAAATAATTTGAAAAGAAAAAACTCTTACAATTGATAAAAAAAATTGGTTTCAAGAAGAGACAAATAAATTTATCCTTTTGTAAAACATAATTCTTTTTCAATTATATTAATTGTGGAACGTGCATTTGTCTATTTTGAAACATGTTTAAATGAAATGGTCGAGAACTCGAAGCTGGGGCACACTAGTTGTAAGGTAATCGAATTCCCCCGATCCTCTAAAAACAGGCTCATCGGTTTGTGTTCCTTTAATCAGAGCCCATTCAAAGATAAATATACCACGTGATATAATAAAGAATAAAGGTGGAGTTATGTTATATACTGTTAAAAACTCGTTGATTATGTTTAGACCATAAGCTCCAACATGTGATTGAATAGATTAAGTCTAGAATTTTTCTAGTTGAAAGTGAAAAGGTTAACCTAAAAAAATTCCAGTAAATCGTAGGACGGGCACAGAGGGAGTAATATCTATGCTAGAAATCTCTAAATCTTACTAATTCTATATTGAGAGAAGTGACAGTTAAAAAACGATGGGAAGTTGTCTCAGGCATCAAATTATAAAGGTAACAAATATTTGGGTTATTATTGGTGGTAATTATCAAGTTAAGCCTAGTTATGGTGTTTAATTTATCATGTAAAACAATACACATGTGAAATTTAACTTTAGGAGGATCGTTAGTTCTCCAAATGGGTTTGAAGTAGCTAAAATCTTTTGTTTCAGAACAAATTAAGAAATTATACATCAATTTGGGGGTATAAATTCCATTTTTATCCCAACACCATACCAAGTGATCGGGATTGTCCCTAATATTGTAGTTTTCAATCATATTAATTAACCTTGTATATTATCCAAGTACATTCCTTATTAAATTTTAATTGAATGTGTATCCCAGTTAAAGGACGCCTGAGGTCTGTAAACTTCTTTAATAAGGTCATTTTTATTGTTAGAGGCCAAAAACAAATCAAGTAGTTCGCGTTTCAATGCGGTAGAAGATATCCAAGGTACATTCCAAAAGAAGTCTTATCTCCAAAATTAATGTTGTATTTGATTGCACTTTTAAATATATGATATAAATTTGATATATTTTTCTAGAAGAAGGAGAATTTTTGGCTGTTATTTAAGTTTAGATTTTTTGATCCATCATAATAGAAGTTACCGATAATTTCTTTCTAAGTATAATTTCTTCTCATAGGAATTTACCAATCCATTTACAGATCAAGGTGGTGTTTAAAGCCTTTAAGTTTATGATACCTAGGCCTACATACAAGGCTCCAGTTAATGAGACAGGATAGATTGGATCTATCCGCTCCACCTTTCCATAAGAAATTTCATTTGATGGTATCTATTTTGTTGATTACCTAGTTAGGAAATTAAAATTAAACATCCAGTAAACCGATATAGCAAATAATACCGAGTTAAATAGGACTGCCCTACACGTTCTGGATAAGAAGTTAGCTTTCCAACTAGGCAGTTTACCACTAAATTTATCAATGATTATGTTCCGATCTTCCTTTCTCGGTTTCGTGTATCTTATATTCTACCCAAGTAGTTAATTGGAAAGCTTATGCTTTTACAGTTAAGGTTATTGGCCACTTCAAATGCGCTATTTGATGTGTCATTAAGAATTAGGGCTAAACTTTTATGAAAGTTAATTTTTTAGCCCCATAGGAGCTCAAAATTATATAAGATAAGTTTAAGCGAGGCTATGTGGTAGGGGAGATGAGAATAGAATAATAGGGTGTCATCTGAATATAGCAAAGTAGATACCGCATTTAAAGTAATTTCATTTCCTATACTAGGAAGGATGTTGTTCCTTATTATGAGGGAGAAAACTCTACAGAAAACATCGACCGCAAGGTTGAACAAAAGTGGTGACAAAGGGTCACCTTGTCGAAGATCTCTGTTCGACTGAATTTTGTTTCCTTTTATTCCATTCACTAGAGTAGAGGACACACTAGTCTTGAGGATAAGGTTAATCTAGGAGATCCATTTGTCTGTGAATCCTCTGGCCTTAAGGACAACAAGCAGGAAACTCTATTTGATATAGTCAAAGACTTTGGCGAAGTCTAATTTAAGGAGAGCACATGAAATCTTTTCCTTATGGCAGTAGTTGATGAACTCTTAGGCCGTGGCAACCCCATCCAAAATGCTTTTGTCTTGGATGAAAGTTGTTTGTGTTTTGTTAATTAACTTACCCATTTTATGTTTTAATATGTTAGCTAGAAATTTATTCATAATTTTAACCGAATAGTTAATCAGTGAAATGGCTCTAAAATTAGATGGTTCTTCATAATTCTCCTATTTAGGGATTAATATAACGTCCACTTGATTAAATCCACCTAATTGAAGGGTACCATTATGAAATTCTTCAAAAAGTTGCATAATGGGTAGTCCCCGAGCAAGGAATTAAATGCACGATGATTCAATCTTGTTAGATAGCCTGGCAGTCCCCGATAAGGAAATGAATTCTCAATAATCCACTATCGTAGATAGCTGGCCAGACCGGAAGGGAGCGGAGGCCTGCGTAGTCCTAAGTGGCAAAGGTCGGCAGTCCCCAAAGAAGGTAATGAGCGTATGATAACTCATCCTTGTTGCATAGCCTTTGTGAAAGTGTTGAAAAATGTAGGCTCTCAGTCTTCGACGCATTCTTCATAAGAGATTATGGGCTCAGAAGTGAGCTTGAGAAAGGCACTGGCGATTGAGTCTGGGCATTTTCAGACACGCGGGCAAGAATTTGGCTTCTTTTGACGCTATTGAGGGCGAAGAGACCCATAGAGGGCTGCTCTAGGCATTAATAGGAGTGCTAGTCATGCCTTAAAATTTAGTTTTTATGCTAATGTATTGATTTGGTTTAAAAGAGAACCAGTTAAATCAATCTTTGTATATTAATATTGCTAAAGTGTGAGCTAAAAAGCCTTGATTTAGCGAGTGTAGCGGAAAATAACGGGGCTTAAAGTGGATCTACTGTTTTATAGCGCTAAATTGAAATAGCGTAGGAGTCGAAGAGAACTATAGTGGAGATTTTTCGAGGCTTTAGTGGGGCTTTAATTACACATGGGGGTGCTCAATGGGTGGCCAAGATTGCTAGGGGTTACCCTACCACCGGTTTTAACATAAAGCGAGCTAACTAGGACATCTTTCTAGAGGCAAATCTCTAAGTGATTGGGCATGACCCTAGTACAGGGCGTACACATGGTTGTCATAATTTGGTTGATAGTTGCAACAATGTGAGGAGGTGAGTGGGCATGCACAGTAAGTATGCATGACGTGAAGCCAAACTGAGATGGTTGGGGAATCTTCTTGGTGACTGGAGGAGGCAGTGGAACATTGTCCACCGTTGTCACTGTCGATGTTGGATGCGAGTTACCAAGCATGGAAAGAGCTTGCATAGAAGGCTGCTTAAGATTGGAGGTTCAGGCCCTTCTTCTAGCACCCGATTGTTGAGAATTTTTCTTGTCAACCTCAAAGTTATAACAATGCGTTGTGAAGAGCAAACGTTACTTGCTAATCACCAGGCTTTATTGGAACTGGGCTAGGCCGCAGCGGAAGTTATGGGTGAATTTCAAAAACAATTCCCTTATTGGATCTATATTGGGCCTATGAAGTCTAATTAATTTGGAACATTTTTAAACATTATTTAAATAAAATCTTTTATTTTATTTCAATTTATACATTATATAATTTTGTTTAGTTTATATATTGATATATATCTCTATGTATGTCCATCGTATATGCACACGCACACACACAGATATATATATATATATATATATATATATATATATATATATATATATATATGTGTGCGCGTATCGTATATGTATGTGTGTGTCTATCTGTATGTGCGCACATATGTGTAACATATCAATCCGTGCAAGATATAACATGCCTATGTATAGATGTTGGGATTAACATTGCAATGGACACGTCAGCTCATCAGTTATTCAGGTATATGTTGTCCAAATATACGTATCTATATAAATTATTACTTATATATATTGTATCTATGTATTTGTTACGTTTGTTTAAATAATTTTATGTAAATGTATAATATAATTAAATATATGTATATATGTATAAATTTTTGTAAATAAATACTAATAATATATTTATCATTGTAATATATTTATTCAAATATAAATCAGTTATTTGAATTTGAATTTTCTTATAAATCGCGAATAATATATGTACAAATATACATATAATAATAAAGTAATATTTTTTATTATAATATTAATTAATGAAATTACTAATTTTTTTTAATAAAATTCCAAATCATGTGCAGAGCTCAAAAATAATTTATTATTATTTTAAAATATATTAATTAAATATTCTTTTGAAATTACATAAAACATAAAAAAAATTAAAACTTTATTTCAAATTTTAAATTTCTAGTAAATCATAAATAATATTTTTTGGTTTGAGAAATTTTCCTATAACTTTTTCAATTTAAATAAAATTTTAAATTATTCATCAATATTTAGCCAAATTAAATATTAATTTTCAAAAATAAGAAAAATTATTTTTATTTCGGCCTTAATTTTATAAAATTTTACAATTAATTTTCATAAAATATATTTAAATTGATAAATTGATTTAAATAATATAAAATAATAATAAATATTTGTAAAAAAATTATTTTCTTGCTATCGAAAAATTGTATTACTATCAAATTTTAGACATAAAATTATATGACTAATTTAACCATAGTGTGATGTTATAACTAATTATAAACTATATATATGTAATTAAATAATATATATTTATATTAATTAAATAAAACATTAAATTATATCATTATTATCCGCGGGTGCACTAATCTAACATATATTAAAAAATATTTTTTTAAACATAAATATATACATGCATATAACCAAACTAATTTGTGAAAACATTATTGCATATCTGAATCATCACCTAACTAAAAATGTAATATATATATTATATATATATATATATGCATAATAAAATATTATACTGAGAATTATAAATTATAATCAGATAAAAAACCACACCTTTATTCCAAAGCCTTGAAGTAAACCTTGAAAAAATAATCTCTCCCCTTTGAAACTTTTACGGATTCAACAGATTGTTAGTCCTTGAACAGTTGACCTTCAGCTAACGAATAGTGATTAAATCTGACTTGATTTGAGTTTGTATCGATGGAGAGGCAAGGGTATAGTTTTGGCTAGCAAGTAGGGAAGAGAAGGCAAAAAAAAGATCCGATCTAATTAGGGTTAAGGGTGCTTAAATAGTGGATAGAAAGGAGAGAAAAGCGGATCTAATTTCATACTCTCTCTCCTTTAATCCGAGGCATTACAAATCAAGCCTATTTAACTCTAAATGAGCCGCCCCTAGCATATGTGGTTGCCGAAATTACCAGCCCTTATGATGGCCTTAAACCCATTTAAGGCTCGAATGAATATTTTGCATTTTAAATTTGATTTAAAACATTTATCAATATCTCGATTAATGTATTTATTACTTCTATAAATACATTTAATATTCATTTATCAAATAAAAATCAAATTTATATATAATATTTCATAAATAATATTTAATTTGATTAATTTATAACAATTATACGTCAATTTAATCAAAGGAGAATTTATCGTTTCGATTGTGTGACTTGTTAGGTGTAAATTTAGTCGGCGATGAATATCAAACTATTCGAATATTAGCGTTAACATGTAACTTAGCAAGTGGTGTGTCATTTTGACCAAATTTATTGCTTACTTGATTTCAATAAAATCTAATTTTGCTTTGTTAAGTGTTACCCGGTTGTGATTTTTATTTACACAAATTCTCTTCGTCAAAACTATATCACTTTGGACTTATTAAATTTGGTAATGGTCAAACTTCCAATATCGTCCATATTCAACTCTACAATCCAAACACAAGGTCCTTGGTTGAATAATAAAAATTATTATTAACCGAAATGCTCTGGCTCGGGACTTTGACTTTGAGTTGACCGTGATACTAACCTCATATAACCGAGGAGATGAATTATCTCTTGAATAGTGCTTCACTTCCAATACTTCCACTCGACCCAACTATAGCCACTTGATGGACGCCATACCATAATTTGACTATAATCAAAATGAAGCTTTCATATTAAAGATCAATGGTATTCTTAAGTCAAGAGAATTGTGTCAATCAATCACATTGGTATTTTCTGTTTGACCTTTGTTATATTAACTAACAAAAAACTACCTAGTGAATCATTCCATAGTTATTCAATAACTATCTGTGCATAACCCCTTGGTGCCCCCAGCAGCCATGAGTAATACATAGCCCAACATTTCCAGAGCGTTTACTCTAGTCTCAACGGATGTATCAATATCCAGTCTAGATACATCTTGACCAGGAATATTTAGAATGGTATATTTATTTTTGTTATGATAAATTACTCATGGTTACAACACTTTGTAACTACTACCATGAAACATTTTATGGATTTTCTATTAAATATAATTTTAGTTAAATCAATGAATTAATATAATACATTATATCAAGTATATAATAGATAGAAAACACCTTTTATTTCGAACAAGCTTGGTTACCGAGTTAGATATATCTAACAAATTGCATGATTCCCCCTAATGCATAGCCCCAACTCTATCAATCTCCCACTTTCACTTGGGGTCAATTATGGAATCTTTTTCCAACTTCCTTAAATGGTTTCCTCAAATCTAATCGGGTCAGTCCTTTAGTTAATGGGTATGCTATTTGTCTTTAATAGTCTACTCTATTAATTAACTCTCTCCGACGCTGATAAATTACCTTTACCATATGGAACAATTGGGAGTATGTCTATCGACTTCTAGTAAGCTCTAAGTTCTGTTATGAACTATATCATGATATTGTTATCATATAACAATATTATGGGATTCACAACATTTGGAATCGCCCTCAGTTCAGTTATAAATTTGTGCACTTATTATATATGTACATTGATTTTATTGCGGCGCTAGTTAAGGCGATGTACTTAGCCCTTTACATTGAACCACTCACAATCTCTTCTAATTGGAACATTTCCAACTTAAAAATTATTATATTGACATATTATACTCAATATCACTTATGAAGTTTAACTCTGAACGTTCCTTCATAAGGAGTTCTTTGTTTCTATAAACAGTTCTCTAGTATTTATGACACGAGAACACTTCAAATAACCATTAAGTGATATCTATTTGGATTTGATATTTACTTCGTGTATCGCATACATAAACAAATCATGATATCATAGACAACATAACATGTATGATAATTCATATTGTCAAAGTATAAGGAATCCATCTTATATGTTCCATATTAGACATTTTAATAAGGTGTCCTTGCATATTGTTTGAGACATTCCCAACATCTTTTATACTTACTATAAAAGACATCGTTTGTAAATCCAAAGTTGAGTATTAAAACAACTAAGGCTGATATTAACACAAGTACATTGTTAACAATCAGCAATATGTTGTTTACTCATGGTTTAGAAATATCTATGTATCTTTTAGCTTTCTTTCTTATGAGCACACGGTTCCTCTGCATTTTGATCGATAATCAAATTATTTGTCTATCAAAATACTTGTTCAATTTTGATGCTTTTCAGAATAATACTTTTGTATATGTTCTCGGATCGTATCCGAAAACCCACAAACTTAATATCGCTTCCATTGATTTTGAGACACTTTGGTTGTTATGTGCAAACAAACTAGTCTAAATCTATATTCAGAACTTTCAGTTTCAACACATATATACAAAACATAAAGTCATACTAGGCAATAATTTTTTGAGTAAAATCTGAACCAACTTAAGCATATCGAAGGGTGAATCTGTTATGTTAATTTCAATAATTGAAATTCATGCCAATATTCTTAGCAATGTGGCTCACTGTGCTCCACTTGCTATGTCTTTCTCATAAAGACGCATTTGTGGCCAATGGATTATATTCCTTCGGATACAACTATCAAATCATATTTTGATAATGTACTTGGAATCTATTTTGGATTAGCATATCATACCATAGAGTCAATACTCTTAATGGTTTATTAATCAACAGAGGATAATTTATTCTTGACATTGATAAGAAACTCACAGTTTCTCTTTAATGTAAAAGAACAATCATTAGACGTTATAATGTATTTGTGTTCATTTAGGTTCGATCAATTTCATTTCATCCCTTAAAATCAGTTTTATTATTAGATCGCATCCAAATTCATTTTGTACTAATAATTTCTTAAAGAAATCCCTTTACTACAAATTTGGTATTTCTTAAAACAATAGTTGTTTCTTAGTGCAACGTAAATACATTCATAAACATTTTATGAATTGCCTTATATAAACCCGATATTGCATAAGTTCACAATACATATATGTTATAAACATAAATATCATCTAATGACTACTGTTTCCCAAAATTCTCTTGGGACGATTCATACAAGATCTCTTATGTAGGATTATTACATGCAGTTTTTCTACTTGCACAACCTGCCAACACTTTGGCCAAGGATATGTAGCAGTTTTTTTATAAACACTTATGTTATTTTGTTTATAAACTAATCTTTGGATGATATTAAATTTAACCTTGTATACTACTCTTAAATACACGATCATATTGCAAGAAGTTAACTCAGCTTCACTCACAATTAATCGTGCTTTGTCCAACAAAGTTTGATTACTCCTTATTGATACATTTTTATGTATCATATGGAGTAATGGATTTTGTATGTTGAATCTTTATTCATTTTTGTGTACGTACGGAACTCTTTCCAATATACTCACCTATTCGATCAAATCGAATCATTTTATTTACTTCCGTTTTATACTGCATGTCTACCATAGACATACTACATGTGTATCAAATACACATGTCTATGTCGGTGATAACTCATCGTTGAATAGAACGAAGTATATGGAACCATTTTGGTATTAATAGACTTGCGATAGCATACATCAATATGTATCAATCCGAAGAATTCATCAACTCTTATGATGCTCCCACTAAATTGGTGCATAGCCCTTAATTGTTTGAGATATAATTAACCAGTAATATATGATTCATAATCATATAATAAAATTATTTCTCAAAACTATGGATTAGTCTATAATTCCAAAATAATTATAAATAATTTTAAATACTTCATAGTTTTCTAATGCATCACATTTTTTGTTGAAACAAACACCACATTATGGTTTTATTTCATAACGAACATTCTTAATATTCATATTGAGATATAACTATGTATATTTTTCAGTTGACATTGAAAAATAGTTATTATTACATAAATAATGTGTGGTACAATTCACAAAAACAATTTTCCTAACTTGATGCTTCATCAAGTGCTATATGGCATGCTCCCACTATTTTTGCCATTACTTTAATAGTGTACTAAATTCGATGATCCATCATTCACTTAATATAGATTATTTATTTCATATATTGCAACTAGTTTACAGTGGATAGTCCTTTGATCAAATACTTGAACTCAAAGAAATAAATCTCATATAAAACAATTTTCTTGTATGAAAATACATTTCGGAATAGAAATCATATTTCTTATTTCAATGTTAAGTATCAATTATTATTATTACAATTCTCGTTTTCGATGTTTCTTTATATAGAAAAAGTGACCATTCACTCTCTTCATCCTAATTGTACCTTAAATCACATTTACCCTTATACATTCACTTTCCTTTCTAAATGGTCAAATCATTTAAAATAAAACCGTTACTACAATATCATAACAAACTCTTTAAAAAAGCACATTCGATTATCCTTAACAATAAGGACATTAAATATGTTGCATTTTATGTAAATTGATCAAATTGATAATTCAATGATTGAATTCTTAGATCTTTCTTATAGTATCAATAAAATATTACATTTAACACAATACGATCCTGTTGTAATGAATCAAATTGAATACTCAATCTCACAGTACTATTTATTGGCTTATTATGAATTAACTGACTTTGTCGAAGTATCATACATTATGAACTATGACGATCCCTATATAACACTTATATGTGATAGTATATGGATCAAATATCCATAGTCTTGTATCAATTTTATAGTTCGAAACTCATAGAATGCAATACATGGTCTTGACCAAATAACACATAACCGACCAATTACAAATGTATTTAGCTGCTGTAAAATCAGGTGCTTGCATGAGTATTAAAATATTAACATGCAAGAAGCATTTATTAATAAGTATATGTATATTTCTATTTGTCAATCCTTAATTCAGTTCATTTATATATCTTAATTTATTAATGTTTTATTAATCCCATCAAACACACATATTTACCAGTGTAGATTATTATAACATTATATAACATATGTTATTACAATATTAGAAAGGTTAAATATTATTATTTCATTTTTCTAACAAGGCTCCCACTAGTCCTTTATGTTTTGCCAAACCCTAAGTCAAAACATAGAAGTCTTTTGAGTTTACTAGTGGGTATTAAGACTCGTCCATCTTGGAATTCTGACCTTGAGTTTGCTTAACAAGTCATAGTTCCATGGATGATGATAACCCCTTATGGGTTGTATCGTATATAACTCCTAACCCTTAGTATCTTGTCCTACTTTCATTTCGACCTTGAGTTTGCTCAAAAAATCGAAACAAAATTATTCACTTGTACCTACCAGTTCGTGACGATCTAAGTATAGCATATGTATCTTGAGTTTACTTAACAAATACATATAGTTATCTTACCTCGTCTATTTAATATATTAATAATACTACACATAACATCCCTAGCTTGAGTTTGCTCAACAATTAAGGAGTATGCAAGTAATTTATTATTATATATATGGTAGAGGACAACATTGTATTGAAGGTTCGTAATATTTAATATATTATATTAAGTGATATCAACTTATGAAATAATGTATTTATTATGAAATATCCTCATAATTCATGTGACAGACACATCGGAAATCATGGTATGCGTACATTTATGTGTGTATTTATTTCTTAAGTCTATTTAGGATTTCCTAATTTTCCACCTTTAATTTATACATTCATATCGTATAAGTCTTATTATTATATAACTTTTATATTTCATATAACTTATATAAAGTATTATTCACAATATTATATTAATTAAATCTTGTTTAGTTGATTTTAATTAATTAAAATTTTAATTAATTTTATATTATCTTTTTTTAGCAAAGCTAGCAGGCTTTATAGTGGGCCGTGCCACTGTATAAAATAGGAAAACAGGTGTTATATACATGCACAAAACAGCTAGATGGGTTTAGAGAAACCAAACCATAAATAAAACAATAAAGCAAAGGAGACAGACAAAAGCGCCTAAACTACTATAACAACATGACTAGACACCGTCAGAAGAGGATGAACGGCCACAACCATCATCCGATGCTGGACCAATAACATGTGAATAACCGGAGAAGAGAGTAGCCAGATTTGGATCATAACCCTCGGAAGCAGGAGAGTAAATAAATTTCATGTCCCAACTGACATCATAAAACTTACTTTTGTTCTCCTCACCAATCTCGCCAATCCTAGTAAGGGATAGACCCTCACCATCAATGTGATAGATAAAACAACGACTCTCACCCTCAATATCATTGATAAACGCATAAAAAGTGTCAGTCGCAGGCGAGTAACGCATATCAGAAGGAACATGAACCCAGGCTCGTTCCTCAGAATTCCAAATAATAGAATCAGACAAAGAAGATGAAGCAACCTTAACCTGGGCCGAAGGTGACATACTAGTAGAGGGAGGAACAACAGGAGCATCAATAGAGGGATCAGCACTACCGGGAGTGACAAAAGGAACAGAAGAGGGAGGTACAACCTTAGGAACCCATTTTCGGATATGAGGACGTGGGAGAGAATCCGATCGGTAAAAGGAACAGGGCTAGTAGAGGCCAGACTAGTGCACGCATCCGAAAGATGGCCAAAAGACTGACATGACGTACATATATCTGGTTTCCAACTGTAGCGAACTCAGCAAAAAGGCCCTCCTCTAGTCTGACTTTTAACACCGTCGGTAATGATTTGTCAGGTGTTATTTCAATTAGTACTTTGGCATAAACTAGTCTCTTTCTGGCCACAGTGTTAGCATCATAACATATCACCTTACCAACAAGTCCCGCAAGCTAATCAATCCCAATAAGAGGCTATAGAACAGATGGGATGTAAGAAAAGTGGTCCCAGACAGGAATATATAGAACCTGATCTCTAGCCCTATCAATAGATGGACTCCAGGTTGTAATAATGAATGGTTTCCCCTCTATGAGAATAGGGTCGACTTCTAGAATTCGTTGTCTTTCATCACTACGAGAGAATTTAAAATAGAACATTGCATTATCGAAATGAACACTCAGTCCCTCCTTAGGCTTCCAAACTCGGTTGCATCGCGTCTTAATAAGATGATAGAAGGGATTGGAGTCAAGGAAGAAACCAACCAAAAAATCTTTCTAATAATAAACACCGGCTGCAATCACTTCCACGGGAGGAATCATAACACCCTCGATCTCAACTTTATCAAAACAACGAGAAGTATGCACACCCTCATTTTTTGGCAATTTGGAGAATAAAAACGACCATTTTGGAGCTACCCGAGATGGAGATACCACAGGAACAGCAGGTGTTTCATTTGTTAAGGGGATTATGTGCTCGACATTGTCACAAGAACCTGGAGTGCAGCCACGAAGCAATACAAAGCTTGAAGTATTGATCCCCACTACCTCAACCACTGTTTCACAATCATCTTTGCCTACCACGGCATCATTCGAATTTCTCCCATCCAAAACAATAGGGGTAGTTACAGTTTGCCCATTTTCAACATCAACGATATTAGATTCGGGATTCAGCCCAACTAAAGACTTCAACCAAGAGGATGAACTAGCAGAAGCTAAGAGAGGAGAAAGCAGATTCTCACCTGAAACCAAGGGGCAACGTGGAAACTGTATCGAGTTCATGTTGACCAGCAAGCTAGAGAGAGGATTAACGATAGCTGGTTTAACCAAGGCAGGGACACACACGCCGTCATGAGCTTCGTTACAATCAAAGACCGCGACAGACTCAGGCACAACAAGAGAAACACTGTCTAACAGAGAGGAAAGCTCGCCAGAGCATGAGTTGGACACATCCAGATCTGGCAAGGGAGAAAGAGGCTTTTTCTTCTTCTTGAGAGGCATGAGAAAGACGAGGCGGATCCTAGGGAGAGAGGCGGGAAAGACGAAGCAAGGATGGATGAAACGGAGTTGGTTAGACGAGGCGAGAAGGGGAAATGGAAAAAATCGTTGTCGCCTTATATTATCTTAATATAACATCTATAGTAAATATTTATTATATACTATAAGCTTTATAGTACAACTCATGTATCATTTATATATGTTTATTATTTAATTAATTAAATAAACTATTTTATTTAAATTATATTAGTTTCAACGTTCATTTCATGTACATACATGTGCACTTATGTTATTTTAAATATTTTAAAACAACATAACGTCTATCATAATACATAATAAATGTATAAATTTATTAATTAGTTAACTTATCTAATTAATTTATTTTAATAATCATACTAAAAATTTCAAAATTTCATAATTAATATGTATTATTTTTCAAACAATTTGACAAAACTTCATTATATTATAAATTTTATAATTTATATATCTTTTAAATTTAAATTTAAAATTTAAAATCTTATATATATATATTTAAATTTTTAAATAATTTTTAAAATTAGTCCAAGGTCCAATTCAAATTGGGCCTCTTCTATTAAGGACAACCTTTGGGCTCACACATCTGTTCGGGCTAGGCCGGTAGCTAGTAGGGCAGAGTACTTGATTACCCAAACTCAATCCTACACACTACCTTTCTAGATACCCTACTATCTAGGATGTGAGCTTAATAGTTAACATTAACATGACTAATTTAGACCGTATAGGCTATTGGAGCTCTGATAACATTATCGGAATTGGGTCAACCAACATCGGAAGTTATGGGTGAATTTCAAAAAAAATTCCCTTATTGGATTTATATTGGGCATATGAGTCTAACTCATTTAGAACATTTCTAAATATTATTTAAATAAAAAATTTATTTTATTTTAATTCATAAATTATATAGTTTTGTTTAATTTACACACAAACACACACTATATACGTATATATATATATATATATATATATATATATATATATATATATATATATGTCTGTGTGTGTGCATGTGTCACATATTGGGATTTACATCGCAACGGATACGTTAGCTCATCCGATATGCAAGTATATGTTATCCAAATATATGTATGTATATAAACTATTACTTATATATACAAATATTATATATATATATGTATTTATGTATATGTATATGTATTGCTAAGTTTGTTTAAATAAAGTATGTAAATTTAGAATATATTCCAATATATATATACATGTATATATAAATTCTTGTATATGAAATATTAATAATATATATACACATATTATTATAATATATCTATTTAAATATAAATAAGTTATCAAATATTAGAATAATTTTTTCATAAATTGCACATAATATCTGTACAAATATATATAATAATAAAGTAATATTTTTTATTATAATATATATATATATATATACATAAATATATTTGTAATGTATAATTATATATATTAATTAATTAAATTATTAATTTTTTATAAATTCCAGATCCGAAGCATAACTCAGAAATAGTATATTATAATTTTTATTAGTTTAAAATATATTTTAATTGAATATTCATTTGAAATTACATAAAATATTAAAGAAATTATTTTCGAAACTTTATTTCAAATTTTAAATTTCTAGTAAATCATAAATGATATTTTGTGGTTTGAGAAATTTTCCCATATACTTTTCGATTTAGGTAAATTTTTAAATGTTTTATTAATGTTTGGCCAAACTAAATATTAATTTTTAAAAATAAAAAAATGCTTTCTCGATCGAAAGCTTATCTGATATTAACATAATTTTATAAAATTTAAAAATAATTTTCATAACATATTTAAATTAATATAATTTATTTATGTAGTAATTGATTTAAACAATAATAAATATTTATAAAAAAATTATTTTCTAACTGCCAAAAATTAGTATTACTATAATATTTTATATGTAAAATTAGATGACTAATTTTAACCATAGTGTAATGTTGTAACTATAAACTATATATATGTAATTAAATAATATATATGTATATATATTAATTTAATAAAATATTAAATTAAATTATTATTATATGCGACTGCACTGATCTTACATATATTTAAAAATTGTTTTCTATAAACATAAATATTTCCATGCATATAACCAAGCTAATTTGTGGTAACTTTATTACATATCAAAATTGTCACCCTATTAACAATATAATATATATTCATAATAAAATATTAGACTGAGAATTATAAATTATAACTTGATAAATAACCAAACCTACACCTTGAAAAGATAAACTCTCTTCTTTGAAACTCTTTCCAATTAAACAGATTGCTAGTCCTTGAATCGTTGAACTTAAGCTATTGAATGGTGATCATATCTGACTTGACTTGAGTTTATACAAATGGGGATGCAAGGGTAATTTTAGCTTACCAGCAGGGAAGAGGAGGCAGCAAAAGGATCCAATCTAATTAGGGTTAAGGATGCTTAAATAATGGATAGAAAGGAGAGAAAAGTAGATCTAATCCCATACTCTTTCCTCTTTAATCTGAGTCATCCAAAGTCAAGCTTATCTAACCCTAAACGTGCCGCCCCCTAGCCTATGTTGTTGTCGAAATTACCAGCCCTCGTGATGGCCTTAAACCCATTTAAGGACCAAATGAATATTTTGCATTTTAAATTTGATTTAAAACATTTATCGATATCGTATATCGATTAATGTATTTATAACTTTTATAAATACATTTAATATTTATCTATCAAT
The DNA here is from genome assembly GCA_030737815.1 of Allium fistulosum. Taxonomy (NCBI): domain Eukaryota; kingdom Viridiplantae; phylum Streptophyta; class Magnoliopsida; order Asparagales; family Amaryllidaceae; genus Allium; species Allium fistulosum. The sequence continues at coordinate 499,056,065 of CM060903.1, forward strand.
TAAATATCAAATTTATAAATAATATTTCATTAATATCATTTAATTTATTAATTTATAATAATTATAAATTAATTAAATCATTTTGGTCAAAGGAGAATTTATCATTTCGGTTGTGTGACTCGTTAGATGTAAATTTGATCAGTGATTAATATCGAACTATTCGAATACTAACGTTCATACGTCACTTAGCAGATGGTGTGACATTTTGGCCAAATATATCGCTTGGTTTCGGTAAAATCTAATTTTACTCTATTAAGCATTACCCAATTATGACTTTTATTTATGCCAATTCTCTTCATCAAAAATATATTACTTTGGACTTATGAATTTGGTAATGGTTAGTTCCAATATCATCCATATTCAACTCTATAGTCCAAACACAAGGTCCTTGGTTAAATAATAACAATTATACTTAATCGAAATGCTATGACCAAAGACTTTGACTTTGAATTGACTCAAGTTGACCGTGATACTAACTCCAGATAACTGAGGAGATGAATCCTCTCTTGAGTAGTGCTTCACTTCCAATACTTCCACTCGACCCAACTATAGTCACTCAATGGATACCATGTCATGATTTGAGTATAATCAAAGCGGACTTTCATATTGAAGATTGAAAAATTCTGAAGTCAATAGAACTGTGTAAATCAATCACATCGATATTTTCTATTTGATCTTTGTTATATTAACCAACTGAAAACTATCGGGTAAGTCATTCCATAATTATTCAATAACTATCAGTACGTAACCCTTTGGCGCCTTCAACAGCCATGAGTAATACACTTACAACATTTGGAGAGCATTACATAATCTAGTGTCAGCGGATGTATCGATATCCATTCTCGATACATCTTGACTAGGAGTATTTAAAATGGTATATTTATTTTTGTTATGATAAATTACCGATGGTTACAACACTTTGTAACTACTATCACAAAATACATACCATTTATGAATTTTCTATTTAATATACTTTTAATTAAATTAATTAATTAATATAACACATTATATCAAGTATATAACAGAAAGAAAACACCTTTTATTTCGAACAAGATTGGTTATCAAGTTAGATATACGTAATAAATTACATAATTGCCTCTAGTGCATACCCTTAACTCTATCAGGCTTACCAATGGGAAAATGAGGGAAAAGAGCATTTAAAGTAAATGACACAAGACGTGAAGTGGTTTGACGAAGCTGCCCATGTTCATTGTAAAGTTCTCTTACTATATGGCTCTCTTACAATTACAAGGAATTAAAAGAGAATAATAAGAAAATATGGTGCACTTAAGACTCATGAAGCTGCTAATCTCAAGAAGCTATTATATCAGAAGATTTGAGTGGCGGATTGCGGGTCACAACCTTCTAGGGCTCAACCTTCCAAGTCCCAACCAACATGGTCCCAACCTCTTTGAAGTAACCATACATGGGGTACTTATAGTAGTTGAGTTGTTGCTTGAACGACTAAGATCGTTCTACAAAATAGGCATGAAGCACACATGGCCATTCATTTGGCTGAATAGACTCAATAAGAGACAATTGACGAAAGAAAGGAATGCATGGGTGAGATAAAGGTTAATAGGAGAACTATATCGGGGCATGCTCTGCCATGCTTCGCATTAAATGTGCTTATACTTGCATTATGCTTGAGAAAAATGAAACATACTTCTTGTTAGAAGCACCTGTTGTACCTTTTGTCACCTTGCTCAGACATGCCTAATTGGTAGTACGGACCGAGCTGGTCTATTGAGACCATAAGGAGGATGAGGAACCGACGAGAGATAAGGGCACGTCGAGCCGGGTGAGACAAGACAAACTACAGGTCGTAGGTGGTAGTATCGAAGTTGGATCAATTATGGGGCATCCTTGAGACAATACCAAGCTATGCCAGTTGAGAGGTAGCTAAAGGAGAAAGGCTTAAGAAAGCATGCCAACGTGGAGCCAGGTTGCAAGCAGGCTAGAAATAGAGTCGGTCGGCCAATAAGTGATGAGTCAAGTTACGCTTGTGCCACCTCTTGGTGGACGAGATGGTCGCCAAGGCTGTTGTGTGGGGAGGCTCAGCCAACAGAAGGCTTGACATGCAATTGAGCAGAGGAGCCAATGCGGGCCTAGGATGGATTTTGGTTATCTTCATATATAAAAAACCAACTGACGTGAACCTAGTCGGATTGGATCAGATCGAACTAGGCTAAGATACCTCGATTAGTCCGCCTTTTTACTTACGAATACGCTCTTCAACTTCCATCACCTGATCTCTTTTGAGTAATCAATATAATTTTGTTAAGAAAAAAAATTCATACTCCCAAAGCTAGAAGTGATATGGAGGAAGAAAAAAAAAAATTAAATAGAAATGTGTTAATTTGCTATTTGTTTTCCACGTTTGGCCTGGTGTAAGTATATTATATTTGATTTTCATGTTTGCTACTAATGTAAAATTAAAACTGCTATTAATAAATTAATTATTTTTAGATCCAAATGGAAATATGTGTAATATTCCTGGTTCATATATTTACAGCTCATAAATTTATCTTATGTTTTAGTTTAGATCAAGGTTTTTGATTTCAATTGTTTGAATTAGAAAATGTTAGGTAGGGACAAAAATGTAATAAATTGTTTATTTTTTTAAAACGGAGTACGTAAGGTAATTTTTTGTCCGAATCCTATGTCCCATTCTTCTATGTCCCTATATATCCATATATCTCAACCCTTTATTTTTTTATCATCGACCATGCATACACAAAATTGCAGGTTCCACTACTTCATCAATTTGTTACGATGAATAAGTGTAATTCTTTATGGTACGATGGGAGATGCAACAAGGGAACGTATGAATTGAACTAATTTTTAGGTGTTAATAGAACAAGCTTAAATTTATAATCGAAAAGGTATTGGAGTTGTTAAAGGAATTCAAAAAACCTGAATAAGATGGATAAAAAACTGAATAAGATGGATAAAAAATTGACAGGCCCTCGCTGAAAGTATTTTTTAACAGTATGGTTGACAATCTCAAATTGAAACAGTTAGCTAAGCTGGAGACTCGAGGTTGCAGTTTTATGCAATCACAACAAAAATAGGAAACGGACCCGGTGGTTAATAATTTTTTTTTCTTTGTTGTATTTTCCTTTTAATTCCTTTTATCGCTTGTAAAATATGTAAATAATTGTTAGTTTTGATAATAATAAAATCATTTTATCTATTCCTTAAATATAGCTAATTACTTTCATAATAACAAAAAGCATGTTTATGATAATTTATACGAGTCTCCTTAATTAAAATAGATCAAGAACTGCTACTCAAATTGTAATGTCTTAGAGCTCATAGATTTAATTTTTGGATACCAATTTCTATTTAGCAACAAAAAAAATCCTTAAAGAAACAAATATGAGCAGGAGAAAAGTCACGAGATGCAGAATGCATATTTGCATGGTGCCAAACATGGCAATGGCTGGCAAGCATGGACCTGTACTTCATATTTTCCCTTAACGTCTAATTTGCACTTTGTCATCTTCCAAACAATTTATTTATTATTTTCTTCACACCTCCACAATACTCCTGTATGATACATGTCTCCTGAAATCTATATAATTAACCAATTTACCTAAGCCATCAGTCTTAATTAACTTAACTTATATTTGAATATATAGCAATTTGTTTGTAGATAGAAACTATAACGCACTTAAACAAGAATGCGATCGTACAAACATAAAGATTATACCATGATAAGGTTTGGGTACAAACATAAAGATTATAATAAAGGAAATGATCAGGGGTTATACAGTTAGGATAAATAGCTAGATGAAGTACAGATAAGCAACATATCCCATCATATGATGAATTGTAAAGGGAATATAAGGAGTATTTTTTTTTCCCAATAAAATAGGATGATATGAGAATGTTGCTGCCACAAAAATCCAGCGGTGATGACACAAGCGAACTCTTACAACCCAATTTACTACACACGTGAACAACAAACGGTCAAGTCACTGAATAATCTTCTCTTACTCATACCTTACTTTTTGTCCATGACCAATTGAGCATCATGGCTTAATCAACATTAACTACCATACCTTATACTAGTGTAACCGCATAACGGTGAAAACCAACCGTTTGATCGTATCATACATATGATGTTTTTCATTTTTTGAGAAAAAAGTTTGATCTTAAAGAAGCACTCGTATAATTTTATTTTACACTTAAAAAAAAACAGTCAACAAGTTTGACAGGTAGCAAAAATCATCCGTACAATAAAAAGAGTCCCAAACTTAAAAGGCTAGAGTCTAAAGTAGAGTAGTAAAATCAAAAAGCTAGAGAAACAAGCAAAATAAACCATCTCATCCATTAAACTACAAACATAGAAGTAGTCCATATATACTTGTGTGAAGTCAAAAAACTAAACCGTCCATTCGCCCCAGTATAAAGAGTAGAAGTGTAGCAAAAAAATAAAACAAATCAAGCTATGGAGGGAAATGAACTTGAGGATTTTTGAACACCAAGTTAGAAGGTGCGAGGAAGTGGTATTTGAATGTTGTAGAGGGGTTAAAGATAAAGTGAACACGTGGGGTTCAACGATATAGCTACCGATTCCGATAGACCTTTGAATTTAAAGTGGCTTAGTTTTGTATTAGCTCCTAAGCCTTTTATGAACCATTTTTCTATCGATTATTAATAAAAAGAGGTTGGAGCTGTTAAATTTTGGTGATACAAAATCACAAATAGAGGGAAAGAAATATGCAAAAGAAAGAAAGAGAAGATTTTGTTTCCCATAATTAATAGGCATATTGACTATGTTTGTTTCTTTCTCTAATTGGCTAATCAAATTATTTTTTGCCATCTAATGTTAACTTGGGCATTAAGTAATTGATTATATAAATAAAGACTAGAAGAGAGGGTAAAAGCATGGTGGAAAATCTATTTGCTAATTCCCTGTTCTCCATCTTTGTTCTTCTTCTCCAACAATTTTAGCCATATAGATATTTGCTCCCTTTCTCAATTTGGTTATTGATTCAATGATATTTTGTTTATTTTAGCTTTGTTCTATTAATTGTAAACAAAAAAAAATTGGTGAATCAATAAAGTGGGTGGTTGGGTGGAATATCTTGTCTTATTGCTTTTAATTTCAATTCTGTCTTATTTTTAATTCAAGTTATCTCTTTGTGATTTGGGTGACAAAGATCCGTTGATATAAGCTTCCGCAAAGAGCTACCATTTTTGCACAACAGTTTGGTATCAAAGCACAGATCATCGCAAAGCTTAGAGTAATTTCAGATTGAAAAATTATTGATGTCGGATATGATTTCATTTTCGAAGATGACTATTTTGAATGAGAAAAATTGTGGTATTTGGAAGCCTAAGATGGAGGATGTTCTGTACCTCAATGATCTTCATGATCCGATTGATGTAGATGGAAAGAAGCCCTGTGATGTAGATGAGGGAAAATGGAAGAAGATGGATAAGAAGGCGATTGCTTTAATTCGCCAGTATCTTGATGATTCAGTTTTCCATCATGTGGCTAGTTGTGAATCCGCGAAGGCTTTGTGGGACAAGTTGGTATCTTTGTAGGAGTCAAAGAGTGCTACTAGTAAGGCTTTTCTGGTTCGAAAGTTGGTACAACTGAAATTAGATGAAGAGAAGTCTGTTGTAGAGCATTTGAATGAATTTCAGGATGTAATAAATCAATTGGCAAATATGAAGGTCAATTTTGATGATGAGTTACAAGCACTTTTATTGATGAGTTCGCTTTCAGAAATTTGGAAAACTTTGGTTATTTCATTGAGTAATTCCAATGCTAATGGATCTATCTTTTTGGAAATTGTTCGAAGCAGTCTTTTGAATGAGGATCTTAGAAGAAAAGGGTCAGGCATGAAATCAATTCAAAGTGAGGCTATGGTGGCAAGGGACTCGAAGAAAGATACAATTTGGAAGAAGAAGGATGCTAATGGTAAAGGTGTTATCACTTGTCATTATTGTAATAAGAAATGTCACATACGTAGCAAGTGTTATGCTTATAAAAGAGATCAGAAAAAGTCTGCGCATGGTGATACTAGTAGTGATGCACATGCAGGTTTTGCTGAAGGTACCGATAGTGATGCTTCTTATGATGTCCTCTTTAGTGAAAATAAGCCCTGGAAGATGGATTCGGGAGCCAGTTTTCACATTTGTAGAGATGTGAATTATTTTTCTTCTTATGAGAAGAGTGTCGGCATGATTAGGACAGCCAATGGAGAAGAGCTACTGATTTGTGGTATTGGCTCTATCCGGTTTCGTATGCATGACGGCGTGGTTAGAGAAGTCTCTGGAATGAGACATGTACCCACTTGTTCGCATAATCTTATTTCTCTCGGTCAGTTGGATCGCCGTGGTTGCACTTATGAGACTCAAGGTGGAGTTTTGAGAGTGAAGAAAGGTGGTCGTGTAAGGATGAGAGGAGTATTGGAAGAAGGAAACCTTTATAACTTGGTTGGTTCAGTAGTCGAAAATGGAAAGCAAGTGACGGTTGAAGGACCTAGTCCACAGCAAGGTGGAGAGGTTAATGTAGTCACTGCTTATGATTCTAGCATTGAGGATCATATTTTAGACAGGTGTCTTCATGTTGATGATGCTCGAGGGATCGATAGTGATCAAGTAATGAGCACAGATCGAGTGATAGACGGGTGTCGAGTTGTAAAATCCACAAAGACAAGACGGAGATCTTTGTGGTATTACAAACATTTTTTAGACCGGATTTGTGTGGTGCACCTCATGTGGGAGATGCATCACTTGCAGACGGTGGTTGAGGTTTGTAATTTAGTGTGGTTGAGATATGGGGATTTGTGATAGATCTAGATATGGTATGCTCGATATGTTGGAGATATGTGATTTTGCATCAAGGTGGAGTGTTAAATTTTGGTGATACAAAATCACAAATAGAGGGAAAGAAATATGCAAAAGAAAGAAAGAGAAGATTTTGTTTTTCCTAATTAATAGGCATATTGACTATGTTTATTTCTTTCTCTAATTGGCTAATCAAATTATTTTTTGCCATCTAATGTTAACTTGGGCATTAAGTAATTGATTATATAAATAGAGACTAGAAGAGAGGGTAAAAGCATGGTGGAAAATCTATTTGCTAATTTCCTGTTCTCCATCTTTGTTCTTCTTCTCCAACAATTTTAGCCATATACATATTTTGCTCCCTTTCTCAATTTGGTTATTGATTCAATGGTATGTTGTTTATTTTAGCTTTGTTCTATTAATTGTAAACAAAAAATTTTGGTGAATCAATAAAGTGGGTGGTTGGGTGGAATATCTTGTCTTATTACTTTTAATTTCAATTCCGTCTTATTTTTAATCCAAGTTATCTTTTTGTGATTTGGGTGACAAAGATCCGTTGATATAAGCTTCCGCAAAGCGCTACCATTTTTGCACAACAGGAGCCCCTATAAAAGCCCTACTTAAGTAAAAAAAAACTAAAGTAGCATAGCGACCCTAAACTCGAGCTGAGCCGACAATAGTGTTGGGGTTGGTGATATGATATTTCCAATCAACTGGATCGACAAATTACGAAGAATCGGGCTTCGTAGTTTTAGAGACATTTTCATCTTTTTATGGTTTTTTGGAGTTTCCACCATAGATTTCTGCATATCTTTGATCCAAACTATTATAAATATGCTTGTATAGGGTTCATTGTAATTAGAGAGAATGAGGGTCATTGTATTAGAGTTTTAGGGACTGAAGTTTTTTCTCAACTTTTATAAGTTTTCGTCACTACGCCATAAATGACCTTCTGTAACATTTTTGCAAGGTGTTGCCAGCTAAAATGTTGCGATAGCTATAGAATTTTGGTCCTACTGCAACGTTGTATTTTTGGTGTTACCTTAGCCATAGAAATGTGTTGCTCTAGCTAAACAAGTGTAACACGATGCAACATTTTTATATAGTGTTGCCATAGATGTTTTCAGATTAAAAAATTAAAAAAAAAATTACACCTCAGCGATCCACACCACCATTTAAAACAAAATCTCAACCGTCGATTCACACCATCGATCCACACCTTACCAATTTCCATTTCCCGCTTTACTTTTCACTCATCCGCTTTCGTTTCTCACCCCCAATTTTCCAATCCCTAATTTTTATTCCGCTCCTCCTTGTTTCTTCGATCTGGAGAATAACTGGCTTTGCTTTTATCCCTTGTCGGCCATATCAATTTCCGTTATTTTCTTTCGCCTCGCGTCAGTTTTCCTCACTACTTCCGGATTTGCGATTTTGTTCAGGTTTATGGCGATTCTGGTGATTCGAGGTAAGGTTGTGGGATTGCGATGGTTTAGGGAGTTGCTGATTTGGTCGCAATTTCGTGGTTGGGGCCTGATGTCAGAGTGGCAGGGGGTAGTCGAATTGGTTTCGGTGAAAACTAGGGCACGCGATTCTAATTGCTTTGATGCTCTGATTGATCGAATCTAGTGTGAGAAACGTTCCTGGTAGCTTGCTCCTTCGTTCTCCTTGATTGATTGCTCGAATTGCTTTGACTTCGTCGTCGGGTGCGATGTGATATTATTTGGTATGTTTTCTGCCTTCTGGTTTACTTGAATATTCTTGATTTTGGTTACACTCGCACGCTTTTGCCGATGATGAATTGGGATTTATTTATAGGCTTTATTTCCTATAATCTCGAGTTTAATCTTTCTGTTGGACTTTGAGAAATCTGGTATGTTGGATTGCAATGATGAATACAAACATATGTGTGTTGAGCTTTGTTGGTTTTGCTTGGTCTGGACTGAACTGGTACCATGCTAACCTTGTTCTTTAACATGAACTGATGCTCCAAGTCCTCTGTATATCATGTTACTACCTAGGTTTCTCTTGTACATGCCTGATGCATTCACTGTTTTTGCTTGATGGGCTGCCTATGTGTACTGCTGTGTTTCTTGCAATGGCTTGTCTATATTTTGCTGAACCTGGTTCTTGTTTGTTTTGTTGGTTGCTTGGCCCTGAGTTGAATCCAGTCGATGACTCGGGTTTGACCTTGTGCCGTGTCCGTTTTTTTGGCTTGTCTACATATCTGGCTGCAGTTGAGTATGAACTTGCACTTGAGTAGTTGCACTTGAGTAGTTTCTTGTACCAAGCCTTATGATGCATGTATGTTCATCCATGTACATGCATTTCTTGGTCATGTTATGTTGCTTGCTGTGTTGAGTACTACTTTGTGCACTTGGCTTCTCCTTTGTGCATTTTTGCCTGAACTGTTGCTTGCTGTCTTCCATACTGCCTTGTATCCATGTGTTGCATTCATGTTTGGCTTATGCACTTATGAAAAGAAACAACCCAAATACTTGAGGCAAATAATATAACAAAAACATTTTCATTTTCTGTTCGAGTTAAAAATTATTTTCCAGATTACTGCTTTTGAATTATATGTGACAGGTATTGAAGACTGGACAGCTGGATATAAGCTTGAAGACAGAGTCAAATCAAATGTGCATGAGCTTGAAGACAGGTTTCAAAGAAGGTCGATCCCCGCCGGGACTGCGGTGCCCCGGACCCCCGCCGGCGCTGCGCCCGGACCCGCTTCACGGCTCGCCTTCGGCTCGGCACTCGGCTCGCCTTCGGCTCGGCATATATTTGTCAGTGTCGGTGTCTGTATAAATTGAAACTGCATATGTAATGAGTGAACTGAGTGATGTAGTGAGGAATATCTGTATATGTGAATATCAGTGTTATATATCATTGAATTGTAAAATAGTGGAGTCTGGAATTTGTACTATTTCAAATGTTGAAATAAAATATTTATTTAAATAAATTACTGTTTAAATATCAAATTCTGTGCAATAGCATTTTATTAAATAAAATATTTATTTTTATTAAAAAATCAAATATGCTCTACATTGTGGGCCCCACAAATTCAAAAAGTTCATATCTATAGCAACATTTTGGAATGTTGCTACAGATACCTATGGGTGTTGCCATAGACCCAAATAGGGTTCTATTGCAACAATATTACTTATGTTGCCTTAGATAGTCAAAATGTTGCCTTTGAGGTCTAAGGCAACGGCAAAAATTGCATCACCCTAAAAGTGTTGCCATAGACCTATGACAACATTTTTCGGGCCTGAGCCAACATTTTTTTTGTGTTGCAGTAGGCCATTTATGACGTAGTGCGTTGTAATCTTTTGATGAATTAGTAAAGCTTTGTTTAATGGAAATCATTCATTTATTGTTTTTTTTCATTTATTATCTCTTCTCAAATTTAATTATACAATGATTTTTTTGCTACTCCTAACAGTTGGTATCAGAGCTCATTACACAAAATTTCTAAAGAAAGTTGGTTATGGAGTAGACAAGCATTGACAAACTTAATGATGAAAATGGGGGTTATTAAAGACGAAGATGGATAATATTCTATGATTTAATAATCTTCACAACAAAGGGGAGAGATCTGCTGGTATAATTAAAACAAATGAGAAGCTTTGGATAAGAAGGATGCAGCGGCTATTCGATGTTTTTTTGGAAAGTACGATGTTTTATATTATTGCTAATGAAACATCTGCTTATGCAATTTTGGTAGAAATTACAAGGAATTTACGTGAAGAACTATGCAACAAACAAGGCTCTTCTTATTAGAAGATTGGTAGATCTAAAGCTTAAGGAAAGTGGATTAATTAAAGAGCATTTTTAATTATATTCAAGAAATTGTGAATCGATTGGAAGCCTTAAATTACAAGGTTGATTATGAGGCACAAGGCCCGACTGTGATGAGTTCATTACCAAAAAGTTACGAAACATTTGTGGTTGCATTAAACAACTCACATTCGAATGGAATTTTTTCTATGGAATGGTTGGTTAGTAGTCTTCTTAATAAGGAGTTGTAGAGGACGAACATAATGGAAGAAAAGGTTAATGAAGAAAGGAAAAAAGGAAATCGTATTGAAGAGGCGCATCTTACAAAAAGAAGTAACTATTCAAATATGGAAAGACGGTCAAATAGATGGAAAGCGATTTCATCTGCTGTTATTGTAAAAAACCAGGTCACCAACTGAAATTTGGCAATAACCTTGAAAGGGATAAATAAAGGATGAAGGCACTAGAAGAAGACAAAAAGGAACAAAAGGATAATAACGACGACGATGTGCATTTTGATGAGGAATTTGATGGCAACGTCCTATGCATAGATAAAGGCAAAAGCTATGATTTGGTGCTTGATTCACGCGCTTGTTTCCACATATGCAATTATAAGGAAGTGTTATTGATTATGAAGAGTAAAATGATAAGCTGGAGTCTAATGATAGTGGAGATTTGCATGTTAAGAGCATATGTTTAGTTAGGTTGAAGATGTATGATCGAAAAGTGGTAAAGCTCACAGGAGTTAGGCATATCCTAGAAATTAAGAAAATTTGTTTCAGTAGGAAACTTAGAAGAAAAAGGTTACAATTTTTTAACTCAAGGTGGAGCCATAAGGGTTTGAAAGGGTAATAAGAGGTTTTGCATGCAAAACGGGGAAGCAATAATATATATAAACTACCTGAAAAAATGATGAAGAATGAAGAGAGATCTCAAATTGAGTTGGAGAGAAATTTTGTCTAAATCAAGGTGGAGCCAATAAAGGAAAGCTGCAAAGACCACATGGTGGCCTTTGTGGTATTTCATGCATCTCTAAATGATTGATGATGTGCAAGTTCGATTGACGGGCATGCATAGTTAGGCGTTTTGAAGGTTGGTTAAGTTTTTCTAGGATGGAGACATTTGTTTCCATAGTGATATTGGAGGTTACTTGAGTATGAAGTTGTAGGCGTAGTTTGGATGGTTTGTTAGGAAATATAGTGTTAGATCCTGCCTTTCAAGTTTTAATGAGACAACTATACATTTCCGTATATATATATATACATATATATACACATATATATACATACACACACACACATATATACATACATACATACATACATACATACATACATACATACACATATATATATATAGACACACAGACACACACACATTACAATTATATATGTAGGAATATATACAAGGAGACAAGACAATCAACATTGGAATCGAGCTCAAATATTGAAGACAAAAATGTTAGTTGTATATTTTGGTTATTTTAGATATACTTGTACAATCTCCTGTATGATGATTTCATACACACACACACATACACATATTGCTTTGAAAAATTTATTTTCATAAAAAACCTGTAGGAAGTTAGTTTTTTTTAACTTCTTACTTTCAGACGTCTGAAAGCAAAAACCAAACGTCTGAACATACATTTAGACGTTTGATTTTAGTTTTTAGACGTCTAAAAGACCCTATTTTTTAACTAATAACTTTTTGTTTTCCCTTGCATATTTTAAGACGTTTGAATTTAAAATTCAAACGGCTGAATTATCGGGAAAATTGAAAATTGATTGGCCAGCTCCACCTTTTCACCCTCCTAACCTTCTTTAATATCATCTCTTATTATTATTTACTATATCCATTCAACTCTCAACTGAAATGCCTCTCTTTCCAATCTAAACTCTCAAAATCAAAAAATTAAAAAGCAAAATCCTACATTTTTAATGGCTCCTAAATAGTCAAAGTAAAGAGCATCGTCTGAAGCAAGCTCGACTACAGTCCCCTTCGAAGAGAAAATTAAAGTATGGCTCCATCATAATGAAAGAATCAATGCAAGATTCAAACTTCTCTCCAAGATGAAAATGTTCACAGGTATCTGCTATAATCTCAATGATTTTTCGTCTTATAATCTAAAAGTCTTTGCGGAACAAGACAAAATAACTAGTTTGATAGATGTTGATGATAATAATGTAAAAATAGATACCTTGAGTGTTTAACTCTTTTTATCCAACATAAATAATAAAAGCATTAGGCTATATGGGGATGAAAGTTGGCTTTGGTCAAGTGTCTATGGCAATCTTGTCAACTTCCACATAAATGACATAGCTCGTATTTTGAAGATTTGAAAACATGGACATGATTTGGAAGATATTGATATTAAGGATAAGGTTAGAGATGAAGGTAGTCACCATATTAGGGGAGATTCTAAATCAAAGGACCTACGTCCCCAGCCAAGGTTATTGCTAAGAATGTTAATCAATACCATCTCCCTATGGCTTGGGAATCACGAGCTTATATATGATCTAGATTATAAGGCGCCGTATGCTATCTTCGGTAATATTGAAGTTAATTGGGCGAGATACATCTACCATGAGCTTCATAATTACTTCAACTACAAGAAGGCTTATGCGGCATATATTACTCGCCTTCTTAATGACGAAAACATTCAAGGGATCAGACAAGATGTTATCACTATCAAAGTAGCTGACAAAATGTTTTTAGTCTCCTGTATATACCTACGGAATTTCTGAACTATGATCCGTTTGAATTATATATGCAATGTGTTCAAGCTAAAAGAAGTGCTAAGGCTCAACCCCACACTCAAAAAGACAAAGGCAAATAACTAGCAATACAACAACAAAAAGAACAAAGTGATGATGATGATAGCAATGATAAAAATGAAGAAGAAAACGAGGATGAATTCGTCAAGGTAATTCGTAATGACATGACATCCTATGGATCAAAATAGATGTACTCTTCTTCCGTTATTATAAAAAGAAACCAAAAGAAACTTCAAAAACAAATTTTTAAAGCATTTACACAAATCAATTCTAGGATTGGTCAAAGAGAAACCAAAGTTGATCAAGTATCGAATGAAGTAAAAGGGGTGAAGACTATACTTGAAAGGATTTGGAAAAACTTCGTCGGACGTTCCAACTCCCTCACCTACGTGAGGAGATTGATAAGGTTATATTTTCATTACAAACTTTCTCATGCATAAAGAACAACCTTTTTAACAAATTATTCACTTATATAATTCATATTTGTTATAGATCTTGCATGATGGGATGTTCTTATGCTTGTTTTGGGTTCTTGCATGAAATGGAGTCTTTCAAGTCTTCCATCTTATGGTAATTTTTCAAATTCATTTATGTTATGTTTCATGAAACATGTGAAGTCTTTTATTTTGGTATGATGAACATTGTTATATGTATTATTGGTGCACATAACATTGCAATCATTTGGTTTGTATTATTATGGCTTGGTTTCTATACCTAGCTACTTTTCATTAAAATTATTTTTTGTTGATGACAAAGGGGGAAAGATAGTATTAACTACATGGACATATTGATATGATTTTTTTATACGCAGGTTAGATTGATAGGGGGAGCTTTCATTGCATACGCACTCAAATGAAATGCATAGTTGTCATCAACAAAACTAGGAAGAATGTTAGATCCTGCCTTTCAAGTTTTAATGAGACGACTATACATTTCCATATACACACACGCACTCACAGGCTATTGTTATATATGCAAGAATATATACATGAAGATAAGATGATCAACATTGGAATCGAGCTTAAAAATATTGAAGACAAAAATGTTAGTTATATATTTAGTTATTTTAGATATACTTATACAATCTCCTATATGATGATTTCACACACACATATATATTGCTTTGAAAAAAAATTCTCATGAAAATTATATTTTAAATTTTTAAGAAATTAATATTTTCAAAAGCAATTTAAAATAAAAAGGTTGGAAATAAACATACACTTAAAAAGTGTATTTCAACCATTTGAAACACAATTTCAGACGTTTGAAATACATATTTCTTAAACTAGTTTTTTCTACCTTTCTCTATATATTTTCAGCCATCTGAATTTTAAAATCAGCCAGCTAACCTGTACGAAAAGAAGTGTCTCATCATAGAAATTCGAATTCTGAAGAGTCACCTTTTTCCCTAAAGGTTGCAATCCTTCTAATGGTTGTACCCTTCAACTAGAACTATTCACCACTGTAAATAGAGTTTGAATCTACCCTTTTTTTACTACTCTTACTTGATTTACTATTCTCTTTCTCTTGTGAATTACAAAGGCTTTCAACTTTCAACTTTCTAAATTACCACGTTCAATCATCATTTCAAGGAGATTATAGGAAGGGTGTACATTCTTAATTAATTTGTGTTATTCAAGAAAACACACATTTTTCACTACCTTTGTACTTGAAGTCCAGTTGAAGATCTTCTGGCATAAAGTCTTGTCGACGGCTTTGGCAGTTTGTAATATACCTATTCCTCCATGTTAAGTGAGTGTATTTTTTAAATCCAGAAGGAGTCTGGGACTGAACGTAGAATGAAAAGTTTGAACCAATATAAAAATCTCTAGTGTGATCGTTTTTTACTTTCTTTAGTTTATAACACTACTTAACTACTAGTAATTAGATATATATAGACTTTATTCAAGCTATTAATATACAAGTCTTAGTTTAAATAGAATACTTCATACTACTCGATTCATAAAAACTTTCATATAATACCGAGGTGGAGATTGTTGGGATTGGTAATATAGTATTTCTAATCGACCGGATTAGCGAATTATAGAGAATTAGGCTTCGAGATTTCATTGGCATTTTCATCTTCTTCAGGGTTTTGGAGTTTCCACTTTAAATTTCTGCATATTTTTGACCTAATGACTGAGATTATATCAGGCTTGTATAAGGTTCATGTGATTAGCGAGAAGGAGAGTCACAGTATTAGAGTTTTGAGGATTGAGGTTTCTTCTAATTTTTAGGGGTTTTCTTTGTAGTTTTTTTTATTAATTAATAAAGTATTGTTCAGAGGAAATTGTTTTTCTACTATTTTTCTTTACTTCTTATCACTTCGCAAATCTAGTTGTATATGGATCGTTGGGATAATCCTAACAAATAGGTAGCCATTCAGATAATCCACCATTAACTATCAACTACGTAAATGCCCTAGCATGAGTAGACCAATCCACGATAGCCACTAAAACTGAAAAGCATAATGAAAGCATGAGAATAATAAATATATATGTGTATAATCAAATGACTACACATATACGCCCATGGCGCGCGCGCACACACAAACACACACACACACACACACATATATATATATATATTTCTCTGTGTGTGTGAGTGTGGCGGTAGAGTAAAGTGTGAATTAATAATAGAGCATAATTTATTTTCCATCAAGAGAAGAATGCTCGAAGAGTTGCCATTATTGAAAGTATTTAATAATCCATTCCATGAGGCCATATTATGTCTCCCATTGCTAAAAGCTATTTTTACCTTTAATATTTCAATGCAAGCTTTTACCTTTTTAAGAAATTACTTGAACTAAACATTTTTGACCAAGTTGAAGGTAAGATTTTGCAACCCAACTATAACTAAAAAGCGCAATAGCATAGATTAGATTTCAGATGAAATATCAATATTATTGAATATTCTTTAGTTCCTTTCAAACCATAAATATTACAAAGCAATAGTGAAGATTGCATCAAGTAAAAGTCTATAGTTTTTGGCTATTGATCTAAATTCATTATAGTAGTTGTCACAGTTAAAATTAAACTTAATCATGTTAAGTCAAAACTTTTAAGTGTGTTTACAAGAATAGAGTTAGTTAATGGACACTTGAAATATATGTGTGTTACATTTTTTTACATTTTGTTAGGTCTTAGTTGCAAAAAATAACAGATTTTTTATCCATGAGTAAATTCTTTTTCTTTAGAAATTCGATTGTACTTCATTTTTTATACAAGGTTAGCCACTGTGCAGTTTTTCTCTCTCGAAGGAGCGTCAACTTTCCAAATAAATTTAAAAATATCTGATTTAGTCCTAAGAAATTTAAAAACTTGTACATCCACTTTGAGGAAAATATATTCCTATTTTCCTAACCCAATGTTTTAATGTCGCCATCGTTATCTTTATTATTATATTCTTGTTTAGTACATAGCGATACAAATTGGGGTTAAGTATTACCTTCAAGAGCACAATTGAAACTGAAGTTCCATGGAAATTCATTATACAGGCTAAAAACCATATAAATTAAGACTTTTTTGAAATTACTAATATAAAAAAGTTCTTTGTAGCCCACTTTAAGAGAATAAATAAAATCCAGTTGTCATGCTTGAAGAATGTGTTATTGCTTAAATGAACTATATTATTAATCCTTAGGTTAAAAATGTATAAATTTTTTAAAACAGGTTTCAAAATATTAGACATGTTGCTAGAACTAGAAATGATATCGTGAAGATTATAAGTTCCACCGTAGAAATGATTTGAAGCATTTCTTTCCATATTAGATTTTCATTACTATTGCTAAATTTCCAAAGCCATTATTCCTAAATCCCCTTCCTCCATGGATTTACAAATCATTTCCTAATTATGAAGAGAATTTTTAATACTACAGGAACTATCCTACTCTAAAAGAAAATACTTTTAATTTTTTCAATGTTATAAACAACCCATTTTGGAGAAAGATAAAAAGATATCCAATAAATCAGTAGAGCTGATAAATAGAGTTAATAAAAATGGTTCTATCTACTCTAGATAATAGTATACAGTTCCAATTAGATAATTTTATATTAATTTTTTCAATTGTTATTTGTAAATCTTCCTTTTAAGCTTTGTTGGACAACTAGGAAACCTAAATAATGTATAGGAAACTTTATGATATTGCAATTTAGAGTATTAGCAACAAGAATTTCAATATTGTCAACATCGCTCAATACTAAAATAGAGCTCTTCTAAAAATTGATCTTAAGCCATGAAAGCAATTCGAAACTATATAAGATAATATTAAGAGTATTAATGTGGTGAGGTAAATTTGAGGTAAAGAGCATGGTATCCTTCGCAAATTGTAGTACCGAACAACCTTCGCTTGTGATCTCATCACCAACACTATCAAGAATCCCATTTGAGATGGATAACTTATTAATTCTAGTGAATATGTCCAGTGCTAAGTTAAACTATAAGGGTGATAAAGGATCACCTTGCTAAATCACATATAGATTGAATTATATTTCCTAGTATCCAATTAACCATTATACTCAAGTTTTCAAATTTGAGTAATGTCATAATCCAGCTTATCCCTAGAATTAGAACCACTGGCCGTTAATAGATCTCTAAGAAAAATCCAATCAACAAACTATAAAGCCTTCGCAAAATCAAGTTTTAAAAGAGCATAGGTAGTGTTATTTTTACAACAGTAATTAATATATTCTTGCACTACTATGACCCCACCCATGGTATTTCTACCCTTAATAAAATCAGACTGTATTATATCAATTAGATTGTTTTATTTCATTAATTTAGTTAAAAATCAAATGCTGATAATGATGATATAGTGGAAATAATTTATAATTGAAGAGATTTGAGGAGATATTTATGGAAAGAATAAAGTATAAAACATTGAAGAGATTTAATGAAAATCTTAAAGACATATTCCATGTTTTTTTGCCTTCATACTATTTGGTTTCGCAAGTCTACAGTAGACGAACCTTCCTATCGGTCGGTTTAATTGATACTACCTTATGGCTTATATTATGCACATCTACTGATAGTTTATCTATGTGGTGCAAATCACTTAAAATAAATAAAATGAAAATTATAATATTTGATAACTTTTAAAAAATTATTTTATTTTTATTTTCCTATAAATAATTTACATTTATTTTTGACGAATTTTTGAACTTACATTTTTATTTTTTTATTTTTTTACTTTTACTTCTCAAACTATTTATATACTATTTTATAAACTTTGAATAATATTTTTGAAAATATTTGACCGTTTAAGATATTTATTTAAAAATTGAATTATTTATTTTTTGGAAAACGGGCCTTTTTATGTTCAAATCGAATTTTGAAAACATTATAAAGAAAAAGTCTTAGTTTCTGAAAATTACGTATCTTTTTTGGAAAATATTGGCATTCTTATCAATGAAAGAGTTATTGGGATACGCTAGGGGCAATTATGTAATTTGTTACATATATCTAACTCTGTAGTCAATCTTGTTTCTAATAAAGGTGTTAGATTTCTATTATATACTTTGTTATATTATTATATAATTAATTAAGTAATTAATTTGAAGATATAATAAAAAAAATCCTTAAATAAAATTGTTATCCAACATTTGAACTGGGCAACTTCTAAGTGAATCTGGACTTTAAGATGAAGATGAAACAGATCAAGAACTCAGGCGTAATGCTTGGGACGATGGAATGAAGAAGCATAAGAAGTTTGAAGTGGTTTGGAGCAAGCAAATTATGGTCAGTACTGACCAGAATTATGTCGGTACCAACTTGATTTGAATGGCGGGGCACATTTTTCTATGTTTGGAGACTTGAGATATATACTAGAATGGGGAAACAAGCACTTGGATGATGAGAAAATACGCTCAGTACCCTCCATATTTTAATCCGTACAGACATGATTTTGGTACTAAAAATTGACTTATTCTTCCTTCCTGGTTTTGCGGATCCAAACTCTTACATGGTCTTCCATAATCTAGCGACTATGGCGGAGGATTTCAACTATAAATATGGAAGCCAGAGCAATGGTGGGTCTTTTACATTTTTGGCTCACCTTCATCACTCTTAGCTCCCTAGATCTAACTCTTTATCACAAACTATTTTAAACTTGAATTTGCACTGTTTTCAAGACTTGAAATCATTGTAAATCGTTTGTACTCGTGATATATCTCAGAATAATAAGATTAAAGTGGACGTAGGCAGCGATTTAAGACCAAACCGTTGTAAAAACTTGTGTGTTCTTACTGTTCTTTCTTGTTTTCATTGATCTATTCTCATATGTGTTCAAGTTGGGGTGTTGTGCCACTTTTTGGCCCAAATGTTTTGGTGCTTTTATTCAGAATTAAACTCAGGTGAGATCTAGCTTAGAACTTTGGATTTCGAGCATCTAGAAGTTAGATCCAGAAGTTTTCTATTGTAGATACTTGGATTTGAGGAAGAAACTTGATCATATTTGAAGGTAATGGCCTTTAGAACGATTTCTACTAGACTATGAGCTATTGTTGGAGAAGATGAAGCTTCTCATCACAATGAAGAAACTATTCAGCCAGAAATGAAAGTAATGGACCTTCTTCCCCGCAGTAGATGGTGACCAAAGCCAAACTTGATAAAATGATGGCTATGATGAACAAGAAGATGCTGAATAACCAGATTGCTATGTTTGAAGGAATGGAGAAAAGCTTTGGCTGTCCCAGTAATCAAAAAGACATAAGAAGAGCCATAAAGATTCATCATCGTCAAGTCCCAAGGAAAAAGTTTAACCTCATCAAATCAGAACAAAAGAGAAGGCAAGCAAAAGACGAAAAAGAAGGTTGTTGGAACGTCAAAGAAGTAAAGTGGTGGAAGTGTGTTGTTTTGACTATGACTAACATGGTCAGTACCGACCAAAATCAACTTGGTATCGACCATATTGAAGGTGGGCGGAGGGGGGCATGCAAACACTTAATCTTATTAATCTTTTTGATAGTGAGGATGATTTGTAGGACAATAGTAATGACGTTTGACAAAATGCTAGTGCACATAATGATGGTGTAAAAACGAACATCTTCGAGAGCGCTTACGATGAACCAGGATCATTTATGGATTCAAATACCCGGGCATGTCCCTGATGATCGCCGCCTAACTGTCCAAACTTATGAAGAGTCATAGCATATATGATTAGGAGAATGCTAAATGAAATCAACATAGGAATAATAAAGAATGGGGTTCTATGCCTAATAGGTCTTATATTAATTGATGATATATTGCAAGAGAGTTTGTAATGCTAACGATACCATCTTATAATGGAACGACAGATCCAAGTCATCATCAGATGAAATATGAATGGCACATGAATGGTGCATGTGCTACTGGTGAAGTTAGATAATTATGCTTGCCATATTTTTAGATAGGGTAGCTACGATGTGGGTCACTCGACTAATGTTGAGGTCCATATCTTCTTTTGATCAATTAATGAAGAAGTTTGTGGAGCAATTCAGACTCTATACTGCTCCATCGAAGGATTTGATGTCCATTCAAACGTCCATCAGAGTCCCAAAGAGGCTTTGAAGGATTTTACGAAGCGGTTCAACATTGTAGGAACCTAAGTTAGTAATATAAAGGACGATATTGTTTTATGGCACTGATTCGGGAGGTTCAAGCTAATACGTATTTTAGTAGATGGCTTAAAAGAAAGCACCCACCTATTATGGAATAATTTTATTGTAAGACTCCCATTTTCTGTGAGGCAGACCTAGTTTTAGGACCAACTGGTGGTAGACTATTGAGTGAGGTAGTGCAGAGCAACGTTGTTATTAGGAAGATCTATGAGAGTGCCTTAAACGTTGCAATGAATGTTGGGAATAGCAATCAGAAAAGAAGATACAAAGGCGTTGTTGGAAGAGGCAAGGCACTAAGAACCATCCAAGATATACAAGACTAGGAGATTGCGCTCCCTTGAATGATAATGTTGAGAACATGAACTTTTCCAATCAAGGTATGAATAATTACAAGAAACTTCCCTAAAGGGAGGTAACAGAAGCTGAACGACGCTCCAGGAAGTATTGTCGCTTCCATGAAACTCATGGACATAAAGCCAATGAGTATCATCATTTAAGAGATGTAATTGAAGATTTAATTTGGAAGAAAAAATTGCAACAATACGCGAGGAATCCGCAAGATGGTGGACAAAATGATAGACCCCAGAGACAATATGCCCAAAGGAACAAGATGTGCACGTAAAAGTGCATATTTTTACTTCCATATTTAATCTACTTTTATTTAATAAATGAGCATATCAGGGTATTGTGTGTATGCATGCATAAGAGAAGGAAGACAAATGAAAGATGGAAATAAATGAATTTATGCAACATGGAGGAGCCCACCTACCCACTAACCCATGGACCAAAATTAAATACTAATGGAGATTAAAAGCACATGCACATGTTCATGAAGATTTAAAGTCATGTTAGTGGGGATTAATCTCATGCTAATGATTACTTGGAGGTTACACTTCCTAAGGGGCATTTTGGGTAGCACCCTAAAATATGGATTATGGTTTTAAGCATGTATACATACCCTGTTATGTTTCATATAGAGAGCTCTTACCACTTTCTCTTAAGATTAGTTGTAGCCATGTAAATATAAACTCTCATTTTATCTTCAATGGCTTCTTAGCCTTTTCTTTATGCTATTTATTTTTATGCAATTTTAATTCATGTTCTTTTCTACTTTGTTTCTTCTTATGTTAGTAGTGTAGATCTCTTTCTTTCGTGCAAGTAGATTAGATTTATTTACATGCAATTTAGTTAGCTCTCGTTTTCCTCTTGTTTATGTTTATGTTGCAATCTACATGTGTTGAAATGATAACAAATATGAGATGCTAAACCCCTTCAATTTAGGGGTAATAAAGCTCTCTTAAATTATGTAAATTCAACAGTTCACGTCTATGATAACTCATAGGTGAATTCAATGAAGTATGTGGAAATATTTTGTTATCATCAGACTTATGATTGCATACATCTATATGTATCAATCCGGAGAGTTCATTAACTCATATGTCGCTAACACTGAATGAGTGCTTTGCCCTTAATTGTTTGAGGTATAATTTACTAGTACCATATGATTCATAATTATATAATAAAAATTATTTCTCAAAACTGTGGCTTGGTCCATAATTCCAAAATAATTGCATATAAATTTAGATAGTTCTATATTTTCAATTGCATCATAAATACTAGTACTATTGTTTTATTTGATAACGAGTATCATAATATTCATGTTGAAATAAAGCAATGTCTATTTTTCAGTCAACATCTAAAAATAATTATTATTTCATAAATAATGTTTGGTATGTTTTACCAAAACAATTTTTGCAACTTGATGCAACCAATAAGTGTATATGGCACGCTTCCACTATTTCCTCCATTACTATAATAGCGTATGAAATACAAAGCTCCATTCAACCGCTTAATATAGGCTATTTATTTCATTTACAGCAACTGGTTTACAGTCGAGAATTTCAGATCAAGTATCTTAAATTCAAAGACTTAATATCATATATAATAGTTTCTTCTATGAAAATACTTTTGGAATAGAAATCATATTTCTCATTCCAATATTAAGTATATATTATTATTTTACAATTCTCGTTTCCAATGTCTCATTATGAAGTAGAATTGACTATTCAGTCTCTTCATCCCAATCATGCTTTAGGTTACATTCACTCTTATACAATTGATTTCCTTTCAACATCATCGAACTATTCAAAGGAAATCCTTACTACTGTATCATAATGAACTCTTTTCAAAAATACAGTTGGTTATCCTTAATTTTTAAGATCATCAAATAAATTGCACTTTATGTAAACTGATTAAAATGTCATTTCTGTAATTGAATTCTTAGTTCTATCTTGTAGCTTTTGGTCTAGTGTTACATTTAACATAACAAGATCATTATTGCAATCAATCATATTGAATACACGATCACACTAGCTACAAGAAAATATATTATTAATAACGCCATTTAATAACGCATTATTGTAAAGCGTTATTGTTTGCCTTTAATTATTTGTTTTTTTACTCTATTTGTTTTGTACTGTTCACATGTAACGCTTTGGCCCAAAATTTTCGTCTCCCTCCCAAAATCACTTAACCAGATTCGTCTCCCTCCCGAATAACACTTGACAATTTTCATCTCCCTCCGAAAATGAAATAGCCCTAATCAACGTTCTACTCCATCTCCAATCAACGAATTTCAGCCGTTCTACTCCATCTTCGATCTTCAACACTTCGCGCTTAGCAGTTGTGAAGTCGATGACGCCTAGAACCATAATCTCTAATCTTCGATCTCTTATTTCACTCTTTATCAATATGTTCCAGATTCGAAATAGAGGAATGTATATTCGAAGGTGTATTATCAACATGATAATTTATAAACAATTTCGCTCTTCATCAATCTCACCCAAAATTTATAAGCGATTCTTTTTCTTAGGCCTGGACTTCGACTTTAGTTGATTTATCTTCAACTTCAATATCTATATCCAGTTCGGGATTTGTTTCTCTATTGTTGTTTACGAAGGTACTTCTCTCTCCTCTTTTTCTTTCGAACTTGAATTGTATTGCATGCTTCTGATCTATTATTAATGATCTGTAGTATCAAACTTCCATCTACTATATGTATATATATATATATATATGTTTCATTTTTTAGTAGAAGATCTCAATTTTATGGAAGACGGTTGCTTTTACTGCTTGAAATTTAATTCTATGTTATGACTCTGTTAGGTTTGATTCAAATTGCTGGGCAATTGATCTACATTTTTATTAAATCTATTTCTATTGGAATTGAATTTGTTTTTGTGGAGAAAGCTTGAATAAAATAGTTAAATTATTTTGATATTGGGGTTTGAAATGCATCATTTGCATAGATTTGATATTTATTGTTGAGATTCACACTAAAATCTAATCGATGTAGAGTAGTTATAAACATCTTTGCTAAACAAGTTTATTAAATGCTTTTTTGAACTTGGATCAAATTTATTTGCATTACCTATCATCGATGAAGTTTCATCTCTATTAATCACTTGAAGTTCTGTTATGTTTATAAACATTTATAGGTGCACCGGGAAGTGCCAAGATTCTCAATTAACATGATTGCAGCTTTTTTGTGGTTTTGAAAGCTTCCTCTTTGTATCTAAATGGACAATGCATCAACTGGTAAGTTAGAATTTTCACTTAAAGATTTGTCTTAAACCAATTATCCTGTTAACATTTTTCAATACCAGAGTATCATTGTCATTTCACATGAGATTGAGTCTGAGTGTTAACTTTGTCACAAGGACTGTTATTTTACCCTGCATTACCTTTTTCTGTACCTGGTTAATGCAGTTGGTTGAATGCCCTTCTATTTAGGAGGTTCTGCCAAGCGATAATTTTAAGTGCATCCAACGGGCAGTGGTTTAGATATGGCGTAAATAATTTAAAAAGAAAAATGATATTGAGCTTGAAGTTTATGAATTAGACAAATGTCTTGCATGTTTGAAGAAGCATTAATAAATAATCACGTGTTATTTTCTCTTTTTATATATTCATATATGTGGTGAATAAACTTGTTAGTTCATATTAGCAAATTTCATCTGTTTTATTTTCATCAGTGCATCTTTGATATTGTTTTTTAGTTACATGATCCCCTAGTATGAAAAGTGTGATGTAGATTATTAGAATATGAACCGAGTTGACATTTTTAATGTGATTTGTTATTAGTATCATAGGTGTATGATATAATTGTAAGCGTGAATAAGATGAAATTCTGCCACTTGATAATAATATGAAATATAGAAATTGTGCTCATTCGATTCTTTGTTAAATTTCGATGATACTAGAAAATACAAATTGAGATTGATAAGGATCTTTTGCTTCAAATATACTAGAAAAAAGAATCATATTATGTAATGATGAGCATGAACATGAATATTTACCCAAAATTAGAAGGTTGCTGCAGTAAAATAGTCTTGGCTACATTTTCATGTTATTTGTGTCATGCCTATAACTCTTATTATTATTGTTTTAATTTCAGGTTTAATTTCTAGCTGGATTTCAGAAAACGATCAAACATTTAGATGAGCATCTTGTTGAAATTGGCACAAAAGTGAGTATCTTCATTTGATATGAAGTGTTCTAGGTCAAAGCCTTAAGCCCAACATTATACGTCTTTGTGTGCTCATTTAATCCTCGCCATTCATTTACATTAAATCTTAAAATCATATAGAAAAATTTACAGAATATACGGAGACATGGAAAAACGGAACTAGATGATTATCTACATAAACATTTTTCTTTGTATCAATTGTCATGACTACAGTAAACAAGCAAGTCAATATATGATAACTTATTAGGGAGGAACTAAACCAAAAGAAGTCAAGAAATATGAAGGTGAACGGATGCCTTTACACTTTAGCAACAAAAAAGGAGATTTATGCATAACTTTTTAAATTATATTTCCCAAATCTTTAACAAAGAAGGAGACTCACAAGTTAAGTATTCCTAAAGGAGAAAATAAAAATCTGAATGGAATACATGTTTAAGGAAAGGTTGGTGCTGATGTCAAAATACTGAAGTATTTTTAGTGATAAGTCACATATGTCAAATTATATTTTTTTGGTTGAAATAGACTGAAATATGGAACCAATAGTAAGATGGTACACATGCAATTTAGCACTAAAATAATAGGATGGCTTAGCACCCACGTTATTCTCATTTATGAAACTAATTCTTGTTGGATTTCATTTCACAGATGTATAAACTCATCTGATGTAATTGTGAAACTTAAATGTTAAGTGTTATTAAATTGAAACAATATGGAGAACCCTGAGCTATTTGTAGTGAGGGATTAATGCTGGTGCATTGAGATGTTTGTGCTCTTTGAGCAATGAATTTACCGATCGAACTTTAGTTTTGAGAGTTTAAGCAATGAACAATTGTTTTAGTATCTTTACATTTGTAGGGAACTAATGTACAACACATAATATGTGGTATATGACAATCTGGGCAATCATAATAAAAATATATTATTTACATTTATAGGTGAAGCACTTCAAATGGGAGATTGGGCACATGTTTTGGTCACCAGATTGTGAAGAGAACATTATGATTGGGATCAATGGGAAGTTCGCGGATCTAATAATACAGTCTATGTTTGGAGATACAATTGTGGTGGAACCCCAAAAAAGTTTCCATATAGAAGGAGTTGTGATTCATTGGCACAACATTAGATAAGTTCAACTTCATATATATTTCAAAATGTGAATAGATATGATAAGATACACACTAAAAACTTATGCGTCACATTTTAAATTACCGAATGCAGTATAGGACTCCATGGGCTAATGGGACAACCTCGATCTTTCAATGTGCAACCAATCCATGAGAGACTTTTACTTGTAGGTTTATTGTTGACAAGGTACACAACATCTGGATAGTATTTCATTAGTATTATTCCTTTAGCACATTATCTTTTCTAAAATATTGGTTGAAGCATAATACAAGCATTGATAAAGGGTTAGGATAGATAATAATGTTGACTTACTAAGCCGGGTGTTTGTTAGATATCAAATTTTATTTATTTTACTAACATTTGTTTAGGGTCGAATGATAAATATTGAACCAGATTTACATATAGTTATATATAGTCTCTTCTTTTATTAAAGAAAAAAAGCAAGAAATATATATTACCTAAATGGTTGATGAATTGATTTGGTTTGGTTAAGGTTAATTAAGTATGGTTTGAGGAGTTTAATCCCTGACATGTGTCTGATATGTACATGTATCTGATATAGGCATATCTATGCTTATTTTGAATGTACAGTTTTATGCTAGTGTGACTTTTGTTTTGTTTTGTTAAAGTTTCACTGTTGTTTATTTTTTTATTTAGTAATCAGTAATGCATTGCAAAGTTATTGAACAAATAATTATATTCGATATATAACAATGCAATTGTACTGATACTGATTTAGTGGATAATCGTAGAATTTCCTAAGGAAATTTACCTTTGGGTATATTTTTGATGCACCACCAAGTATTACTTTCGGGTATATTTTTGATCTGTTTTTCATATGGGTTTGTATTTAAGCTTTACTTTTCCTGAAAGATGTTTTTTCATCAGATGAAACTGGAATTAAGATAGAAAGTTGTAATATGTACAGCTACTCTGTTTGATGTTATTATCAAAGTCTAGTATTGTTGCGTATGATTTCATAGTTCCTAATATCTTTGTTGCACAACTGATGACCATTAATAACAATGCTCAAATATTACAGATTACTTGTATGATTTATAAATTACTTACAATCTTATATTTGGTTTAACTCGTTTAGAATCAAATTTATGAGCTAACTGTAAATGTTTAAAACTGGATGTATCAAGTATATGTAAAAATGCACACAACATGAAAAGAGCATCAAATACAATTCACAAATTGATGTAAACACCTTTGATCATTATACTTGTTTAATTTATCTACATTTGATCCTTATACTTCTTTAATGCATTAATGTATCATCATAACTTCATGTGTAATTTCCAATAAATCTTACTTTTGTTTAGTTGATTTTCATATTATAACTAGGTGACCAAGGTTAAATTTTTGAACCTCTTTTAGTTAGTGAAACTGAAGCTGAAGTGAAACTAGTTTTTTTTAGCATGAGGTATGTGTTCATTTTTTGGTATTATTCCACTTAAATAACCTTGCATTCATGTTTATTTACACCCTAATTTCAGAAGACTGTATTTAATTTAACCCACAAATGAAGGTTAAAGGCTTTTTGCTTTAATGAAACTAAAAGAGGTTCAAAAATTTAGTTAGTGAAACTGAAGCTGAAATGAAACCTCTTTTAGTTAGTGAAACTAAAATGAAACTGAAGCTCTGCGTAGTTCTTGGATGGAGCAAAATGTGTGTTGAAAACTGAATTGTGGGCCCTTAAGCTATATGCATAACAACCGAACATGGCTAGACTGCAGTTGTACAAAGTTGATGCACACTTGAGACAATTTTTGCTAGGTTGTGTATCTGAATATCTAAAGTCTTAATAAATTATAACATGGCAGTCTAGTCCACTATCGTTTATATCTTACATTTTTTTATCACCTGATAATTTTTAATTATGTATTTTTTTCCACTGTAGTTTTGATTGGTTAGTGGCCGCAGTTGCCTATCCGGAATTGGTTTTCCTGAAGTGCACTTGTAAGTACATATCTTTTTAGTTAATTACCGAATTTACTTATTCAATGCGTAGGCCTTTAATTTTATTTTACTAGATAAAAAAGCAACGCAGTAGCAGGTATTTCACATGGATTAAAAGCACTACCACACACTACGTAGTTATGCATTGCACGTCTATTGATGTTCGATTATTTTCACGTGATCATGATGTCAAACATTGATTACAAATTTACATGAACTCCATGGATTACTTTATCTTTAGCTTATGGTTAGTTTCTGAACATTATAAAATCCTAGAGCCCAATTAACAATGGTTTCAAAGTGTGGAGGCTTAAATTCCACTTCATGTTAATTTCTCCTCAACCGTACAACTTTATTCACAAGTTGCATTGATGACCGTTGTTTATGGTTGTATTTTAAATACTGATCATGAGTTTCTTCCATGTTAAGTTATGACATATTCATGTTTCCACGCACAATATGAACCATTCTTTTCGAAACACGGGAAAATAAACAATTACACTGCTCGTTGCTCTTTAGGTTACTTCAACTGTGGATTCAATATCTTCTTAGCATTTTAAAATATGATAAGATGTGTAGCCAATCTTTATTCATACATGCATACTTACATGTTACATCCGATACACTTGTATGGTTTGTTACAAACTGTTGCTATCAATAGACAACTCGTTTAGAAATACATCTAACATACATGTTTGATTTGTTAGCAGTTTATGATGGTTTTATCTATGATAGATTTTCTTCATCAAGTAGTAGTAATAATACATAGTATTAATCAGTAACAACAATAATGTTTGAAACCTGGCAGTTTCAATTTAAATTTGTAAATAGTTTTATAAGCATCCTGTATGATACATGTATTTACATATATTAATCAAATTATTGTATGTCTATGTATCTATTTTATCAATTCGGTATACACTTTGTGACTTAAGCTCCTCTTTAGTCACAAAAAGTCCATGAAAACCATAGGGGACTCGACTCGGCAGCAATACCTTTACGACAATCTCCAAATCCTCAAATTTAGCATCCATCACCACAAACCTAGAATCGCATTTCCTCTCATCATGCACATACGTAACGACATACCCATCATCCTCGTCCCCATTTTTTCCGCCCTTAGCAATAAAGACCAAAACATCCTTCTCCAAACTTTCTTTTCGCCACCATACAGTCTCCACCCTTACCCACCTTCTCAAAATCAAGTTTCGCCACTCCCCTAATTTTAGGCATTATATATCCTATTCCTAGGTAACCATACCTATTTTTCCTTCCTACGAATCCAAGATATATAACCCCATAATCCAAATTTCCTGCAGATAGTGGAGTTCTAAAAACAACATTAGTCCTTAAATCTCTCCTAACTGTCTCTACGCGACTGTGCATAAGTCCCCTATTCTCCAAAGCGTGCTTTATTGACATCACATCGGCGCCACCATAAGAATGAAATTTCCTCCCTTTCCTCCAACACATTCAAGGTGTGTATTATCTTAAATTTTGTTGGGTGTCCTTCCATTTTTTATGTGATTAATATAGCATCCACTAGAGAATGGATAGCCCCATTACTACTTATCAATGATGCAATGCTATTTTATTTTGTGATTTAACTCTATAGTTTTTGAAGAGATTAAATGGATATCCTTAGGATTGTGTTGTAGTGTGCTTTTTTATTTCAAACTAAAACCTGATTGAATGGAATTCTAACCTAGTTTAGAATATTTATGCAAAAGCCAAAGAAATTGGTATATGTTCTTCTTACGATATAGTGTATATGTGATTTTAACTATTTTACAAATCTTACTATTTAAATAGGCATGTTGGTGTAATAGTTTGTTAATTCAGGCCTAATTCAGGTAAGGGGGAGTAGTGGTGATTGCTTGTGACTATGAAGTGGATGTTTGATTGAATTGGAGTTGATGTGGGTAGATGATGTGTGAAGTTGATGGAACTGGATGATATGCACTGTTGTTTGTTATCGAGGGAACGATGATATGTGTGATGTTGTGTGGGCAAGTGGATGGTCTGACCGGGTTTGAACAGGGTGGTCAGGTGCTGAATGATATGCGGGTGGAGATGTGTTTATTGAGATTGTGGAGGTTGAATTGTGGGTTATATGCTATTGTTGGTGTTACTGGTGGTAGGAGCACTAGGATGTAAGGCTTGTAGTGGGTTGTTGGTGATGTAGCAGTAGTCGTATTGAGAGGCGGATGGTGATGGAAGAGTTGATGTTGTGGGTATGTGAGTCACAGCAGGTTATGACAACAATCAGGTAAGGTAGGAAAATTGATGGTGATTTTGACTATACTGGCTGTTGTTGGATGGTTTGTAAGGGAGAGTGGAAGTGAAATGAAATGAAAGTGTGGTGGAAGTGGGATGTAAAATGATCGCAGCAGTTATAGATAATGGAGGTTGGGAGTTTGTTGCAAGGTAGAACAGAGGGAGGATGTGCAATTTGAAGTTGATGAAGGGTGCACTGATATTCGATGTGCACTGGAAGTTGAAGTAGTGTTGGTAGAGGCAGTTTCAGGTGGTTTATAATTTCACTGTTAAAGGTAGGACAGTGGAAGGCAACAGAGCAGTTTAGTTTGAAGGCAGGCTGCTGTTGTAGATTAGAAAATGGTAGATGAAGAAGATGACAATTATGTGAGTGGCAACGGATGTATATGACAGAGATGAAGTTGCACAGTGAAAAGAGGATTAAAATGTATGTTCAAATGAAAATGTGAACGATAATGTAAAATATATCACATTTCTTTCTGAACATGCTCTTGTGTTATATTTGTTGATTATAATCTTTATTCGTTTATGAAGATTTAGTTTGATTGCTATTATTAAAATGTAATTGTTGGGTGTATTTCGACCTTGCCACCGAACCAACCTCCTTCCATCCCACCGGACCAACCTCCTTCCATCCCACCGGACCAACCTACTACCACCGAACCAACCTCCTTTCCATCCCACCGGACCAGCCCATGCCGAACCATCTCCACACCGGACCAACCTCACCATCCCACCACCGGTCCAAGCAGCTACCGGTCCACTCTACACTCCAACCACCTCCGAACCAAGCAATGCCGAACCAAGACGTACCAGGCCAGATCACATCAGCCCAGGCCCATCAGCGACTATACACATCCTGGACCCCTACCCCTAGCCTCACTCTATAAATAGAGGGGTAGGGGTACAGCAATGGGGACAAGTTTGAGAGCTCAAGCACGGGGAGAACTTTCAAACAACTTTCCTTTACTTGTATCAAAGCTTTGTACTTGTAATCAGAATAAGAGAAGAGAAATAACATATAAAGTGGACGTAGGCACATTCTGGCTGAACCACTATAAATCTGCGTGTCTTTTTACAGTTTAGCCCCTGTTTTTCATATATTTGCATAAATCGCTCAAATCACTAAGAATAACATAAGATCTACTAAATCATACAACTTTGAGGTGTTTTTCCATTTTTTGTGCAAACATTTTTGGTGCTTTCACTGAGAACGGAGAAGCTCGAAGCTTCAGCTTCATCCACTTAACAGCTTTCCTAACAGCATCGTTCGCTACTTGGAAGACATGCCTCCCAAACAGAGAAAAGATGTTAACAAAGGAAAAAAACATCGCATCCAGCAGTCTTCCAGATCCAGCTGTCACGAATCAAGTAAATCGTCCTCCTCCAGCAACAGTAACAAATGAAGAACAGGCTAACCCAACCACTCCTGCCACAGAACAGCCTACATCAATTACTAGGGCAGATCTGGACAGAGTTGTGGTTGAAGTAACTAACTACTTCACGTCCCAGCAGGAAGCCTTGGTGGACCATCTCATGTCACGCTTAAGGGACGCTGAAGAATCCAACCGCAACACTGAATCATGGGGCGAGTCCCAGTCTGGAGGATCTCAGAGACAACAAAGATCTTCCTTCTTCGAAGGAGCTAACGGCAGAAGTAGCCATGGTAGGAGCCGAGACCGAGCACAGCCCGAAGTTAGGCCTGAGGAAACGTTTGGTACCGAACCCAACGGGGGAGGTACCGGGCGAAGGTCAACTATAGCTGAGCCTGTCATGCTGCCTAACCACAGAAACGCCAGTGAACGGGGCCGAGCTAGAGTCCAGCCCGAAGTTGGACCCGAGGAAGTGCTTAGATCAGAACCCAGCAGGGGGAGATCAAGGCAAGGGCCAACTGTAGCTGACCCGAGCGTGCTCCCAGAAGATCAAAGGCAGCCACTGGAAAATATGAGGAATGATAGACGATACCATCCCTACAGGTCATCTGGACGGAATCAATCCCACAGAACAGAACCAAACTCTTTTCTATCTGCTCCAAGTTCTGATGAAAGGATGGCACGCTTATTCAGAGAGTGTGTCCAACGGGAGCAAAGAGATCGAGGGATAGGCGCTAGGGTAACCAGCCCTTTCACCCGCAATATCGAAATTGCTATCACCCCCCGAGAATGGAAGATGCCAACAATGGAACCCTACAAAGGAACCTCCGACCCCGTTGTACACTTACAGAGGTACACACAGCATATGTTCATGAGTGGGGCGACAGAGGGAGTACTGTGCAAATGCTTTCCGCTCTTCTTAGCAGATCTTGCTACCTCCTGGTTCTGTCATCTACCCCAGGGATCCATCAGCTCGTGGGAGATGTTGAAAGAAAAATTTATCAGTCAGTTCCGCATTCATGTGGAGAAACCTAAGGACGCTTATTCCTTATCCAGCGTCAAACAGAAACCTGGAGAGAAGCTACAGCAATACCTAACCAGATTCAACGCCGCAGCAGCCGCAGTCCAAGATGTCGATGAGAAGCTTATCCTAATGGCCCTCTGCAGTGGTGTGCATCCGGACACTAAATTTGCTAGAAGGTTGACAAAAGAAAAACCAGCTACTTTACCCGATTTCTTCCATGAAGCTGGGAAATACATGAGGCTTGAGGATGCTGCCGTTGAGGGGCAGTTAGGACAGCAAAATAAGACAACCCATGGCAACGCCCCTGCTGTGGCAAGGGACGTTCGAAGAAATGATACCAGAGACAATGCTGGGAGCAAGAAGGGAGAAAAGCGCCTATATCGGCCAGGACCAAGATTCGACACTTACACTCCCTTGAACGAGACCGTCGAAAATATCTTCCTTGCCACCCAAGGCGAAGTTAGATACAAATGCCCACCATACAAGAAGGAATCAGATAATGCACAGAAGTCTGGAAAGTTCTGCCGCTTCCACGAATCTCACGGGCATGATACCAACGAATGCCATCATCTCCGAGATCTGATTGAGGAACACATCAGAAGGAAGAAACTGGAACGTTATGTGAAAGGTCAGGACAGGACCCCAGCTCCTGCCAATGAAAACCCAAGGCTTCCCTCACCGGGGGCCGACAGAGGAAACCGCAACGCTAGCAGCTCTAGTCAAGAGAAGATAGTGGTCCATACCATCTCAGGAGGGCCGCACATCACAGACAGAAGTTGGAAAGAGATGGAAAGATACGGAAAGTTGCTTAGAGACAATAAAGACTATGTCAATTCGGTTGTAGAAGAACGCCACCCGAAGCGGAAAGAAAGTGATGACATCACATTCGGTAAGCGTGACCTAGAAGGAAGGCAGTACCCTCACATGGATCCCATGGTCATCTCTGCACGACTTGGTCCCGCCGAAGTTTACCGAATCCTGGTAGACACTGGAAGCTCAGTAAACATCCTGTTCAAACACGCATTCGACAAAATGAAGCTATCAATGAAGGATGTATCTCCCTGCGATAAACCACTACATGGCTTCACTGGAGATGCGAAGATGCCCCTCGGGCAACTGGACCTCTTTGTTGAGATTGGAAGCCATCCCCACTCCGCTATACGGAAACAGACGTTTGTGCTAGTAGAAAACCATTCGGCCTACAACGCCTTCTTAGGAAGGCCATCCTTGTCTGACTTCCAAATTGTCCTAGCCCCATGGTGCCTAAAGATGAAATTTCCAACAGACAATGGAGTAGGGGAAGTGGAAGGAGACCAGGACGTTGCTCGAGACTGCTATGTGACTGAACTTCGCAACAACCACAGGAAGGATAAAGGGAAGGGTGTAGAGATTGCCCTCTGCACAAAAAGTCTAGAAGCATAGAAACTAAAGAAAGCCCCTCCTCTTCGATATACCAGCGACCCTTTCAATGAATTAGACCCTAGGGACAAAGAGGAGGAGGCCACCGCCGAGCCTGCAGAGGCTATGGAGTTTATATCTGTAGACAAGTACGACTCAAGTAGACTATTGAAAATTGGGTCCCAACTAAAGACCGAATTGAAGGAACAACTCATCGATTTTCTCCGCCACAACTTGGATGTATTCGCATGGTCACATGCTGACATGACCGGAATCTCCCCCGATATAGCATGCCACGTATTAAACATTGATCCTACCAAGGCGCCCGTAAAACAAAGAAAGAGAAGTATGGGGGCAGAACGATCAGCAGCCCTCGATGAAGAAGTGAAGAATCTACTCGCCAATGACTTCATACGAGAAGCTATCTACCCGGAATGGATCGCCAACCCGATACTGGTAAAGAAGGCTAATGGGAAGTGGCGAACCTGCATTGACTTTTCCAACCTAAACGACGCCTGCCCAAAGGATTGCTTCCCACTTCCCAGAATCGACCAACTTGTAGACAGCACAGCCGGGCACGAGCTCCTATCTTTTATGGATGCATACTCAGGATATAACCAAATTCCTATGCATGCTCCCGACCAAGACCACACTAGTTTCATCACCGACCGGGGTTTATACTGCTATAAGGTGATGCCTTTTGGACTTAAAAATGCAGGAGCCACCTACCAGCGCCTCGTCAACAAGATGTTTGCAGGGCTAATAGGACAGATTATGGAAGTATATGTGGATGACATGCTGGTGAAGTCAAGGAAAGCCAAAGATCACGTAAGCCACCTAGGCAAGATGTTCCAGGTACTTCGACAGTATGGAATGAAGTTGAATCCACTAAAGTGCTCCTTCGGAGTGTCATCAGGAAAATTCTTCGGATTCATCGTCCATGCCAGAGGGATTGAAGCGAACCCCGAACAAGTCCGAGCGCTAAGGGATATCAAGATACCTTCCACCCGAAAGGAAATGCAAAGCCTAAATGGAAAAGTGGCCGCCCTAAGCCGATTCATCTCCAAGGCAACAGACAAGTGCGTCCCCTTTTTCGAAGCTCTAAAGAAAGACAAAGGAAAGTTCGAATGGACTGACGAATGCTTAACCGCTTTCCTTAACCTAATTGAACACCTCCAGAAACCACCGGTACTTTCGACTCCAAGCGAAGGCGAAGAATTATACCTATACCTTGCTGTGTCATCTCACGCCCTAAGCGCTGCCTTGGTAAGGGAAGACAACCGCACGCAACGGCCAGTTTACTTCGTCAGCAAAAGGTTTACTGGGGCAGAAGTCAGATATCCTAAACTTGAGAAGCTAGCATACTGTTTACTAATCACATCACGGAAACTGCGTCACTACTTCCAGTCCCATTCCATCAAAGTTCTGACCGATCAACCACTAAGGCAGGTACTCCATCGTCCCGACACTTCTGGACGACTACTTAAATGGTGCATTGAACTAAGTCAGTATGATATCACCTATCACCCTCGCACCGCCATCAAGGGACAAGCCATGGTTGATTTCATTGCAGAATTCACTACCAACGAAGGTAAGGAGAAATTGGAAATGGCAGAAGATATCAAGTGGAATCTCTTTGTGGATGGTGCATCGAACGAACAAGGCTCGGGGGCAGGTGTGGTAATAATCACTCCCAGGGGAAACAAACTGCACTATGCTATAAGGTTGGAGTTCGCTGCCACCAACAACGATGCAGAATATGAAGCAGTGATAGCTGGACTAGAAATTGCCATAGAAATCGGAGCCAATTCTCTGTGCCTTCACAGCGATTCTCAACTTATTGTTAATCAAATACTGGGAGAATTCCAAGCCCGAGAAGAACGACTCATAGCATATCTAAAGAAGACCAAGTTACTTCTCAGCCGATTGGACCACTACTTAGTCAAACACATCCCTCGGGAGGAGAACCGAGAGGCCGACGAATTGGCAAAGCAAGCAAGTGTGAGAGACATCACCATCTTCGGGGCAGTAACCATCTCAAAGCAACTGGCCCCAAGTTTTGAGCAAGTGAATCTGATAGCTGCAACCGAAGAAGCAACTTGGATGACTCCCATCTGAGACTACCTACAAAGTGGCACTCTACCCAACGGGCGTAACGAAGTCAAGAAAATCTTGAGGAAAGCATCCCGCTACACAATACAAGAAGACATCCTCTATCGGCGTGGATTCTCTAACCCGTTATTAAGGTGTGTCGCTGGGAGAGAAGCCAAGGAAATCTTATCCAACATCCATCAGGGGAGCTGCGGAGATCACACCGGAGGGCAAACATTAGCAAAAAAGATACTCCGATACGGATATTTCTGGCCCACCTTAAGCAAGGACGCCTTAGATTTCGTCAAGAAGTCTGACAGATGCCAAAAATTTGCTAAGATTCCACGGCTACCAACAACTGAGATTACTCAAATGACCAGCCCTTGGCCCTTCGCAATATGGGGAATTGACTTAATCGGCGAGCTACCGATGGGCCGAGGCGGGGCCAAATATGCTATAGTGGCAGTTGATTATTTCACCAAATGGGTGGAAGCGGAACCTCTGAATAAAGTATCTTCAGCAAAAGTTATTAACTTCTTGATCAAAAATGTTCTATGCAGGTACGGAGTCCCACTCAAAATCATATCAGATAATGGACTTCAGTTTGACAGCGAGGAATTCGCCAACTGGTGCCGAGAGCACGGAATTCATAAAAGCTTCTCTTCCGTAGCATATCCCCAGGCAAACGGACAAGTCGAAGCAGTCAACAAAATTCTGAAAACTCTTATCAAAAAGAAGCTCGAAAAGTCAAAGGGCGCTTGGGTGGATGAACTCCCTACGGCACTGTGGGCCTACCGCACATCTTTCAGAACATCAACGGGGCACACTCCTTTCTCTTTGGCATACGGATCGGAGGCTATGCTCCCAGTTGAAACCATTGTGCCTTCCCACCGTAGGATCCACTATAACCCGGAAGAGAATGAAGAGCTCCTCCACATGTCTTTGGATCTAGTTGAGGAGAGAAGAAATGATGCAGTCCTTAAAACAGCAGCCCACAAGCAGAAAGTGGCAGCGCAATACAACTCCAAAGTCAAGCATCGTACCTTACAAGAAGGTGATCTTGTCCTCAAGCGAATCTTCCCTCGCCCCGGAGCACTAGACCCCATCTGGGATGGACCATATGTAATTCATAAAGATCTCCACAATGGAGCTTATATTTTGTCAACAGTGGACGGAGAGGTGTTCCAGAGGGCATGGAACATCCAACACCTCCGTCGATACTTTTCTTAACTTGTACTGCCCATATGAAGTGAATTAACAAAGAGAATCAGTGGACGTAGGCCTTTTCATGCTGAACCACTTTAAAAAACTTTGTCTCTTTTTTAACTTGTTCCTTTATATCTTGGCTACTTGTTAACTTTATCCTTTTCTGTTGAACAAAATCCTATGCGTATAGCATCTCCACTCAAAGCACTCCACGGCGCAACTTCACCTGGGCAAAACCTAACAGGTACTATGCGAATCTATGCCCTCGCCAATGAGACACTTTTGCTCCAGCATCCCTCTGTTGCGAGTTAACTCATTGCTCGCAACGGCCCTTAAAGCCAACTGTAATGAGCCGATTATAAACCACCGAGAAGGCCGACTATAGCCGAGGCAGCTCATTACGGCGTTAGGCTCGCCGGCAACTGTGAACCGACTATAAGCCCCAACATAAGGTGTGGCCAGCCAGGGGCAGTTCACAGTTGACGATCGGCACCCACGCTAGCCGGCCATAGTAAATCGAATAATATACATGATTACGGGCCATAATGGCCCAGGTAGTTACTGTGCGCAATCTCGGCTCCGATGTGTCTTAAGTGCGGCTGTGGTAAAAAAGAATTAACCCCCGCAGAGGCGTAAGATGGGTGACAAATGTCTCCAAGACCCACAGCTAGGGAAAGTGACTACAAAACCCGTTTGCCACGAACTTAAGCACATCGAAGGCCTTCCGTGATTGGAAGTTTTACTTTTTCACATATTTCAATTTTACTTAAAAAGCTTTTCTCCTATCCTCTATAACGGTCCCTAAAGTACAGGATCCAGAGTAGGAGATACTAGCCAATGGGTGTAGGGACTCACGATTGGATGGCAGGGCATTCAGCTGCGTTCCAGGCTCGGTTATACAAGATATTCAAAACTACCATCTACAATTAGAACATGAAGGGCGGTATTTTCTTCTTTTGTGTGCAAATACATGACTATAATTTAAAATACATGACTATAATTTGTTCACACCACACGCTAACATTGCAAGTCATGAAATTATGTTTTAAACAAGAACCTGACATCAAACGCAATTTAATTACAAGAATATGCATAGCTATATTTCTTAGGCAACATGTCAGGATAGCAAAAACGTTCAAAAGACAACAAAATCAGCTTAAGTTAAAGAATTACACGTCAAGAATAGAGCTTTTTGTTACAAGTAGCAAAATAATTACAACTTCAAAGTTACTCTACTGTTTTAAGACTAACGTATACGGCCATGTCAAGTCTACAAAAAGAATTTTCCAGGTCTGATCAAGGGGCCGGCTGCATTGGAGTTTTATCCTTGTCCTGTTGACCACCTGTCCAGTCAGAGAAAGGATTCATTAGTGATAAGCAACCAAAGTTAATGGAGAGACTAAAAAGGAAGACTTACCAGCACCTGCTTCTTGGCTATCCTGGTCGTCATCCTCTACTTGCACACCTGCCTCCTCAGCAACAAGCAACCGCATACCCTCCTTCATTGCCATCTTCTCCTCCTTGGCAAACTGGGCAGTGACCACATCCATGCTGAAAGCCACACCACCATCTCTATCCGCATCAGCCTTAGCCTCCTCCAGAGCCCGAAGATAGATCTTGGCCATGACCCTAGGATAATCATCCATCCAGGATAGGTTGCCCTGCTTCCAGGTTCGGAAGTACATGTCCTGGAGCATTTCGTCCATCATCCCCTCATTCTCCTCAAACTCCCTCATCCGGGCCTCGGAAGCCGACAACCTTTCAACGGCGGCATCTCTCTCCAATCGGTATCTCGAGCAGTCAGCCTGAAGGGACCTCCGCATCGCCTCCATCTCCTCCTTCAGCCTAACTTGAGCAAGCTCTGTGGCTTCAAGCTTCCCCGACATCTCCTCTACCCACTCAAGATCCGCCCTCCGAACCTCATCCACTGTCGAGATGGCCATATTTATCTGCTCCTTACAGACAGCCTCCATCTTCCGCAGCTCCGCCTTACTAGCCTCCTCCATAGCCTTCCTCAGCCGCCCAGAGGCAGCCTCATGCTGGGAAATCTGAATAGCTTGATCAGCAAGCTGTTTCGCCTGGTCCGAAACCATCAACCGTAATCGGATGTTGGCACTCCCAATTTCCTCTCCAGCCTTAACCAGCCGGGCATGATGCCCCATCAGCTTCCTAGTCTCCTCCGCCACCCGATCAATATTAGCCTTGGCCTCGTCTCCCATGGTAACTATCCGAGTAGTAAGTAGATCGAGATCTAAAGACTTAGCCTCATCGAGCACCCGTACCATGAGATTGCGGGGAAGAAGGTGCTCGCCAGTAACCTCGTCAAAAGTAACATCATGGGAACTTGGATCCAGATCAGGATGACCCGCGAATGGATTACGAGCCAAGTCAGGACGATCAATCTGAATAACAGTCGGGTTTCCAGACAGGTGCGGAGAGAGTGCGAACTCAGTACCCTCCTCTGTGATATCATGAACGGGCTGAATTGGGGGCTGGGGACTGAGTGAAGGTTCGGATAAGGGATGACTCCTCTTTCTCTTCTGAATACCCTCTTCAATAACCCCGAGAATAGGACGGTAGCCGACTACATCCCCGGAACGGTGAGTCGGAGTCTTCGGCTTGGCGGAAGCTTTGGAGAGCTTGTACTGTTCAAGCCTGTGCCGAAGATCTGAGGCCTTGGCCGTTTTACCTGCTCATGATATGAAGAAAAAGTGTCACAAGCATACATTGATCTTTAATTCGAGAAAACATGGCAAATTAAAAGATAAAAAGAAAGGAAATACATCTGTGGTTGTACAAACCCTGGGGAGGAGTAGGATACTGCAATAAGTCCTGGATTTCATTCCAGGACGGGAGCGGGTCATAAAATATTCCTAAGTCCCTATCATAAATGGAGCCCGCAGGAATCAAAAGTTCACCTTGAGTCGTCGGAGCCACCTTGGCTGGAATAGTCTGAGGAGGCTCACTTGCGCCAGTTCCAGCCTTGTCAGCTTTCCCAGTTTTCTCTATCAAAGCCGGTTCCCCGTCCAGCCCCTCAAAAGCTTGGTGGAATACATCATCCGTCCACTCCTGAATCTCGCCCGCTTGCCCAGGAAGCAAGGCCCCGATGCCATCACCACCTTCCCGGTCACCTCCACTCTCGCCTCTTTCCTCCTCTATGTCTTCCTCCTCTTGGGTAAGTGGACAATTGCTGGGGGAGGGACCATCCGACTTCTTAAGTTTCTTACCGCCGACGGCTGGAGGTTTTGTGAAAGGTTTCCTCTTGCTACTCTCTACCGTGACACCTCCCTTAGCCTGAGCAGCCGCCCTCTCCTCCGCCGTTTCCCTCAGCTTGACTACTGACTGCTGTGGAAGGATTAAGTTATACTCCAGAAGGGTTGTGTTTCTGATCAGGTAGGCAGATGATCTATATTTCCCGAGAATAGCTTCTATCTCAGCCGCCGTCTGAACCAGGCGATCAGTCTCCACAACTGCAAAGCCACCTGTCGCTAGCAAAAATGAAGATGTATGAGGAGAAGCATCGCAACCAGAATGGAAATTATAGATAAAGCGTCGACTTACATCCAGAAGTAAAACGCCGAATAGAAACAGAGTCGTCCCTGACGAAGAACCACTCCTTCTTGAACATGCTGAATTTGGAATACAGATCCAAGACTGGCTTAAAGGTCACAGCTGACTCCAAGCTGATGTATGGGGACCCCTTCTTATAGCCCCTCAGATTATACAAGTACCGGATCTCCCGGTTAGAAGGAGCACGACCACACTTCCTCCGAAAGATGAAGAAGAGGCTCACCAGTATAGCATAAGAGTTGGGTTGAAGCTGGAATGGGGCCACCTTTAGATATGTGAGGAAGCTGGCTACCCAAGCGTTAAGAGAAGGAATGGCACCACACATGCAGTGGTATCTGCTGTAGGCAAAGTACCCTTCAGGAGGGTCGTACGGCATAATTTCTCTCCCTGGCAACAACATTCGAGCCCTGTCAATTCCGAAAGAACGGGAGATGACATCAAGCTGCTCTTCCTTAAGGGAGCTAGGAAAGCAATCGGGCGGGGAGTTTAGAAGCTCCTGAGGGCCGTACCCGTCCACTAGTGATCTCGGGGTAGATCCATGACGTTCCGGACCTGGCTGAACAGGGGGCACTGAGGAAGTTTCTCCTTCGCCCTGGGACTTCTTTTTATCCGAGCGAGTTTCTGCTTTTCGAGACATTTATCTGAAAACACAAAGAAGAACATCGTTAGAACAGAGGATATAAACAGGCAAGTTTTTCTTTTCAAGCCCATTCGGCATTCACATCATTCAAGTTCATTCGGCGCTAAGATGATTCATAAGTTAAAGCATAAGGTTCATTCGACATTCCAAATACAAAGACTCATCTGGCACCTAAAACTCGTTCGGCAATCACGACACACGAGTTCATTCGGTAATACAAAAACTTCATGTTCATTCGGTAATACAAAAACTTCAAGTTCATTCGGTAATACAAAAACTTCAAGTTCATTCGGTTACAAAAACTTCAAGTCATTCGGCAGATAAGATCTTACCTGAATCGACACCTGTGTTGATTCGGCACTAACGAAGTTCGACACTAACGAGATTCGGCACCCTAGTTGATTCGGTACTCTACTGGTTCGGCTCCTCAAACGGTGAAGGGTAAGTAGTAACACGAAGCCCATATTTATAAACGTACCGGGACAACCGGACCAACCGATTCGACGTCTGGAACCAGATGTGGCTATTCAAAAGAGAAACAAAGCACGCCATGTGCTGGCACATAACCTGCTTTGGGGGGCAAGTGTTGGGTGTATTTCGACCTTGCCACCGAACCAACCTCCTTCCATCCCACCGGACCAGCCCATGCCGAACCATCTCCACACCGGACCAACCTCCTTCCATCCCACCAGACCAACCTACTGCCACCGAACCAACCTCCTTTCCATGCCACCGGACCAGCCCATGCCGAACCATCTCCACACCGGACCAACCTCACCATCCCACCACTGGTCTAAGCAGCTACTGGTCCACTCTACACTCCAACCACCTCCGAACCAAGCAATGCCGAACCAAGACGTACCAGGCCAGATCACATCAGCCCAGGCCCATCAGCGACTATACACATCCTGGACCCCTACCCCTAGCCTCACTCTATAAATAGAGGGGCAGGGGTACATCAATGGGGACAAGTTTGAGAGCTCAAGCATGGGGAGAACTTTCAAACAACTTTCTTTTACTTGTATCAAAGCTTTGTACTTGTAATCAGAATAAGAGAA
Organism: Allium fistulosum; assembly: GCA_030737815.1. Lineage (NCBI taxonomy): Eukaryota > Viridiplantae > Streptophyta > Magnoliopsida > Asparagales > Amaryllidaceae > Allium > Allium fistulosum. The sequence continues at coordinate 499,099,282 of CM060903.1, forward strand.
GAGAAATAACATATAAAGTGGACGTAGGCACATTCTGGCTGAACCACTATAAATCTGCATGTCTCTTTACAGTTTAGCCCCTGTTTTTCATATATTTGCATAAATTGCTCAAATCACTAAGAATAACATAAGATCTACTAAATCATACAACTTTGAGGTGTTTGTCCATTTTTTGTGCAAACAGTAATATATAGGCATAGCTCTTGAAAAGTGTATCTACGATTTTTATAGCGGCATATATGAGCTGTAAAAGAATTTATCAATACTATAACATGTTGATTTAATAGCGGCAAAATGGTGTTATAAAGATTTCCAATTCCGTTGAGATTTAGCTGTATTATAGCGGCTATAATGAGCTATTGAATAAATATTTTATAGCGGCAAAATGGTGTTATAAAGATTTCCAGTTCCATTGAGATTTAGCTGTATTATAGCGGCTATAATGAGCTATTGAATTAATGTACCATAGCGGCGAATTTGCGTTATAAAACTAAGCTCAACCATAGCGGCATATTTTGTGTTATAAATATTCAACGGTTTTTTATAACATGTCGATATATAGCGCTTATCAAACCGCTATGGTTGTGATTAATAGCGGCTATATGCCGCTATAAAAGACACTTTTTGTTGTAGTGACTACAGTTTACTCTCTTATTTCAATGAACTAATTTCATCGAGGTTTCATATGTTTCGAATTATGGCCGTTCACTATATAACATTTATATGAGATCGCATATGAATCAAACATCCATAATTTTGTATTGTGTAATATTCCCCTACTTGGAGGCCCAAAACTAACGGATACAGATGCTGCAGTCATCCATAGTTATTAATCTTCGGCGACCAAATAAGGCAATGTTAGATACATTGATACATAGAAACACAAGAACATGGAAAAATTTTAAAACAGCAAACAAAGTCCACATTCCATTTTAAAATATTTCAAATTCATTACATAATCCCTGTGCGTGGACCGCGTTCAGACAAAATATACTCATTACAAGATACGCCAAGAGCGACATATGAAGATGCCCCTTTAGATGATCAGAGTATATAGTAAGGCAATAAAACAAGTTTTCCTTTAAAACCAAAAACATCAGAAATAAAAGAACTCTAAGTAGCTAGCATGCCTCCTGTACGTCACTGGAAGCTTTATTCATCTAAAAGAACACCTGAAAACCCAAAACCTCAAACTACTCAAAATAAATTGAGTACCCGAGAGTTTAAGGGGAAAACAAAACTTCGAGTTAGACATAAAGTTGATATGAATAATAATCTACCATCTCAACTCATTTAGATATCTAGTGAGACCACGCCACTTAGCGGAACAGGTTTTCCCCTCATTAGTATCTTAAAAACTTTATAAACCCATATACGGTGCTCCTACATCCACAATGGTTAAAACAATTCAAAATAATATGATGATATGCAAACAAGTAAGTTAATTCTGTATTACCCATCCCCATTCATTCTGACTATCTGTCTCAATTATAGTTTCTAGGGTTACCATTAACCTATTAGTTTTCTTGGGCTCACTAGCAACCGGTTAAATTTTATGGACTATGTTACCCGGTTATTTGACCCGGTAACGAGAGGCTCGGCACAGGTTCCCGTTCGGCATGCAAAGTCGTCGATCGACACAAGCCTCGCTCGGCACACCAAGCCTCGTTCGTCACAAAGCATCGCTCGGCACAAACCCTCGCTCGGCACAAACCCTCGCTCGGCACAAAGCACCGCTCGGCACAAGCCTTCGCTCGGCACAAAGCCTCGTTCGGCACAAAGCCTCGTTCGGCACACCAAGCCTCGTTTGGCACAGGCCTCACTCGGCACACCAAGCCTCGTTCGGCACAGAGCATCGCTCGGCACAAGCCATCGCTTGGCACAAAGTATCGCTCGGCACAAGCCTTCGCTTGGCACAAGCCTCGCTCGGCACACCAAGCCTCGTTCGGCACAGAGCATCGCTCGGCACAAGCCCTCGCTCGGTACACAGCATCGCTTGGCACAAGCCTTCACTCGGCACAAGCCTTCGCTCGGCACAAGCCTCATTCGGCACACCAAGCCTCGTTCGGCACAGGCCTCGCTCGGCATACGAATGCCGTTAGACCTGGATATGTTGCTCGGCATACGAGTGATGTTCGACCTGGATATATGGCTCGGCATACGACTGCCGTTCGGCATGGAATCCTCGCTCGAAATTCTCTGGTTCGACCAACCTCGCTCGGCAATTGCCGTTCGACATCCTTGGCTTGGTGTGCAGAAGCTATTTACCACGGGCCGAGATACCTTATTCCTGGGCCCGTGAGGGAAGTCCAACCAATCTTCGTCTATAATAGAAGGGCAGGGGCACAGTGAAGGGGAGCTTTTTTGGGAAGAATACTGGGGAGACTCTGCCATTTTCAAGACTCATTCCTTTTGAGTTAGAACTTGTATTCAAGTTGTTGGTGTATGGATTGTATCTGTATGCAATTATTTGAAAAAGCAATAAAGATTAAACTCAAAGTGGACGTAGGCAGTTACGCTGAACCACTATAAATTTGGTGTTCTAGTTTCTACAGTAAATTTTGCATACATTCCTCTATTCCAATTTTCTATCTTCATTAATCTCTCTACACAAATTTCTCTTAGGGTGTTAGTGACCAATTTTGGTGCTAACATTTTGGTGCTTTCACTGAGAACCATTATCAGGCCATTAGGATCTACTTTGTAGCTACTGGATTGAGAAAATCCCCCGGAGGAGATCCAAGTCATTCATAGGAAATCCTTTGATTCTACTCAGAGTTTCTACCGATAACTCTACAATGGGAAGACCACGTACTAGATTAGCCTCCCACAATGCAGATGTCAACGAGACTGCTAGTGTCCAACAGGTAGGATCCAGCAATCAACAGATTAATCTGGGCGCAGGGGCTGTCACTACCCAAAATCAAATGGAAGCTGTCACTAGGACAGAGTTCAACGAGCTGATGAGAGAACTCATGGAGAGTAGGAGACAACTTAGCGAACAGATCTAAGCTAACGCCAACCTTATGACTCAGCTTACTCAACAACATCATCAGAATGCTGGAGGAAGCCCCGCTCCTTACTCCTCATCCGACAGATCTTCTTCGTCTGATGAACCTCCCAGACGTAGATGTCGTAAAATAGAAACAACGCAAGCAGGTGTTGCTGATCGATCAACCAGGGATGGTCCAGGTTCCCTACCTAGAGCAATGGCCCCTCACTTACACCAAGAAAATCACACCCAAGCTGGAACGGGAAACTTAGGGTCTGGAGTACGAGCGGAAGCTGGATGGCCGCCTTACCAAGGTCCTAATGATGATGGTCCCCAGGATACATGCTTGGTAGATCGTCAATAGAGGAGACACCAACTAGAACGGTCTCGCAGGACAGACACCAACCTGCCATAATCCATACAAACCCCAGGCCTATCAGCTATGGTCAGACAGCTGATGAGAGAAAATCAGGGCTTATCGAATGATGATTTGGGGGTATCCAAGAGTCACACTCCATTCACAGACGCTATCTTACAGGCCGAGTACCCCAGGAAGTTTAACATGCCAACTATTCCGGCCTATGAAGGAAAGACTGATCCTCGACAACATGTGATGGGATATGAATGGATGATGGACTCAGCTAGAGCGAACGATGCAACCAAGTGTAGATGTTTCCCAATAACTTTGTCTGGGATCGCTACCACGTGGTTCACCCGACTTCCTCTGCGGACTATCTCCAACTTTGATGATTTGGCAACGAAATTTGTGGAACAATTCAGGATTCATGCCACTCGTCCCAAGGACGTAATGTCCCTGTCCAGTGTAATTCAGGCTCTAGGGGAGTCGTTGAAAGAGTATTTACAAAGGTTCCATGTTGCCGAAACTGAAGTTAGCAACCCCAACGACCATGCTATTTTAATGGCTATGATGCAGGGGGTAAATCCAGATCTAGAATTTGGTGACTGGCTGGCAGGAAAGCCTCCGACTACACTGGAACGTTTTTATTCAAAAGCACATCAATTTATAAGAAGGGAGGAAGCTAGGTGGATGAGGCGAGATGATGCACCAGCACATGGCAAGGAGGCTGTGCAGAGTAACATCGCTGTAAAACAATCCGGTGACAACTGTGGAAAGGTACAAGTCAATGTTCAAAACAAGGCTGAACAATCTAAAGGATCCAGTGGGGGAAATCCCGGAAAGAAAAGGGAAGCTGGAAAGTGGAAACCAAGAATCCCAACTTACAACGAATACACTCCTCTGAATGCATCTCCGGAAAATATTTACCTATCAACTTGTAATACTTCCAATATCAAAAGCCACGCCAAAAAGAGTCTACTGAAGAGCAAAAGCGTACTGGGAAGTACTGTCGCTTCCATGAGACTTACGGGCACAATACCGAGGAGTGTAGGCATCTCCATGATGCTATAGAAAAGCTAATTAGACAGAACAAGTTGCAGGAGTTTGTGAAGGATCCTCAGGAGGGTGGACAGGGAACGTCCAATCCCGGTCGTGCGCCAGCTCCACGCCATCCTGAGGAGCCTACTCGAACCGTAGGAAGACTGGTCATAAATACGATAGATGGTGGACCTCACCATATAGACAAGAATTGGCAGGAAATGGAGCGGTATGCTAACTCCTTAAGGCATGCATATTTCGTATGTTGTTCGAATACGGAGGATGGATCCCCGGCTAAGTAGCATCGAACGATGACTGTTGATATAGTATTTAGGAGCAGAGATGCTGATCTGGTGGAGGCTCCTACTGTTTATCCGATGGTCATATCCGCGACAATCGGGCCAGCATTTGTGAAAAGAATTTTGATTGATTGTGGAAGTTCTGTTAACATCATCTTCAAAAAAGTATATGACCAAATGAAGATGGAGATGAAAGATTTAAAACCATCTAAAGCTCGTATCCATGGCTTTAATGGTGCAGCAACCGATGTGGTGGGTTATGTTGAATTACCAGTTGAACTAGGGCAAGGTGAACATATGAGGGTGTGAATCCTACCTTTCATAGTTTTGGATGTTGATTCTCCATACAATGTATTTCTGGGTCGACCGGCCTTGGCAGAATTCAGGGCAGTTTTGGTCCCGTGGTGTTTAACTTTGAAATTTCCAACAGACTAAGGAGTTGGTGTTGTACATGGTGATCAGGCGACTGGTCATGCATGCTATGTGGCTGAGCTGAGAGAGGCCCAACGAAGAGAGAAGGGAAAGGTTGTGGACAGCTCCGTCCACAACCGAGTCGTTGAAAATTGACAAGTAATGCCCGAGCCCTGGCTCGGGCAACATGATCGGATCCGTAGAGACATAGATCCGAGAGATGATGATGAGGAACCCAGGAAAGAAAAAGTAGCGCCGGCTGAACTGACGATTGACATTTCAGTCAACCGAGACGATTAGTCGCGAGTACTTAAGATTGGATCACAACTCAGCCCCTCGATGACCGAGGATCTCACTGATTTCCTCCGAGCGAATCTGGATGTTTTCGCTTGGACACATTCTGATATGTGCGGGATTTCTCCCGCTATTGCGAGTCATATGTTGAACATAGACCCGAGGTACGTTCCAGTTAAGCAGAAAAGGAGAGGCATGGACCCAGAGAGGTCCGTGGCTCTCAAAGAGGAAGTGGACAAACTCAAAGCCAATGGGTTCGTCCGCGACGCCCTCTACCTAGAATGGGTCTCTAACCCTGTACTAGTGAGAAAAGCGAATGGGAAATGGAGGACTTGTGTTGATTACTTGGATTTAAACAAAGCATGCCCTAAGGATAGTTTCCCATTACCTAGAATTGATCAGCTGGTCGACTCAATGGCAGGACACGAGCTATTATCATTCACGGATGCGTACTCGGGATATAATCAAATCCCGATGCACATTCCAGATCAAGAACACACTAGTTTTGTCACAGATGTTGGACTGTACTTTTATGTAGTGATACCTTTTGGGCTGAAAAATGCAAGGGCGACTTATCAACGCTTGGTGAATCGGATGTTTAAAGACCAAATATGTAGAACGATGGAAGTCTATGTGGATGACATGCTCATGAAGTCACGACAGTCAAACGACCACATTCGAGACTTGGCGGAGATGTTTGATATACTCAGGAATTATGGAATGAAAATCAACCCACTGAAGTGTTCCTTTGGTGTTGCATCGGGAAAGTTTTTGGGTTTCATTGTTAATGCGCGAGGAATCGAAGCTAACCCGGAGAAGATTCAAGCTACCGAGACATACAAGTACCCAGAACTATAAAGCAAGTACAAAGCTTGAATGGAAAAGTAGTCGCGTTGAGTCGATTCATATCCAGGGCCACAGATAAGTGTATTCCCTTCTTTGATGTAATAAAGAAAGGAAAGAGAAATTTTGAATGGACGCCCGACTGCGAAGACGCATTCCGAGCTCTGGTAAGGCATTTGGAAAGTCCCCCGGTGCTGTCGAAGCCTGTAGACCATGAAGTGTTGTATGTATACTTGGTTGTATCCCAACATGCTATCAGTACAGCTTTGCTTCGCGAGGAGGACCGAGTTCAAAAGCCGGTGTACTATGTTAGTAAACGTCTAAAGGGGGCAGAAAGAAATTATCCCAAAATTGAGAAATTGGCCTACTGCTTGGTGATTGCATCACGCAAGCTACGTCCGTACTTCCAGGCACACTCGATCAGTGTTTATACCAATCAACCCTTGTGAAAGGTACTCCAACGACCAGAAACCTCTGGAAGGATGTTAAAATGGAATATCGAGTTAAGTCAGTTCGATATTACCTACCTACCGCGAAGGCCATACAAGGGCAAGCGCTAGCAAACTTCATTGCTGAATTCACCGTGTCAGACAAATCAAACGATTATGAAATCATTCCGCCTATTCAATGGAAACTGTACACTGATGGGGCATTCAACGACCATTGTTCTAGGGCCGGTATAATTCTTGTGACTCCCGAAAACCGATCAATTTGTTACGCTTTAAAACTCAATTTCCCAGCCACAAACAATGAAGCTGAGTATGAAGCATTGATTGCTGGCTTGAAACTTATCAGGGAACTTGGAATAAAATCGATTGAAATCTTTTGCGACTCACAATTGGTAGTGTACCAAGTTCGTAGAGACTATCAAGCAAAGGGGCAGAGACTCGCCCCATACCTTGCACGAGTTCAAGAACTGTTGGCAGACCTTCAATACTACGATATTTCCCATGTCTCGCATGAGCAAAACAAGGAGGCCGATTCATTCGCAAAGTTCGCAAGTAAAGGCGATGCATAGAAGATGGGCTTGGTTCCCGTCGAAGTTTTACAATCTCCGAGTATAAATGAAATGGAGATAGATTTTTTTCTGGAAACATAAATTGAAAAGGAGTCGTGGATGACCCTATTCAAACAATACATACTACACGGAACCTTGCCCGATAGAAAGAACGAGAGACGACAAGTCATTCGTAAAGCTTCAAGATACATAATGCAAGATGGAATAATGTGTCGATGGGGGTTCTCGGTTCCCATTCAAACGAGTTTTGATGGAAGTGCACGAAGGAGAATGTAGCGACCATACTGGGGGGCAAACACTCGCAAAAAAGATCCTCCGCTATGGGTATTATTGGCCAACTATAAACCGGGATGCTGCAGACTACGTGAGAAAGTGCGACAAATGTCAAAAGTTTGCGAAAATCCTAAGAGCTCCGCCAACGGAACTCATGAAAATGGTTAGTCCTCGGTCATTTGCGATTTGGGGGATTGATATAATCGGTTCCTTACCAATTTCCAGGGTTGGTGCAAAGTATGCAATTGTTGCGGTTGATTACTTTACTAAGTGGGCAGAAGCAGAGCCTTTAGCTACGATCACCACCAAAAAAGTAATTAATTTCGTTGTACGAAACATCATATGCCGTTTTGGCCTCCCGCGAACTATCATCACGGACAATGGAACTCAATTTGAAAGTAGAGAATTCAAAGAATTTTGCCAAAAATATCATATTGATAAAAGGTTTTCGGCGGTCGCTCACTCTAAAGCGAACAAACAAGTGGAAGCCGTAAATAAAATAATCAAGCTAATATTAAAGAAACGACTGGAAAAGGCTAGAGGCAAGTGGGTGGATGAGCTTCCGATAGCGCTCTGAGCTTACTGAACCACCCAAAAGTCCACGACTGGCCACACTCCATTCGCATTGGCATATGGCGCGGAAGCCGTTATACCCATGGAACTTGAAGTTCCTTCACATCGGATAACTTATTATGATCCCAAGGCGAATCAGAAACTCCTATTGGAATCATTGGACTTTGTTGACAAAAAACGCGAAGAAGCTGACTTCAGAGCAGCTGCACATAGGCACCGAGTTGCTCGGTATTATAATGAAAAAGTCCGACTGAGAATTCTCAATGTGGGTTATCTCGTTTTGAAGCGAGTTTTTCCGACCCCATCACATTTGAATCCCACATGGGAAGGTCCGTATGTCATCGAACGGAGGCTTGGAGAAGGAACTTTCAAGCTAGCGACCATAGATGGTGTGACACTCCCTCGCGCATGGAATAGCGTGCATTTGCGTCGTTATTATACATAGTCTATTTCTTTTTGCATTTTAGTTGCAATTATTTCCAGTGTATGTTCATTTCACTGTTTTTAGTTTTTGCCATGCAATAAGACAATTCAGTTTGTTTTCCTTTGTTATGATCAATAAAGTGTGATGACCCGGAATTTTGGGCAATATCAATTTAATAATCTTTATTAATAATTAAATTGAATTGATAATTTTCCTTTATAATTTTAATTTAAATTGGTAAGATTTATCTTCCAAAGCTAATAAAATTTTATTCTATTTATAATGTATATATTAGTATATATATTGTGAATAGGAAATCTTTTGTTTCAAATAAAAGATGTGTTTTCAAATTGTAATATATATGTATGTATATGTTATGATTTGAAGTTGTTTGAAATTTAATATAATAATTCTCAAATTAAGGTTAAAAATATTTTCTATTTAAAATGTATATGTATATTTGTATATATTGAAGTTTTGGTTTGAATTTAATAAAAGTTTTTCAAATTTTAATATATAAAGTGTAATTTGGAAGGTATAATTTAATATAATACTTTTCAAGGGATATTTGGTATTTTAATTATATTCCTTAAACAATAAAGATAAATGTTTTGGATTTAAAATATATGTATAAAATTTTATTTGAATATATTTTGTTCTTTTAAAAGTAATTTATATATATAGATAAGTATTTATTAATTACAAAAGTTAATTTAAAAAGCTTTTAACCATTTTTAAAATTTATTTAAAGTGTTTAAGGACATGTGTAAGATCATTACAACTTATATTTACAATTGTAAGCATAGGAACATTTCAAGTTAACAAGTGGCAAGGTTTTATTTTCTCTAAAAATTTAATAAACAAAATGTTGTAAAGAGAAGATCTAAATTCATTCTTCCAGTTCTAAAAATTTTACATTTGTTCTTCAAAACGAAACCTGTAAACTATTTTCCTCAAAAACAAAATCAAAACCTTTAAAATTCTCAAAGCAAATTTTCAAAAGCCTGTAACAAGTTTTCAAGCAAGCAAGGAAACCTGGAATCAAACAAGAATCAACATCAGTTTTCAAGTGTTTAAAACCTGAGATCAAGCTAACAATCAAAACAACATCAGGTACAAATTTTAAAAACAAAGTTCCAGGATCAAAAATTCAAAACTGCTCTCAGTTCTTCAAGTCCTGGTGAGTAAACTTTTTAAAAATAGTTTAAATTTGTGGTTATCTCTAATGCATGTGTTAAGCTGTGAAATTGATGTTGATGTTGCATGCAAATTTTTCAGTTTTTATAATTGAATTGGTATATATATATGTGTGTGTAAGTATGTCTGTATATATGTATCATGTTCTCTGTTGTTTCAGTTTATGCCTTTGCCTTCAAAAATTCAAATCTCTCTATAGAATCAATATTAGACTTTGATGTTTGAATGAAAGTTGATTGTTTATGTCTGTTGTTGACTTTAAAAATAGAATTAGTATTTTTAACTCAGCAAATCAATTTTAAAATGTAATAACAGTAAAAATATATACATATGTTAAAAATCAATCAATGCAATTTCTGTTTTAAATTGCATGAATGTATTCGTGATTTGAAATCACGAATTTTAATCTACATTTCTTGATTTTTAGATTGTTAATTTATGGAAATTTTCGAAATAATCATTTGGGGCATTTTTGGTGATTGCCGATGATCGGCGGTGTTTGGGTGATCGATGTTTGGGCTGAAGATGGTCTGAGGGATGGGGGTCTCAGGAAAAATACTGGTAGTATTTATCGTTGGTCGAGGCGGTGGGATTTTGGCAAAGTAGGGTTTCCGATCAGTTTTGTTGGCTGATGGGTTTGTGAGTTTGCATTGCCATGGAGATGACCGGGTGCGATCGCGAGTTGAAGGATGGTGGCGTGGTGATGCGTTGGTGCTCTAGAGGGTATACTGGAGTTTCCAGTCGACGTGATCGACGGTGGCGAGAGATTTGGTGGGTCGAGCTTTGCTCGAGATTTCGAACGAAGATCGAAATTTCGATTCGCAGTTGAATTTGTTTGCTGGATGGGTTCGTTGGGTCATCGAATTCGTAGGTGACGTGGTCGCAGGTTGGAGGATGGTCGGAGCGGCGTTGAATGGCCATGCACATGCACGTGTACGTTTTGGTGTCAGGCGATGATCTGGTTTGGGACGAAGGCTGGGCTCGGGTTTGGGCTCGTGCGAGTGGATGTTTGACTCGAAGCAGATGAAGTTTGGTGGAAGACTCGGGGAAGACTCGTGTGTTTTTGGGGTTTTGGTCGGGTTTTATTATAGTGTTGATCTGGTTATTAAATAAAGTAATGTGTTGAAAAGAAAACCAGTTTAAATTTTAAAGGCAAGATATTTTAAATAAATGGCAAACTTTGTTTAAGAGTGTTTTAATATATTATATTTCAAATTTTGAAATGTTTAAAATAGTTGATTTTAAAGTAATTAGCTAAATAAATTTTGAATCTTAATTCAAGAAGTTTTCAATTTAAAATATTAGATTAAGTTTTAAGAAAATTCAAATGAGTTTGAAATAAGAATGTTCAAGTTAAAGTTATATCCAAAGTAATTATATTGGAATATTTAAATTTGATTTTAAAATATATTTAAATGAATAAGTTTAAAGGATATGGAAATTGAGATTTCAAAGATAAATATTTGTTTAGTTTAATTAAATATGTTTGAAAGGGATTTTCAAAGATTTTAAGTATATTAAAATTTAGTGTTTGAATTGTTTTGTTTAAAGTAGAATCATATTTAAAATTGATTTCTAAATTGATTTTAATGAAGTAAATGATTTGAGTAAGTATTTAATATAAATGCAAAGTTATTCTTAATTAGTTAAGTTGAGATTAATTAAGGATAATTAATTAATAAAATAAATTTAAGGTTAATTACTTAATTATAATTAAGGATAATTACTTAATGAAGTAATTAGTGGATGGTTAATGAATTAATTAGAGATTAAGTGATGATTAATTAGTTAATTAATTAATGTAATTAATTTTAAGTTAATTAATAAGTCTAATTAATAAAAGATAATCACTTATGATTAATTAAGTGTAATTACTTAGTAAAGTAATTAATGGATAATTACTGAATGTAATTAAGAAAAGAGAAATTACTTATGGAAGTAATTAAATGGAAGTGATTAAGGGTTAATCACTTGATGTTATTAATTAAAGGATTAATTAATATAATTGATTTGAAGTTAATTAATTAAAGAGTAATTAATTAATTAAAGGATTAAGGTTAATTAATAATGTCATTAATTACTAGTTAAGTAATTAATTAAAAGAGAGTAATTAATTAAGGATCATTAATTAATATAATAAATGATGTAATTAAGGGTTGATTAATTAAGATTAATTAATCAATAATAAGTGATTAAAGAGTAATTAATTAATGTAATTAATTAAGGGTTAATGTAATTAATTATAGTTAATTAAATTAATGAGTAATTAAAGGTTAATTACTGTAAATGGTTAAGGGTAATTAATTTATTAATTAAGTAATTACTTATTTTAATTAAGAATTGATTAATGAAGGAAGATTAATTAAGGAAGGTAATTAAGAGATGATTAATTAATTAATTTGAAATTAATTAATGTTAAGTAAGCAGGATTAAGGTAATCCAAGTAATTAAAAGTTAGTAATTAATTTAATTAGAGATCAACTAAATTAATTAAGAATGAATCAATCCTGTTATGGATGATTGAATGATATTGGATGCTTTATGTGTGATGTCTCTGATATATGTTATGTGCTGCTTAGTGATATGTGATGTTATGGTTGATTGTGATGATATGAGTTATCTATTTATGATATTGTAAATCATCTATCCATGTGTAATGTTATTCTGAATATGAAAGTAAATTGTTTCAACCCTTTAAACAACTTGGACATTTAAAACGGCGTTTTGGATTTCGGTGAGACCGGGATCGGATTTCCGAATTGGATATCCGAAAACCACATCGATCCAAATTAACGATAGGTCGTGAATCTCAAGTGAAGTGAAGACTCGAGGTGTAAGAACTATGTACCGTTATAACTCTGAGGGTGATTCCAAAATGAGTTTACGGAGATAGTACTTTCAGGTTCGAGATGAAGATTCAGATTGCAAGGGTTATTGTCGTTAACTCTGAGGGTGACTCCAAAATGAGTGTAACGAGATAATGCCTTCGGTTTCGTTCGAACCCGGAACGAACTTGTATGGATTGAATGCTTTCAGAACATCGTCAGGTGGACGATGAGCATTCTACGACAGATGTGTTCTATAAAGGTAATCGTAGCCTCAAACCTCATCAACCGGGAATGGCTAAAACAGGGGAGGTGCAGCAAGGTTAAGTGGGTAACACCCAAGTAGGACGAGATTTTCCCCTATCTAGAAGTTCCTTTTTATTCGGCTTAGTGTGTGGTTGATCACGCCAACTACGTGGTTGTCTTGTTCGGGATTATCCAGTAAGGGATGGTTCCGGCCTTGTGTTGCAGGGGATTGGGAGTAATCCTCGGTACGGTGATCTAGGCCCCGTACTGTGACGGGCGGTACCCCAGTAGCCCTGCCATTGTATGGAATCCAATCTCCAATAAGTGCCGTACGTTTTGATTGTGCCCAACTATGTTGGAACGTGAGATGTAAGCATTCCAGCTATTTCTGTATTTTACTTGAAAACACTAGACATTATTATAATATAACTGGATTTCCTATCAAATGTTTTGGTTAGCGTAAGGTAAAAACTTTTCCATGTTTATGTGTGGGAAGTCTTACGTGATACCTTACTTTTCAAAGGTTTTTCAAAGTTAAGTAACTTTAACCCATTTACTCACACCAGACCCATGTCTAACCCAAGTGTTTATTTTCTGTTTTATTAAACTCTTGGGTACTCAATTTTATATTGAGTAGTCGAGGGATTCAGGTTAGCTTTGACGAATTCTGGAGGAGATTTGGAGCAGGTGGCTTCAGCATGTAGATATATTATGGTTCCGCTGTGTTAGTGTTGTGTCTGTATTGTATTGATGTATTGGAGTTGTATGATAGACAGGTGTTTATAACTGTCTAATATGTGATGTATAAGTTGTGTAACTCTGATGTATATGATATTATGTAATATCTTATGTGATATATTATATTTCATTCGTTCCGCTGTGAGTATCTGTTGTTGTTGAGTTTATTCTTTCTTATCTTTTCTTCTTCTATCCCTTTCTTTCTTAATTCATGATGCGTCTTTCTAGGCTTAGAAAGACGGGTCATGACATAAAGGCTTGAAGCCGTCTTTTCCATGAACTATTGATGTTTCCATATAGTACAATTCTGTGATGAAAATTAAATTGCTCTGTTCTGTCTGGCGTATAAATGCACACCCAAACTTTAAAAAATCTCTAAGTCCCCAGAGTGCGGACTAGAGTACTCTGAGTCCCCAGAGTGCGCACTAGAGTATAAACGACTAAAAAAAATCTCTAAGTCTCCAGAATGCGGAATAGAGTACTCTAAGTCCCCAGAGTGCGGACTAGAGTATAAACGACTGAAAAATCTCTAAGTCCCCAGAGTGCGGACTAGAGTATACGACTAAAAAATCTCTAAGTCCCCAGAGTGCCGTACTAGAGTACTCTGAGTCCCCAGAGTGCGGACTAGAGTATAACCGACTAAAAAATCTCTAAATCCCCAGAGTGCGGGCTAGAGTACTCTAAGTCCCCAGAGTGCGGACTAGAGTATAAACGACTGAAAATCTCTAAGTCCCCAGAGCGCCGGACTAGAGTTCTCTGAGTCCCCAGTGTGGACTAGAGTATAAACGACTAAAAAATCTCTAAGTCTCCAGAGTGCGGACTAAAGTACTCTGAGTCCCCAGAGTGCGGAATAGCGTATTAACGAATAAAAAATCTTCAAGTCCCGAGGGCGCGGACTGGAGCACTCTGAGTCTCCAGAGTGCGGACTAGAGTATAAACAACTTCAAAATCTCCAAAGTCCCCTAAGCATGGACTGGAGTACTCTGAGTCCTTGGAGTATGGATTAGAGTATAAGCGATCCAGAAAATCTCCGAGTCATATGGAAGGGAACTAGGGCTTATGTAACTCAAAAGATTTCGGATTTCGACTATGAGTTATACAGTGAGCTGAACAACAAAAGTAATTTCAAAGACAAAGAACGAAGTTTTATTCATCAATTCAAAATGAAGTCCTACTACAACTTCTCCCAAACTCGGGGCAAAAAGTCTATCTACAACGGCTATGAAAATAAATAAAAATGATAACATAATCCAGGCTGATTCTCGTTGAACGAACATGATAGTTATTTCTTTGGCTTATTCTCCTTCTTCGATTTCTTAGACGACTCCTCCCCTATGCGTTTTCTCTTGGACGTTTTGCTCACCTGAGAAAGGGTGTCAGAGGAAGGAGGAACTTCTAACGGCCTGGTCCCACCTGGAAGAATAATCTTCAAAGGCCTATTTAGTGGGTCGTCGAGTTCCACCACTTGAGGCTCGGCCTTAATTTCAGCTTTCTTTCTCCCCTCATCAGTGACCCGTTACTTCATGCTTAGCTTTGAAGTGTGTTTGGAGGCGCCAGTAATTTCAACTTCGTAATGTTCCTCGACGGGCATCAGATCGTCGGATTTGTCTTCGTTAAGCGCCTCAATCACTTGAGCGTCAGGTCCGGGAGTCTCTTCCGCTTGAGTTGTTTCTCCCGTTCTCTCCTCCTTCTCCGTGGCAGCATCGCTCCTTGGAGTAGGTACGGGATCGGGATGACCTACGCGGAATCATAAGAAACAAGTGTTAGAATACATTTATCGCTTGCTGAAAGCAAAGACCCTTTGGACTTTGAAGGGAAAGTCATGTACCCATCTCTGGTTGGCTCTCGACTGTTCGGGGAGTTTCGCCTTCTGGGATAGGAGATAGAACATGAATACCAAGACCGGGATCTTCCAGGTCGTACCCAATATGTTTTTCGATGGGGTCAAGTGGTAGGCGATTAGTCGGTTGGGTAGGGGGAGGAACTGTAGACTCGGCTCCAGACGGGTCGGCAATGTCACTTTTTTCCTTTAATGAAGAAGAGTCTTTTCTGAAAAGAACCTTCGCTGCAGATAAGTCCAAATGCTCGTTCCCCCCAAGGAATTCCTTTACCAAAGCCCCTTCATCAATCTCTTCCATTCCCAATTCAACTTTCTTAATCTTTATAAGAGTGTCCCACGCCTCGGCTAGAGATTCGAGGTAATCCTCGCCAAGAAAAGTCAAATCCCGATGCATGAGGACGCGAGCGTTGTTTTCTGCTATGAGCGGGTCGAAAAAGCACTTGATCTCCTCCCTGCTGGCCTCGGCAGCCGCCTCAAGGTGCGAATTGATATTAGAGAGCGCCATCTTTTTACCTTCCTCACGGGCTATCTCCTTCAGTGCTTCGGCTCTGGAAATCTCCTCATCTAGTTGTGTTTTGAGGAGTCGAGTGGCAACAATCTCGTTGCAATATCATTGGGACTCCTCCTGAGCAGCTATTTTCTCTTCCTTTTCCTTATAGAGTAGCTCTTCCAACTCTTTGATGCGCTGAGAAAAGGCATCTCTCTCTTTTTGAACAGAATCTTTCTCTAAAGCTAAGGCCCTACAACGTTGAACCGCTTCGTCAATTTCTTTCTTATGTGTCGTCTCCAGACGATTAACGGCCTCCGCTGTGTCTTTAGCATTCTTTTGGGCAGCTTCGAGTCGAGACTTGTATGAAGAGAGCTCTTCATCCTGAGCTTTAATGATGTCTTTGTCATGAATAGCCTCGAGCTTCAGATGATCGATTTCATGTTGATGCTCAATAGAGACTTCCGAGACTTTTTCATCATGTTGAACGTAGACGTCATTGTTACATGCATTGGCGCTTTGTTTGACGTGTCTTGGAATGGGATGGATCGCCGGAAGGAACTTCAGACCATCAAAGCATATCTTGGGGAATGTAGCCTTGAGCTCGGCTAGCTTTTCCGATACCGACGGATCATGTGCGGGAGTAGAAGGAGTTGGTTTTGAAACTACAGTTTTCTTGTGAGACCTTGTGCTGGAAGAGCCTGAGTGTTGATCGCAGGGAGTATCGGACTAGGACCCTTTGTGGCCAGATTTCTCCCTACCTTCTTTCGGGTGAGAAGGAGAATCATAATGAGATGAAGGCTGATGGTAAGTTTTCCTTTGGGATGACGAATCCCGGGAGCGGTAATCTCTGTTGCTGTCATCATCTCTATCCCGACGTTTTCCAAAGCCCGAATCCCATCCAGAGTGGTGGAATATAGAGGACCCGCGCAGGCGATCAAATCCGTGAGAGCGTCCCATATCACCTGTACAAAGTCAAATGAGCATGAGTTAGTCAAAGTCGCATAATAGCTAAAGGTTAAGTGTGGAGCGTAGCGTGAGTGTGGTTGTGTGTGTCCTAGTGTTTCCCCCCAACGGACCAGCTTTTTTGGCTTTACTTATCGGAGTCTTCTCTCCCTGATTTTGGACTTGAGCGCCTTCATCGCCTTTCGCAGGCGAGCGAAGCTTTAGGGCTTCCAGATCATCGAAGCCATAATTAAGCAAATCATCGGGAATAGTGAGGTCCGACAAGCCTTAAAATGAACTCTCTAAGTGTTGAGGAGAAGGCTCTCTCTCTATTGGAATGATTGTGACCTTAGAGTTTCCGCCCGCTGTCTTTTTCCTCAATTTGTAAGCCAATTTCTTCTTTCCCTTTAAAGGAGGAGGCGTTACTTCAATGTCGTGTACCTCAAACACCGGTTCCAGAGTGGGACTGACATTTTCACCCGATGCTTCGGGCACCTTAGTTTCTCTAATCTCTCCCTCCTCAGGTGTGTCAGGGGCACCATGTGATGAAGGCCCAACTTGCCTTTTTCCTTTGTCCGAAGCAAGTCCAGTTGTAGTGGCGCCATGAGGAAGACTTATTCGGCGACCTTCCGCAGCAGCCCAAACATCGAGAGCAATTCATTTGAGATAATAGATCTAATGTCCCGGTCTTTCGCAGAGGTAGCTCGGATAGCTTCAACGGCCTCAGAATACCTGGAGCCTTCGGGATGTGGGCCGATACCTGTAAAAGTAGAGAAAGAGTTAGAAAAGGTGTAATTTCCGCCAAATGCAAGTATTGATCCAGAAAAGAAACATACTCCCTTTCACCCATCTCCTTGCAAAGCCACGGGGACAACGCACATAAAACCACTCTTGCTTATGTTGGGCGAATTTGATCCACGCCCCTGTGAGGATTTGGCACTTGCTATGTGGTTCGAGGAATACGAAGGATGGGCTGTCGGACCGTCTCTTGAAATGGTAAATGTAGCGGATATCGCCAGGAGTCGGGAGCTTGAATAAAATGCTCATGAAGAGAATGCACATGCCATATAAAAACGTGTGACTATTGGGATGTAACTGTGCTGGGGCGATCTCCATATATTGCAGCAGGTCACGAAGGAAAGAGTTGAATGGTGGCACGCTACCAACCCAGCACATAAATTTGTTACAGGCCGTATATCCGACTGGGGGCAAGTGAGGACGATCTTGTCCTGATGGAACCAGCACATCGTCAAAAGGAATCCCATGTATTGAGCATATGCGATGAAGAGCGCTTTCGTTAATTCTTGAAACTTGAGAATCAGCCGGATTGTCTAGAAAAATCGCTGCATCCATGGCGTCGGGAGCCAAGTCAACGGAAGCGATCGTGGGGCTCGGAATATCTTGTACGGGAGCTGTCGATGGAATTAAGGTTCCAACCTTTTCCTGTTGAGAAGATGGCTCGGGTCTATCCGAGACTGTGGCAGAACTGGATTTTCTAGACATCTCTAATGAGTGTTGGATCTGATGAAACACCTATTTAAACTATACTTGAAAAACAATCAACATTAAACATAACAACAAAAAGACTCCCCCCTTGTGGTGTGTGAACTAGTGCAAGCATTCGAGTATAAGTGTCAAAGGATTTAAAGTCGTGAAGCTGATAAGATAAAGTAAAGTACAAGTGTCCAATGATGGTTTTTAATTTTGAACTTGGAAGTTGGCAATATATGTCGAAGGCCATTGTCTGTTTTTATCGAGTTAAATTCAGATTTATAGTTGTTGAGACAGGGGAGTTATCAGTCCGGATTGGTCGATATGCTTGTTTGCTTAAGTCCTTGTCCTTGTTTGTGTCATATGTTTAGACATAATAAGTGTGTCAAGTCAACACGAATTATGTTCGAGTTGTAATGGTTTCGACTATTATTGCCTACTTTAAAACTAAATGCTGAGCGGCATTCAAAAGACTCGACTAAGCAACCACCTAGACTCCCCCGCACTCCAAAGGCTTAATACCAAGCCGCATCGCTCGACACTCTAAGCCCAATGCTCACTTCTCTCCTGCTCTCACTCTTCACCGTTCGGGATGCGGGAGTCATGCCGAGCCGCGGAAATACCGAGCCACATCGCTCGGCACTCTAAACCTAACACTCACCCATTTCTCTCCCGTGTCCTCTCTTCGCCGTTCAGCATGACTCATGTTTCTCTTCTCCACTTTCTCTTCATCGTTCGGTGCGCGGAAGTCATGCCGAGCCACAGCCATACGTTCTCTTCCAACTCGCACGCCACACTTAACCTACACTCCGTAACCTCGCTACTTCCTACTAAGCCAACCACCATTCCTATTCCCTCACTCAACAACCCAACAAGAACTCACGTCCTAAACACCTCTGACGCCCTCTTCCTTCCTCCTCTCCACCTAGCCCTAAGACGTGTTCTAACCGCGATTCGTCTTCCTCATCCACGCGGTTCCTACTGTCTTCGATCTTATGAAACTTCACGAACTCGAATCTCGTATCAAAACTTCCTAGTTTGGGTGAAGCATTTAAAAGAGAAGTTATTACCTAAGAAATGGATCGAAGCTTAGGGAAAATTCTGGAGTTGGATTTGAAAGACGGTCAGGTTCGTTGTTGGGAGGGGATGTGAGGCAACGTATTAAATTCGAGAAGAAAAGGAAAGGGTATAGTGTTAGTGGAAATCTGGTGGAAGATGAGTTCGGAAGTCTTATAGAACGAAGGTAAAAGTAAAAGGGGGAAGAAGTAGAAGTATCGGCTTATATAGGAAGGAGGGAAGTCGAACAGGCATCGACCGGTGGACCTGGTCAAGTTATGCTAAGGGTTTGGTGGGAGTTATTCCGAACGACTTTCGGACTTGACAATCGAAAGGCCCGGCGCACGAGTATGGACCGAGCCGTGAAAAAGAGGAGATATGATGAAGGAGTGGTAAGTGTAGATGTCTTATGGTTCAAAGCATGTCATGATTGACTCTCATGATATGCTTTGGGGGGCAAGTGTTACCCGGTTATTTGACCCGGTAACGAGAGGCTCGGCACAACGTTCCCGTTTGGCATGCAAAGTCGTCGATCGACACAAGCCTCGCTCGGCACACCAAGCCTCGTTCGGCACAAAGCATCGCTGGGCACAAGCCCTCGCTCGGCACAAAGCAACGCTCGGCACAAGCCTTCGCTCGGCACACCAAGCCTCGTTTGGCATAGGCCTCACTCGGCACACCAAGCCTCATTTGGCATAGGCCTCGCTGGGCACACCAAGCCTCGTTTGGCACAGAGCATCGCTCGGCACAAGCCCTCGCTTGGCACAAAGCATCGCTCGGCACAAGCCTTCGCTCGGCACACCAAGCCTCGTTCGGCACAGAGCATCGCTCGACACAAGCCCTCGCTCGGCACAAGCCTTCGCTCGGCACAAGCCTCGTTCGGCACACCAAGCCTCGTTCGGCAAAGGCCTCGCTCGGCATACGAATGCCGTTCGAACTGGATATGTCGCTCGACATACGAGTGCTGTTCGACCTGGATATATGGCTCGACATATGAGTGTCGTTCGGCATGGAATCCTTGCTCGGCATTCTCTAGTTCGACCAACCTCGCTCGGAAATTGCCGTTCGGCATCCTTGGCTCGGTGTGCAGAAGCTATTTACCACGGGCCGAGATACCTTGTTCCTGGGCCCGTGAGGGAAGTCCAACCCATCTTCGTCTATAAATAGAAGGGCAGAGGCACAGTGAAAGGGAGCTTTTTTGGGGAGAACACTGGGGAGACTCTTCCATTTTCAAGACTCATTCCTTTTGAGTTAGAACTTGTATTCAAGTTGTTGGTATACAGATTGTATCTGTATTCAATTATTTGAAAAAGCAATAAAGATTAAACTCAAAGTGGACGTAGGCAGTTACGCCGAACCACTATAAATATGGTGTTCTAGTTTCTACAGTTAATTATGCATACATTCCTCTATTCCAATTTTCTATCTTCATTAATCTCTCTACACAAATCTCTCTTAGGGTGTTAGTGACCAATTTTGGTGCTAACAGACTACCTGTCCGATTTCATAGTTTTCATGGGATCACTAAGAACCTATTGGTAACTCCAATATTCTTCTCTTATCCTAGTTTTAATTGGCTGACTAGAAACCTATTGACTAACTGTCAATACTTAATCCGGATATAGTTTTCATGGGCTAAATATAAACCTATTGGCCTCAGCCAATATCAAATCATAGTTTTCATAGGCTGACTATGAACCTATTGGCCCGTGCCAATATCTTTTCCTTTGTACAGTTTTCATGGGCTTACTGTGAATCTATTGGCCCCTGCCAATATCTTTAATTAAGATTTTAACATTTCTTAAGTTATATTCACTACTGGGTCAATCTAGCTGGTTATTCTGCCCTTTCCCCAAAGCACTGTTATGGGTTAATTACAACGTGAATAAATATATGAAGAAGCAATCATAACAACAAAATAATACCAACACCTATGGTTTAATATCCTTGAAATCATTTTATTTAAAACTTGGTTAATACCTTCAGCCTGTTATTCAAGGAAAACTTCTTCAAAAACTTCGATTCAAAGCTCTTTATTTATGCCATGGTTTATCCTTTAAAATGAGATTGGGTTGTTTGTTTTGAAACCTTAAAACATCACTTTCGAGACCACTGGATGATCTCCATCGAAAGCATAGAAAACCTCTTTTCAAAACACTATGAATATACCTTTCAAAGCCCTTGTTAAATAATCTCTTTCGAAACCAAATATACCTTTCGATGGTATCAAAACATTACTCAAAGTCTTTAGAAACATAGCTTCAAAACAAGTGAAAGTACCCTTTCGAAAGTATTGGGTTTTACTTTTAGAAGCATCTTTTAGGTCAAAGTGAATATAGGCGAAAGAATCTCCTTCGAAACCATTGATAAAAAAATTTTGGGGAAATTTTTTTGATGGTGTCAGAACCATCTATTCGAAAGCCCAAAACTTTTGAGTAAAACTTAGAAGGATAGCATCGAAATCCCCTTTCGACACCATTGCCTTCGAAACCCATGACCCCTTTCGAAAGCATTTAGGAAGTGGCTTAGCATAAGTTTAAAACAAAAGCACCCTTTGAAATTATTGATGACTTCAATATACTTGAAAGGTAAAAGAAAAGCGGTTGGCTTTCGATTGGGTCGGAACCACTACTTTCGAAAGCATTCTTTTATAAATAAAGTGATCCCTTCGAAAGCCTGTATCTTTACAACATAAAATGGCAACCTCCTTTGAAAGCTATTTAGAAAAAACCCTTTCAAAAAAATATGCTTCGACTACGTTGAAAGCTTTAAGTAAAACAAAGCAGGCACTTAACATTTGAAAACAAAACTAAGGTTTCGACTCCATTGGAAGCATTGCTTTCGACAACATTGCTTCCGCCTTTCCTTCAATTCACTACGTACCATCTAAGTGATACCTTGTGTATTGGTTTCGACTAGGTGGGTTTCAACTGGGTTGGTTTCGACTGAGTTAGAGTAGAAGCATTGGAGTCGAAAGGTACTACTATAGGAGGCGGAACCAACTTTTCTGAGTAAAGGCTGAAATTATGCCACTTTTAGTAATTTCTTTATAACTACCTGCCTATTTGTAATCCTTTGATTGGTTACCTTAAAACTTTTCATACACTTTACAAAATAACTGCAGCATTTATCAGATCTAAATCAATGTAAAAAGTAGCGTTTAAGCGCTTCCATTAAACAAAACCAATATTGCAAATAAGTCCTTCTTTTAAAATAATTTATTTTCCACAGCAAATCAATTAGGAAAAATCCCCAAAAATCACAGAAATTCACTTTCATTATGTTATCAAACAAATTAAAATTTCAGACCCAATTTCTTCCTAAAATAATCGAAATAAATTTTGAACCCAAATATATCATATTTTCCTTTGGAAATTCACGATAAATTTTCCATAGTTTGGAAAATTATGAAAATTGAAACCTATCTCTAAAATCATGTTTTACCTAACATATAATTTTTCCATGGCATTCTAAAATCAATAATAATCGGTTTTGCCCTAAAACCGTGCAAATTTATATGTAAATGAATTGGTTTAAATCAAACATATAATAATTCAAGCAAATCATCATCCAAAACATCATAAAAACGAATTTAATCGTAAATCCGAAAACATATGATCATAAAAACAAAATAGAGGTGGAATGAATTATTATTCACCTTGGATATGATAAGGAATTTGAGATTTGGAGAAGATTAATTCCCCTAGCTTTGATTCTTAGTTTTGATTAAATTTCTTCCTCTTTCCTCTTTGATAATGGTCGGCTCCTCTATAATACTTTGCGTTTTTAGGTTTTTAGAATGAGCGTGAAAAATGAGAAAGTAAAACGTGAATGGGAAAATGAAAATGTATAGCCATGTATAATATGGCTATTTACTGATATTCCCATGTCTAAATTTATTAGCTTAAAACCATTTTAGCCCATTTATCTTATTATTAAGCACGACCTTAATTCGTATTTTCAAATCCCATTCCCCTTTATCATTCTAATTCTTACATTATTCTATTTAATTTATCTAATTAAATCTCCTGAATAATGATATCAAAAATTAGGGGTGTTACAAGCTCCCTCCTTAAAGAATTTCGTCCTCGAAATTCAGTAAGGACTAAATATAAAATATGGCAATCATCTGTAACAACTCCTAACAATCATACTAGCCTACCTGACTAGCAACTATCTATACGAATCTAATATAGACATACCCTTAAAGCAAATTAGGATAAGTATCTCTAATCATGTTTTCTGTTTCCCAAGTACAGTCCTTCTCGTTGTCGCTCCATTGAACTTTCACCAACCTTACTATCTTGCTCCTCAATCTTTTCTCATCTCTCGCTACAACCCGAACCGGGTGTCTAACAAAAGTCAAATTAGGCTCTACTATCAAATTTTCCAACCCTGTCGGAGGAATAGTAGTGAAACACCCCATACCCCTTAGTATACCCAAAAATGACACACTAAAAGAGGTGGTGCGTTGTAGGTATAGCAAAAACTTTACAGAGACTAAGATTCATAAGCCAATTAAATAAAAATAGCAGAAACATTTAAAAAATAACTCATTTAAAAGTTAAACTTCATAAAATAAGTCACAACCAAAATATGTCTCAAAGTACCAAATACATATGTCTCATGAAAAATACCATCTTAGTCACAATATCAGAGTACAAAATCAACCCTCTCAAATAGTACCAGTACATAAAAATCCAAGTGAAAACTTAAAAGAAGAAGAATACATGAAGAAGAACTCCGTAGTTGAATCTCCAAGAAAGTCCGAAATCTACCGTACCTGCCTCTGCTGGCCTATGGGGGGGTACGGGAAAATAGAGGAGTGGGTCAGACTAAAATTCTAGTGAGTGGAAGTAACTACTAGTATTTTTAAGCAAGATAAAGAAAATAGACTTATCAATAGTTCTAGTATAAAAAGGAAATAAAGAAAAAGATAAAGTTGGAATAAAACACTACTTGCTTTGGTTATTTCGATTGTTTGCACTTGTCTTAGATTACTGCTTTGATTAGGCCGAATTCCTAATCCTACTTTAATTAGGCTGAATTCCTAATTTCTACCCTTTGATCGGACTTCTATCTCTGTTGTGCCATGTGATCTAGTCCCCAACATGGGTCCTACAGCAAAAAGACACCTGCTAGCGCTCTAGAACTCAATAGCGACTTCTCTCCCTGCACCGAGGCCGCACGCTCGGCCACCGTTAGGCTCGCACTATCTATTGCTCCCTCTTTGGACCTCTTAATTACCCTAAACAACATAAGCATGCCCAGCCTCACCCGAGTGTGTTGTGAGACCACCAGTTGCCAACTGAAGGGGAATGCTGCCGATACGGGTCCTAACAAACAAAATCTAGTTGCTCCCCTTGCTCAAATCTCATGATTTGAGCTTCTAATTATTGACCACTTATCTACCCTAAACAGCATAAGCATGTCCCAAGGGAAATGCTGCCGGTACGGGTCCTACTTCTTAATTATTGACCACTTATCTACCCTAAACAGCATATGTGTGTCCCAAGGGGAATGCTGCCGGTACGGGTCCTACTTCTTAATTATTGACCACTTATCTACGCTAAACAGCATAAGTGTGTCCCAAGGGAATGCTTCCGGTACGGGTCCTACTTCTTTCTTTGCTTATAAACTTAATATAAGTCTTTAAAATAAGCCTCTTCTGTTCATTCTCCTCTATTTGCTTATTAACTTATTCTAAGTCTTTTAAATAAGCCTCTTTTATTATCTCTGCTATATTTGCTTATTAACTTAGTGTAAGTCTTTAAAATAAGTCTCTTTTTGTTCTTTCTATTTAATTATAACCTATGTTATAATTTATCTTTTATCTTGTCTTTCTAGTTATAATCTACTAGTTATAAATTGCTTGCAAATTTCAAATTTTCCTATTTCAATCTATATTCTTTTATTACAGTTCTACTTATTTGCGTCCAATTTTCTGTAATTTTAGTGTTCTTAAAATTTAGCCAATATTAGCGAATTATCCACTTTTTATTAATATATTCGCATAAAAGGAATAAAAAGAATTAAAATTTACATGCTGAAATTTAACGCAAAACAGATGTAAATAAAACAAAAATAACTGTAAATGACAGTAAATAACTATAAATAAATGAATAAAATAGCTAAATAAAATAAACTGAAAAGAACATTAAAAATTAACTGTAAACAACTTGTATAAAAGCAGTCTCAAAATTGTAGAAAAAGTACTACAAATGTTGAAAATCCTATTATTTTAAATTACTTAAAAATCTAAAATAATTACTTAAACGCCCACCTATGGTCCTTAGCTCATTCTGGCCTTCCTGGATCCACTTATAGCGTATAAAATATTTTAATTAAAAAGATATTCTCCTCGAAAAAATATTACTTTTTGGGTCCAGCCTCGGGCAATGAACCCAGATGGAGAAAATCTGAATGAGAAAAATAGCTAGGCCTAGGGTCTTATTTATACTGTCACTTGTGGATCTCAAATCGTTGGATTTTAAAATTAAATCTAGCGTAACCACATCATTGGCACGATGGGAACCGTCGGATGGAAGCACGGATGCACATGATTGGATAAAAGTTGCAAAATGACGTGTTCGAATCTACTAGATGAAGCCACGTACAAGAATGCACGTGGGTCGACCTTGGTGTCGACCTTCCATTAGATAGGGTCGACCTATAGGTTGACCTAGCCACAGTGAGGGACGACCTAGCCTATTTTTTTTTAAAAAATCCTGATTTCTTCTTTCTTTTGTAACTTCTTCGTTTTAACTCGGATTTTGACAATTTATGTATGGAAATTGACCAAAAAATCATCACGGATACAATGGTGCAACTCCTGTGGCTCAATTTTGATAATTTCGCAAAGTTATTTTATTATTTAATTAATTCGTTAATTAATCATTATAGCTTAAATTTCGGGTTGTTACATTCTCCCCTCCTGAAGGGATTTCGTTCCTGGAATCTCTAAGGATAGAAGAATGAAATAGATGTTTTCATCCAAGTTTTACAACCAACTACTCAACCATCATCCATTTCATCCATTGCCCCTTAAGTTTTTCTAATGCGATTTATGATATATATGCAAATAGTGTAGTGTCAATGTCCCTACCAAATGCAAAAGATTAGGTAGTCTACTGATTCAGTCGACCTCCTTTTATGCAATCATGTTCGTGCCATGTATCCAAATGAATGCAAATTCCCTAATGATAATTGATAGTTCTATGTGCATGCTACAATCATCATCCAAATACAAAAATCATGTGATAATCATCCATTTATAGCAACCATGGAATAAAGTAAAAATAAAAATGCAAATGCGCACACATCCATATGCATATGCTCTAGTGTCCTAGTTAGGCCGATCCCTAAGAGATAATAGTGCCTAGTGTAAGTATATGCGTCCATTAGCATCGACTAGCAACCACTTGCAACCACTAGTATCCATCATACATAACATGTTCTAATAACATGTTTACATCAAATCCTACCATCCATAGGTTAAATCCTAGAATCTACCCTCCTAAAGGATAATAAAGGAAAGAACCTATTCAAAACTAAAGATGGAGAGGAAATTCAAAATTATTATCAAAGAGATGTGGATAAGAGGTACTTATTCTCTCCTAATCAAATCCATCTTCTCCGAAGTCTCTTTAACCATGTCGGGACCAAGTAGCAATATCTCTGTAGACTCTAACCAACACGAAGGCAACTTGCACGGTCTTCCATAAAGAGCTTCGAAAGGTGCTATTCCAATGCTTACTTGAAAACTATATCATACGCGAATTCCTCTTAAGGAAGATGCTCCTTCCAAGTTCCTCCAAAATCAAGAATATACATCCTTAACCACGTGTGTCTTACCATCTTAGTAATATCACTTTACTATTCTTCTATAGTCTACACACATGAAACAACAAACCTAGGTTCTCACTAGTGTCCTATACACTTTACGGAAACTTCTATTATTACTTCTAAAAGTAATTTCTGTTATAGCCTTACACTTTTTCCGTTACACCTAGGAAATGATTCCTATCTACTCCACATTTAAAAGTTTGGGTTGGTATTTATCATTTCAAAAACTAAAGCTTCTAAATTTTTTAAAACATCAAATCCCAAAAATTTTGCCTTTAAAAGTGTTATTTTCTAGCTTTTATTAAATTCAAAGGTACTTGGTTACTTAACATTTTATCTCTCTAAACTTGCATCCTTACGGCCTTTTTGAATTTACATTATTCTCCAAACCTAGAGGGGAAAACTTACAAATTCTAAGTTCAAAACTTATTCCTCTTTTTTTTTCTTTTAAAGACCTTTACAGCTTTCCATAAAAAAATGGATTTTTAAATTTAACTGTTACTAAGTTTTTCGCTTCCAAAAACTTATTTACTTTTTCACCAAACCATTTTTCTTTAAAATATCTTTAAAACGTTCTTAAATGTTTTCAAAACATTTTCTCTTCATAGATTTTCAATTTTGCAAAAACTGGAGTAGATAAGAACGATTATTTTATTAAAAACTCCTTAACTTTCCAATTACTTAACCTTAGAGAAGTTCCTAACCACAAATCGGGACTTTCAACAAAGGCTCTCTATAATATCTCTCATAACTAACACTATCTCTAATTATTACACTTAATGGCTTTATACCTTAATATATTGGAACTACTTTCTTTTATAAGAAACTATTAACGCCAAAACCTTCTATGAATCCTTTAAAAGAGGACTTCATGTTTATATGAAATTACAAGGAATTTATTTTATATTTTTTGAAATAGGCTATACAAAATAGGTGCTTCCCATACCTTGTACATCTCTTTCACATATTCCTTATAACTTGCACAAAACATCTTTATTTATAATTTTGTTTCATAGAAAATTTTATCATTATTCATTTCGTTCCAATAGATTAAAGTATGTTTAATCTATATTCTCTTACAATAGTCAATTTCTATGAAATTTATTAATTTCTAATATTTAACTTACACTTTTCTTTTCAGAAAAACCCATTTTCAAAACTGTTTTACATATCCATAACTAGAAAACATTTCCTAATACTTAAATAATAAGTGTACTTAAAAACCACTTTTTATTATACATAGAAATTATTCTCAAAATACATTTTTATTTGGGTCAAAACAGATGTTGCGTAAAACACCGTTACTACAACCCAAAAATACTAGTGTATGGATTTAATAAATACTAATAAATCTCGCATACTATGTAAAAACATTTCCCTTGGGAGTCACCTACTATAACAATTGTGTTATAGTCTATGCTCCCCTTATTTTTCACGAAAATATCTATTAGAACAATAAATGATGTAACCTATGTTTTCGATACTTAATACACTCTAGGTTTTTATATTTAAAATCTTTGTTTACCTACAAAGAAACTAGCGAGCTATATATGCTCTATAATTCTTCAAAAAGAATTTCACTTTTAACAAAATCATATAAAAACCAATTTAAATCTCATACCAATTTTTTTTTCAACAACCCAATATTTACTTTCTTAAAAATATTGACAATTATACTTTTCAACTTTTCAGTTCTAATAACTTCATTTTAATGGGCTAAACCTAAAGTGGATTCTCTTCTTACTATCCTAGGAGTACCCTTCCTAAACCTTGAAATCTCATTTCCTTACTAAAGTCTATTGTTCCTATTCCACTTTTATGCTTATATTTATTCGAAGGCACTACCGTTAAATCCACTTATCTGAAACAATTATAATTTTTGCAATTACCTACACATGGGCTTTCTTTTTTTCTTATTAACTGAATTTATTGTACATCTCCAATCTTTGCCTACCTCTCTTTGGATTTCCACAATCCGAACCTAAATGCACAAAACCGTTTCTCAAACTCCTACCATGTGTCGACCTTCTCTATGCCCCAAGAAACGCACTTCCTTACGCCAAAAGTGACACTTCAAGAATTTTGCCTTCCACTGATGAATGCAAAGTGTACAAAGAACCTCCTCTAGATGAATATCATGCTCTTCCATACTCTTGGAAAACACCAAAATGTCGTCCACGAACTTTACTACGAACATATTTAGGACATCTCAAAAAAACACGGCTCATCAAATCTACAAAATATGCTGGGGTATTTTTTAGCCCAAATTGCATTACCAACCACTCAAAGAATCCATTGGGTGTCCTAAATGCCATCTTATCGATGCTATCGTCAGCGACCCTAAGATGATGAAATCCAGTGGCTAAATCAAGTTAAGCAAATACTGAAGAGCCAATCAACTAATCGAAAAGATCGTCTATCCTAAGAAGTGGATAACGGTTCTTCTTTGTGAGCTTATTCAACTTTCTATAGTCTATGCAAAGTCGAAGGGAACCATCCGCCTTTGTAGCGAAGACGACTGGCGCTCCCCACTTAGGTATGCTCCATCTAATGAAGCCTTTCTCTAATAGCTCATGAATCTACTTGCTTAACTCCTTCCTCTCCCTAGGTACCACGTGTCTCACGAGTAATTCCACCGGCTTAGCATAGTCATTCAAATAGATCCTGAAGTCGATCTCTTTCTTAGGGGATAGTCCCCTAACCTCCTCAAAGACATTTGGAAAATCTCTGACGACTGGAACTGAATCTAACTCTACTGATGATGAATCGAGGGAATAAAGAAAGCTCAACATAACTGACCCCTGTGGGTCGCAAGAAACCTCGAGAGTCCTACCACTGCATGTCTCTAGTCCAACGACTCTCCTCTCGCAGTTTAATATCGCTTCATAAGTGGATACCCAAACCATCCCATACCCCAAAAATCCCAGTACATAGGTGTCACAATTAAACTCTACGCCTAGGATAAAATTTTCAAACCCCTACAAATCATGGATAAATGCACCGATCCTCCTATGGGGTTTGAAACAACAATGGGGTCTACTACTAAAGAGATATCTAAGTGCAAATAATCAACCAAGGAACTGGAAATAAAAGAGTGTAATGCTCCAAAATAAAAAAGAGTTCGAATAGGAAAATCCAAAATAGAAATCAAACCTACTACAGAGACTTTCCTACCTCTATTTGGTCCACCTCTAGAAGGTGCTGCATCAAAAGATTATACTCGCGCTGTAGGTGCGCCTGCTCCCTGCCCCGTTCTCTGAGGATAAGCTCTACTAAGATGACCAGGCAGTCCACAACTGTAACAACTTCCCTTTACCATCTTTTTCTTACAGTCCTTTGCGTAATGACTAACCAGTCCACAACTATTGCATTTCCTACTTTTCTTGATCCGCTTCTGTGGTCCTCCTTCTTTCCTCTTGTCCTTCTTACTCTCCCACCAAGGCTTCTTAGAGCTTTTTGACTTAGGAACCTCTTTAAGGTCTCTCTTCAACTGCCAAGATGTAGGCTGAACTCTCTTTCAATCCTCAAATCCTAACAGCCCAAATATTCGCTCAGTGTCCTTCAACCTAGCTTGTGCCTCCTCGAAATCCTTTGTGGTAGAAAACATTCTACCTCCTAGATTAGCAAAGTCCTTGCATATGTTAGGAAAATTGGCTGCTGTAGGTGGATTAAAGGGATCTCCACCTACCGATGCTATATTGGAAGTTTGCCCTTGCACCTCTGGTACCTTAGCTCTACGGAAACAGTCAGCCATACTATGCAAAGAAAAGAAAATTTAGGCTCGAAGGAATCGAAAGAAAGTTGAACTGGACTTTGAGGGGATTTTTATAAAAACTCTCTTTTATACCTGAAAAACAATTTCTATAATAAGAGTTTCTTTCTGAAAAATACTTCTAGTTTGAAGATATGCTACTTTTAAAAATAGGTTACTTTTTGAAAAATACTTTATTTTTAAAACAAGTTTTTAGGAATCCTGTAACCTTAGGCTTTGATACCAAATGAAACACCCCACACCCCTTAGTATACCCAAAAAGGACACACTAAAAGATGTGGTGCGTTGTAGGTATAACTAAAACTTTACAAAGACTAATATTCACAAGACAATTAAATAAAAACAGCGTAAACATTTAAACAATAACTCATTTAAAAGTTAAACTTCATAAAATAAGTCATAACCAAAATATGTCTCAAAATACCAAATACATATGTCTCATGAAAAATACCATCTTAGTCACAATATCAGAGTACAAAATCATCCCTCTCAAATAGTACCAGTACATAAAAATTCAAGTGAAATCTGAAAAGAAGAAGAATACATGAACAAGAACTTCGTAGTTGAATCTCCAAGAAAGTCCAAAATCTACTATCCCTGCCTCTACTGGCCTTGGGGGGTAAGGGGAAAATAGAGAAATAGGTCAGACTAAAAGTCTAGTGAGTGGAAGTAACTACTAGTACTTTTAAGCGAGATAAAGATAATAAACTTATTAATAGTTCTAGTATAAAAAGGAAATAATGGAAAAGATAAAGCTGGAATAAAACGCTGCTTGTTTTAATTATTTCGATTGTTTGCACTTGTCTTAGATTACTGCTTTGATTACGCTGAATTCCTAATCCTACTTTAATTTGACTTAATTCCTAATTTCTACCCTTTGATCGGCCTTCAATCTCTGTTGTGCCATGTAGCTAGTCCCCAAAGTGGGTCCCACAACAAAAAGACACCTGCTATCACTTTGGAACTCAATAGCGACTTATCTCCCTGCATCGAAGCCGCACGCTCGTCACCGTTAGGCTCGCACTATTTGTTGCTCCCTCTTTAGACCTCTTAATTACTCTAAACAACATAAACATGCCCAGCCTCACCTGAGCGTGTTGTGAGACCACTAGTTCCCGACTGAATGGGAATGCTGCTGATACGGGTCCTAACAAACAAAATCTAGTTGCGCCCCTTGCTCAAATCTCATGATTTGAGCTTCTAATTATTGACCACTTATCTACCCTAAACAGCATAAGCGTGTCCCAAGGGGAATGCTGCTGGTACGGGTCCTACTTCTTAATTATTGACCACTTATCTTCCCTAAACAACATAAGTGTGTCCCAAGGGAAATGCTGCCGGTACGGGTCCTTCTTCTTTCTTTTCTTATTAACTTAATATAAGTCTTTTAAATAAGCCTCTTCTGTTCATTCTTCTCTATTTGCTTATTAACTTATCCTAAGTCTTTTAAATAAGCCTCTTCTATTATCTCTACTATATTTTCTTATTAACTTAGTGTAAGTATTTAAAATAAGCCTCTTTCTGTTCTTTCTATTTAATTATAACCTATGTTATAATTTCTCTTTTATCTTGTCTTTCTAGTTATAATCTACTAGTTATAACTTGCTTGCAAATGTCAAATTTGCCTATTTCAGTCTATATTCTTTTATTACAGTTCTACTTATTTACGTCCAATTTTCTGTAATTTTAGTGTTCTTAAAATTTAGTTCATATTAGCGAATTATCCACTTTTTATTAATTTATTCGCGTAAAAGGAATAAAAAGAACTAAAATTTACAGGCTGAAACTTAATGCAAAACGAATGTAAATAAAATACAAATAACTATAAATAACTGTAAATAAATGAATAAAATTGCTAAATAAAATAGACTGAAAAGAACATTAAAAATTAACTGTAAACAACTTGTATAAAAGCGGTCTCAAAATTGTAGAAAAACTACAACTATTGAAAACCATATTATTTTAAATTACTTAAAAATCTAAAATAATTACTTAAACACTCACCTATGGTCCTTAGCTCTTTCCTTGGCCTTCTCGGATCCACTTATAGCGTATAAAATATTTTAACTAAAAAGGTCTTCTCCTCGAAAAAATATTCCTTTTAGGGTCCAGCCTCAGGCAATGAACCCAGATGGAGAAAATATGAATGAGAAAAATAGCTAGGCTTAGGGTCTTATTTATAGTGTCACTTGTGGATCTCAGACCATTGAATTTGAAGATTAAATCTAGCGCAACCACATCATTGGCTCGATGGGAACCGTCGGATGGAAGCACAGACGCACTGGATTGGATAAAAGTTGCAAAATGACGTGTTCGAATCAACTGGATGAAGCCACGTACAAGAATGCACGGGGGTCGACCTCGGTGTCGACCTTCCACTAGCTAGGGTCGACCTAGCCATGGTGAGGGCCGACCCTACAGTCGACCTAGACTTTTTTTATTATTTTAAAAATCCTGATTTCTTCTTCCTTTTGCAAGTCCTTCGTTTTAACTCGAATTCTGACAATCTCTATATGGAAATTGACTAGAAAATCATCACGCACATAATGGTGCAACTCCCGTGGCTCAATTCTGATAATTTAACAAAGTTATTTTATTATTTAATTAAGTCGTTAATTAATTATTATAGCTTAAATTTCGGGTTGTTACAAGTAGTCTCTAGATCATGCGCATACTTACGAAGATGAGACACATGAAATACATTATGGACACCTGCCATACTGCTCGGTAACTCTACTCTATACGTGAGCTTCCCGATCCTTCCTAAAATCTGGAATGGTCCAACATATCTTGGTGCTAACTTCCCAGACTTTCCAAATTGTACCACACCTTTCATCGATGATACCTTAATGAAAACCCTGTCTCCAACTGAGACTCTAGGTCTTTACGTCTCATATCTATGTAACTCTTCTGTCTGGATTGAGCTTCCTTCATCCTTTCTCGGATCAAACTCAATCTTTTCTGACGCCTCCCTAACCAAATCTTGACCTAAGAACAATCTGTCTCCAGTCTCCAACCAACATGCTGGTGATTTGCATGGCCTTCCATACAAAGCTTCAAAAGGCGCCATTCCTATACCAGTCTGGTAACTATTATTATAAGAAAACTCAACCAAATGTAGGTGATCTTCCCAAGATCCCCCAAAATCCAATACACAAGCTCTCAACAAATCCTCAAGTACCTTATTGACTCTCTCTGTCTGTCCATCTATCTAAGGGTGATATGCATACTCATATTAAGCTTGGTACTTAATACCTCATGTAGACTCTTCCAGAATTCACTAGTGAACAAAGCATCCCTGTTACTGATTATACTACTAGGAACTCCATGCAGTCTAATTATGTTCTTCATGAACAACTTAACTAAATAAGGTGCCATCCTGGTTGACTTAACTGGAATGAAATGGACACTCTTGGTCAGTCTGTCCACTATAACCCATATACTTTCATTTCCTCTATTTGACCTAACCCATCTATAAAATCCATGGGTATCGAATCCCATTTCCAAACTGGAATCTCTAAAGGTTTAAGCAACCCACTCGGCTTCTGATGTTCAGCTTTCACTTGTTGACAGTTTGCACACTGCCTAACCTACAAGCAAACATCCCTTTTCATACCTTCCCAATAGAAGCTCCTTTTTATATCCTGATACAACTTGGTTCCTCCAGGATGAATCGTAAATTTGAACCGATGACATTCTCCAAGAACTTCTTTCCTCAAGTCCTCCACATTCAGGACACACAACCATCCCTTCTTTCTCAACCGCCCTCTCTGGTCAAGGCTAAATTTCCTTTAGATCATCAATCTCATTTCCAACCTCAAGGCTTTTAATCCTCTTGGCTAGTACTGGATCCTCTTTCTATTTAGAAGCAATCCTTTCGATCAACACTGGTCGAACTTCTAAACAAGACAACATGGCGGTACTCTGACTAGAACTAGCAGTCAATCTTAACTGCACACCACAACTAGCCAAATCTTCTAGATCCTTCCATTATACCAATAAAGCTAACACCACATTCTGATGTCTTCTGCTAAGAGCATTCGCTACGTTATTATCTATCCCTGGTGTATACTCTATTCTCAAATCATAAGTAGCCAAAAACTCCAACCACCTCTGCTATCTCATATTCAACTCCTTCTAAGAGAATAAATACCGTAAAGACTTGTGATCGGTATAAAGCTCAAACCTCTCCCCTAAGAGATAATGTGTCCAAATCTTTAATGCAAAGATCACCGCAGCCAACTACGAATCGTGAGTAGGATATCTCACTTCATGCGGTCTAAGCTGTCTGATGCGTAGGCAATAACTTTACCCTCCTACATCAATACTGCTCCCAATCCAGTTCGGCATGCATCAGTATAAAACTCTAGTGCATTGGTCAACAAATGCTTTAACTTAAGAAATGCCTCCTCACATTTGTCGGACCAAACAAACTTCACCTCCTTCCTGGTTAACTTAGTCAAAGGTGCTGCTATCCGCGAGAAATCTTGATGAATCTTCGGTAGTAGCCAGCAAGTCCCAGAAAACTCCTAATCTCAGTCACCATCTCTGGTCTCTTCCAATTATTCACAACTTTGATCTTATTTGGATCGACTGACAAGCCTTTCTCTAAAACCACATGACCAAGAAACTTAACCTCTTCCTTCCAAAAATGACACTTGGTAAACTTCGCCTTTATCTGATTCTGCCTCAGCGTCTTCAGTACCACTCTAAGAAGAACTTCATGCTCTCTCTCATCCTTAGAGTATATTAAAATGTCATCTATAAACACCAATACAAACCTATCCAAGTACTCTTGGAAAACTCGGTTCATCAAATCCATAAAGAAAGCAGGTGCATTCGTTAATTCAAATGGCATCACCAACCACTCATACGAACCATACCTAGTCCAAAATGCTATCAAAGGAATACTGTCCTCCACCTCTCTTAATTGATGGAAACCTATCGCGAAATCCAACTAGGAAAACACTCTGGCTCCATTCAACTGATCAAACAGATCGTCTATTCTTGGCAAAGGATAATTATTCTTAATCGTCTTTTCGTTCAACTTACAATAGTCGATACACATCCTCAATGACCCATCTGGTTTCTTCACGAACACTGCGACCGCTCTCCAAGGCGAAATTCTTGGCCTAATAAAATTCCTTCCTTCTAGATCCACTAGCTGCACCTTCAATTTCTTCATCTCAGTCGGTGTCATCCTGCTAGATGGTCTACTCATAGGTTCAGCTGCGGGCACAAGATCTATACGAAACTCAACTGCTCATTTCGGTGGTAGTCCTGTGACTGGCTCAAAGACATCTACAAACTCTCTTGCTACTAGAACCTAACATAACTCATCTCCTATCTCCATAGCACTAAGCAAAGTACTAACACTCCGAGATATCACTTAGACACCTTGATAGCCATAACCGAGTAATATTCTCCAGTGAGAATATTACTCGGTTATGGCTATCAAGGTGTCTAAGTGATATCTTCCTATTCTGCAAAATATTCTAGCCTCATACCTACCCAATCAATCCATACCCAAAATGATTCTGAAGTCTACGAAATCAATAACATACAAACTGCATGCAAACTTATGACCTAACACATCAAGTTCAAACTGGTCACATCTCAACCCTAAAGTTGCATACCCTCTTATTGGATTCGCAACCCTTAAGGAAGTAACAAGGTAGGTGGGTTCTAAGCATAACCTATCAATTAAACACTGAGATATGAATGAATGTGATGCACCAGTATCAAAAAGTACCCTAACTGGAATACTCTGAATCAAAAGCTTACCTTCCATCAGAGTCTTCCCTTTATCAGCTGCAGTAGGCCTAGTTGGTCCAATAGCAAAAACCTTTCCTTTATCTTCCCTGACTAGCTCCCGACAATGATTCTTGTAATGCCCAACTTGATCACAGTTGAAGAACTTCACAGTCTTCTTATTTGTAGCCTTCTTCCCATTACGTGACTGACACTCATTCGCATAATGACCCTTCTTGTCACATTTATAGCAGACTAACTCTACCTTTGCCTTCTTGGCAGTATCTCCCTTCTGGGCTCCCTTTTTCTTAAAGAGCTTTCTCTTCTTCCCCTGAGAACCCTGAACTTCCACTGGCTTCTCTCTAGCACAACTAGCAAGCATCTCCTCATGGCGAATGGCCATCTCCACAACTAAAATACTAGGATCAAGGAGATTTGGTAGGGTCGTCCTAGAAATTTCGGGCCTCATTCCCCTAATGAACTTCTCGTTCCTTCTGATGATAGTGTCTATAGTATTATGTCCATAACAGGACATCTCATCAAAGTTAGTGGCATACTCAACAGCCAACATCTCTCCCTGCTCCAGATCCATAAACTTCCTCATCAGCTCTGACTTAGCAAATTCAAACACAAACTTTTGCTCAAATCTCCTTCTAAACTCAGCCCAAGTCAACTATTCTTTTGGAACTCCGGCATTAATACTGTTCCACTAGTGAAGCACTGACCCTTGAAACTGCATAGAGACCAATCTTCTCTTTTTCCCATCATCTATACCCAAATCAGCGAAGATACGCTCATAATGCAATAGCTAATTCTCTACCTCAATAGCATTCTCTATCCCCATGAATGGCTTCCCACCAAGACATGTGTAGTCTCTACTCAGCTTAGCATAATTATTCCCAACTGGAACTACAGGATTAGCTCCTCCTACATTTCCAACAACACCAGCAGCAGCCCCTGCTTGCATCATATTGACAAAGAACTGATACATCGCTCCCATATCTACTGTTGGATTTCCAGCACCAACATTGACATCAGCATTTCGGTTATTAGCATTAGCTGGTCGATCCGGGATCCTCCTGGTGGTGGGTCGAGCATTTCCATTGGTTGTGGTGCTTCCTCTACCGAGATTTCCAATTCCGTTTCCTGCTTCCATATCTCCTTTCTCGTAAATCTACATACAAGCCTTAGTAAGATACCGAAGCATGGTCTAAGAGATCGGGGAATACGTACTTACATATATATAACTATATATCAAATACCAGTACATTATTATAGCATTAACCAGAACTACGATCTTATTATCTAATTCATTGGATTATGTTTGAAAAATATTTTAAGTTTAAGTTTCTTTTAAAGTTTCATAAACCTATGCTCTGATACCAACTTATAACATCCCCCTACTTGGAGGCCCAAAACTAACGGCTACGGATGTTGTAGTCATCCATAGTTATTAATCTTCGGCGACCAAATACGGCAACGTTAGATGAATTGATACACAGAAACACAAGAACATGGAAAAAAATTTTGAAACAGCAAATAAATTCCAGATTCCATTTCAAAATATTTCAAATTCATTACATAATCCTAGTACACAGACCATGTTCAGACAAAATATACTTATTACAAAATACACCAAGAGCGACATATGAAGATGCCCCCTTGGATGATCAGCGTATATAATAAGGCAATAAAACAAGTTTGCCTTTACAACCAAACACAGCGGAAATAAAAGAACTTTAAGTAGCTAGCATGCCTCCTGCATGTCATCGGAAGCTTTATTCGTCTAAAAGAACACCTGAAAACTAAAAACCTTAAACTACTCAAAATCAATTGAGTACCCAAGAGATTAAGGGGAAAACAAAAACTTCGAGTCAGACATAAAGCCTGGTATGAATAATAATTTACCATCTCAAATTATTTAGATATCTAGTAAGACCACGCCGCTTAGCGGAACGAGTTTTTCCATCATTAGTATCTTAAAAACTTTATAAAACCATATATTGTGCTCCTGCATCCACAATGGTTAAAACAATTAAAAATAACTTAATGATATGCAAACAAGTAAGTTAATTTTGGATTACCTGTCCCCATTCCTTCTGACTATCTGTCTCAATTATAGTTTCTAGGATTACTATTAACCTATTAGTTTTCATGGGCTCACTAACAACCGGTTAAATGTTTATGGACTACCTGCCCGATTTCATAGTTTTCATGAGATCAGTAAGAACCTATTGGTAACTCCAATACCTTTTCTCTTATCCTAGTTTTCATGAGCTGACTAGGAACCTATTAACTAACTGTCAATATCTTAACCCATATTTAGTTTCCATGGGCTCACTACAAACCTATTGGCCCCTGCCAATATCAAATCATAGTTTCATGGGCTAACTATGAACCTATTGGCCCCTGCCAATATCTTTTATTTATACAGTTTTATGGGCTTATCATGAAATTATTGGCCCCTGCCAATATCTTTAATTAAGATTTTAACATTTCTTAAGTTATATTCACTACTGGGTCAAGCTAGCTGGTTATTCTGCCCTTTCCCCAAAGCACTGTTATGGGTTAATTACAATATGAATAAATATACGAAGAAGCAATCATAACAACAAAATAATACCAACACCTATGGTTTAATATCCTTTAAATCATTTTATTTAAAACTTGGTTAATCCCTTCAACCTGTTATTCATGGAAAACTTCTTCAAAAAATTCATTTCAAAGCTCTTTATTTATGCCATGGTTTATCCTTCAAAATGAGATTGGGTTGTTTGTTTTGAAACCTTAAAACATCACTTTCGAAACCACTGGATGATCTCCATTGAAAGCATAGAAAACCTCTTTTCAAAACACTATGAATATATCTTTCGAAACACTTCTTAAATAATCTCTTTCGAAACCAAATATACCTTTCGATGGTATCAAAACATTACTCAAAGTCTTTAAAACATAGCTTAAAAACAAGTGAAAGTACCCCTTTCGAAAGTATTGGGTTTTACTTTTAGAAACATCTTTTAGGTCAAAGTGTGTAATGACCCGTAAATTTTAATGGTTTTACTAAAGTAATTAACCGACTTTTGTGAATTTTTAAATAATACAATTTAGGAATAAAAATTTGATGTTTGGAATACGTCTATTTAAACATAGCAAATGGCCAATTTTCATCAGATAATATGGAAGTTTATTTTGTTGTGTAATTTTATTTTAATTTAAATCAGTTAATATTTGATGATAATAAAATTTTCCTCAAACCTGAATATTTTTATATAATAAATTTGTAAGTCATCTTCTGAGTGAGACGTCGTATTTCGTTTCGCTTAATTGGACTGCTTTTGCTCCGTTTATCTTAATTTTGGCGTTTTAGCAGCGATTTTAGTACCGATTATCGACTTTTGTTAGGATGATCGTACCACCAATATCTGTATAAATTCTGTTCATCTCGTCGTGCTGATCTCCATAGAGTATTCATTTGTGTGTTTCGGTGACCGGTACGCGATGAAACACGCTAAACGGTTAACCGTAGCGGTCCGTCTTTTGTTTCTTTGTGACCATCCGTTATCCAACGTTTAAAACAAATGGTCACTTCTTTTCAAATTCCCAGAATTTATTTTCGACTTTTGCTATCCTAACGGTTCAAAATATATTTGCAATTTTCTTGGGTTCGTTCAGTTTCTTCCTATCCTCTTCTTTGATGAATTGAAACTATAAATAATTTAAACTGGGTTGTATATTTCGTTTTACTACATCTTCGGTTATCTCTCGCATGCTCACCCTCATGCCCGAAACGCCAAGCAAACCCATCATGCCTCCTCTTCATTTTCCTATGCCTCCATCACCCTTTCCCTCTTCCAACTCAATGCCGAAACACTCAGCTCGGCCCTACTTAGCCTGCTCCTTCTTCTTACAATACTCCTCACCCTCATGCACAACCCTCCTCTCTCTCACCGCCTCCATTTTTCCATGGCCAAAGCCATTACCACTATGAAACCAGCCTTCAACCATCGCCTTGCCGTGAGCCACCTTAGCCGTATGTCCTTCCCACCTGTAGCCTCTACTTCATCATCTTAGCAGCAGCATCTTTATGTAGGTAATATATATAAGCTGCTTTGCCTTCTTTTGTTTTATTTTACAGTTTATAAGTAAGATATGTATATTTTGAGAAAGAAAGGATATGTGTTTAAAATTTTATTCAACATATTTATATATTGGGTTGGTCTTAAATTTTATATATGTAATATATTGTATATATATATAAATAGATATATAGTTATCTATTTATATAAGTT
The DNA here is from genome assembly GCA_030737815.1 of Allium fistulosum. NCBI lineage: Eukaryota > Viridiplantae > Streptophyta > Magnoliopsida > Asparagales > Amaryllidaceae > Allium > Allium fistulosum. Next base: position 499,140,287 of record CM060903.1, read on the forward strand.
GCATTAGTATTATAATCTGAGTATATTGGATTCTGTTATTTATAATATGTTAGTTTATATGTATTGAAATAAATGTAAGTTTGCAAGTGGTATTTGCTGATTGTTTATGTATATTAGTTTTACAATATATTAGTTATATTATACGTTGGTTTGGATTTTTGAATATATATGTTAAGTCTGTAATATATGTATTATACCATACTGGGTTACATATATATTTAGTTGTACATATATATATAGTGTCTGCATATTAGTTTGTGAGTAGCCTACATATATATATATATATATATATGTATATTGTCTACACATATATTTGTTTTGTGAAGTTTGCAGCCCTCTGATGTTATGTATAAAAGGAAATATATGTATGTTGATTGACTTTTGAATATTTTTTGGAGTATAATATATTTATATCTTGGTTTTAGGAAATGATTCATGTACTGTATTATATATTAGTGATATAATGATTTTATAAAGTATTGATTTTATAATAAAGTAACTTTTTCATACTTTCATTTGTATGTATATATTACAGTAAAGTAAGTTTATATGGATTTTTATAAAAAATATTGATCTTAAAATAAATATATATGTTATAATCTGATTTTATATATATAGTATAATAATTAGGATCTGTTGTTTATATATGCACTAGTTTATATACATAATATGTCAGTGTAGCCTGCACATACACATTTAGCTATAATCATATATTGTGCCTGCATATTTATATTAGTCTGCATATATTGGGTTGCGGTCTGATTTGTATATATATACATTGTTTTGCATATAAAAATTGTTTAATAGTTGGATCTCATATAATGGGTATAAGTATGGTTGCCTATTTGTTCAAAGTCTACATTTTTTTATGAACAATATGTTGATTTGAGTATATATATGTTTCTATAAGATTATTAAAGATCTGTTTACATTTATATATATGAATTTATATAAGTTCTATATCATTTTGTTGTTTATATATATAGGTCTGTAGTGTATATTTGTTATAGTAGTATTGTTTTTTTTAAAAGTATGTTAAACACTATTGATATTAAATTATAACATGTATGTAAGTTTGTATATATGTGTATATACATTTGTTTATATATATGTGAATTTGGTTTTCAATTATATATAGATATTGTATGTGTTGGGATTAAATATTGATTTGAAAATATATATATATATATATACACTATTTTAACTATATGTTTTAAATTGATTTTTTTAGAAAATTTACGTATTTGTAATAATATCTTGTTTCATCGATCTTGTGCCATCTTGACTTACATTTCAATATCAAATTTGTCGCAGCATTCCTTGCTTGTCGCTGTCCCGTGTGTGTATCTGTGTCCGTGTCATCTTCTTATCTGTCTAGTCTCGAAAGGTAAGCGATCACTCACGATTAACATTCCTATATTTATTAAGTTTGATTTCACTTGAAACGACAATTGAAATATGATGTTGCTAGTTATTTAATTGTTATATATGATATGCCATTATCTGTAACTATTCACCTGTAAGATATGACACCATATCTTGTTGTTTATATTTTATTTATCACTGATGATATATGCCTGCTGATGATATGTTATATTATTATCATAACTGTTCTCACTCTGCAAGTTCCCTGTTGATTTAGAATTCCCTATGGGTTGAAATGATACATACCCAAACGATCTTGTAGAATAGGGGAAAATCGTTATGGGTTGAAATGATAAACCCAAGCGATTTTCATTTATTTTAAATTTGGGATTGCGGGTTGAAATGATATATACCCGTAAATATTTAAATTGCGGATTGAAATGATAAATATCCGTATCACTTGACCATAGGATAGAAATTTATATACGGACACCGTTGGTTTATATTTTGAAAAATGATTTCCAACTGTTGAAAGGGAATATATGGGTTTTAAATGAATATTGATTTTTAAAATATAATATAAAAAGGTTATTTTTATATATGTCTAAATTTCAGATTTTTAAAAATTATATATTTGGAATTTTAAATTTATAAGTTAGTTTTAAAAATATAATTTTTAAGATTTTTCTCATAATTTTATTATTTTAAAAATATATAAAAAATAAGATTTAATACAAAATACAATTAACAATAAGATTTAATTTAATAAAATTTAATTTAATTAGTGTATAATATGTTTAAAATATTGATTTAAAAATTTAAAATAGATTTATAACTTTAATAATAAAGGTTGGGAAGATAAACCAATGTTGACTTGGAATTTAAATTGGTTAATAAATTGAATTTAAATAAGAATTTATTCGAACTTATTGATTTTGAGATTTTGAAAATATGATTTATAACTTGATTTGATAAAAATTGATTAAATGAATATCCTCAATTTTAAATAAAATTGAGATTGAATATTTAATATTGATTTAAATTTATAAATTGGGGTTTATATAAATTGTTATTTAAATGGTTAAAGGAATACTTTCCAATTTGAATAAAATTAAAAGTTAAATGTTGAAATATAAATGGAAGTTATATTGTAAAAGCTTGAATATTTAAACTTGAATTTTATTGGAATTGAAGTGATAGTTCAACTTGGATTTGAAATTGATATAAAATTGAAATGGTTTATTGAGAATTTGAATTGTTAACCTTATAAATTGAAATTGTTGAACTAGGATTGATCAAATTGAATTCTGGATTTTAAGTTGATTTGAATCGATTTGTGAAATTGGAGGAAACTATCTTTATTTTATATAAAGTATTTTAATACATGAATTATTTTAATATATATACTATTTTAATTTATAACCATTTTATTATACGTACTATTTCAATATCTAAACTGTTTAATTCGAAAGTGTTAGGATTTCAAAAGTGCTATGATTTCCAAGGTGTTATGATTTTGGAAGTGTTATGATTTCGAAAGTGTTATAATTTTGAAAGTGTTACGATTTTGGAAATGACTATTGTTTAAAGTGAATAATGATATCAAATTGATATGGTTTGAAACGAATATGATATTTTGATATGAAGTATGAACCATTTGAAAAGATGAAATAAGCGTTTGGCTGTTAAAGAGATCGGGATCGAATATTGTCATACTCTCTGCCAATACCGAAAACCACTTTAACAACTGTGTACGTGGTGGAGATTCCAGAATGAAGCAGGATGGTTTGGTGATGATTCTACATGGTATTTATGTAGCCCTGACTCCCGTGAGTCAGCTTGATGCGGCTAAAACAAGAGCCACACCGGGCCAAGTGAGGTCATTCCTCCGATGGGGCACATTTCTTCGATACCATTCTATTGCTTTTGTGATTTAATTGGGTGCACCCTTTGATTTGGGAGTGTGTCACGAGGTGGGCGGTAGTAGCTGCTATGCGTTACCACCAGTCCGGATCCGCAAATGGTATATCTGCCCTGGCATTGCCTCGAGTGCCTTGTCGCATGCCCTATCGCGCCTTCTACGAGTTTGTTTTGTACCGTACCTATGTGGTGTCCTCTGTGTAAACCACCAGTTTGGTGGAGCGTACGGCATTGTATAGACTATGGGAATATATAAAATGTGTTAAGGGGGATATGGGTAACGCCTTAACGCTATTTTAATACTTTTACTTTACTATAGACATATTATAATAGCGTATATTACTACATAGTAGATAGTTCCACGGATCCTTGGAGGATGGAAATCCCAAACATCCTTTAAGTTACTTGTATTTCAGTTGACTTTTCAGTTGAGTTGAATTTATTAATACAAGAGTGTTAATCTTGACTCGAGTGTTTTGTATTTTGCTTTACGCTCAGGTCAGACTGAGTGTCACAGCATTTGAGGCTCGCTTTTGGAGCTTGGAGTTTTGCTTGAAGATCTGTCTTACCTCTGTTCAGCATTTTAACTCTGACGTTTATATAGTAGCTTCATGAACTACTATTTATCTATTCCCCTGCTTATTATTGTAATACTCTATGTCTGTGATTCTGTGATTGATTTATTTACTGTATATGTTGAGTTTTTCCAAATATAAAATTTACAATTCGTTGTTTTGAGCAATTCAAGTCCGACATGTGTGGATGCGAATGGATCGAAATACCGGGTCGTTACAAAGTGAATATAGGCGAAAGCATCTCCTTCGAAACCATTGATAAAATTATTTTGGGGAAATTTTTTGATGGTGTCGGAACCATCTATTCGGAAGCCCAAAACCTTTGAGTAAAACTTAGAAGGATATCATCGAACCCTTTTTCGACAAATTGCCTTCGAACTTTTGAAAGCATTTAGGAAGTGACTTAACATAAGTTTAAAACAAAATCACTCTTCGAAAGTATTGATGACTTCAATACACTCGAAAGGTAAAAAAATAGTGGTTGGGTTTTGACTGGGTCAGAACCACTACTTTCGGAAGCATTCTTTTATAAATAAAGTAACCCCTTCGAAAGCCTGTACCTTTAAAACATAAAAAGCAACCTCCTTTGAAAGCTATTTAGAAAAACCCCTTTCGGAAACATATGCTTCGACTACATCGAAAGTTTAGTAAAACAAAGCAGGCACTTAACATTTGAAAACAAAACTAAGGTTTCGACCCCATAAGAAGCATTGCTTTCGACACCATGGCTTCCGCCTTTCCTTCAATCCACTACGTACCATCTAAGTAATACCTTGTGTATTGGTTTCGACTAGGTGGGTTTTGGCTGGGTTGGTTTCGACTGAGTTGGAGCGGAAGCATCGGAGTCGAAAGGCACTACTATAGGAGGCAGAACCAACTTTTCTGAGTAAAGGCTGAAATTATGCTACTTTTAGTAATTGCTTTATAACTACATGCCTATTTGTAGTCCTTTGATTAGTTGCCTTAAAAAATTTCAAATACTTTACAAGATAACTGCCGCATTTATCCGATCTAAATCAAGGGAAAAAGTAACGTTTAAGCCCTTCCATTAAGCAAAACCAATATTGCAAATAAGTCCTTCTTTTAAAATAATTTATTTTCCATAGTAAATCAATTAGGAAAAATCCCCAAAAATCATAGAAATTCAATTTCATCATGTTATCAAACATATTAAAATTTCAGACCCAATTTCTTTCCGAAAAAATTGAAATAAATTTTAAAACCAAATATATCATATTTTCCTTTAGAAATTCATAATAAATTTTCCATAACTTGGAAAATTATGAAAATTGAAACACACCTCTAAAATCATGTTTTACCTAACATATAACTTTTCCATGGCATTCTAAAATCAATAACAATTGGTTTTTCCCTAAAACTGTGCATATTTATATGTAAATGAATTGGTTTAAATTAAACATTTAATAATTCAAGTATATCATCATCCAAAACATCATAAAAATGAATATAATCTTAAATCCGAAAACATATTATTATAAAAACAAAATAGAGATGGAATGAATTATTATTCACCTTGGATATGATAAGGAATTTGAGATTTGTAGAAGATTAATTCCCCTAGCTTTGATTCTTAGCTTTGATTAAATTTTCTTCCTCTTTCCTCTTTGATAATGGCTGGCTCCTCTATAATACTTTGCGTTTTTAGGTTTTTAGAATGAACGTGAAAAATGAGAATGTGAAATGTGAATGGCAAATGAAAATGTATAGCTGTGTATAATACGGCTATTTACTAATAGGCTCATCTCTAAATTAATTAGCTTAAAACCATTTTAGCCCATTTATCTTATTTTTAAGTACGACCTTAATTCATTTTTCAAATCTCAATCCGCTTATCATTCTAATTCTTACATTATTCTATTTAATTTATCTAATTAAATCTCATGAATAATGTTATGAGAAACTAGGGGTGTTACATATTACTTTTATAGTTTAGAACTCATTGAAGACGATACATAGTCTTTGGCAAGTAAACTCATAAATGACCAAGTTACAAACATTTAAGTGGTTGTATAATTAGGCGCTTGCATGGGTCAACATGTAAAAATTTATTGGTAAGTATATTTTATATTTCTGTCTATCAATATTAATTTAGTCACTTGTACATTTTAATTTATAACATTTTATCAGTTATATTATTTGCACAAATTTATCACTGTAGATTATTGTTACTTTATATAGCATACGTTCTTACAATATTAAAAGCGTTAAATATTAACATTTCATTTTTTAATAAGGTTCCCACTAGACTTTTATGTTTCTCAAATCCCTAAGAGAAAACAAAGAAAACTTTCGATTTCTCTAGTTGGTTTTAGAACATGCATGCCTTAGGATTTTGACCTTGAGGAAAGCTCAATAAATCATAGGCCCACATACGATGGATAACTCCTTATCGATTATATCATATACAACTCCTAACCTGAAGTTCCTTATTCTAATCTTATCTTTACCTTGAGGAAAGCTCAACTAATAAAGAGAGATTATTCACTCATACCCACCATTTTGCGACAGCCTAAGTATAGTGCATATACCTTGAGGAAAGCTCAACGAATATATACAATAATCTTACCTCGTCTATTCAATATATTAATAGTAATACACATAACATCGCTACCTTGAGGAAAGCTCAACAACTAAGGAGTATGCAGGTAATCTATTTTTATATAAATGGTAAATGACAACTTTATATTAAAAATTCATAACCTTTAGTATATTATATTGAGTGATCGACTTATTGAATAATGTACTTCTTGTGAAATACCCTCATGATTCAAGTGTTAGACACATAAGAAATTATGATATGTTTGTACCAAAATTGGGCACAACACTCTTCAGACGTATTTAAAGAGATTAAAATGAAGAATATAAATGAAAAAGGAGATTAATCTAACAAACACGCAAAATAGACAAACATGAATGTAAGAACACAAGAATTTAGAGTGGTTCGACGTTGTAGCCTACGTCCACTATGGAAAGTTTGCTATTTTATTGACTTCGCTAAATGGTTACAACTAGTTACAACAGTACACTCTCATGCACTCGAGATACAATGGATTTTCCGACAGAGTATTGGTGTAGCAGAGTCAAAAGTCCATTTTCTTAAGGCCTAGGACTGCTATTTATAGGTGTAGGCCAAAAATATCTGGCTCGGATCTCGGAAGACTCCTTCTCTCATGCGGGTGACCCCACCAGATCGATCCCTGGACATTAGGCATCAATCCATGATGGATACGTACACAATTTGTATCGATCAAAAACGACTCAATTTGGGCTGAGATCGATCACAGACCAAGTAGAGGTGGTACGTAAGCTACTGTGAAAATTTGGTAGCATTAGGTCTTGTAGAGTTTGAGTTATGATCGATCCAAGTTTGGATTTGTAAAAGGCTGCCGAGTTCGTATCGATCCCATTTGTATCGATGGCTTCGTATCCATGCTAGCTCGTATCGATCGGAATGACGTGTCGCTATATTCTAGGATCGATCCACTTTTCATGCCGAGTGACTGAGTCTTCCACTTTTACATGCTTTGTGCGTATCGATCTGGAGTATTCCTTGCGTATAGATGGTTTGCATTTCTTCATACCGATGCTTTGTAACCGCTTCATATCGATACGAACCCATGTATTTTGTATCGATGACTTGGATACCATTTTGTATCGATCATTCCACACATCCTTCGTATCGATGATTTACGTGGCATGTTTCGTATCGATCATTGGCCGATCGATACGAATTGAGTTGATGGGGAGATCAATACGAAGCATGTACAAACAAGATCGATATGAAGTGTTGTTTATTGATGGATACGAAGTGGAGCAAATGTGATGGATACGAAGCAAGGTAATCATTGATGGATACGAACCGATGCTTACCTGACGGATACGAACCGATGCTTACTTGATGGATACGAACCGATGCTTACCTGATGGATATGAACCGATGTTTACCTGATGGATACGAACTAATGCTTACCTGATGGATACGAACCGATGTATACGAAACATATGTGTTTCACATGAGACTTGATTGATCCATAACTTGAGCATATGAACTCCGATTGACTTAAAATTTGAAACGTCGCCTCTTATTGCTTTGCTTGTCGTGTTTTGTCAATTGTAGCTCGATCCAAACTCAGACAAAATTTACCGGTATCCATAGTAGACCTATGTATAACTGATCTTCGGGACGAACTGTCCTTGGTTTCAATTTAATTTCTTGGTGTCACGGCCTTGCCAAAAGGTGGGATAACATTTTCCCCCCAAAGTATGTCTTGTGTGAACATGACGTGCTTTGAAAACTGCATTCTTCAGTTTGAAAAGTTCTATCTGATTTGTTGAATGGTCGTTGTCTTTTCGTCAAAAGACGTAACCTTTGTGTAATTTCCAGTATTGTAAATACTGAATTGTTGACTGCCAATGATTATGCAGTGCATTGTTGTAATTGAGTATCGAGTGTTAGTAATCCGTTGTTTACTGTTATGATTGTCATCAGGTGAGCATTTAATTCCTGTCAATTTTGAAAATGGAATGTTAGTCCGTCATACATGCACGTATGCTAGCTTGACTCCTATTCACGTTTGCACGTTCGTGGGTCGTTGTCAAGTTTTTTTATGGATCGAACTTCGTATCGATCCTCTCTTGGAACGATGTGAAATTCGAGTTGTAACAACGTTTGATGGTCGTTTTTGAGTATCCCTTCGTATTGATCCTCTCTTGGATCAATATGAGAAGTTGAAAAACACGCTTCGTATCGATGACTATCGATACGTGTCAATAGTTCTCTAAAATATTTCATATCGATGGACACGAATCTTTGTAGGCTTTAAAGTGTTGGTTACAGAGTTATCATTTCGTATCGATGAATTGCTGATGGGTCAGAATGGTCCAAATAAGTCCTTGTTGTCTCGTTCGTATCGATGGGCCACTGATGGATACAAATGGTTATGTCCTGGATCGATGGGGAATGGATACGAACAACTTTCTTTGTACCGATTGGAGGGGAGACTATTTTGATCGATCACTAGCACAGGGAGACGAATTGACATTTGCCTAGTGTCGAACCATATAAATAGAATTTTGTACTTAGAAATTTTTTTACTTGCTCTCTTTTTCCATTGCTTTCGTATCGATTAAAGAACCAAGAATTGGAAGTTGCTTTCGTCTCCAAGCTGTTTAATTCCTTAATCCTTTGAATTAACTGCCTAAATTAGGTAATTAAACCCACAAATTCACACGGAAATGATGAGATTCAAATTTTTTTGTCATTCCATTCGTAGTCGTGGCTGAGTCTGGTGAAGAGGTGGCCCGAGATGGCCGGAGTAAGGTCGATGAAGGTCAGAATGGTTTCTGTGTTGCTTGAGTTAATCGGAGATAAATAAGTGTAGATGGGTACGAAAGATGCATTTGTATCGAGGATGGGTGATGGAGTGAAGGAGCATTCATATCGATGATGGATGATAGACGAATTCGTATCGATCCGAGCAATGGAAATTCGTACCAATGGAGTGGGAAGCTTCGTATTGATATGGTGGGAGTTCGTATCGATCCAAAGCAATCGATACGAAGGCTTGGATCTGGGGATCAATACGAAGGCGCTGTATGCGATCGATACGAATTTGAAGGTTTTTATCGATACGAATTGACCTTTCGGCGATTGATACGAAATGTTGACTTTTCTGATCGACACGAATGGTACTTCTGGTGATCGATCCGAACTTGAACTCTGATGGATACAAAATTTTTGCACACTCGAATATTTGACTCCGACGAGCTTCTGCCTTGCATAATTGGACTTAACCGTTTCACTGCTTATTTGACTGCCCTTTGAAGCTCGTCGATGGAATTATAACTTGACAAATTTGACGAACTTTAACTTGGATCGATCTCCGAAGTCTGGATGGCACGGTTGTGATGGTCAACGATGACGTTCACTCCGGTTGAACTTCAAAGTCTTGTAGTTTTAACATCTCACAAATCTCGTAGAATTTCTTAAATATTATGTAGCATTGCACTGCAAAACTCATTCACACACTTCACACTAGGGGGAACATGGGTTTATTGTCGTCTAACGATGATTTTTTCTAAGTTCAACAGCTATGGAACCCGAAAGTTCGCAATCACAGGATGTCCAAAGTCCACCCCTTCCCGCAATTGAAATGTCGGTTATTGCAGCCGACGTTATTAGCCTTGCTCCGGATGAACTACTGGGAACAGTTTTTATCGCACATCCACAAGACTATGTTCCTTCCAATATTTCTAAAGATATGCTGGGCAGGATTCTTCTAAGGCATGGGCTATCAATAGACGATGTCTTGTTGCCAGAGCTAGAGGATAGAGCCCACGCTCCCCCGGAAGGGTACACAGCCTGCAATAGATTTATGTGTGTAGTTGGGATACTTCCTCCTTTTAACCGATTGTTCTACTTTTCTTGAGGATTGCTCCATCCCAATTGCATCCGAATGGGTATGCCTTGCTGAACAGTCTTTTTGTCATCTTCATGGAGCATCCCTTCCGCCATCCAACGGTAGAAGAGATCAGATTCTTATTCAATGTAAAGAGTCACGGGGACAACCCTTCCTTCACTTTCTTAGAGGCAGTAAGGAACTGTCAGATCATGGTCGGGGATTGGAGCAAGCTGAGCTATTTCAAGACCAAACGGTTCTTCGTTCGATGTCCACCGGGGTTCGCTAGACGATGGCTAGCAAGACGTAAGCGCACTAGCCTCTTTGCTGATTAACTGAATAATAGTAGTTGATGTCGAGTCTAACACTTTCTTTCTTTTATAGCTTCAATTTCGCGACCTGAAGGTGCTCAGTTTAAGGAGATAGTAAGAGTTCTTCAAGAGGTGTGCGCCGAGTACAGAGAGATCGATGAAGTCCTTATGGACAAAAATCTGATTGCCGTTGGGATAATTGACAGAGTTCAAAGCATTAGACTCACAGGAGTTCTTAGGATGGCCTCGGTGAGGCAAGCTCGAAGGAGAGCTCCTGGGATAGTAATTACCGAACAAGGCGGTGATGAGAATATGTCTGCTGGAGATGAGCTCGCGGCTGGGCCTTCGCAAAGTCTTCGATCTTTAGAGCGGAAGAGAAGAGGCAAGTCTACTGCTCGAAAATCTGTAAGGCGCAATACTGTCATAGCCTCTATGTCTCCTACTAGTCAAGAGATTCCTCCTTCGCAAATGGAGAGCTCTTTTACGGGACTAGTGGACATCCCCATTTCAGATGACTTGCCTTTGCAACAAGATATCGAGTTAGAGGGGCTTCAAAGCGCCTTAGACATAGGAGAGCCAACTCCTCGTAGTACGGCTATTAAAACTGGTTGGTTGGGGGGCTTGCACATGCATACACACACTTCACGACAACACACAATTTCTAATCACAAGCTATTCATCTCTGGAGATTACAAACTTTTTTTTGCTTTTCATTTTACAGATACGATGTCGAGGCAGGGATCTATGCTTGGTATTGTCCATTCTGCACGCCATTCATCTAGCTCATATTCTGAGTCTCGCAGACGTGAGGTCGATAGAGAATGCGATCGCGGCTACTCTAGTCAAGAGAGGGAGCGCTACAAGAGGGAAAGGGATAGGTAGAGGGAGATGGAGAGGTAGTATAGGCGCCATTCCCGGTCGCGCTTTCCGTCACCTAGAGATCCAACACAATCTTCTGGTTCTGGCAAACAACCCTCAGAATCTTCACATCAAGTACCACCTCCTCAAACTTCAAGGCCCGATGAACAACGTTGGAGAATCGAAACTGAAACCCCCGTCGCCACTGAACAAGTAGTTACAGAACCCACCGGGGAAGGAGCGATTAGAATCGCTAAGTTGAAAAAGGATTTCCCGAATGTCTGCTTCGACAGCTTCATATTTCCTCCACACTTAAAGCGAATTCCCAATGAGGCAGAACAGATGATGCATGACTACATATACGATGTTTATGGTCAATATCGGGAATGGATGAAGACCGTAAAGAAAGTTTCAGTGGTGGCCTTTGAGCGGGTAAAAACAATCGAAATACTAGAAACCGAACTCGCTAATCGGGACCGCATAATTCAGGTGCTCACTAGCGAGAATGAGTCTTTACGGAAAGCAGAGATGGAAGCTACTGAAAATGCCGATGAGGAAAATAAGTCTATGGAGAAAATGAGGCAGGAACACTTGGCCTTGGTCGAAGAGATGGGCCATAGGACCACCACGGTCGTAGCCAAAAGGGACGCTGCGTTAAAAGAGCTCGAGGAACTCAAAGCCAAATTTGCTGAAGTCGTCAAAGAAAAAGACGATGCCAATAAAGCTGCTTAGGAAGCATGCGAGCAAGCTGTGGTGCTCAGGGATAAGAGGGATGCTGCAACGCTAAAGGTTCAGGAAGCCGAGGCCAGGTTTGAGGGAGAAGTGAGAGCGGCGGAGGCTAGGTTGGAGGGTGACATTGAGGATCTCCTGATCACATATAACATCAATGTTCTGAAGCACCACAACCTATGATGGCTCGACGATTATCCGCTTCATCTGTACAATGCTTGGTGCCGCTTGGTTGAAGATGAAAAGGTGGAACATCACACTACGTCTACTAATGAGTTTGAGTTGGAGAATCGGGTGTTGACTGACGATGAGAGAAAAGTTCTCCACGATGCCATTGTTACATACGAAAAGGAGAAGCTTGCCGCTCAGCAATTGGAAGTTGGAGAGGGTTCTGGAGTTGAACATCACAAAGCGAGTTCCTAAATGCCTGCATCAAATCAACCCGAACTTATTTCTACAGTAGACCCTCCAGCTATTCAAGCTTATGACCCTGATCAGCCGCACTTGACTCCAGTTCGCGAGCATGTTTCTGATGGCGCTCCGGATCCACCCGCGAGCCAATCTGAGGAAGGTATTCTGAACACTTCTCGTATTTATTCAAAGTTAAGAGTGCTATCAGGAGATGTCACTAATGTATTTTCTTGTCTCCATTCAGTTATAGGATCTGCACCGGCTGAGCCTCCTGCAACCCAAGAGCTGCATCACAAGCAAGAGGCTATTATGATGGTGGCGACGACCACTACAGCTGCTACATCGATTGGGGAAGTTCATGAGAGCGCTTTTATTCTTGGCGAACAAATGATGGAAGAACTCCTCGGTCATCAGGGCGATCCACTTACCGACTTTCCTTTTGTCATGACCGAAGGCGCATTCACATCCAGCTCTTCGGGCCCAACTAGTAGCATTCCCATGGACGCTCAAGCAATTCATGAGGAAGAGGTAATGGCGGAGATCAATGCTGAACTAGAAGCAGCCGCACAGGCCAATAGCATTGGAGGTGGTATGGCGGGTCCTGGTTCGGCTCCTCTGCGAATGATTTCTCCCTGCGGTACAATCATTATCACTGGCGTACCTCCTGTGTCCTCCCATATTGAAAGTGCCCCTATTCCTTCGACCACACATTCAGAAAGTATTGCAATCCCCATGAGTTCGGAGGAAGAGACTACCATAATTACCCCGACCGGGGGTCAATCAGGGAAAAGAAAAAGCTCGAAAAGACACCAAAGTGGCAGTTTGAGCGGCTCGACTCCAAAGAAGAAGAAGAAGTCGAAGGAGCAGGCTTGTCCTTTTGTCTCTTCTTTTTTGGTAGATAGATAGGAATTTCTTTTTGCTTCCTGCAGGTCGTGTATATATGCGGGTTCGGCCCCTGCTTATAGGAATTCTTGGAATAATTTTTGTACTTATCCTTTTCTTTTAAAGAATAGTTATAATGAAATTCCATTTTTTTTTCAACATAACTCTGTGTTTATTTGCTTAAGTGTTTTGGCACTCGAATTTCCATTCAATGTACTTGTGAGGCTTTAGTCTCTGAATCAGACTTGAGTTTAGTTGTTAGGTCCCAAAGTCATAGCTTCAGGTTATAACCAAACGTTAAGTCGAGTCCCAATATTGCACTGTCTCGATCAATAGTTGGTACTTGAGTTTTCCCCTAGTCTTGGCGATGAATTGAAGTGGTCGGTCGACAGTCGCTTTCCGCCTTCAATAAATTGAGCTTAACTTAGTCGGAAAAGAGTTGAAATGAGACGAGTTTGAGTGGTCGGACCACACTCACTCATCTACTAGTAATCACATCCACACTCTGGGGATTGCACTTGTGTGTCGGCGGTCGATCACGCCCGTTTAATGTTTAAAGGTATGTCTGCACTCCAGGGACTTAAGTTATTTTACGGGCGGTCAGTCACACCGGTTTGATATTTAGAATTTCGTTCGCACTCTGGGGACTTAGATTGATTTGTGGGTGGTCAGTCACACCCAGTTGGTGTTTATACTCTGGTCTGCACTCCGGGGACTCGGAGTTGTCTCACGGGTGGTCGGTTCGCACCCGGTTTGTGTTTATACTCCAACCCGCACTCTGGGGACTTAGAGTTAGTCGATGGGTGGTCAGTCACACCCATTTTGATGTTTATACTCCACTTCGCACTGTGGGAATCTGGAGTTGATCGACAGACGGTCAGTCACATTTGCCTAAGTGTTGGAATCTCGTTTGCACTCCGGGAACGATAAGTTGATCAGGGACGCGGACGGTCGGATCACATCCACCCTGAGTAGGTAAGTGAAGTCGTAGATGGACGGATCCATCCTCCTTGAGTTTAGATTGTACATGGGCAAAGTCATGGGTGGACGGGTCCACCCTCCTCGAACCCATGTTTGGATTTGCAATTTATACTACAGCTCGCATTCTGGGAACCAGAGTTTGTTGGAGGATTATCGTGTATCAATCCTTTTTTGCTTCAGTGTAGTTGTTTGCTCCCGAGCCTGGGTTTCACTTAGCGAGTGAGCGGTCGTATCACAGTCACTCCCTATTTGAATAAGTCCCACCGTGGGATGGAACTTAGATCTCCATGCATTGTGATGTTCGCAAGATGCATTTCAAGAATCGTCGCTCTGGCTCGACTAGTTTGCATTTTACTGTTGAAATAAGAAAGTACGACAAAGTCAGTTGCCTTATTACAAGTTCAAATTTCAAAATCCATAAACAAATTTCCAATGAAAAGTAGACTAAATGAATAAACAAAGCCTATTATGTGTAGTAGCGACGGAGACTCCCGCTATTCCAAGCTCTCGGCAATGTAAGACCATCAACAGTTGATAATTTGAATGTGCCATCTCCAAGTCTCCGTTTGCTGACATAATAGACTGGTCGTTGGACTCGATCCTCCTTGCGAACCAATGCGGCACTAATGGTGTTTGCCGAAACTGCCAGATAGATGTACAGTCTTTCATGATCAACTGGCTTTGATAGAATTGGCGGCGTCGCCTGGTGTTGAATCAGGGCTTGGAATGCACCTTCACACTCCTTAGTCCTTTAAAAGTTCCATTTTCCTTTCCTGATTAGATCGAAGAAGGGAATACATTCGTCGATGGATTTGGAAATGAATCTGCTCAAAGCTGCCACCTTCCCGTTGAGGCTTTGTACTTGCTTCATAGTTCTGGGAGTCTCGAGATCCCGAATCGCCCAGATCTTGTCAGGATTGGCTTCAATGCCTCGAGCATTGACAATGAATCCAAGGAACTTTCCGGATGTGACTACAAAGTGACACTTCAACGGGTTGAGCTTCATTCGGTACTCTCAGAGGATGTTGAACATTGTTTCCAAGTCTTTGACGTGATCGGTGGAGAGCCGCGGCTTTACAAGCATATTGTCCACGTGCAGCTCCATAGTTTTCCCGATTTGGTTAGCAAACATCCGACTGAAAGACTTTGATAGATCTCCCCAACATTCTTAAGTTCGAATGACATCACTTTATAGCAATAGAGTCCCAGATCGGTGATAAAGCTGGTATGCTCCTGATCGGGTAGGTGCATCAATATATGATTGTAGCCGGAATATGCATCCATAAAAGACAAGAGCTCGTGTCCGGCTGTCGAATCTACAAGCCGATCAATTCTGGGAAGCGGAAAGCTGTCTTTAGGGAAGGCTTTATTTAGGTCTGAGTAGTCCACACAAGTTCTCCATTTCCCGTTTGGTTTCCTAATAGGCACTGGATTGGATACCCACTCTGGATATAATGCATCTTTGATGAACTCATTCAATCCACCTCTTCATTTAGGACGACAGATCTCTCTGGATCCATACCACACCTTTTCTGCTTATCCACCTCTTCATTCAAGAAAAGACACCAAAGTGGCAGTTTGAGCGGCTCGACTCCAAAGAAGAAGAAGAAGTCGAAGGAGTAGGCGTGTCCTTTTGTCTCTTCTTTTTTGGTAGATAGATAGGAATTTCTTTTTGCTTCCTGCAGGTCGTGTATATATGCGGGTTCGGCCCCTGCTTATAGGAATTCTTGGAATAATTTTTGTACTTATCCTTTTCTTTTAAAGAATAGTTATAATGAAATTCCATTTTTTAGCATAACTCTGTGTTTATTTGCTTAAGTGTTTTGGCACTCGAATTTCCATTCAATGTACTTGTGAGGCTTTAGTCTATGAATCAGACTTGAGTTTAGTTGTTAGGTCCCGAAGTCATGGCTTCAGGTTATAACCAAACGTTAAGTCGAGTCTCAATATTGCACTGTCTCGATCAATAGCTGGTACTTGAGTTTTTCCCCCAGTCTCGGGGATGAATTGAAGTGGTCGGTCGACAGTCGCTTTCCGCCTTCAATAAATTGAGCTTAACTTAGTAGGAACAGAATTGAAATGAGAAGAGTTTGAGTGGTCGGACCACACTCACTCATCTACTGGTAATCGCATCCACACTCTGGGGATTGCACTTGTGTGTCGGCAGTCGATCACGCCCGTTTAATGTTTAAAGTTATGTCTGCACTCTAAGGACTTAAGTTATTTTACGGGCGGTCAGTCACACCCGTTTGATATTTAGAATTTCATTCTCACTCTGGGGACTTAGATTGATTTGTGGGTGGTCAGTCACACCCAGTTGGTGTTTATACTCTGGTCTGCACTCCGGGGACTCGGAGTTGTCTCACGGGTGGTCGGTTCGCACCCGGTTTGTGTTTATACTCCAACCCGCACTCTGGGGACTTAGAGTTAGTCGATGGGTGGTCAGTCACACCCATTTTGATGTTTATACTCCACTTCGTACTGTGGGAATCTGGAGTTGATCGACAGATGGTCAGTCACATTTGCCTAAGTGTTGGAATCTCGTTCGCACTCCGGGAACGATAAGTTGATCAAGGATGTGGACGGTCGGATCACATCCACCCTGAGTAGGTAAGTGAAGTCGTAGATGGACGGATCCATCCTCCTTGAGTTTAGATTGTACATGGGCGAAGTCATGGGTGGATGGGTCCACCCTCCTCGAACCCATGTTGGGATTTGCAATTTATACTACAGCTCGCATTCTAGGAACCGGAGTTTGTCGGAGGATTATCGTGTATCAATCCTTTTTGGCTTCAGTGTAGTTGTTTGCCCCCGAGCCTGGGTTTCACTTAGCGAGTGAGCGGTTGTATCACAGTCACTCCCTATTTGAATAAGTCCCACCGTGGGATGGAACTTAGATCTCCATGCATTGTGATGTTTGCAAGATGCATTTCAAGAATCGTCGCTCTAGCTCGACTAGTTTGCATTTTACTGCTGAAATAAGAAAGTACGGCAAAGTCAGTTGCCTTATTACAAGTTCAAATTTCAAAATGCATAAACAAATTTCCAATGAAAAGTAGACTAAATGAATAAAAAAAGCCTATTATGTGTAGTAGCGACGGAGACTCCCGCTATTCCAAGCTCTCGACAAAGTAAGACCATCAACAGTTGATAATTTGAATGTGCCATCTCCAAGTCTCCGTTCGATGACATACGGCCCTTCCCATGTTGGTTTCATATGTGAAGGGACCGTATAGATTCTCTTGAGTATGAGATTGCCAAGTTCAAAGGTTCGGGGTCAGACCTTAGTATTGTATAATCGGGCGACTTGACTTTGGTGTGTGGCTGCCCTCAAATCAGCCTCTTCCCGCTTCTCATCCAATAAATCCAGAGATTCGGCAAGTAATACGGGGTTCATCTTCGGGTCATAATATGTCACACGATAAGAAGGTACTTCCAATTCAACTAGAATAACAGCTTCAGAGCTGTAGGAAAGTGAAAATGGAGTGTGGTCGGTCGTGGACTTGTGGGTAGTTCGATATGCCCATAGGGCCATGGGAAGTTCATCGACCCATCTACCTCCAGCCTTCTCCAGTCGTTTCTTCAGAATGGACTTAATAACTTTATTAACAGCTTCGACCTATCCATTTGCTTGAGGGTGAGCAACCGCCGAGAACTTCTTCTGAATATGGAAACATTGACAGAAATTATTGAACTCGACACTGTTGAACCGGGTCCCGTTGTCAGTGATAACCGTATGTGGGAGGCCAAAACGACAGATGATGTTGTGGACAACAAAGTTGATTACTTTCTTCATCGTGATAATAGTAAGGGGCTCAGCTTCTGCCCATTTGGTAAAGTAGTCAACTTCAATAATGGCGTACTTCGCACCACCTTTAGCCAAAGGTAAAGATCCAATTATATCAATGCCTCATGTGGCGAATGGCATGGACTGACCATCTGAGTAATTTCGGTAGGAGGGGCTCTTGGAATTCGAGCATGTTTTTAGCATTTGTCACATCTCTTGGCATAGTCCGATGCATCTCGATTCACAGTCAGCTAATAATACCCGTATCGGAGTATCTTCTTAGTAAGGGCTTGCCCCCCAGTGTGATCGTCGCATTCTCCTTCGTGTACATCGTGTAACACTCGTTTGATTTCTTCGTGGGCGATACACCGGAGTAAAGGAATAGAGTATAATCTCCTGTACATGACTCCATGCTGGATAATGAATCGCGAAGCTTTCCGGAGAACTTATCTTTTCTCACTTCTGCGCTCAGACAAAGCTCCGTGTTCGAGATAGTTTCTGAATGGGGTCATCTATGACTCCTTTTCGGGCGTTGCCCCATGCACCCGGTCCGTCTCCATCTGATCGATACTCGGAGAGGTAAGTGTCTCAATGGGGACGAGTCCCATTTGCTGTGCTTCACCAGTGCTGGCCAGTTTTACCAAAGAATCAGCCTTCTGATTGTGCTCCTGGGGTATACAGAGGATGGTGTAGTAGTAGAACTTATTCAGCACTTCCTGGACCCGAGCGAGATAAGCAGCCAACCTCTGGTCTCTTGCTTGGTATTCTCCTCGAACCTGGCATACGACCAATTGCGAGTCGCAGTAGATCTCCATAGCAATAATTCTCAAGTCTTTGGCAAGTCTGAGTCTGGCGAGTAAAGCTTCATATTCGGCCTCAGTGTTAGTTGTGCGGAAGTCAAACTTCAAAGCATAACATATGAATTGACCTTCTATGGTTTCAAGTACAACTCCAGCGCCTAAGCAGCGGTCGTTTGATGCACCGTTGGTGTACAACTTCCATATGTATTTGGGAGATTCACTGGTTTTGGGCAAGTTCTCTGGTATAGTAAATTTAGCGATGAAGTCCGCCAGAACTTGTCCTTGGATGGCTCATCTCGGTGTATAAGCAATATCAAACTGACTCAACTCGATGTTCCACTTGAGCAACCTACCAGACGTATCAGGCCGTGTAAGGACCTATCGTAACGGCTGGTCGGTGTAGACCGTGATCGGATGGGCCTGGAAATATGGATGGAGCTTTCTAAAGGCAACAACGAGGCAGTAAGTGAGCTTTTCTAACTTTAGATAGTTCCTTTCCACCCCGGTCAATCGTTTGCTGACATAATAGACTGGTCGTTGGACCCGATCCTCCTCGCAAACCAATGCGACACTGATGGCGTTTGCCGAAACCGCCAGATAGATGTACAGTCTTTCATGATCAACCGGCTTTGACAGAATTGGCGGCATCGCCTGGTGTTGAATCAGGGCTTGGAATGCACCTTCACACTCCTCAGTCCATTAAAAGTTCCATTTTCCTTTCCTGATTAGATCGAAGAAGGGAATACATTCGTCGGTGGATTTGGAAATGAATCTGCTCAAAACTTCCACCTTCCCGTTAAGGCTTTGTACTTGCTTCATAGTTCTGGGAGTCTCGAGATTCCGAATCGCCCAGATCTTGTCAGGATTGGCTTCAATGCCTCGAGCGTTGACAATGAATCCAAGGAACATTTCGGATGTGACTACAAAGTGACACTTCAACGGGTTGAGCTTCATTCGGTACTCTCGGAGGATGTTGAACATTGTTTCCAAGTCTTTGACGTGATCGGTGGAGAGCCACGGCTTTACAAGCATATTGTCCACGTACAACTCCATAGTTTTCCCGATTTGGTTAGCAAACATTCGGTTGAAAGACTTTGATAGGTCTCCCCAACGTTCTTAAGTTCGAATGACATCACTTTATAGCAATAGAGTCCCAGATCGGTGACAAAGCTGGTATGCTCCTGATCGGGTAGGTGCATCGATATCTGATTGTAGCCGGAATATGCATCCATAAAAGACAAGAGCTCGTGTCCGACTGTCGAATCTACAAGCCGATCAATTCTGGGAAGCAGAAAGCTGTCTTTAGGGAAGGCTTTATTTAGGTCTGAGTAGTCCACACAAAGTTCTCCATTTCTCGTTTGGTTTCCTAACAGGCACTGGATTGGATACCCACTTTAGATATAATGCATCTTTGATGAACTCATTCATCTTGAGCTTATCCACCTCTTCATTCAGGACAACAGATCTCTCTGGATCCATACCACACCTTTTCTGCTTAACCGGGACATGTCGTGGATCAATATTCAATGTATGGCTCGCAATATCCGGCGAGATCCCACACATGTCTGAGTGCGTCCAAGCAAACACGTCGAGGTTTGCCCAGAGAAATTCAACCAATTCCTCCTTCATCTGCTGGCTTAGCTGAGATCTAACCTTTATTATTCTGGAGTCATTATCATCATCGATCGGAACATCGATCGAAACATCGATCGTCAACTCTGCCGGGAAAGCCTGACTGTCTTTGACTTCCTCTTCATTATCATCATCTCTTGGATCAAGATCTTTTACGAATTGGTTTTGGCGCCCGGGCCTAGGCCCAGGCGTTAGCTGTCTATTATCAGTAAAACAGACGTAAAGAGATTCCTCTACATCCTTGCCCTTCTCCTTCCACGCGCCTTTTCCCCATAGCTCAGCAATATAACAAGCGCGTCCAACCGCCTGATCTCCTTGTACAAATCCAACCCCATGGTCTGTGGAGAACTTAAGAGTTAAGCACCATAAAGCAATGACTGCCCTGAATTCAGCTAGGGCCGGTCGGCCCAAAAAAGCATTATATGGAGAGTTAACGTCCAACACAACAAATTGTAGAATCCGGAGTCTCCAGCGATCTCCTATTCCCAACTCCACTAGTAACTCCACCATTCCAATGGGTATCGTTGCACTTCCATTAAATCCATGTATGCGAGACTGACACGGCTTTAAGTCCTTAGCTTCCATTTTCATCTGGTCATAAGCTCGTTTGAAGAGAATATTCACGGAGCTTCCACTATCTACCAAGATCCTCTTCATCCAAGCAGGACCTACTTGAGCTGATATGACTAGTGGATCAATGGTGGGGGCTTCGACTTTTTCGGCATCTCTGTCTTGAAAAATGATGTCGTCTGTCATCATCTTTTGTTGTTTCGCCGGAGCCCCATCATCAAGATTACTGCTACATTCGAAGTCTGCATGCCTAACCAAACTGGCATACGACTCCATTTCCCTCCAGCTTTGATCAGCTGAGGGAGGACCACCACTAACTGTGTTAATAACCAACCTCCCGCCAGTACCGCGGGTTCCTTCGGTCTAGCCTGATTCTGAACTTGATTCTAGCTTGATGGGCACACACCTCCAGCCTGCGGTGCCCGAAAAAATTGTTCCAACTTCTTCTCTCGAATTAACTTCTTAATAAAGTCCTGTAAATGGCAACACTCATTGGTATTGTGACCATAGAAATCATGGAATCTACAAAATTTCCCAGATTGAATTTGCTTTTCGGATGACTACTTCGGAGCAGGCTTCTTATATTGGCCAGTATTACAGGTTTGCAAATAAACATTCTCCAGGGATGTATTCAATGGGGTATATTGGTCAAACATTGGAGCTCTGCGTTGCGGTCCGCAATTTTGATCTCGCTTCTTACCCTGACCCCCATCGCCTTTCTGCTGATTCTGCTTATTCTGTATATTCAACTGCACTTTACCGGAACTCTCACCGGTTTGTTTCACAGCGACGTTACTTTGAAAGCCTTCCACACTGGGCCCCACATCATCATGCTTTCTAGATTTTCTAGTGTCTTCTCGCCTCAAGAACCATGTCGCCTTAGCATAGAAACGATCCAGTGATGCGGGGGTTTCCCAGTCAACCAATTGCTGAATTCGGAATCAGGATCGATTTCTGTAGTCAGTGCCATCAATATGGAATTGTCATTAGGGTTACTGATTTCGCACATGTGGCATGAAACATTTCCGGATAGCATCCGAGTGTCTCTCCTGGAGCTTGAGTGACGCTGGATAAGGTGTTAACATCCTTCGGCCTCGTGACGTGTATACGAAACTGTTCGACGAATTTCATAGCTAACTGATCAAAGCATGAAATGGATCGGGGCGGTAAGCGAGTAAACCACATGGTTGCGATACCCCCAAGGGAGATAGGAAAGCTTCTACATTTGGCCGCATCGTTAGCTCGTGCGGCCTTCATAAGCCATTCATACTTTAAGATGTGTTTGTTAGGTTCTGAACTCCCTTCATAAACAGGTAAAGTCGGCATCTTGAATCAGCGAGGTGGTTCAGCATAGAGGATGTCCTAGTGAATGGTGTATGAATCCAGGAGATACCCCAATCGTCATTGGTGAGGCCTTGACTTTCATGGATCATCTGACGGATCATGGTTGCAGTGTTTGGCATTTGGACATTCTGGGCCAAGGTGTGGTCAGGTTCCACAATGCGAGGACGGTCCGAGCACGGTCGATGGTCCATGCCTTGCCTCCTTGGTTCCAGGTTTTCGGGCACATAGGGTTCAGGAGCATGATTATGTTAGCGAAGGGTCGGAGCTGCTCGGTTCCAAAGGTTAGCTTCCAAGTCTTTGGCGGCGGCGGCTGCATGGCTATCAGTGGGATGATAGGGAAGTGCCCCTCCTCGGGAGGAGGGTTCAGCCTGGTGCCCTGTAGAAGGACCAGCTCCAACTTGTCCAAGATTCAGAGTGCGCTGATGCTCGGATGCTTGTGCGTAGCTTCCATCCAGCCGTGGACAAGTAGATCTATGGTTGAAGTCGGAGGAAGCTGAGCTGTCGATGGACGAATATGAAGCATGATCCCTTTTGGATCTCCTTCGTCTTTCCTCATTCAGTCGGTTGGTTAGCTCCGTGTTGGCATGGATCTGTTGGGTGAGCTGCTGGAGGCTTTGAGTCAGTTCCTGCATTAGCATTTGGAATTCCTCCCTGGTGACAGGGCCTTGCAGATCTGAAGGTCCGACTGAGTTCTGACCTATAGCGGGTAGCTGCGCGGGGTTCTGTCTATCCCGTCCTTCTTGATCTGCATCAGTTGAGGTGGTCCTAGTAGTAACCATGGTGAATGATGTAGCTCCTTCCTAGATTTGACGCAACCTGAATAGGATGGAAGAACTAATGGAAATGAGATCTGGATCTTCTCCTTAGATTCTTGCAATCCAACGACGGCACTAGATCCAATGAGCAGGAGAAAATCTGGGTTTCTCAGTGAAAGCACCAAAGTGTCTATACCAAAATTGGGCACAACACTCTTCGAACGTATTTGAAGAGATTAAAAAGAAGAATATAAATGAAAAAGGAGATTTATCCAACAAACATTCCAAAACAGACACACAGAAATGCAAGAACACAAGAATTTAGAGTGGTTCGGCGTTGTAGCCTACGTCCACTATGGATAGTTTGTTGTTTTATTGACTTTGCTAAATGGTTACAAGTGGTTACAATAGTACACTCTCAAGCACTCGAGATACAATGGAGTTTCCGGCAGAGTATTGGCGTAGCAGAGTCAAAAGTCCATTTTCTGAAGGCCTAGGACTGCTATTTATAGGTGTAGGACAAAAATATCTGGCTCATATCTTGGAAGGCTCCTTCTCTCATGCGGGTGGGCCCACCAGATCGATCCCTGGACATTTGGGACCAATCCATGATCGATACGTACACAATTCGTATCGATCAAAAACGACTCCATTTGGGTTGGGATCAATCAGAGACCAAGTAGAGGTGGTACGTAAGCTCCTATGGAAATATGGTAGCATTTGGACTTGTAGATTTTGAGTTATGATCGATTCAAGTTTGAATTTGTAAAAGGCTGCCGAGTTTGTATCGATCCCATTCGTATCGATGGCTTCGTATCCATGCTAGCTCGTATCGATCAGAATGACGTGTCGCTATATTCTAGGATCGATCCACTTTTCATGCCGAGTGACCGAGTCTTCCACTTTTACATGGTTTGTGCGTATCGATCTAGAGTACTCCTTTGGTATCGATGGTTTGCACTTCTTCGTACCGTTGCTTTGTAACCGCTTCGTATCGATACGAACCCATGTATTTTGTAACGATGACTTGGATGCCGTTTCGTATCGATCATTCCACACATCCTTCGTATCGATGATTTACGTGGCATGTTT
This sequence comes from Allium fistulosum, assembly GCA_030737815.1. Taxonomy (NCBI): domain Eukaryota; kingdom Viridiplantae; phylum Streptophyta; class Magnoliopsida; order Asparagales; family Amaryllidaceae; genus Allium; species Allium fistulosum. The sequence goes on from CM060903.1 coordinate 499,164,718, forward strand.
CGTATCGATCGTTGGCCGATCGATACGGATTGAGTTGATGGGGAGAACGATACGAAGCATGTACAAAGGATATCGGTACGAAGTGTTGTTTATTGATGGATATGAAGTGGAGCAAACGTGATGGATACGAAGCAAGGTAATCATTGATGGATATGAACCGATGCTTACCTGATGGATACGAACCGATGCTTACCCGATGGATACAAACCATGCTTACCTGATGGATACGAACCGATGCTTACCTGATGGATACGAACCAATGCTTACCTGATGGATACGAACCGATGTATAAGAAACATATATGTTTCACATGAGACTTGATCGATCCATAACTTGAGCATATGAACTCCGATTGACTTGAAATTTGGAACGTCGACTCTCATAACTTTGCTTGTCTTGTCTTGTCAGTTGTAGCTTGATCCGGACTAGGACAAAATTTATCGGTATCCATAGTAGACCTGTATATAATCGATCTTCGAGACGAACTATCCTTGGTTTCTAGTTAATTTCTTGGTGTCACGGCCTTGCCAAAAGGCGGGATAACACGATATATATACTTTTATGTGTGTATTTATTCCTTAAGACTATTTAGGGTTTCTTTAATGTTCCACCTTTAGTTTATACATTTATATTGTATAAGTTTTATTATTATATAACTTCTATACTTTATTCAACTTGTATATTAATTAAACCTTATTTAATTAATTAACACTTTAATTAATTAATATATTATTCAATTATAACATATTATATTGTGTATATATATTATAACCTTTATAGCAATACACATATATCTTATAAATATGTATCTTAATTTATTAATTAGCTTTTAATTAATTTATTTAATTAAACAATTTTAATTAAATTGTATTAATTTTGAAAATTCTTTTATACACACATGTATACTCATATTGTCTTAAATAATTCAAGACAACATAACATATAGCATATATATATATATAATTTACTTATTTAATTAGTCTATTTATTTTATTAATCTTATTAATAAATAATATTTTTAAATTAATTTCATAATATTTTAAAACATTTTGAAAACTTATATTACATTATAACTTTTATAACATACATGTCTTATTTTAAATTAAACTTTTAAAGTCAAAATCTTTAATTATTAGTTTTCAAAACAATTATGAAAATTAGCCCAAGGAGCAACTCAAATTGGACCTTCTCTTTTAGGGCAACCTTGGGGCCTACTTCACCTTTTAAGCCAGCCCGATATCCCATAAGGTAGGAAACTTGATTAACAAAACCCAAGCCTAGAAACTACTTTTCTGGACACCCTATTTGATTGGAAAGCTTAGATGGTTAGCCCTAACATAACTAATTTAGACCGCATACGCTATTTGGCTATGATACCATTGAATGAAATGGTCGTGCGCGTAGCAGGTAAAATGGGGGAATTTTAAACAAAATTCATTTATAGGTCTTGTTAAGCCTATGAAGTATAAATTTATTTTGACCTTATCTAAATTGATTTCGAATAAAATCATTATTCTATTCGATTTTTTAAATAAAGTTTTATTCAATATCATGTTTGTATATATAAATGTACATGAGTATTGTATACACATGTACGTATCGTGCACATGCAATATAAATAGTGCGCATATTACACATGCATGTATATAGGTGTTGGGATTTACACTACAATGGACTAGTTCACCACTTCGTATACATATGTGTTGTCTAATTTATGTGCACGCCCACACACAAATAAACGCATGCGTGCTCGCACACACACGCAGATATATATATATATATATATACATATAGTTTAGTATGTATCAAGTTATACTTATAATATCCAGTCTAGTTAAACTTATAGAAAGTTGTAGACATAGAAAGTTAATTTCTTTATTTAATGTCATTCCAATGGGTAATCTTTAAACATAGAAAGATAGTATTCTATAGAAGGATGTTATTATATTAAATCTAAATCTTAATATATATAGTTAAGTATGATATCAAATCTAAATCTAGAAATCCAAATATCTTTTAACTTTAAGCTTAAATCAATAAACTAAAATTACACTGTGTGTGTGTTTGTGAAAAATAATTTAATTTTTTTAGAATATTTGTGACCAAAACTATATGTATGAATACACACACACACATATATAGGTACACACACACACACATATTGTTAGCACCAAAATTGGTCACTAACACCCAAGAAAAGATTTGTGTAGAGAGATTAATGAAGATAGTAAATTAAAACAGAAGAATATATGCAAAACTAACTGTAGAAACAAGAACATCAGAATTATAGTGGTTCGGCGTAACTGCCTATGTCCACTGTTAATGTAATCTTTATTGCTTTTCCCAAAGACTTGAATACAGATACAATCCGTAAACAAATAACTCGAATATAAGTTTGGACTGAAAGAAGTGAGTACCAAAAATGGCAGAGTATCCCTGGAGTTATCCCAAAAAGGTCCCCTCCACTGTACCCCTGCCCCTCTATTTATAGACGAAGATAGGCTGGACTCCCTTCGCAGGCCCAAGACAAAAGTAGTTCGGCCCATAGTTGTGAGTCAACTTGACCGAACAAGTCAGGCCGAACCACTTCCACCGAACCACCTATGCTGACCCATAGGTTGCCTTGTTGTTGACTCGAAGCGGTCCCCTCAAGGAACTCGAAGCAAGTAGTATTTTGACTCGAAGCAAAAGAAACGTCAACCGCGTCACTCTGTTGTACTTGACTAACCTCTGTAAGAATCACCGACCCATGTCAGCCGACCCACGCACGCCGAACCTTCCTCGGCCGAACCACGAACACTGAAACACAACTGACCATCCTGTCTTGGCTATGCTCCTTTAACTGAGCGACACGTGACTTAGTCCTTTTGAGGCCGGACCACGATCGGCCGAACCACTTCGTCTTTCCTATCTTGGCCGAGCGATGACCTTCTCTTCAAGGCCGAGCGATGGGTGGCTGAACCACCCTGACGGAACAACCTTGGCCGAGCCATACTTGACCGATCCACCGTATTTACATTCCAACGTCGATCCACCTTGTATGCTTGTACCTTACAACCATGCCGACCAACACCGAACATGTTGATCCATCCATAGACTAGACCAAACTTGAATCACACCAACCTCTTATGCTTCCAACCCATTCTTAGCTCAAGCCCCGTCTGGATTAGTCCATAGACTCTACGACTAACGCCATGTAGCCGGGCCAAAGTGCCGGGTAACATATATATATATATGTATGTATGTATGTATGTATGTATGTATTGTAATTCAAGTAACATATATAGTTAAATTTAATTCAATCTTTTAACTAGGCAAGAAACAAAATCTTACAACTTTATATAAAAGACAAACTCATGAATTGTAGAACAATAGGAAACCTTTTGCCTTTCTTTTTTTTGAAAAGAATAACATGAAATCTTGATCATTATATCAAAATACATGTATATTTTATGAACAAAAGGAAACTTATGTATATTTATACACATAATTTGTATCTAAAAAACATGCATATGAACTTAATTCAATATATATATTAAACAATTAATTGTATTTTCCAATCTATACGAGTGTGTGTGTATAATTAAATTTATCATCTACACAGAAAAAAATTGTAGTTTCCTTTGTTATAAAATAATAATACATATGAAAAAAGTTAGTTAATTAATAAAACTATAAAATTATATAATTACATATGCAGTTCCTTTGTAAATTAAAATTGTATAATAAAATTCATTTTCATACATTGTCAATTTTAAGATTGAAAAGGAAAAATTCAATTTTGATTTCATCACCAAAATTACATATCCAAACATATATACAAATCAAAATTTTAATCGAACATTTACATACATATGTTCATATTTTAGCATCACATGCCAATAGCACATACATATAGGGAATCGTGATAATGAATAACTAATTAAACAAAAGAATATGGTAATCAATTATATAATTGTAAGAGTTTATAACTAAAGATAATACCTTACCATCGCCCAAGAGAATAATTTGAATATTGAATCTATATAACGCCATTTGAAGTCTTAATCAACACTTCCAAAAGGCGGAACCCCTTTGAGAAAGCTACCCACCGTTTCTTCTTATTTTTGATTGAATTTGTGTTGTATTTTGCTTGAATTTTAAGAGGAGGTGAAGGGAGATTTTCAGCCATGAATGATTAAGAAACGTGGAAGCAAAAACCCTAGGAAGAATTATAAGAAAAGAGTGGCAAGAGATGTTTAAATAGCAAGGAAAGAAGGAGGTCAAAGGTAGAAACATATCTTTCTTTTCCTTAGCCATTTACACATCTTTTGGAATCAAATTCAAAGCCAATTCCTCTCGATCGTGTCCGGTCATACATGTCTCCTTATTTAGCCTCATCTCTTCAAGCCATATCATATATTTTACATTTAAATCAAATTTAATCGTACATCGATATCGTATATCTACAAGTTTGTATATTACTTTTATATACGCATTATTTTTAATACTGATCAACACAATTCAAAAAAAAATTATAACTAATATTTCACAAATATTAATTAATTAACTAATTATAACATTTATAATTTATTTAAATCGGGTGGTAGGCGGAGGATTCAACATTACGGTTGTGTCGACCCTTTAGGTGCAAATTCGATCAGCAATTAATATCGAGCAGTTCAAATATTAGCATTAACACGTCACCTTAGCTAGTGGTGTGACATTTTGGCCAAATTTACCATTTATATAGCTTCGGTAAAATCCAATTTTACATATTTAAGCACTACCCAGTAGTGATAATTATTTACACCAATTCTCTTCATCAACACTATATCATATTAGGATTTATGGAATTTGGTGATGGTCGAAATTACAACATCGTCCATATTCAACTTTATAGTCTAAACACAAGTCTTTGGTTCAATAATAATAATTGTTATTAACCTAACTGCTCCAGCCAAAGACGTTGACTTTGAGTTGACTTCATTTGACCGTGATACTAACCTTTTATAACCGAGGTGAAGAATTCTCTCTTGAATAGTGTCTCACTTTCAATGCTTCCACTCAATCCAACTATAGTTTTTCGTTGGATGTCGTGTCACGATTTAACTATAATCAAAGTGGAGTTTTCATTTTAATGCTTGACGGTATTCTCAAGTTAAGCTAATTGTGTAATATTGCCATAGTGATATTTTCTATTTGATCTTAGTTATATTAACCAACAGAAAACTATCGAGTAAGTCACTCCATAGTTATCCATTAACTATCAGTACGTAACCACTTGTTGCCTTCAGAAGCCAAGAGTAATGCACTGCCCAACATTTGGAGAGTGTTACATGCTCTAGTCTCAACGGATGCATCGATATCAAGTCTTAATATATGTTGACTAGGAATATTTAAAACGATACATTTAATTTTATTTTGATAAATTAATCATGGTTACAACACTTTGTAACTACTATCATAAAACATTCCATTTATGGATTTTCTATTAACCACAATTTAATTTAATTAATTAATTAATATAACACATTATATCAAGTAAATAATAGAAAGGAAACACCTTTTATTTCAAACATGATTGGTTATCAAGTTAGATATATGTAATAAATTACATAATTTCCCTAAAGCATACCCTAAACTCTACCATTTATGCTTCTTCATTCCATCATCCTAAGCACCCCTAAGTTCTTGATCCATTTTATCTTTATCCAGAAGTCTAGATTCACTTGGAAGTTGCTCAGTTCAAATGATGGATAAGACTTTCCCCCAAAATTATGCTTTCATGAAAACAAAGCATGTTTTAGATCAATTTAAGCGACATAGTCTTAGTTGCACAAGAGTCCCTAGTCGTCCAATCCTCTTCTCTGAAGCACTGTATTCATCACAAGAACATCTGTTCATCACTTCAAATAGTTGGCATACCACTCTTTTCCTGCAATAAGGTTGGAGTTCTTAGTTATCTAGGAGCTACATCGTGTCTCCATCTAGTAGACTTCTCTTTATTTACTTCTCTCTCTTTTATCCTTTTTTGTACATTTTGGTGAGCAAAATATGTTGGTACCAACCAAATCATGTTAGTACCAACATGATCCCTGAAAGTGTTATGTATACCAACACTTAACCTATATTTCATCACCTTAAATTGATTTGTAAGCTCAGTTCGTTTCCTTTGAAAGTTCGATTTCAACCGCCGCTATCTTTCAAATTTCGTCATCACTGCCATTAGCTCCAACACCATTGTCGACCTTATCATCACTACAGCTAACTCGACTGCTGCCAGCATCAACTTGGTGTCAAATTGTTAAAGAACACATCATATTTTGAAATATCGATTTCAACATCTATGTAGATTCCATTCTCAATTTCGATGCCATGGGTGTTGCTAGAAATGGTCGCCAGTGCTGTCGACCAAAAATTTGTCAAGAATTAATGCTCCACCTTTTTTGGCCAAGTCAGGACAAGGGCTTTGATGGCAAATCCGGTTTCACAAGGTTGACATGTAGCATGCCCTAGTTTGCATCCAAGTTTTTGAAAACTACCCTACTTGGTTGTAACGACCCGGAATTTTGAACACTTTGTATTTAAATATCTGAATTATTTTAATATTTGAATCTTGGATTTAATGTGAATACATGTGTTTTCATAGCCTTGTTAACCCCTTTTTAGTTAATAACTAATGAAGAAGAACTTGTTTTAAAAAAAAAATTCGAAGATAAATAGTTCAAAGAAATATCATAATGTAACGGAAATCGTTCTATCGATCAACAACTTTTTATTCAATAAAAGTTATTCAAACTTCTTGGATATGTCTTAGAAACAAATGAACACATAAATTAAAATTTAAAATGCTTAAGTTAACTACCAATTAATTAAAGTAAAAGTGTTTAATTAAGGGGACAAATATGAGTGATTTAAGGCATGAAAGGTGTAGTGATTTACGGATGGCATGGTGTGCATGTGCAAGTGTGGAGAGAAAGGGGGAGACTTTTCTTTGGTTGACCATTTTAAGCGGTAAAGGCCGTCATTTGCCTTGCTAAAGTATTCTTAAACACTCTCCTTCATTCATTAGTTCAATTTCAAAATGTTGTGAAAAAAGAAAAAGATTTAAAACTCTTCTTCCTCCTTTTCTCTCTTCATAAAATTTCTAAGCAAAATAAATTCAAAAACCTTTTCCCAATCAACAAAACTCAAGTATAACTCCTTAGCATCACCTTGTAGCAACAAGAAGCACGGAAATTTGAGCATAATACCCCAAAAGGAGCAAGGCCATGAGCATACAAGGCCAAAAATGGCCTTAGGCCGTGAGTATATGGTAAGGTAGGAAGGGTTTTGATGGTTGTTGGTTGAGGTAGGTAGATGTAAGCTGGGTGGTGGCTTGTGTTGGTTGTTAGCTTGGTTATAGGGTCTCACTATTGAAAAGAACATGAAGTGATAAAATTTGTTGTTTAAACTTTATAACTTTTGCCCGATTATTATTGTGGAATATTATTGAGATTCTTACTTTGGAAAGCAAAGACATTTGTAAATGATGTGTTGGGCATGTATGACTTGTTGTATAGCCTTGAAACAAAGCACATAAGGTTTAGTAGGTGATTGACTTGAATGGAAATGGTCCATATACTGATATCGCTATATGAGCACTTAGAAATGCCTTGTGTATGGCATTTCAATAATTATTTATAGAGAGATCCCAAGGGGTTTCTCACCATGGTTGTGATGTATTATGTGTATACTAGTTACTGTAAAAAGATTGGATGTTAAAATGTTTGTTTGCTTATCGAAAATCAATAAAACATTTAAGTACATAAAACTATAAATTCTAGAATCTACGATGGGAGTCAACTACAAAACTTTTTAAACATTGTCTTTTCTCTATATCACTTTTTACAACATTCTATAAACGTTGTCTTTTCTATTCGAGAGTTTAATTTGCTTTGAAATGGTTTTAAATTTGAGTATTCTTCTTCGGTCTTTTTATTAGTCTTTTCTAACATATATTAGAGTATTTTAAAATTGATTTGGAATTTTTATGAATTTTTAAAAATTTATTATGAATTATTAAAGTAAGTTGTCTATTTTTATATAAAAGAAAAACATGTCTTTTAAATTTTGAAATAAATTGTAAAACAAGTATTTTTACGTAATGTTTTAAACAATATTATAAGTATTTTTAAGTATATATAGTTTTTAGAAAATTAGTTTAATATTTTATTTAAATAAATAGAAGCTTATGTAATATAATATCTTTTTAATTTTTTTATTATTAAATATTTACCTTATAGATAAATTAGTATACATATATATATATATATATATATATATCATTCTTAAAAGGTTTTTAAACTATAAACAATTGTTTTATAAAGTGGTTTAAAAGAGCTTAGTGGCTTAAGTGTATGTGTTTGTTTAACTTGTTTATGGAAATTCATTAATATTATACTTAACACTGAAAGCCGATGAAGTAGGCTTATCTATTTATGAGAATTAAGATTGATATTTGAGTATGGATAAAAACAATAGTGCTCTAACCTACCGGCTTTCCTCTTGACTGAGGAATAGTTAAGAAGAAAATGTCGAAAACGTGTTAAGTATAAAAACCTTGATTTCTATAAGTAATTGTTTTTGGAACTAGATAGCCAATTAGTTAACTATCGAACTTGACCAAATATTATAAGTAAATGAATTTGGTTATAGTAAATAATGTATTAGTAACAATTGTTTTTAATCCTTATTAATTACACTTAGGATTATAATTTGGATTGTAATTAGGATTATATTTAGGAATATAATTAGTACTATAATTAGGAATATAATTAGGACTTTAATAAAAGATACTTTAAGGATAATTTTGGGTTTGTTGTGACAATGTTTAAGTAACACTTGTCTTTAACCCTTGTAAGTATAATTTAATCTTTAAAAAACAAGCTTTAAAGATAACGTTTAAAGTATAAAATGTTTTGGGCTTGTTGTGACAATGTTTAAGTAACACTTATCTTGAACCCTTATAAATGTAATTATATCTTTAAAAGAGAGTTTTAAAGAAAATGATTAAGTATGAAAAGTTTTGGGTTTGTAGTAAATAATGTTTTATTAACACTTTTTTTTAAACCCTTGAATTATATTTTAAAGTGGAAAAATATTATGGATATACTTGTGTAACGACCCGTAAATTTCAACTGTTTTAATAACGTAATTAGTTAAAATTTTGAGAAATTTTAAACGATAAAATTTTGAAATAAAAATTTAATATTTGGAATACGTCTATTTAAACATAGCGACTGGTAAATTTTCGTCCGAAAATATGAAAGTTTATTTCGTGCGTAAATTTACTTCAATTTAATCAGTTAAAAAGCGATGAAAATAAAACGTTGTCGAAACCTGAATATTTTTACATAGAAAAATTCTAAAACATCTTTTGAGCAAGACGTCATTTTTGGTTTTTCCAAATTCGGACTTTTTAGCTCTGTCGAACTTATTTTTCTACGTTTTTGCTGCATTTTCCGCCGGCGAAAATTCGAGATTTTAATATTTATTCCATCGGTTACTGAACTTAGCTGCTGCCATCCCAGGCCATTTCAAAAGGTGGATCTTATTTTCATTTCAATTTGCTTTAACGAGTCAGCTTAATTTTTGAGGGACGGTTGCTATTACATCAAACACCTATTTTATTCAAAGCCTATTCCTATTCTACTTCTTCTATTGTAAAAGTTTGAATTATGAAAAGGCATTGTGTCAGAGAAACACGTCCTCCCACCTTTTGCTATGCCATTCATTGCTTCATATACATATTTCAATTGCTGTAGCATATTATGGTTTGCCTAACCTTCATATTTTAAATTCCCAAAGCTTTTATACTTTGTTTTCCCAATACCCATAAATTCTGATGACTTTTACTTTCCAATAGACTTTCATTTTAATCTCCCTTCCCTTTTACTTCGTAGACCAAAGCCTGTGCTTATCCAACATCGGCTACGATCCTCAGCCGATACATCCCCACCATGTTGCCGAGCTCGGAGATTCAACAGCACCTCCACCACTTGCCGCCTGTCTTTGTCTAGAGCACAACCACTTCACCACCGAAGCCATCTTCTCCACACGCTAGCCGCTTCATCTCCCACGTCAGCAGTCCCTCACCCATTGCCCAGCCGAACCACCAACTCGTTGCTGCCTCTCCTTTCCGTTTCCTCCAGCCAGCAACTTAGACGCAAATCTTTGGTAAGCTGCGTGTTTATTTAGTTGTTTGATCATTTTTTTTCTTTTCATTTCTTTTATCATATCAGCTTACTTCCGACTCTAAATTTTATACGTATATATATATATATATGTGTGTGTGTGTTGGAAGTATAATTTTAATATGCTTGGAAGTGTTATTTTTTTAATAAACATAAAGTTATATATATTTACAGTTTTCAAATTTTGTCTGAAGCCTGCATTTATTTTATAGTATAAGTAAGATTGCTCAGTTCTTGTTTGCATTGTTGAACGAAAGCTTATATAATCATGTGTTTAAAAGTGTGTGTATATATATATACACACTATGATCTAGTTTCAGTAAAACATATGTATAGCTTCTATTTTATATAAGTTGTTTTATGCTGTTTATATATATGAGCGATATTTTATATTATAAGTTCTGTGTATATTCTGTATATACAAAAAGGTTATATAAGGTTATATTGAAGATATATTAGTAAATTTATACATACGTTTTGTCTCGGCTTATATACATTTCAGTTTAAATTTGTACTGATATATAATTAAGTGTATTTGTTAAAATGTTGTTGCTGTCTTATGTTCTCGGTTCATTTAATATATTCGTTATTTATTTGACCCATTAGACTATATTAGCTATATATTGAGTTTTGAGTTCATTTACATATTATAGCAGCACGTTATGTATACATATATATTTCGTTAATATATCCGATATGTGCATTTTAAAATGAAATAGTGTTTATAGTATATTATTTATAAGGAATATAGGTGAAATTTTAAAATATATATAAAGTTGTTTAAAAGTGTATTATATGTATTGGAATAAGGCAAAGTTGTCTGATTTTAAAATTTAATATATATTGTAACTTTATAGCTTGCCATATAAGCTTATTTATGTATTAAATATTGATTTTGAAAATTTATAGTATCTTAGTGTATTTGTCTAAAATTAAAATATTGAAATAATATATCTATAAATTATAATTGTAACGTAGATATTTTAGGTTATATCGAACTAATTCGTTTTGTTCATTGATTCTCTTATCAGCTTTGTCCGTCAAATTCGTTCCAATCTTGTTTTGCTTTGAAATTCGTGCTTGGATCCGTCACTCAATTCACTGTCTATCCTCTCTAGCCTCGAAAGGTGAGCAATCACTCACGATTAATGTTCTTTTATTTATTAAATTTGATTTCAATTGAAACGACAATTGAAATATGCTGCTGTTAGTTAATTACACTGTTATATATGCTATTACCTGTATCAGTTCACCTGTGACATCTGACACCCTTATTTGTTATTTATACAATGATAATCCAGTTTGGTTGATAAATGATTGATTGTTGATGTTTGACATTGGATGTTAAATTGTTAATGTTGAAGTGATAGATAATATGTAATTGAATTTGACGTAGGATAGTTAGATTTGATATAGGTGTTAAATTTGATTAAATGACATTTGTATAATATGACCCCTTTTACTGTTAAATTTATTGACACGTAGGATTTGTTTAATTACACCATGAACCACTAAATGTATGTTGTTAAATTGATGATGTATGAAATTGTAAATAGATGACAAGTGAAGAACCGTAACGTAATAATCTTTAATCTACATGAAATGATACTGTAGATTCTAGAAATAATTATATTAATTCGCACAAACAACAATGCGAATTAATACGATTATTTCGGGATTATTGATTTGATTTTTGGATTGATATTGGTTGTTGTTATTGCTTTTTTATTTACTTTGACACCATCCCAGTTATCACACTGCAAGTTTCCTTTGCTATGCTATGATTTTGAATTGAATTGGAATCGGGTTGAAATGATAAATACCCAAATTGAACTTTGACCTAGGATAGAGAATTAAATAAAATCGATTGGTCAATAATTTGATTTAAAATAAAATAAAGTTTTATTTGAAAGGATAAGATTTTGAAATGAAGCTAGAATTTAGATTTTATTGAAAAGAAATGTTAATATTTAAAAATCTGAAACAAATATTGACATAGTAGT